>CM059806.1:28353681-28963681 GCA_030435695.1 Brachymystax lenok tsinlingensis
GAGAGTAGAGATATAGGCTGATTCTATTATGAGAGTAGATATATAGGCTGATTCTCTTATGAGAGTAGATATATAGGCTGATTATATTATGAGAGTAGATATATAGGCTGATTATATTATGAGAGTAGATATATAGGCTGATTATATTATGAGTGTAGAGATATAGGCTGATTCTATTATGAGAGTAGAGATATAGGCTGATTCTATTATGAGAGTAGATATATAGCCTGATTATCTTATGAGAGTAGATATATAGGCTGGTTCTATTATGAGTGTAGAGATATAGGCTGATTATATTATCAGAGTAGATATATAGGCTGATTATATTATGAGTGTAGAGATATAGGCTGATTCTATTATGAGAGTAGATATATAGGCTGATTCTATTATGAGAGTAGATATATAGGCTGATTCTATTATGAGAGTATATATATAGGCTGATTATATTATGAGAGTAGAGATATAGGCTCTGATTCTATTATGAGAGTAGAGATATAGGCTGGTTCTATTATGAGAGTAGATATATAGGCTGATTCTGTTATGAGAGTAGAGATATAGGAGAGTAGAGATGTAGGAGAGTAGAGATATAGGCTGATTCTATTATAAGTGTAGAGATATAGGCTGATTCTGTTATGAGAGTAGCGATGTAGGCTCTGATTCTATTATGAGAGTAGAGATATAGGAGAGTAGAGATATAGGAGAGTAGAGATATAGGCTGATTCTATTATGAGTGTAGAGATATAGGCTGATTATATTATCAGAGTAGATATATAGGCTGATTATATTATGAGTGTAGAGATATAGGCTGATTCTATTATGAGAGTAGATATATAGGCTGATTCTATTATGAGAGTAGATATATAGGCTGATTCTATTATGAGAGTATATATATAGGCTGATTATATTATGAGAGTAGAGATATAGGCTCTGATTCTATTATGAGAGTAGAGATATAGGCTGGTTCTATTATGAGAGTAGATATATAGGCTGATTCTGTTATGAGAGTAGAGATATAGGAGAGTAGAGATGTAGGAGAGTAGAGATATAGGCTGATTCTATTATAAGTGTAGAGATATAGGCTGATTCTGTTATGAGAGTAGCGATGTAGGCTCTGATTCTATTATGAGAGTAGAGATATAGGAGAGTAGAGATATAGGAGAGTAGAGATATAGGCTGATTCTATTATGAGTGTAGAGATATAGGTTGATTCTATTATGAGAGTAGAGATATAGGCTGATTCTATTATGAGAGTAGATATATAGGCTGATTATATTATGAGAGTAGAGATATAGGCTGATTATATTATGAGAGTAGAGATATAGGCTGATTATATTATGAGAGTAGATATATAGGCTGATTATATTATGAGAGTAGAGATATAGGCTGATTATATTATGAGAGTAGATATATAGGCTGATTATATTATGAGTGTAGAGATATAGGCTGATTCTATTATGAGAGTAGATATATAGGCTGATTCTATTATGAGAGTAGATATATAGGCTGATTATATTATGAGAGTAGAGATATAGGCTCTGATTCTATTATGAGAGTAGAGATATAGGCTGGTTCTATTATGAGAGTAGATATATAGGCTGATTCTGTTATGAGAGTAGAGATATAGGAGAGTAGAGATGTAGGAGAGTAGAGATATAGGCTGATTCTATTATAAGTGTAGAGATATAGGCTGATTCTGTTATGAGAGTAGCGATGTAGGCTCTGATTCTATTATGAGAGTAGAGATATAGGAGAGTAGAGATATAGGAGAGTAGAGATATAGGCTGATTCTATTATGAGTGTAGAGATATAGGTTGATTCTATTATGAGAGTAGAGATATAGGCTGATTCTATTATGAGAGTAGATATATAGGCTGATTATATTATGAGAGTAGAGATATAGGCTGATTATATTATGAGAGTAGAGATATAGGCTGATTATATTATGAGAGTAGATATATAGGCTGATTATATTATGAGAGTAGAGATATAGGCTGATTATATTATGAGAGTAGATATATAGGCTGATTATATTATGAGTGTAGAGATATAGGCTGATTCTATTATGAGAGTAGATATATAGGCTGATTCTATTATGAGAGTAGATATATAGGCTGATTATATTATGAGAGTAGAGATATAGGCTCTGATTCTATTATGAGAGTAGAGATATAGGCTGGTTCTATTATGAGAGTAGATATATAGGCTGATTCTGTTATGAGAGTAGAGATATAGGAGAGTAGAGATGTAGGAGAGTAGAGATATAGGCTGATTCTATTATAAGTGTAGAGATATAGGCTGATTCTGTTATGAGAGTAGCGATGTAGGCTCTGATTCTATTATGAGAGTAGAGATATAGGAGAGTAGAGATATAGGAGAGTAGAGATATAGGCTGATTCTATTATGAGTGTAGAGATATAGGTTGATTCTATTATGAGAGTAGAGATATAGGCTGATTCTATTATGAGAGTAGATATATAGGCTGATTATATTATGAGAGTAGAGATATAGGCTGATTATATTATGAGAGTAGAGATATAGGCTGATTATATTATGAGAGTAGATATATAGGCTGATTATATTATGAGAGTAGAGATATAGGCTGATTATATTATGAGAGTAGATATATAGGCTGATTATATTATGAGTGTAGAGATATAGGCTGATTCTATTATGAGAGTAGATATATAGGCTGATTCTATTATGAGAGTAGAGATATAGGCTCTGATTCTATTATGAGAGTAGAGATATAGGCTGGTTCTATTATGAGAGTAGATATATAGGCTGATTCTGTTATGAGAGTAGAGATATAGGAGAGTAGAGATGTAGGAGAGTAGAGATATAGGCTGATTCTATTATACGTGTAGAGATATAGGCTGATTCTGTTATGAGAGTAGCGATGTAGGCTCTGATTCTATTATGAGAGTAGAGATATAGGATAGTAGAGACATAGGAGAGTAGAGATATAGGCTGATTCTATTATGAGTGTAGAGATATAGGTTGATTCTAATATGAGAGTAGAGATATAGGCTGATTCTATTATGAGAGTAGATATATAGGCTGATTATATTACGAGAGTAGAGATATAGGCTGATTATATTATGAGAGTAGAGATATAGGCTGATTATATTATGAGAGTAGATATATAGGCTGATTATATTATGAGAGTAGAGATATAGGCTGGTTCTATTATGAGAGTAGATATATAGGCTGATTCTGTTATGAGAGTAGAGATATAGGAGAGTAGAGATGTAGGAGAGTAGAGATATAGGCTGATTCTATTATAAGTGTAGAGATATAGGCTGATTCTGTTATGAGAGTAGCGATGTAGGCTCTGATTCTATTATGAGAGTAGAGATATAGGATAGTAGAGATATAGGAGAGTAGAGATATAGGCTGATTCTATTATGAGTGTAGAGATATAGGTTGATTCTATTATGAGAGTAGAGATATAGGCTGATTCTATTATGAGAGTAGATATATAGGCTGATTATATTACGAGAGTAGAGATATAGGCTGATTATATTATGAGAGTAGAGATATAGGCTGATTATATTATGAGAGTAGATATATAGGCTGATTATATTATGAGTGTAGAGATATAGGCTGATTCTATTATGAGAGTAGATATATAGGCTAATTCTATTACGAGAGTAGAAACATAGGCTGATTCTATTATGAGAGTAGATATATAGGCTAATTCTATTACGAGAGTAGAAACATAGGCTGATTCTATTATGAGAGTAGAGATATTGCCTCTGATTCAGGTATAATGTAGTCCAATGAGGGAGTGGCATCTTTTTGGAAAGATTGTTATGCATTATTGTGATTTTACTTGTGTAAGGTGTACAATTAATTAAAATGTAAATGTCAGTAATGTGTTTGTTCTCAACATGAAAACACCATGGACAACTTCAGAACCCAGCCAAGCCATTTTTCTCAAAATGCCATTTCTCCCAACAGTCCTACATGGAGGCAATTTGCTTTTACAGCTATTTTCCTATTGTTGTTTCTTGATTGATACAATGCACCCTAATTTATCTGTCATGTCTAGTCCCGCACCCCCGCTCTGGTGCTTGACGTTGGCGGTTTACTAGCCACCGGTCCTGGCAACCCATCACTACACACACCTGGCAACCCATCACTACGCACACCTGGCAACCCTCATTACGCACACCTGGCAACCCTCATTACGCACACCTGGCAACCCTCATTACGCACACCTGTCAACCCTCATTACGCACACCTGGCAACCCTCATTACGCACAACTGCGCCCCATCATGAGGCACACCTGGACTTCATCAATACCCTGATTACTCACCCTTTATCTACCACTCCCTAGCATCACTCTTCAGGCAGTATTGGTTCTGTGTTCATGTCCAGACGCGTGCTTGTTTTATATCGCTCTACGTTCGTTATTATTAAACTCGTCCCCTGCACCTGCTTCTCAGCATCATCGTTACAGTATCCAATCTAAAATGGTTATCATCAGTGAGCAGAATACGTGTAGATGAACGGAGATTACTCCTTCATATAAATTAACTAAGACATACATACGCTTGTGGTTAAAGTTATTATATTTTTTTAGTATATGTTCATTTGGGCCTTTGTGGAAATCTTTCTCTCTCGTTTATTAGGGATCGCCTCCCCTGCCCTTTCCAGACGATTACTTCCTCTGTGTCAATGTCATCTCCCTTGATAGCTTTCTCCTTCTCTGCTGAAGTGAAGGGGTCTAACTCTGACCACGTTTAATTGACATGGATGGTGGATGGAGAGAAGGAAGAGGAGAGGGTTTCTGTTAATGGAACTGTTCATCTGGAGAGAGCAGAGGGGATATTTAATGGCAGTGGTTCTCCCCACAACATTGGTTTTACTTTTGGTTTTGAGTTAGTCAATGCGCCGTATTATTGGTATGTAGATTTCACTTAGAAATGTGAGAAGTGAGGATTCAATTCAGCGAAGTAGGAGACAGGTGGAATACTGTTGAACCATGCATTGTTTCTCAGCCAGCCATGTTGTTACTCCAATGGCTATCTTACATTTGAGCCAGATTATAGCTTCAGATATGATCGCTCATTAATGATCACTGACATTCAGTAGCATTTGGTATTTTTTGTATTTTATTAGTATACCCATTTATTAGAATTTTTATATTTAACCTTTATTTAACCAGGCAAGTCAGTTACAAACAATTCTTATTTACAATGATGGCCTACTCTGGCCAAACCCCAACGACGCTGGGCCAATTGTGCGCCGGCCAATGGGACTCCCAATCACGTCCGGATGTGATACAGCCCATTAGCTGTTGCATAAGCAGGGGCTACTCTTCCTGGGGTCCACATGAAACATGACAATACAGAACATTAATAGACAAGAACAGCTCAAGGACAGTTTTAAAAAAGGCACATGTAGCCTACATATCAATACATACACACATCTATCTAGGCCAAATAGGGGAGAGGCGTTGTGCCGGGAGGTGTTGCTTTATGTTTTTTAAAACTGGGTTTCTGTTTATTTCAGCTATAAGAGATGGAACAGAGTTCCATGCAATACTGGCTCTATATAGTACTGTACTCTTTATTGATTTTGTTCTAGATTTGTGGACTGTGAAAAGACCCCTGGTTGCATGTCTGGTGGGGTAAGTGTGTATGTCAGAGCTGTGTGTAAGTTGACAATGCAAACAATTTGGGATTTTCAAAACATGAATGTTTCTTATAAAAAGAAGAAGTTATGCAGTCAGTCTCTCCTCAACTCTTAGCCAAGAGAAACTGTCATGCATAGTATTTATTACAGCCCTCTGATTACAATGAAGAGCAAGACGTGAGGCCTGATTGGTGCAGATGTTTCACACAGTGTAGAAGTCTATCTGCAGATTGTTTGAGATCGCTGTCATGGGGATTTCAACCGTAGATACAATCTTGATTAATGAGCAGATGCTCTATGCGTCATACATCTACACATATCATAAGGATGGGATGAAAAGGGCACAACGGATCAGCTTCTGCTAAAAACTGACACAGTCAGCATTGAAAGCTTTGTTCTCATTCCAGCCGGAAGAACCACAGACTTTGCCTAGCTAACAAAAAGGCTTCGCCACACCACAAATCTCACACCAGCCTCGATCAGAGAGACTGGAATAACTGTCTGGTTGAAAATTATAATTCATACACCTGTCATTTTCTCACGGACATTCCTTAACCGTTGTGAGACATTTATAATTTTGACTGATTATGCTTCCCCTTCCCAAGTCTCTCGGTCAAGCCAATCTCTCAATGGGAATTAATTGTTCTACTCCTGATTGATTGTGGTTTGTCTGGCAACCTATATTTCACTGTAACTTTGGTACAAGCAGCCTATAATGCTTAATTGTCATAAGGTACGCCAGGAACAATAAACCCCACATTTGTTGGGTTTTCTTCTATTGATTATGAACCCTGGGGCCTGTCTTGGTGACTTCAAAGGAAGTATGCATCCCAAAATTCCACCCTATTTACAATATTGTGCACTAATTTTGACAAAGACCGATTGGGCTCTGGTCAAAAGTAGTGCACTATATATGGAATTGGCTGCCATTTGGGAAGCAGCTGGAAAGGATCAATGTTCTCCTCTGTTTAACATTCTCAATCTCCTGAGAAAGTTACAAAACAAAAGTGGATACAGGAGACGAGTACGGAATTTTTGAGAAATGTCAACTTTACAAAAATATAATTGAAACATTAAATATACTTGCACAATTGTATTCTTATCTAGGCTACTTTACACAGTGTAATTGTCTTCACACATTTTTTTTTATAATACCAATTTCCCCTTCTGAGGCTTGGGGTTATACTCTATACTTGATACATGTATTGGTTTTAAATTGGTTAAAAACAATTGATTACATAATGCTATTGATTTCTACATTGCTGCGCTAACATGAATCAACTCAGCCTTAGATAACAATCTGTTGAGAGCTACTAACCACGGTCAGTGGCGAACAGGCCCCCGGCTACCGTTAAACAAGCTTGTCAGAGCAATATAACGGCTTGGCTTGAGTTCTTCGTCCCTGAACCAGAGCATGCTCCTCGGTGAACTATTTAACTAGAGACCGAGGGCTCATGATGAAGTAACTAGTGTCCTACAGCCCATTGGCCATGTCTGAAATCTGTCTTGCCTACTACTTACTAAAACTACATACTGTGTACTATTTGTACTACGTACTATTTAGAACGTACTGTTTAGTACACATGTATGCAGTAAGCAACAAATATCAACATACTACTGAGGATGTGTCATCTGATGCACAATTGTGTTTATTCCCGCCATTCATGCGATTATCAGCTGTTGTCAAACAGCTGATAATCGCATGAGGTGACACGTTGTACTGAAATGAAGTGGGTTTCGTGGGTTTTTCGAAAGACGATTCTCTTTTTCAATAGTGTGCAGCAAATTCTACTAGATGAAAAGGCAAGTTAGTATGACATCCAGGCATTTAAAGCATACTCAGTTTTCAGAATGTCACATACTATAAAACGTTATATTTTCGCATACCCTAAATGCCTACTCTTTAGAACGCAAGTAAGGGTATTCGGACATGGCCACTCCCCTTCTGAACCTACACCTGTACACTCTCTTTCTTTCTATCTCACCTACACTGCATCTCAGAAAGTTGTTTTGTTCTTTTGATAAATATATCTATATATCTTCTTTTTTATTCAGCGTTTGACAAAATTTTGCTGTGTTTGATTCACATCACACATTTTTATATGTAAAACTCCAGTAATGCTATGTCCTTAGACACCAAAACTGTATAATTTAAGTTCTGCAGAAACTTTGAAAACTCTTTCAAAATGTCTGCCATATCAGAGAGATAGAACCTTTGATTAAAATGAACTAGTTTACTCATGATGTTGATAGATAATGATACATCGGCTGCCTCTGACTGTCTTTGCCTTTCACTGCCAGGTTGCGATGATGAGTGAGAGGAGAAAACCTTAGAAAAGCACATCACTCTGTCTTCGAGATGGAAAGGGAGGAAGGAAAGGAAGGAATTCTTGGGAAAGGTATTTTCTTCTGGTGATAACTGAAAGCACACACTAAAAAGAATGTGAGCAAGTTTTTCTGGACTTAAAAAATGAGTGTATCAAGGCTCATGAGTTATGAACCGCAGATGGATTATCATATATAGAAAGGCTTATTCTGAGCCACCTACGTGTCAACATACAGGGTTCTGGGTTCTACTGGCTTATTTTCTTCATTCTTCTATCAGTTATTCTAAAGATCTTTACATGTTTTCATTTACTTGGATCTGTTGTACTACACAGTACTTTTGAAAGGTTATTGGAATCTGTGTGGGTAGCTGGACAGGTATGACTGACAATAGTGAAGGTGAACAGGTGATCACGGTAGAAATGGAGGAGACTGAGGTAGGAATTCCTTTAACCACAAAGTGGTATATTTACTGGGTAGTTTGTCTGTGCTGCATAACAAAGGAAACAGAATATCATGTATCCAATCAAATTGGGATGAGTCGGACCACAGAGTGAAGGAAAAGCAGCCAACAAGTGCTCAGCATATGTGGAACTCCTTTAAGACTGTTGGAAAATCATTCCAGGTGAAGCTGGTTGAGAGAATGCCAAGAGTGTGTAAAGCTGTCATCAAGGGTGGCTATTTGAAGAATCTCAAATATAAAATATATTTTTATTTGTTGAATTTTTTTTTGGTTACTACATGATTCCATATGTGTTATTTCATAGGTTCGATGTCTTCACTATTATTCTACAATGTAGAAAATAGTAAAAATAAAGGAAAACCCCTGAATGAGTAGGTGTTCTAAAGTTTTTGACTGGTAGTGTATGTACATGTAATTTCGTTACATTTTAACCGTATATCAATGGCATAATTGGCATTGTGATGATTTGTAGGGCCGTGATCATTGTCCATTGACATAACACAGTAGGTTTGAAGCGTGCACTCCAAGCTGCGCTTTGCGGTAATAACTTTAAACAATAACTGATGGCCCGCTCTCCAGATCGCAACAGATGGTTCAAATGATTCAGTGGATTTACGTTGATTCGTGGACGCACAGAATGTCTGGATTAGACGGAGTTGGGGAAGAGAATTTCGCGAGGTCGGGAGGTGGCGATTTCCTCCTTTTAATGAGTTGAGATCTGTTGGACATTTCCACCTGACCTAATTAAAGTGGTCTGGCCCCGCTGCGCAAGTGGTCAAAAATTAAAGGGCGATTCCACCAACTCCATGTGCCTTTTCTACAGCTTTATCAAAGGCAGTGAAATAACTTAAAATAATTGTGAGTACGCTGTTTGCCATAATAGATGGAATGGCCTTAGTCCACTTTTTTCATTATACTGTTGTAATATGCTGTGATTTATATCAAAGTTAGTAAAATCATTGTAAATAATTGGGATTACACTGTTTTTGATTTGCCATGGATTTTTTAAACAAATAGTTTTTCTAAATCACAAAAACGAATTCTAAAGTAATAGATTGCACATTCCCTCAGAACTCCAGGCAGAAACTTTAGAGCAGTTTATGAGATATTATTGTCAGCATATAAAACTTAGCCAACACAAAAAAAACGTGAGGACCGGCCTCAACGTGTCTGTGATCTATAAAGACGTACAAAACTCGGGTCAAGTCTAGATGGACATTTTTCACTTGTGGCATGCTCACCCCAGATGCCAAGTTAGACTCATAAACAGGGACGTGTTTTCATGTGGTTATCCAACTTTTCCTGGACCATCCGTCTAACAGTATATTTTAGTAAATTAAAGAATTAAAGGAGAACGTTTATTTACGATGTCTTAAAAAGACAAGTGCTATTTTTGCCAAGACAGTTACAGAGCTGATTTATTACGATCTGAAATAAAGAAATACAAATGGGAGAGATAAGAAAAGGGCACAGGCCTGATTATGAATACTTAAGAGCTTCTGGCTGAAAAGGACTTCTCTTCTAATCAATACAACACAACGGATGGCCATTCTTCATCATTGGTTTGTCCACTGAAACTTCCCAATAATGCTAAATAGTCCCAATATGTTCTCATATACAGTATCATCAGAAACAAAAATGGTTTAAGACTGAATCAAATGAATAGCACCACAAAGGCAAATGCCTAAATGTAATGATTTCACAAACATAGTTAAATCTGTGCAAAGTATCTCACATTAGACAGACCTGGGAAATTAGCTTACAATCTCCACTGCAGATTGCTTTGCTACCCATAAAAAGCATTAGGCCGTACCCCATTGTGTGATTAGTTAATAGTGGGGTAATTTAGACTTTACTAAGCTGTCCAGACTCTTCCCTTCCTGCTCTCTAAATGATTGCTATGAGGCCAGTTGTGGTAATGCTATCAGGTGGAGAGAGAGAGAGGGAGAGAGAGAATGGGGGCAGAAGGAAAGCGAGAGAAGGAGGGGGGACAGAGAGAGAGAAACAGAGACAGAGAAAGAGACATAATATGACATTTGAAATGTCTTTATTTTTTTAAACTTTACTGTACATTTTTTATTGTTTATTTCACTTTAGTTTATTATCTGTTTCCCATACCAATAAAGCCCCTTGAATTGAATTGAGAGAGAGAGAGAGAGAAACAGAGAGAGCGAGAGAGAGAGAGAGAGAGAGAGAGAGAGAGAGAGAGAGAGAGAGAGAGGAACAGAGAGAGAAACAGAGAGAGAAACAGAGAGCGAAACAGAAAGAGAAACAGTGAGAGAGAGTGTAGTGGACTGGACTGATCGGCTCACTGCACATTTAAAGAAAATACCTAAGCCAGGCATTGATAGGAGAAGAGCTTCTGGTGAGATAAACCTTTGAGCCCACTGACTGTTCACATAGATGAACCAAAACAGAGAAAATCATAAAAATACATCCCTTTAAAGACCATTAGTGTTTCCTTTTAACACTCGTTTGATAATGAAATAGGTTAAGACAGAATAGTGAGAGTAGACAGAAGTTAGGGTGCTTCCAGAAGTTAGGGTGGTTATTTTCTTAATTAGGGCTAGGCATGCAGTATTTCAAGAAAGAGAATTTTAAATGATCAAAGTGATGTTAATTACCTTTCATGTAAAGTCCCAGTGCTCAAGGCTTAATTACAATCACATTTAATTATTAAAATACACCAGTATTTAACAATGTCTTGACTTAGCCCATACATGAAAGTTTTTTAACTTTCAAACCCACACGAGTGCCTGGATTTTTATTTGGCACCCATTACTGGTTATTATTTTTCCTTTTGCTTTTAAAGTACAATTCCCCTCCAAGAGAACCCTCTCTCTTCTCTGTATCACACCAACACATGTGCAAGCCATTTTTTTAAACGGAACACAATTCTATTGATTGAATATTCCACGGCAACAACAACCTTTCTCATTGTGACATTTGAGGGACCCGGATTAGAGGTTTGCGTGTGAGTACAAACACAAGCTTACCAACATTCTATTACCTCATATGTGGTCTGTCGTACACTAGAGGTAAACATTCTCCTCTTTACCCTTTCTGATGTTGCTCTCTGCTGAGACGCAACGTCCCCACTTGGACATGTGAGGCCACGGGGCATGGTGTGGTGATGCATTACTGTGTATGAGAACATGGTTCAGATGACAGGATTAACCGTGTTTCAGGTAAATAACCCTTGGGGATGTGCCAGAAGATGTTTCCCCCATGTAGTTCCTCTTACGTCATCAGTAGGGGTCGATATGACAGGCTGCACTGCAGGGAATAGAGCCGCTAGCACCATAGAAATAAAATAGGCACTAGAGTGGATTTCTAACATAGAAATAAGATACACTAGAGTGGATTTCACATTCAAGTCAATGTGGATGCAGTGAAATTGCCATGGTCTGAGGGACGTTTTTTCCCGTTCTAGTTATTATATTTCTATGGCTGGCACCATATTTTTTTCTTAATGATGGAATTAGATCCACTAAGGCACAATAAAACTGGGAAGAATGTCTTGCTGGTGCTGTTCATTCATGATTTGGGAAATCTCTCAACGAGGCCATGTTCCAGGACTGCGAATGCCGTGTGACCGACAAATCAGCTATAGAAACTGGATCCTTTGTATTCCCAGCTAACAAAAACTTTCCAAGAATCCTAATACGGCATGCAGATCAGATGACTGGGGATTTCTTTAAATAATGTGGTGTTGACTGTTGACACAACATGTGATTGAACATGTGGCAGTTAGGTTAAATGTTTTATTTTATGGATGTGATTAATGATGAGGATTAGTTGGCCAGGGAGAGGGTTCCAGTGCTTCTATCGTGACTCTGTCCCAACGGGTGCCAATTCAGCTGAACTCTCTGTGTTGCCTGACAATAAGCAGAGCTACAGAACCAGAACCAGAACCCCCTAGAGTCAGGCTACATTAACCCTTGTGTGGTGTTTTTGTTATTCACACAATGTTTGCGGGTCTGATGGACCCACAACGTTATTGGGTTTCTAAAACAATACAGCCATAACAATTTACATAAAAATACTTATTTCTTAGATGTTGACTTTTATAAATTACAAGCAATATAGACAGCATACATGGTGAATATAGACAGCATACATGGTGAATATAGACAGCATACATGGGGAATATAGACAGCATACATGGTGAATATAGACAGCATACATGGGGAATATAGACAGCATACATGGTGAATATAGACAACATACATGGTGAATATAGACAGCATACATGGTGAATATAGACAGCATACATGGTGAATATAGACAGCATACATGGTGAATATAGACAGCATACATGGGGAATATAGACAGCATACATGGTGAATATAGACAGCATACATGGGGAATATAGACAGCATACATGGTGAATATAGACAGCATACATGGGGAATATAGACAGCATACATGGGGAATATTTGCCATTTACCTCTGCTAGATCACATTCATCAATAAAAGCGCTATTCATTTTTTTTTAAATAAAATGTGATTTTTGTAAACAGAAATCTATTATAATCAAGACATGGGTGGAATAAATCATGTTTATCTTGAACAAATATAAATGAAACAAGGTTTTCATCACTATTGATGTTTATTGCTTTGAACTTAACAAATTGTAAGGACAAATTTTACATACAGTATTTTATGGAAATGATAAGTTAGCCCCATTGAACACAAATTAAGGCCGGTCTACACACCACATGAGGGACAGAGTTTTACTGTGTGTGGGTTGCAAATGTATTTCTTGCACTTGATGCATGTGTACTGTGTCTTCCTGTCCTTCTTGGGTCCACACACATTGTAGCGCTTATTCTTGCTGCTACCGGCTGCAATCTAGAATGATGAAAATACTTAGTTCAGGAATTTGACTAACATCTCACTCACTCACATATATGCACTGCTCAAAAAAATAAAGGGAACACTTAAACAACACAATGTAACTCCAAGTCAATCACACTTCTGTGAAATCAAACTGTCCACTTAGGAAGCAACACTGATTGACAATAAATTTCACATGCTGTTGTGCAAATGGAATAGACATCAGGTGGAAATTATAGGCAATTAGCAAGACACCCCCAATAAAGGAGTGGTACTGAAGGTGGTGACCACAGACCACTTCTCAGTTCCTATGCTTCCTGGCTGATGTTTTGGTCACTTTTGAATGCTGGCGGTGCTTTCACTCTAGTGGTAGCATGAGACGGAGTCTACAACCCACACAAGTGGCTCAGGTAGTGCAGCTCATCCAGGATGGCACATCAATGCGAGCTGTGGCAAGAAGGTTTGCTGTGTCTGTCAGCGTAGTGTCCAGAGCATGGAGGCGCTACCAGGAGACAGGCCAGTACATCAGGAGACGTGGAGGAGGCCGTAGGAGGGCAACAACCCAGCAGCAGGACCACTACCTCCGCCTTTGTGCAAGGAGGAGCACTGCCAGAGCCCTGCAAAATGACCTCCAGCAGGCCACAAATGTGCATGTGTCTGCTCAAACGGTCAGAAACAGACTCCATGAGGGCCCAACGTCCACAGGTGGTGGTTGTGCTTACAGCCCAACACCGTGCAGGACGTTTGGCATTTGCCAGAGAACACCAAGATTGGCAAATTCGCCACTGGCGCCCTGTGCTCTTCACAGATGAAAGCAGGTTCACACTGAGCACGTGACAGACGTGACAGAGTCTGGAGACGCCGTGGAGAACGTTCTGCTGCCTGCAACATCCTCCAGCATGACCGGTTTGGCGGTGGGTCAGTCATGGTGTGGGGTGGCATTTCTTTGGGGGCCGCACAGCCCTCCATGTGCTCGCCAGAGGTAGCCTGACTGCCATTAGGTACCGAGATGAGATCCTCAGACCCCTTGTGAGACCATATGCTGGCGCGGTTGGCCCTGGGTTCCTCCTAATGCAAGACAATGCTAGACCTCATGTGGCTGGAGTGTGTCAGCAGTTCCTGCAAGAGGAAGGCATTGATGCTAAGGACTGGCCCGCCCGTTCCCCAGACCTGAATCCAATTGAGCACATCTGGGACATCATGTCTCGCTCCATCCACCAACGCCACGTTGCACCACAGACTGTCCAGGAGTTGGTGGATGCTTTAGTCCAGGTCTGGGAGGAGATCCCTCAGGAGACCATCCGCTACCTCATCAGGAGCATGCCCAGGCGTTGTAGGGAGGTCATTAAGGCACATGGAGGCCACACACACTACTGAGCCTCATTTTGACTTGTGTTAAGGACATTACATCAAAGTTGGATCAGGCTGTAGTGTGGTTTTCCACTTTAATTTTGAGTGTGACTCCAAATCCAGACCTCCATGGGTTGATAAATTTGATTTCCATTGATAATTTTTGTGTGATTTTGTTGTCAGCACATTCAACTATGTAAAGAAAAAAGTATTTAATAAGATTATTTCATTCATTCAGATCTATGATGTGTTATTCTAGTGTTCCCTTTATTTTTTTGAGCAGTGTAGTTATAGCAGGCCAAGGTAGGAGAGTCAGACACACACGCAACAAAATCACTCACACTTACTTCCGGTATTGGAGTTGTTGGTTCTGTGGGTCGGGTGGATGGGGCACCAGCATCCTCCTCCTGAATCCTCCTCACCATGGTTGTAGAAGCTGGGGTCCTTGGGATATGTTGCCTCCTCTGGATTTGAGGCCTTGCCCAGATCCTCGAGAAAGAGCCGTCTCCTCTGGAGCTTCCCTCTGTTCCTATCTGGGTTCAACGCAATCCAGATGATTGCGGAGATGTCCAAGATGTTGAAGAATATCACGTGGCCGGCTTAGGGTTCTTCTTTTGCAGCTGTAGCCAGTTACCAGCTTGTCTAAATTGTCCACCCCTCCTATTGTGGCATTGCAATCCATTAGGATTTCTGGTTTTTGATGTTCCTGGCCACAGATTCTTCCATTCCTATGCAGCGTACTCATGAGTACCACATTTTTGCCTTTCTTTGGCACGTAGGACACTAGGGACGTGTCGGCCGTGAACACAAACTTAGAGGAATTGATAGGCCTGTTCCGTGTATTCAACAGCTGAGGTGGGAGCTCTGGTTTGTTTTTTTGTATTATTCCTACCATCATCAGCTTCCTCTTGAGGAGCTCCTGTCCCAGCTTGTGCAAAGTAAAAAAAAGTTAGCGCATGTGATGTTGTGGCCACGGAGTCCCTGTGTCACGTTTAGGACAACCCGCATCCCTTGGTTCTTCTCAGGGGCTCCTCCATCTGGCTTCCCCGTATACACTTCCAAGTAACGTTGGGCCCAGGGTTGTAAAACAGGGGTAGGCTGTCCACCCACTTGTCCCACACTGACTTGATTGCAGCTACAGTAGCTTGTCTCTCTGCCGCCGAGCTGGTCTGGTGTCTCGGTTATCAAAGTGGATAATCCTGGAAATAATGTGGAAGTTTTACAGAGACATTGTTGCATGTGAAAGTTATCTGCCAGTTTCTGCATCCCACAGGGATTCTGTGGAATCCCCATTGGATCTGAAAACATCAGCAAGGATAAGAACCCCAAAGTATGCATGTCAATGAGTTTGGTCCATCTCCTTCCATCTCTCTCCAAAAACACGCCTTCCTTCCAAATTAGTGTAGTCCAGAATGATTTTCTGTATGGATTCTGGGCTGAACAGTTCAAAAGAAGACTTTATGTCTGGTACATGAGTAACCGCCATCCACATCGGCCCTGGTTGCATCCTTATCACATTGCCAGCCATGCAGGGTGGCTCATTCCTTGGGCAAGAAGACCATTCAATTTCAAAATGTTTTTACATCCATATTTCTCCTCCTGCAGGCTACTGATGAGCTGGCTGCTGACGGGCTGGTCCTGGGGCTGGCTGCTGACGGGCTGGTCCTTGGGTTGGCTGAGGGTCAAACTCATCCTCTTCTTCCAACTCACTGTCAGACTCCGAATTGACAGATACATGATACGGAAATTTTTTAATCTTCCAAGTGGAAGATGTTCCTTCCACACTAGCTTCTCTCTCTGCAAAAAGTATTTCTAAGGGCCTATGACCAAAGATAATTGTTGCCATACTGATTGATTCCTATTTCGCAACAAAGCATCCTTCACTCATGCTGCCAAACATACCCTCGTAAAACTGACTATCCTACCGATCCTCGACTTCAGCGATGTCATTTACAAAATACCCTCCAACACTCTACTAAACAAATTGGATGCAGTCTATCACAGTGCCATCCGTTTTGTTACCAAAGCCCAATATTTTACCCACCACTGCGACCTGTACGCTCTCGTTGGCTGGCCCTCGCTTCGTACTCGTCGCCAAACCCACTGGCCCCAGGTCATCTACAAGTCTTTGCTAGGTAAAGCTCCACCTTATCTCAGCTCACTGGTCACCATAGCAGCACCCACCCGTAGCACGCGTTCCAGCAGGTACAGTTGAAGTCAGAAGTTTACATACACCTTACCAAATACATTTAAACTCAGTTTTTCACAATTCCTGACATATAATCCTAGTAAAAATTCACTTTATTTTAAGAATGTGAAATGTCAGAATAATAGTAGAGAATGATTTATTTTAGCTTTTATTTCTTTCATCACATTTCCAGTGGGTCAGAAGTTTATATACACTCAATTAGTATTTGGTAGCATCGCCTTTAAATTGTTTAACTTGGGTCAAGCATTTTGTGTAGCCTTCCACAAGCTTCCCACAATAAGTTGGGTGGATTTTGGCCCATTCCTCCTGGCAGAGCTGGTGTAACTCAATCAGGGTTGTAGGCCTCCTTGCTCGCACACACTTTTTCAGTTCTGCCCACAAATGTTCTATAGGATTGAGGTCAGGGCTTTGTGATGGCCACTCCAATACCTTGACTTTGTTGTCCTTACGCCATTTTGCCACAACTTTGGAAGTATGCTGGGGTCATTATCCATTTGGAAGACCCATTTGCGACCAAGCTTTAACTTCCTGACTGATGTCTTGAGATGTTGCTTCAATATATCCACATAATTTTCCTGCCTCATGATGCCATCTATTTTGTGAAGTGCACCTGCAGCAAAGCAACCCCACAACATGATGCTGCCACCCCCATGTTTCACGGTTGGGATGGTGTTTTTCGGCGTGCAAGCCTCCCCCTTTTTCCTCCAAACATAACGATGGTCATTATAGCCAAACAGTTCCATTTTTGTTTCATCAGACCAGAGGACATTTCTCCAAAAAGTACAATCTTCGTCCCCATGTGCAGTTGCAAACCGTAGTCTGGCTTTTTATGGCGGTTTTGGAACAGTGGCTTTTTCCTTGCTGAGTGGCCTTTCAGGTTATGTCGATATAGGACTCGTTTTACTGTAGATATAGATACTTTTGTACCTGTTTTCTCCAGCATCTTCACAAGGTCCTTTGCTGTTGTTCTGGGATTGATTTGCACTTTTCGCACCAAAGTACGTTCATCCCTAGGAGACAGAATGCGTCTCCTTCCTGAGTGGTATGACGGCTGCGTGGTCCCATGGTGTTTATACTTGCGTACTATTGTTTGTACAGATGAACGTGGTACCTTCAGGAGTTTGGAAATTGCTCCCAAGGATGAACCAGACTTGTGGAGGTCTACAACTTTTTCTGAGGTCTTGGCTGATTTCTTTTGATTTTCCCATGATGTCAAGCAAAGAGACACTGAGTTTGAAGGTAGGCCTTGAAATACATCCACAGGTACACCTCCAATTAACTCAAATGATGTCAATTAGCCTATCAGAAGCTTCTAAAGCCATGACATAATTTTCTGGAATTTTCCAAGCTGTTTAAAGGCACAGTCAACTTAGTGTATGTAAACTTTTGACCCACTGGAATTGTGATACAGTGAATTATAAGTGAAATAATCTGTCTGTAAACAATTGTTGGAAAAATTACTTGTGTCATGCACAAAGTAGATGTCCTAACCGACTTGCCAAATCTATAGTTTGTTAACAAAACATTTGTGGGGTGGTTGAAAAATGAGTTTTAATGACTCCAACCTAAGTGTATGTAAACTTCTGACTTTAACTGTATATTTCACTGGTCACCCCCAAAGCCAATTCCTCCTTTGGCCGCCTTTCCTTCCAGTTCTCTGCTGCCAATGACTGCAACAAACTGCAAAAATCACTGAAGCTGGAGACTCATATCTCCCTCACTAACTTTAAGCACCAGCTGTCAGAGCAGCTCACAGATCGCTACGCTTGTTCATAGCCCACCTGTAAACAGCCCATCCAACTACCTCATCCCCATACTGTATTTATTTATTTATTTTGCTCCTTTGCACCCCAGTATCTCTACTTGCACATTCATCTTCTGCACATCTATCACTCCAGTGTTTAATTGCTATATTGTAATTACTTCGCCACTATGGCCTATTTATTACCTTACCTCCCTTATCTTACCTCATTTGCACACACTGTATATATACTTTTTTCTACTGTATTATTGACTGTATGTTTGTTTATTCCATGTGTAACTCTGTGTTGTTGTATGTGTCAAATGTTTTTGCTTTATCTTGGCCAGGTTGCAGTTGTAAAAGAGAACTTGGTCTCAACTAGCCTACCTGGTTAAATAAAGGTGAAATAAATAAAATAAAATAATGGTAAGGAACCACACATGCAAAGCTATTTATTTGTTGTGTCCCTCCCCCAATTTGCACCTGGCTGGGGTAGAGTATGGGAAAATACAGAATTTTTTACAATGTATCAAAATAATCTATCTAAATGATGCATTGTAGTAACATTGTGCAGGTTCCCGCAAAACTTTGTGTAGTTTCACAAACTACAAAGAGTGCGAAAAACAGGCAGAGAGACAGACATGTTAAAGCCTCCACTAACCTGGACGGCACTGGGCCTATGTGACTCTGGCACAGCCCAGGTCTGTAGTAACACCTCTAGCACTGCGATGCAGTGCCTTAGACCACTGCGCCACTTGGGAGGCTCATATTTTAGTAGTTTTGATAACTTTTCAGTTATATTCTCATTTTAGTAATACTTTAAAATCTGCAAATCTGCAAAGCTATGATTTTTTCCATAAAGAATGACATGAAAAAAAATGTGTTATCATAAATGGTTTATTTTATCTTTACATCTTCAAATAATTTTGCTAAATCAAAACATTGTAGTAAAAAGAAAAGGAGATCAGAATCACAGCTGAACTGTAGCTACCTGCAATAGTAGCATCCTATACACCTTTCATGTCGCTGTCATCTCTGAAGGAACCTGGGTGTTAGGAATATGTTTATCACGCTGAGTTAAAGATCCCTTCTCTGGCTGTCCCTGAAAATAATCAAAGCTGGAACAATCGTACAAAAATACTGTCGAAAAATAAATGGAAAGAGAAAAAGAGAGAAATCTATAGAAAGAGTGAGAGAAAGAAAGACAGACAGAAAATAAATAAAAAATAAAAAGAGAGAGAATGAAGTGGAGAAACTTCCAACCATGCAGGCAATAAATTCTGTAGTTTGGCAGTAGCTAGCGTGCTGATTGACTGACGGTCAGGGAACCACAGAACAATGAGATGATCACAATGAGATGATCACACACACATTCATCTGGATTCCCTGCCACCCAACCGCTGCCGTTCTCTTCTTCTCCCATACCTAATTTCTGACTGTCATAATGTTCTAATTGCTGTGGCTGTTGGGTTTGAGAGGCACGCTCACCCATACACGATCAGTCATTTGCATAAGAAATCATTTTTGAATGTCTTCTGTTTTTTCTGTGTGATATTTATACTGTATGTGTTAAATATATTTGCATGGTATGAGACTTGAACAATTGTAGTTTTTTATGGTACACAAGCAATATTATGTATGGTTAATCTTTCAGAGAGAAAAACGAATTGTTCTTTGTTACTGGAAATGCATAATTAAATCAACTTTTTTTCTCAGATAGAAGGTAGGTTAGCATTGGGGGAAAGAAGGCCATAACAGTATTCCTCTTCCCCATTAAGGTTAGTCAGTGCGTAGCTTACCCCTTGGCTGTATTGTATCATAGAAGACTGATATCCCCCTGGAGTCCCCATTGACTTCACTGGGCTCTGTGTCTGGGTTGTGCTTTTCCTGTGTCTGCTTCTCTGCTCTTACAGAGCTTGTGTCCCAAATGGCACCCTATTCCCTATACAGTGCATTACTTGGTCAAAATGAGTGCACTACAAAAGGAATAGGGTGCCATTTGGGATGTACCCAGAGCTATTTCTGTCAGTTTATCGCCTCCTACCAGCTCTGATTTATCGGACTAATGTTGGTTCCATTCACCAAGCGCTGCACTTCCCAAAGCTCTTAGAAGCTCCCTTTGTGCACCTATAATTCTCCTAGAGTATATCTGTGCTCATTCTCTTTGATCTTTTGAACCTCTAGCATCAAAGAACCTCCCTAGATTGAGTGTTAGGATTTGGATATTTGAACTTTTTGGCCTTCCATCTAGTCCACAGATCTATTATCTCTCCTAGATCCTCAGCTTTTGACCCTGATCTTGATGCACCTTATAATACAGTTCTAAGTTTAAAAAAAGATGGCAATATTGTGTGATATATAGGCATGAAAAATTGGTACACTTGTATATATTTTTTTGAGCTGGACAATAATCGGGATTATTTCTGCTTGTGTTTTCCCCTTCACTACCTAGAGAGCCCAAAGCTCTGGCAGCAATATTCAATATGTCACTTTGGATCTGTCCTCCACTCTCTGCTTTTGGAGAATAGAGGAACAAATGTCACTCGCTGACAGATGAGATGTACGTTGGTGAAAAAGTCAAAGGAAATCAACAGACTCAGTATAAACAGAGCGAAGGTTGGCTAGATGAAAGGACTTGTTATTCTCCCCCTTAAAATAGCCCTCAGCCCTCATTAAAACGTAGATATCCGCATAATAGACCTAAAATCAAGGACTTTTTAGTCCCTCCAAAATACCTATTATGCAATGGTAGAGAAGGGCCTGAAATCAAGGGCTTTAAATAACACAGCATCAGTCCAGGGATAAACAAAATGTCAGAACTGTCAGGAGAGAATCTGCTCATCGGAAAGTTTAATTGAATTACATTTTCCATTTGTTTCCCTTTGTTGACATCAAAGAGCAGACAACTGTGAAAATAGCAAGTCAATTATTGGATATTTGACAGCAATCACCACCCCAGCACAGCTGCTTTGCAGTAGAGCAAACAAACCGAGGATGTCCAGATCATGCTAGCATTACTACCCACAGGGCTGGAAGCAGAGTGGGTTTAGAAGAAGCGGGGTGTATGATTTAGAGATGACTGACTGTCTGCAACAGCTCTTGGATTGAAAGTTTAACAGTCTGGTCTTGCAGGTAGTTGGAGTTCATGAGTGAGGACTGTTATCCTGGTGAGATACTGTACACCAGAACTGGGTTTCAAAAACGTTATCTGTGTCTATTAGAGCTTGCCTGGCTTAATAAACAAACAGGAATGTCCAAAAAATGCAAACCCTTCCCATCTGGCACAGGATTCAATCCAAAAGCAGACTCAAGCAAACGCTCAAAGTTTTTGAATACATTATGTTGAAACATTTGAAACCCAGGTCTGCGATATACATGGTGCTTTCATCCATATTGTAACTCTCCATGTACTTCCGATGTTTTCAACATCACAGAAACATATGACTGTAGTTCTGTCTGACCTGTCAATGAACTAGCATGTTGGTTCCAGTTATTTGTTATAATGCTTTTCCTCTCTATACTTGTAACGCCCAGGCCTGAGATGACAGGCTGGAGCGTGTTGGTTTCGTTTTGGTGTAGGGTTTGTGTGTTCTAGGATGTCTATTTCTATGTTGGGATAATGGTTCCCAATTAGAGGCAGCTGAGTCTCGTTGTCTCTAATTGGGAACCATATATGTTTGGGAGTTGCAGTTTAGTTTTGTGGGTTATTGTTTATGTTACTATTATCATGTTCAGTCGGGTTCTTGGCTTTCGTGTCTAGTTAGGTTTCTCCAGTCATGTCCAGTTAGGTTTTTCCAGTCATGTCCAGTTAGGTTTTTCCAGTCACGTCTAGTTAGGTTTCTCCGTTTGTGTTTAATTAGGTTTCGCCATTCGTGTTTAGGTTTAGAGTTCTGTGTTCAGTTTAGGATTTATCGTTAGGGCTCACGTCTCGTTCTTCGTTGATTGTTTTGTTTCTGTCCCGTCCTTTAATAAATATGTATTCTGGCTACATCGCTGCGTCTTGGTCTGTCCCGAAGGAAGAGAATCGTGACAATACTGGTGTTATGATATTATATATACAGTAAAACAATAGAATTGTTTGAGTCTCTGTGTAGCAGCACCACTGTCTAATGAATTCCCAGCATGTCACATGACCTAGTTCCAGTAAAAATAGATGGTGAGGAAAACATCCCCAAATAACTGTCAATCTTCCTCTTTATTCGAACATCTCCTCCGCGTCCCAGGGGTCCCAATGACATCAGCATTCGATACAATGACACACATGTAAATCAGTCTACAGAGATGTTAGAGCAGCAATCAACCAGAACTGTATCCCAAATGACACCCTATTCCCGATTACCAGCTCTGGTCAAAAGCAGTGCACTATAAAAGGAATAGGGTCCCATTTGGGATACATCCCAGATGTATCATTAACCTGGTGGATTCTGCTACTTCATCCTTCCCTGTTAGTGAGTGTGTTAATGAATCATACCCTAAATATTCACTGTTACTAACAATAGGACTTTGTTCACTGGCTAACAGACAGTACCAGTCAAACGTTTGGACACACCAACTTGTTCAAGGATTTTTCTTTATTTTTACTATTTTCTACATTGTAGAATAATAGTGAAGACATCAAAACTATGGAATAACACATATGGAATCATGTAGTAACCAAAAAAGTGTTAAACAAATCAAAATGTTATATATTTTTTATATGTTATATTTTAGATTCTTCAAAGTAGCCACCCTTTGCCTTGATGACAGCTTTGGACACACTTGGCATTCTCTCAACCTACTTCACCTGGAATGCTTTTCCAACAATCCTGAAGGAGTTCCCACATATGCTGAGCACTTGTTGGCTGCTTTTCCTTTACTCTGCTGTCCAACTCATACCAAACCATCTCAATTGTGTTGAGGTCGGGTGATTGTGGAGGCCAGGTCATCTGATACAGCACTCCATCACTTTCCTTCTTGGTCAAATAGCCCTTACACATCCTGGAGGTGTGTTGGGTCATTGCCCTGTTGAAAAAAAATGATAATCCCACTAAGCGCAAACCAGATGGGATGGCGTATCGCTGCAGAATGCTGTGGTAGCCATGCTGGTTACGTGTGCCTTGAATTCTAAATAAATCACAGACAGTGTCACCAGCAAAGCACCCCCACACCATCACACCTCCTCCTTTATGCTTCACGATGGGAACCACACACGCAGAGAGCATCCGTTCACCAACTCTGCGTCTCACAAAGACATGGCAGTTGGAACCAAAAATCTAAAATTTGGACTCATCAGACCAAAGGACAGATTTCCACCGGTCTAATGTCAATTGCTCGTGTTTCTTGGCCCAAGCAAGTCTCTTCTTCTTATTGGTGTTCTTTAGTAGTGGTTTCTTTGCAGCAATTCGACCATGAAGGCCTGATTCACACAGTCTCCTCTGAACAGTTGATGTTGAGATGTGTCTGTTACTTGAACATTTATTTGGACTGCAATTTCTGAGGCTGGTAACTCTAATGAACTTATCCTCTGCAGCAAAGGCAACTCTGGGTCTTACTGTCCTGTGGCGGTCCTCATGAGAGCCAGTTTCATCATAGCGCTTGATGGTTTTTGCGACTGCACTTGAAGAAACGTTCAAAGTTCTTGACATTTTCCGTATTGACTGACCTTCATGTCTTAAAGTAATGATGGACTGTTGTTTCTCTTTGCTTATTTGAGCTGTTCTTGCCATAATATGGACTTGGTATTCTACCAAATAGGGCTATCTTCTGTATACCACCTGTACCTTGTCACAACACAACTGATGCTCAAACGCTGATGCTCAAACGCATTAAGAAGTTAAGAAATTCCACAAATTAACTTTTAACAAGACACACCTGTTAATTGAAATGCATTCCAGGTGACTACCTCATGAAGCTGGTTGAGAGAAAGCCAAGTGTGTGAAAAGCTGTCATCAAGGCAAAGGGTGGCTACTTTGAAGAATCTCAAATATAAAATATATTTTGATTTGTTTAACACTTTTTTGGTTACTACATTTCATAGTTTTGAAGTCTTCACTATTATTCTATAATGTTGAAAATAGTAAAAATAAAGAAAAAAACTGGAATGAATAGGTGTGTCCAAACATTTGACTGATGCTGTAAATATAAAACCTCAGTGTATATCAGGACAGCTGTTAATGTCCAAATATTTTTTGAGAGGAGATGGAAAGATGGAAAAAGCTGGCTAATTTTAAGATATTGCCTCACTCTAAAACGGAGTGCTTAAATGTTCTATCCTTATGTGTGTGAGTTATGACAGGGTGGACTGGGAGTTTACGACACCCGACAGAATTCCATGTTGTCACATTCAAGGTGTTGAGGGAGGAAATACTGGTTGATTCTCAGCAGGCGCCCCCATAAACATAAAACCTCTGTTATAAATAGCTCCACCTAATGCTGCCTAAGATCGGCCTCAGTTCCAAAACACGGTCCAACATAGCCTTCTCCTGTGAAAACAATACTCTATCCTTTTTTGTATTGTATTCATATTCACTTGTTCACTCCCCTTCCCTAGTCCTGATGTCCTGTATTGAAGAGGCTCACCAGATAGTTAAGGCTTACATTGTAGAGGCTCACCACCAGAGCACAAGACGCTGCCAGCTTCTTCCTCCCTGTATTCCATTCCATAGTGAATAAAAGCTGCTCTCACAGTGAAGGGTGCTCCTTCTCAAGGGCAGAAGAGGAGAGGATAGAGCTGGCATGCATCTCAAATGGCACCCTATTCCCTATTTCATGGATCACTAGGTGGTAGGTAGCCTAGTGGTTAAGAGCGTTGGGTCAGTAACTGAAAGGTTGCGGGTTTGAATTCCTGTACTGACCAGGTGAATAATCTGCCGATGTGCCCTTGAGCAAGGGACTTAACCCTAATTGCTCTGGATAAGAGTGTCTGCTAAATGGTTGTCCATATGTAAATGATCAACTAGATTCATCCGCAGGCAGTTTTTTTTATTTTTATTGCGTGGATGGTCGGTGGGCCAGAACATAATTACAAATCATTTCTAAATTGCAAATTGACCGCAAGAAGCCCAAACAGATAGGATATTTGAATAAAACAATACTTGCAAACCGTGCTTACATTTGTATACGATCACGTGTCTCTCTATAATGCGTGGGAATACTAGGGAACAGATTTCTTAAATTAAAATCACTTGGAGATGATTTCCTGGTGTTTTTACAGTTTTACTGGCGGGCCACCAGTTGAGGAACCCTGCCCTACTAGTTTTGAATTGAGTAAAAAGTAGTGCACTATAAAGGGAATAGGGTGCTTATTGGTACACAGCTCTGGTCTGCTCATGCAGGGATTAACCTCCTGTGCTGTTAGAATAACTATAGGAGAAGGGACAAGTAAATACATTGGGTTACAGCTCAAAAGCTTTTGTCTTATGACCGATCTCATATTGAATTTTTCATTGAAGAAAATAGTCTTAAAAATGTTATTGGACAAGATAAGTATTATGTCAAGATTTGACCATTAGGATGAAAAATGCTGTCTGTCTCTTTGGATGCCTGGATACATGTGTTTATCCATTACTGATAGGATAAGGGGTTACTGAGCTCTTTTTTAGATTTGGATACAGGGACTGAGCATCCATGATATAACATGTATAGTTTTAACCATGTTTTGAGGCTATACAGTGTTTGTTTACATTAACAATGTACAAACAAGCTTATATTTTGAGTTCTGATGGGGTAGGACAGTTGAACTAAGCTAATGAGGCATTTATAAGGTATATATTTTGATTCAAGAATCAAAATGGTATATATCATTAATTTAGAAATCCAAAAATGGATGTAGCAACAAGGGATTCTAGCTTTAATGTCTGCATGAGGCCCAACATTTACAAATCCAATTTATCATTCTGAATGATACACCAGTAAATGAGCAAGAGAAACAGCATAGGCAGGCTGAGTTTCAATTTACAACCTCAGTAAAAAACCTCTATCAGACTCCCAGACGGAGACTTAGATTAAAGATCTCTCATCCAGGGAGAACAGCAGAACATGGTATGCATTTGGTAGGCCTCCATGTTAATCACATCCAACAAGTTTCAGGCCCATAAAGCCACAGCTACACTACCATTCAAAAGTTTTGGGTCATTTAGAAATGTCCTTGTTTTTGAAAGAAAAGCACATTTTTTTGTCCGTTAAAATAACATCAAATTGATCAGAAATACAGTGTAGACATTGTTAATGTTGTAAATGACTATTGTAGCTGGAAACGGTGTTATGTTGGTATAAATGGGTTGGGAGACAGGCGCAGGAATGCGTAATAGGGGTTTTTATTTCCCAAATTACAGTGTGCCGTGTAAAGGCATGGGGACGAAGACCAAACAAACACGTATACAAAACACAGGGTAGAAACCCAAACAAAAGAGCGAGGAGTACCTCGAATAAATACACAATCGCACAATGATTATCACACAGGACGAGACCCGTAATCATCTGCACAATATACGTGGCACGAAAGCCAAAACAACATAGCACAGGTACTTACACGAACCAACGGACATTGTAACAATAATCGACAGGACAATGGTAAACCAAGGGCACACTTATACAATTACTAATCAAAGGGAATAGGGACCAGGTGTGCGTAATGACAGTTCCGGAGGGATCCGTGACAAACAGCTGATTTTTTTATGGAATATCTACATAGGTATAAGGAGGGCCATTATCAGAACCATCACTCCTGTGTTCCAATGGCACGTTGTATTAGCTAATCCAAGTTTATCATTTTAAAAGGCGATTTGATCATTAGAAAACGCTTTTGCAATTATGTTAGCACAGCTGAAAACGGTTGTTCTGATTAAAGAAGCAATAAAACTGTCCTTCTTTAGACTAGTTGAGAATCTGGAGCATTAGCAATTGTGGGTTTGATTACAGGCTCAAAATGGCCAGAAACAAAGAACTTTCTTCTGAAACTCATCAGTCTATTCTTGTTCTGAGAAATGAAGGCTATTCTGTGCGAGAAATTGCTAAGAAACTGGTACAACGTTGTGTACTACTCCCTTCACAGAACAGCGCAAACTGTCTCCAACCAGAAAGCAAGAGGACAAGTACATTAGAGTGTCTAGTTTGAGAAACAGATGCCTCACAAGTCCTCAACTGCCAGCTTCAATAAATAGTACCCGCAAAACACCAATCTCAACGTCAACAGTGAAGAGGCGACTCCGGGATGCTGGCCTTATAGGCAGAGTTGCAAAGAAAAAGCCATATCTCAGACTGGCCAATAAAAATAAAAGATTTAGATGGGCAAAAGAACACAGACACTGGACAGAGGAATTCTGCCTGGTCACTCTAATGTAC
The DNA here is from genome assembly GCA_030435695.1 of Brachymystax lenok tsinlingensis. Classification (NCBI taxonomy): domain Eukaryota; kingdom Metazoa; phylum Chordata; class Actinopteri; order Salmoniformes; family Salmonidae; genus Brachymystax; species Brachymystax lenok. Next base: position 28,381,571 of record CM059806.1, read on the forward strand.
TTGTCCTCCCACTCCACTTTCTATTCTGTTTAGAGCCAGTTTGCGCTGTTTTGTGAAGGGAGTTGTACACAGCGTTGTACGAGATCTTCAGTTTCTTCGCAATTTCTCGCATGGAATAGTCTTTATTTCTCAGAACAAGAATAGACTGACGAGTTTCAGAAGAAAGTAATGTAATCGAACCCACAAATGCTGATGCTCCAGATACTAAACTAGTATGTGCTTTTCTTTCAAGAACAAGGACATTTCTAAGTGACCCCAAACTTTTGAATGGTAGTGTATATAAAACAGAAGCCATTCTGTGGTTAATTGCTGACAGTTGCTGTTTTCCCTCGATTCATTTTGCTATTATTCCATCTTTTTGTATACTATCAGGTCAGTCTCCGGGGGCTGTGTCGTTAAATAGATTTCTTGTCTGATTCTGGGGGAATAGCACCAGCTGGATCACATGCGGAAATGAGGCGGAGAGGCGGAGAAACTTGTAATGGGATGTGTCACAATAGAGGAACTCTGTTTAGAGGAGGAGTGGATATAGAGGTTCATGAATCAGGAGATCAGGTGGAGAGAAGGAGAGAAGAGGAGAGAAGAGGAGAGGAAGAGAGGACAGAAGAGGAGAGGAAAGAGAAGAGGAGAGGAGAGGAAAGAGGAGAGGGTATGCAAAGGAGAGGAAAGGTTACTGTATAGGCCCGTAAATCAGGGGATCAGGAGGAGAGAAAGAGAGGAGAGGGTGAGAAGTGAGGAAGAGAGGATAGGGGGAGAAGTGAGGAGGAGAGGATAGGAGAGGGGGAGAAGTGAGGAGGATGAGAGGAGAGGGGGAGAAGTGAGGAGGAGAGGAGAGGGGGAGAAGTGAGGAGGAGAGGAAGAGAGGATAGGGGAAGAAGTGAGGAGGAGAGGAGAGGTGGAGAGGAGAGGGGGAGAAGTGAGGAGGAGAGGAGAGGGGGAGAATAGAGGATATAATGATTCAGGGGATCGGAGGAGGAGTCACTGAGTGATTGGGGACAGGATGGGAGTGGAGTGGAGGGGACAAGAGGGGACGAGGGTGACACTAAGCACATGAAGATTCCGTTACCTTCAGTGGGATCCCACACCTGGGAATAATAAGGCCAAAGGTCGATGGGAGCAGTGAGTGAGAGTGACTGTCCTCCAGATAGTGATAAAGGTTTCACTGAGGTAATTAACCTCTTTAACCTTGCTCCTGTGCCATACTATCCCCAAACTAACGTAGCAGGCATAAAAGAAAACACCTGAGTGGAGTTCCCACACGTTTTCAGTGGAAAAGGAAGCTACGTTGAATTAGCTGTATCCCTGAAAACTGGAAACATCCGGTTGTTGGCAACTTCGCTAAGGGTGTATTACCCCTGACTTGACCTAAACAACAAACACATTTGAGCTGAGCTTAATGGGGAATGAATGGGTCTCTCAGGTACTGTGTGGATTATAGAGAATGTGTAACCATTCAAGACGTCTTATTTACAAACAATAAACATGTAACCCGTGGCATGACGTTGCCCTGTTGGTGAGGTTTATGACCCTCATAAATACCTTTCCCCCTTTCCTCTCTCTACTCTACAGATTTGACTCTTGGAAAGCCCTTTGTTAACATAGAGAGAGTATGGTAACATCAAAAGGGTGGGGAACGGAACCATCCAACCAGTAGAAAATATCCGGTACTTAAAGAATATGATGTCAGATCAGTTGTCGTCTGAGACATTATTACTTATGAAAGGATGACATAAACTGTATCTTGGAAAGTCTACACATTCTAGTTATCAGATTCACATGGAATTGTTGTGCAATTTAAATGTTTAAATATGAAACTATTTGTGAAATGATGAAATGTAATTTTAGCTTCTAAATTAGAGAATTGTTTTCATAAGTAAACTCTGCTCACTCAGTGGCCCCCCGCCCAAGTGAACAGACATTGGTTGTGAACTATGAAACACACTTCTCTCCACCACTACAAAAGCCCATTGATGAAAGTCAACCTTGTGTTCCCGATGACGTGAGGACTGCTGTCCATACATTTAAAAGGGCTAATATCAACTACAGAACTAAGCCAACCTCAGCGTGAGCTCTGCTGCGAATGGTTGAACGACTACAACCTAATGAAATTTACATTGTGTTCCCGGTGACGTGAGGACTGATTTCTATACATTTAAAAGGGCGAATTTCAACGTGGAGGTGACGATCGACATGCTGGAAGGATGAATTTTGACTATCCCAGCCAGAATATAGCATGAGCTTATAGTATGGCAACTTGGTATGAACTTTGAACTCTTATTCACTAAAGAAGTGATACATCCTAGACATCGAGTTAGCAGCAGCAGCTGTAAACGTGGGCTAGGAAAGGACGGACAATCTCTTCAGAAAGACAGGGTACTACAACATATCCGTTCTACCACACGATGATGGTACTACAACGTACCCGTTCTACCACAAGACATATTCTTCAAAGGACAAGGGAGATCTCTGTTGGGAAACCCAGCCTTCCATCTATCGAAAGCGCAGCTCAGAGTAAATATTTCTTTAATTTTCCTTTTCCAAATGGGAGGTTATTTAGAATGCATAAGATTCTGTATTTACGATAGCATAGCTTCATGAGGTCCGATAGAGACCCAATCCTTTTGTTCCTTAGTCTTCCCGCGCTTTCATTCAAACCCAACCCCCTTTCTTTGTGTAACCAGCCGTCATATCGGTTCCGTCCACCAGGGACGTTTTCTTGTATGACATAATTAGTCATCAATGTATGATCCATCCTGTGTATATGTAATTCTGTGTGATTATTTTGGTATTTAGTAAATAAATAATTAAACTGCATTTTGTATTGCTGATTCAACTTGTTAGCCAGGGTTCGTGAAGATAACCAAGAATTTTACGGCATTCAGATGAGACTGAATAAGTTGACGATTAATAATTGACTGCTATTGATATAAAAGATTACCAGGTCTTTAAGAGTTTATTCGGAAAACAACAGCTCTATAAACATTCTTCCGTGGTGACCCGACTTTCTAGTTAATTACATTATATTAATTATATTAATTACAGAGAAATTATTTTATAAAATAGCAGGTCATATCACTTAATCCGGTATAGCAAAGACACGACACCCGCAATACATATGCAACACTCCTATACACTCTCCCATGAATGAACATGAAATCGCTGTCACCAAACATAATTTATACACACAAATGTCAACTACGTTCTATGTAAACATACACATTACTCATGCAGAACATATGTTATTATCTGCCCCATACAAGCCTCCCTACGAGTACTGCTGTGTACACACTTCCAGAGCCATATATTTAAGATCAATATAATAAATAACTATAATAGCATTTGAATAATATTTTAAATATATGGCTCTGCATACTTCCATACAGTCAGCTCTGGCTCGAGATTGAACTCCAGCACATTGCGGTGGATCGTATGGCCAAACCAGACTGAATAATGATGTCTGATACAATGACATGTCAGGGCCAAAGTGGACCTCCATTACCCAGGTTTCCAGGCCACATATGTGTTACCATGGATCTGTCACTAGATCATACAGGCCGGTAATAATCACCCTGGAACCCATCCAGACCCAGACGGAGAGGTGACATCATCACCCTGCTCTGAGAGGTGACAGACTGATAACGGAACAGAGAGAGATAGAGAGAGGGGGGGGAGGGAGGGAGGGATAGGGCAGGAGGCCAGGAGGTAGAGACCCAGCATGGAAAGGCCATGGTTTCCAAGCATTCCGTCACTCTGAGATATCTCTTTTCACTTCCATAATGAAAGCCCTTTTAGGGCTGGAGTTATTATTCTTTCATTGAGTTCGCGGCTTGACCTTCGATATGAATTAATGATGGGTCTGCTTTGAATTCTAAAATGATTTTTCTAGGTAGGACAAAAGAGCAAAGAGCTATGAACTACTTAAAATACAATAAATTGATTTGCAATATAAGTAAAAAAATAGCATAATTTATTACACATTTATTGGAAAACTTTGCTCTGGATCGTGGCCTCATTTTTCCCAAACCAAATAAATATATTGACATTTCTTCATGTATCAAACTTTGGCAACTTATTCTCTTTACTGGTCTCTTACACTGCCGTGTTCTTCTCTCCTCATCTAGTCCTCACCTTTCTGCAACCACTAGCCTAAGTGGCTCTACTAATCTATGGAAAGTTATTTTGGAGAGGGCCCTACCCCTCTACACATAACCCTTGTAGCCCCACTTGATCCACATCACCATCCTGTCCCCAGCGATGGAAAGCACTGCTACTGCTGCTCTAAAGTGCCACCTCATTATAGATGCACTCTCCAGCTAGTGAGTGCCTTTCTCTGTCCGCTGCATGAGAATTACACACACAGAGCCCCGTCTCCGTAGTGGGTCCATATAGAGTACTGTAACTCTACATACCACACGTCATAAGTTCAGATAATGGCCCGCTGATGTTAAGGTCTCCATACGTCTCTGTGTAGAAGTTGTTGAGCTACTGAGCTAATGGGTTAAGCAGGGATACTGTAGCGCTGCAACTCCCCCAGTTGGAAGAGAAACATGCCCAGGGCGTCAATTATAGTCTGGGGTTTAGCCTACAAGGCTGGGGTTAACTAGCTAATGTGTTGCTAAGATGTTATGCCTCATGCAGAACGGGAAGCACATTCTTTTTTTTATTAAGACAGAGTGGATAGTACTGTATAAACTCGGCTTGGGAAAAACTATTCTGATGAGAGAGAGAAAGCAAAAGAGATTGAGAAAGAGAGAGAGACAGAAAAGTGTCTCAAGTTAAACACGGATATTCATAAAGCCTATATTGTGTCTCCTTTTGACGCAGCTAAAACACTCCCTCACTGTTGACTATAATAGCTCGCAATTCACTTATGTCGCATTTTAGTAAACAGCCATCAGTATTGATGTTGACTGGGCTGTCATTCATCTTGTTGAAAGTCAACTTCTGTGATAGAGAGGCGTTCTCTCCCTATTTTGTCACACGTCTTAGAGCAGGGATGGGCAACTCTTACAGTTTTTAATATGATATCTGAGTGAGATTGACAAACAAAACCAAGAGGGGCCCACCGGGCTATAATTCCACCTTCATTACTACAGGTTTAGATAGCTGGCCTCTAGATTAAAACATGTCAGCTGACATGGGCTAATTGAGTGACTATCAGTGACTGACATAACAAGAGAAAAACTGTTGATGCACAGCCAAATAAAGCAATTGCACATTGTGTGTTCTACTATTTTAATTCGCAACAGCTTTTTTTTTGAGGGGGGATGATCCATCTCCGTCTTAGAGGGATGTCTGAGGCAGGGAGGGAGAACAGAAGGAGAGAGAGAGGGATGTCTGAGGTAGGGAGGGAGAACAGAAGGAGAGAGAGAGGGATGTCTGAGGTAGGGAGGGAGACAGAGGATGCCTTCGGAAAGTTTTCAGACCTCTTGACTTTTTCCACATTTTGTTACGTTACAACCTTGTTCTAAAATGGATTAAATTGTTATTTTTTCCCACTCATCACACAATACCGCATAATGACTAAGCAAAAACAGGTTCCAACACTTTTGCAAATATCTACAAAATAAAAAACTGGAATGTCACATTTACATAAGTATTCAGACCCTTTACTCAGTACTTTGTTGAAGCACCGTTGGAAGCGATTACAGCCTTGAGTCTTCTCGGCTATGACACTACAAGCTTGGCACACCTGTATTTGGGGAGTTTCTCCTATTCTTCTATGCAGATCCTCTCAGGCCCTCGGAGTGTGGTGTCTGGAAAATAACCTCACACTCAACGTCAACAAAACAAAGGAGATGATTGTGGACTTCAGGAAATAGCAGAGGGAGCACCCCCCTATCCACATCGACAGGACAGTAGTGGAGAAGGTGGAAAACTGAAATGGTCCACCCACACAGACAGCGTGGTGAAGAATGCGCAACAGCGCCTCTTCAACCTCAGAGGGCTGAAGAAATTTGGCTTGTCACCAAAAACACTCACAAACTTTTACAGATACACAATCGAGAGCATCCTGTCGGGCTGTATCACCGCCTGGTACAGCAACTGCTCCACCCACAACTGTAAGGCTCTCCAGACGGTAGTGAGGTCTGCACAACGCATCACCGGTGGTAAACTACCTGCCCTCCAGGACACCTACACCACCCGATGTCACAGGAAGGCCAAAAAGATAATCAAGGACAACAACCACCCGAGCCACTGCCTGTTAACCCCGCTATCATCCAGAAGGCGAGGTCAGTACAGGTGCATCAAAGCTGGGACCGAGAGACTGAAAAACAGCTTCTATCAGACTGTTAAACAGCCGTCACTAACATTGAGTGGCTGCTGCCAACATACAGACTCAATCTCTAGCCACTTTAATAATGAATAATTGCATGTAATAAATGTATCACTAGTCACTTAAACAATGCCACTTTACATAATGTTTACATACCCTACATTACTCATCTCAAATGTATATACTGTACTCTATACCATCTACTGCATCTTGCCTATGCCGTACGGCCATCGCTCATCCATATATTTATATGTACATACTCTTAATCATTCCTTTACACTTGTGTGTATAAGGTAGTTGTTGTGAAAGCATTTCGCTACACTCGCATTAACATCTGCTAACCATGTTTATGTGACCAATAAAATTAGATTTTTTAAATTGATTTATTTCACCTTTATTTAACTAGTTGAGAACAAGTTCTCATTGGCTTTGCGGGTGACCAGTGAGATATACCTGCTGGAGCGCGTGCTACGGATGGGTGCTGCTATGGTGACCAGTGAGCTGAGATAAGGCAGGGCTTTACCTAGCAAAGACTTGTAGATGACCTGGAGCCAGTGGGTTTGGCGACGAGTATGAAGCGAGGGTCAGCCAACGAGAGCGTACAGGTCGCAGTGGTCGGTAGTATATGGGGCTTTGGTGACAAAACGGATGGCACTGTGATAGACTGCATCCAATTTGTTGAGTATAGTGTTGGAGGCTATTTTATAAATGACATCGCCGAAGTCATGGATCGGTAGGATAGTCAGTTTTACGAGGGTATGTTTGGCAGCATGCGTGAATGATGCTTTGTTGCGAAATAGGAAGCCGATTCTAGATTTAATTTTGGATTGGAGATGCTTAATGTGAGTCTGGAAGGAGAGTTTACAGTCTAACCAGACACCTAGGTATTTGTAGTTGTCCACATATTCTAGTCAGAACCGTCCAGAGTAGTGATGCTGGACAGGCGGTCAGGTGCGGGCAGTTATCGGTTGAAGAGCATGCATTTAGTTTTACTTGCATTTAAGAACAGTTGGAGGCCACGGAAGGAGAGTTGTATGGCATTGAAGCTCGTCTGGAGGTTAGTTAACAATGTGTCCAAAGAAGGGCCAGAAGTATACAGAATGGTGTCGTCTGCGTAGAGGTGGATCAGAGAATCACCAGCAGCAAGAGCGACATCATTGATGTCGAGAAGAGAATCGGCCTGAGACAGAGAAGAGAATCGGCCCGAGAATTGAACCCTGTGGCACCCCAATAGAGACTGCCAGAGGTCCGGACAACAGGCCCTCCGATTTGACACACTGAACTCTATCAGAGAAGTAGTTGGTGAACCAGGCGAGGCAATCATTTGAGAAGCCAAGGCTGTTGAGTCTGCCAATAAAATGTGGTGATTGACAGAGTCGAAGGCCTTGGCCAGGTCGATGAATACGGCTGCACAGTAATGTCTCTTATTGATGGTGGTTATGATATCGTTTAGGACCTTGAGCGTGGCTGAGGTGCACCCATGACCAGCTCTGAAACCAGATTGCATAGCGGAGAAGGTACGGTGGGATTCGAAATGGTCAGTAATCTGTTTGTTAACTTGGCTTTCTAAGACCTTAGAAAGGCAGGGTAGGATAGATATAGGTCTGTAGCAGTTTGGGTCTAGAGTGTCTCACCCTTTGAAGAGGAGGATGACCGCGGCAGCTTTCCAATCTTTGGGAATCTCAGACGATACGAAAGAGAGGTTGAACAGGCTAGTGATAAGAGTTGCAACAATTTCGGCAGATAATTTTAGAAAGAGAGGATCCAGGTTGTCTAGCCCGGCTGATTTGTAGCCCGGCTTGAAAAAGCTAGCCTTAGCTTTCCTAACTGCCTGTGTATATTGGTTCCTAACTTCCCTGAAAGTTGCATATCACGGGGGCTATTCGATGCTAATGCAGAACGCCACAGGATGTTTTTGTGCTGGTCAAGGGCAGTCAGGTCTGGAGAGAGCCAATGGCTTTATCTGTTCCTGGTTCAACATTTTTTGAAAGGGGCATGATTATTTAAGATGGTGAGGAAGGCACTTTTAAAGAATGACCAGGCGTCCTCTACTGACGGGATGAGGTCAATATCCTTCCAGGATACCCGGGCCAGGTTGATTAGAAAGGCCTGCTCGCTGAAGTGTTTTAGGGAGCGTTTGACAGTGATGAGGGGTGGTCGTTTGACCGGAGACCCATTACGGATGCAGGCAATGAGGCAGTGATCGCTGAGATCTTGGTTGAAAACAGCAGAGGTGTATTTGGAGGGCAAGTTGGTTAGGATGATATCTATGAGGGTGCCCGTGTTTACGGATTTGGGGTTGTACCTGGTGGGTTCATTGATAATTTGTGTGAGATTGAGGGCATCAAGCTTAGGCCGGGGTGTTAAGCATGTCCCAGTTTAGGTCACCTAGCAGCACGAGCTCTGAGGATAGATGGGGGGCAATCAGTTCACATATGGTGTCAAGGGCACAGCTGGGGGCAGAGGGTGGTCTATAGCAAGCGGCAACGGTGAGAGACTTGTTTCTGGAAAGGTGGATTTTTAAGAGTAGAAGCTTGATTTTGTTCGGGTACAGACCTGGATAGTAAGACAGAACTCTGCAGGCTCTCTGCAGTAGATTGCAACACCGCCTCCTTTGGCAGTTCTATCTTGTCGGAAAATGTTATAGTTAGGGATGGAAATATCAGGGTTTTTGGTGGTCTTCCTAAGCCAGGATTCAGACATGGCTAGGACATCCGGGTTGGCAGAGTGTGCTAGGACAGTGAATAAAACAAATTTAGGGAGGAGGCTTCTAATGTTAACATGCATGAAACCACGGCTTTTACGGTTACAGAAGTCAACAAATGATAGCGCCTGGGGAATGGGAGTGGAGCTAGGCACTGCAGGGCCTGGATTAACCTCCACATCACCAGAGGAACAGAGGAGGAGTAGGATAAGGGTACAGCTAAAGGCTAAAAGGACTGGTCGTCTAGTACATTCAGAACAGAGAGTAAAAGGAGCAGATTTCTAGGTACGGTAGAATATATTCAAGGCATAATGTACAGACAAAGGTATGGTAGGATGTGAATACAGTGGAGGTAAACCTGTGCATAGAGTGACGATGAAAGAGATATTGTCTCTAGAAATATGTCACCGCATGTGTGGGAGGTGGAACTAAAGTGTTAACTAAGGCGTATTGAGCAGAAGGCTAAAGGCTCTACAGTGAAATAAGGCAATAATTACTAACCAAAACAGCAATGGACAAGGCATATTGACATTAGGGAGAGGCATGCGTAGCCGAGTGGTCATAGGAGTCCAGTGAGTGGCTTCAAGCAGCTAGCGGGTCGGGGCTAGTAAGCTAACAGAAAGGCCTTGGAGGGACGTCGTGACGGAAGAAAGTTTGTTGTGGCCCCCTCGTGCTTTTCCGTTGGCATACGGATCAGCAGAGCTCCGTATAGTAAACCAGGCCAATTGGCAAAATAGGTATAGTGGCCAAAGAGTTTGTCCGATGGGCCTCTTAAGCTAACAGTCCGATGTGCTTGAGTTTCAGGGCTTGCGGTAGGAATCTGGCGATAAGGAGAAAAATAAGTCAGATTTGCTCTGGTTTGAGTCGCGCTGTGCAGACTGGCTGGCTGACTTCTAGCTAGTAGCTAGTTAGCTGGTTTGATTTTATTTGATTTGAGCTCTGTCAGGTTGGATGGGGAGCGTCGCTGCACAGCTATTTTCAGGTCTCTCCAGAGATGTTTGACTGGTTTCAAGTACGGGCTCTGGCTGGGCCACTCAAGGACATTCAGAGACTTGTCCCAAAGCCACTCTTGCGTTGTCTTGGTTGTGTGCTTAGGGTCGTTAGGGCCGCCATTGGACTCTGGAGCAATGGAAACGCGTTCTCTGGAGTGATGAATCACACTTCACCATCTGACAGTCCGACGGACGAATCTGGGTTTGGTGGGTGCCAGGGGAAGGCTACCTGCCCGAATGCATAGTGCCAACAGTAAAGTTTGGTGGAGGAGGAGTAATGGTCTGGGCCTGTTTTTCATGGTTCGGGCTAGGCCCCTTAATTCCAGGGAAGGAAAATGTTAATGATACATCATACAATGGCATTCTATACGATTCTGTGCTTCCAACTTTGTGGCAGCAAGGCCTTTACCTGTTTCAGCATGAAAATGCCCCCATGCGCAAAGCGAAGTCCATACAGAAATTGTTTGTCGATGCCCCAATCGTACAACATCAGTGCCCGACCTCACTAATGCTCTTGTGGCTGAATAGAATCAAGTCCTCGCAGCAATATTCCAAAATATAATGGAAAGCCTTCCCAGAAGAGTGGTAGTTGTTATAGCAGCAAAGGGGGGACCAACTTCATATTAATGCCCACGAATTTGGAATGAGATGTTCGACGAGCAGGTGTCCACATGCTTTTGGTCATGTAGTGTACCTCATGAGTATCACTCTGTTCCCACTATTGGTGTTTTGACTTTGATTATAACTGTAAGGCTTATAAACAGCATCAGAGGTGTTCTTGTATTGTGTTTATAACTCATAACAGTATGTCATTAACACTGTGTTTTTGGAACAAAGACCTGACTCGATAGCCTGAGGGACACTGCCTCACAGTTGTAAGACAGGATCGAGGCAAAAAGGTAAAACTGGCATTTACATTACTATCCCCAATCCCCAGCCTTCTCTCCTTCTTTTCTTCCCATGGCTGGGTACCACACAAATGCACATTGGTATTTTTCTGCAATATCCCACATTCCCCATTTCTCTCTGAGCACCATTTCACAGGCGGGTGGGTAAGCCATGCCAGCAGTGGGTAAGAGTCTTGTTCTCTGTGTGGCACAGCCTTCAGCCATCTGGAAGGGTTAGGAGCTGGAGCTGACATGCACAAATGAACAGGGGGTTTTACTAGCTGTGCTCGGCTGGAGTTCAATGAAGTTCCACCTAGACACTGATCTGTGGTCAGTTTTACTGTTTCCCATCCTACTGGTTAAGGTTAGGATTCGGGGAGGTTATGCTGATCCTATATCTACTGCAAGCTGTTCAGATGACCATGACGGTTGTTTCCCTTGTCTTTGAGTTTTACTATAAGCCTGTTCTGAGGATGTACGGTACAGAATGTGCTTGAATGGATATACTTCCCTTTCCTACACTGCTCCTTAGGCACCAGAGCAAGCCACTGCTTATGATGGCACATCATTAATGTTCATCAAGGGTTTATAGTTTTTCAAGTAACACATTAAAATAATTAAGTGCTTAATCAAAGAAACGTTATACCTCTCTAGACCGTTAACCTACGTAGACTGAACTCACACTCCCCCAGCCCCAGTCCAAACTCCAAAGCCAGTCACAATGACATGCTCACTGATGCATGTCTGTCAGCTGAGTATGGAACTTGCTGTGGAGCCCCAGTGAGGTGTGAAAATCTAACAGCTGCACACTGATTGGCGTAACACAGAAGATAATGGGCTTACAATGGGGATCTGCAGGTCCAAAGTAGAGACCTGAGGGGAATTCTAATCTTTCTTTCATGGGCTCCTGAGTGGGGCAGTCATCTAAGGCACTGCATCTCAGTGCAAGAGGTGTCACTGCAGTCTCTGGTTCAAATCCAGGCTGCATCACATCCAACTGTGATTTGGAGTCCCATAGGGTGGCACACAATTGGCCCAGCGTTGTCCTGGTTTGGCCCATTGTAAATAAGAATTTATTCTTAACTGAATAAAGGTAAAAAATAAATAAACAATTAAAATAGAATAACAATTACTCCCAGTCAACCTGAGAAGGAAGCATCTCTGCAGTATGCTGTTGACAGTATAATGATTCTCTATCTCCCTCCCTCCCCATGAATGCACACTGCAAACTGGCACAAGACAAATTATGGGAACCGTGCAGTATATTTGCATTCAGGCATAATGAATGTTGTTCTGCAAATACTGTACTGCAGCACAACATTCATTATGCCTGAATGCAAATATACTGCGTGGTTCCCATAAGTTTTCCTGTGCCTTATCGTATTTCAAAACAACAACTCGGTTCTGTTCATATGTTTTCCCAGTTTTCTGTTAGAAAAACAAATTTTAAACTACAGTATGTTCTCTTTTCTGTCTCCACAGACTTGACTGGGACCAGACAGTATGGGGTTAAAAAGCTCCTACTGGCTTCTGATATCTTTCTTGGTGGTGAGTCCATCTTCAGCTTCTCATTAACACAAATAATTGTGGGTAGATTACTTTTGTTCAGTGCTTATTACTGTATTGAAGTTTATATATTACTGTAATTTTTTACCAAATTGTACAGGATTCGTGCTGTAAATGTCCAAGATAAACTGCAATACGTTTTACTCGGCTGAATTTTAACGAATAGAGAAAATCAGAGAGATTAATTTGATTTAGTTCACTAATCCGTTAATCACTAACTGGTTCAGTTTGGCAACTAGGAGCATCCCACTAGGCACATTTCATAATTTCAGCGTGGCAATGTGGGTAATATTTGGTTGAGACATTGATCGTTGAGACGTTGATAATTGAGATTTCAACCTTTAAAAAAACAGCCAGAAATGTGTTGAATTCTCAATGTGTCTTGTCTTTCAACCATCTAAAAGCACAACCAAATTACAATGAAAAAAAACAATGTCATATTTTTGGTTTAGTTGTCATCTTAATGTGTTATCACTGTACTTTCAACCATTTAAAAGCACAACAAAGTTCAAATGAGAATACAATATCAGATATTTTGTATTTATACAACAACTTAATGTGTTATCACTGTGCTTTATTTAATAGCACAACCAAATGAACTGGTGTGCAGTCGAGATTCAAGTACTGTACATGGTCCAAGTAATCAATGCTGTTTGAGATTCTGTGCAGATTATTAAAGCAATCTCCACAGACCTACGACCTTTGCATGCTTCCTGAACACAAACTGGAATTATAGCCAGACTACGGTAGTGGCACAGATGGAACTATCTCTTTCAAATGTTGATATTTGGTTGTGTTGACAACCAAACACAATTCAATATCCAGTGTGTTACACAAATTAATAATATGTTGGATTCAAAGCTATCAAAGTTAAAGAATAGGACTACATCAAATCAAACTTTAAATACTCTTTAAATAAAGTTTGATTAGGTCCTGTTATTTAACTTAGATATTTGGCTGAGATGGAGATGTGAATCCAGCATATTAATTATTAATTTGTAGATTCAATTTTAAATCAACCAAACCAGGAAATTACAGAGCGATTTCTACATTGGCCGCTTGGCCCGATTTCCACTAGATAATGTAACACAGCCACAAAGTCAAAACAGCATTCCCATTTTGACAACAGATTCCGCTCTGGCGGGAGAAATCAATAGGTGAATATCACAGCCAATCACAACACTGGCGGGTGAGTAATACTGTGAAACACTATCATTCCACTATTTCCACAAACATTATGTCAATTTTTGGGAAATTACAATGCAAAGAAATCTACAGGAAATCATATGTGTAGCACCTTTAAAACTCTGGAATGGAAAACAAAGGATAGCTGTAGACAGATTAACTCTCCAGTAAGAGATGCTACCCAGCCTATTGTTTTTCTGGTAGTAGATATAACGTTGAAGATCTGACATTGTTTCAAAAGTTCAAATTCAACCTATTTTATGGAAGGATGATGTCATAATCCTATGGTTGAAATTTCACACTCAAAACAACAGTTCACATTTATGACTTTTTGCAAATCCAATGTATTTTCCCCGCAGATTCGACGTCACAATACATTGATTCAACCAGTTTGTGCCCAGTGGGATGGATGACCTAAAAGCCTGGAGGTCTTTCAGCCATGATGCTAAAGCTCTGCATGTACTGTCTATGAATGGCAGAGGCTGGTTTGTGTGTGTGTGTGTGTGTGTGTGTGGATGTGTGTGTGTGTGTGTGTGTGTGTGTGTGTGTGTGTGTGTGTGTGTGTGTGTGTGGATGCTTCCCCACGTGTGTACCAACCCTCATCATACTTTATTTCAACCCTTAATGGTCAGATGCCATAGACAGAAAACAAATGACCTTCAACACACATGCCATGGTCTTTGTTTTTTGTTTCTTTATGACTTTGAAACTGTTATCAAGTCAGAAGATATCAGCCTAATTAAATATTCATGAGATGCAAAGCGATATGATGGTGATGGTAATTTATTAGAGCGTTCATGTAATTACAGTTTGTTAATGAACATTCCCAGGTAAGGCATGTAGAAATGAGTTTTCTTTGTCAACAAATTTGATTCTAGATGTTTTGTTTCACGTGTTTGCCTTTACTTGGTATTGGTGAACTTCTTTATCGGTACAGCAACAGGTTGGCTCAACTAGGACCTTTGTACTGATAATAATACCTTTGTACCTTTGGTCTTCTATTTATCTGTATGTTCACTTGATGATGAATTGGCTGTCGATAAGTGTTCATACCTTGTAATTATATAAAATTCAATTTGCCTGGCTGAGTGTAAGAAGGTAAATTCATACTGATCTCTTTAATCTCTCTGATGTTCATGCACTTGTGTTTGTTTTCTTTGTTTCCAGAAAAGCTCTATTTCAGTAACACTCTATTTCAGTAACACTATTTCAATACCACTATTTCAGTAAAGCTCTTATTTCAGTAACACTATTTCAATAACACTATTTCAGTAAAGCTCTTATTTCAGTAACTCTCTTATTTCAGTAACTCTCTTATCTCAGTAACTCTCTTATTTCAGCAGGATACATGGAAGAAATGAAAGAGGAATGACCTTTACGGATGTGAGGTTTACTCACTGTCTGAAAGAGATTTAAAAAAAAAATTGTTGCTTTAAAGCTGACATTGGTGGTGGCCTGGTGGTCGTATGTATGACGTCATTTACTTCAATGTTTGGAGTGACATCATATGTACGGCTGCTAAACTGCTACATGGGACATCATCAATATTCCGAAAACTCTCTCAGAGGAAAATCTAAATCTCCCCCCTCCTTCCTTTTGTTTTAGTGTCTGTAGCTCAGTATGCTTTGAATTGTCAGGTAAGACTGATGTACCATTTCCTGGAAAAGGAAAAGAACGCTCTGAAAGTTAAACGAGAAGAGATGAAAGTAATAAAAAAGAGAAAGGAGGGTAGGGCGGGTGGGAGCTGTTTGCGAGCAAATCTTTCCAAGCTATTGTGTTAATATTCATGTAAATTAATTAAAGTGTGAGAGAGAGAGAGAGAGAGAGAGAGAGAGCAAGAGAGAGAGAGAGAGAGAGAGAGCAAGAGAGAGAGAGAGAGAGAGAGAGAGAGAGAGAGAGAGAGAGAGAGAGAGAATCGTATTTCCAAAGGCCCAAATGAACATACAGTATACTCAAAAAAGAATCCCTTAAACCACAAGCATATGGCTGGATTTCATGATGGCTTAGTTAATTTATATGAAGGAGTAATACCCGTTCATCTACACGTCTTCTGCTCACTGATCATAGAGAGAGAGAGAAAAAAAGAGTGAAAATGAGAGAACGAGAGAAAGAGGACAAGCTCTGGCGCTTTGAGTGGATTCATTCTTTGTCAAAATATTAGGAGAGATGAGTCACACTCACAACGACACATTGTTGGACACAGATGCTGTTTGAATCTTGATTTCCTTCTCGTCTTTGTGCAGAGAAGCATTATCTGCAGTATATCAGCTTTGGAGACGAGACGTGCTCCCATGGTTTTCAAGCCTCTTTTCCAAACCACACAATAGGAGAACAGACAGGATCAGAGAGAGACTCTCATTCTATTCATATAAGGGTTCTTGTATGCTAGTCATCTGTAACCACGCCAACGCACGTTTCAAGTACAGCATTGTGACACTCACTTGAGAAAAGCACAAGATGCGAATTTTTGTCTATTGCTTTTAGCATGAATCAACAGCGCATGTGGGAGTATACTGTCAATAAATCCCTCTCACAATACCAATACTAAACCATAGCAATAGAGTTACTCATTCTAGTTCTGTGTACCAGACCCTTACACATTACCTGTTGAAAGTATGCCAATAGTCACAACACAATACAACTTGATTAAGCTCAGGGCAATTAGATTCAGGGCAGCACAGCCTAAGTGCGACCTACACCTACAGTACATCACTATACAGTCACTTAGTTGTTCGATAGCTCTATTTTGGTAAAATGAAGTGCTTGTTGTGTCTTTGCAGAGCGGAACTGTTGCCAGGGAGACCAGCTCTGAGCCTGCTAGCCCAGACACATCTCTCAGGCCTGTCCTGACCATAATGGAGGACGAGAGGCAGACCATAACCGAGGGTCAATATAAATGTCTTGAACTGTTCAGCCGAGATCAGCAGCACAACAGAACAGGTAAAGCACAAATCAATCATTTCAAAGTACAAAAATGGATGTACCAATCCCAGATTACCCTTTTAATCTAATCACGCTACTTACTGGGAGACTGGGATCTGATTACTGAGGCTCTTTGAGAAAGCACTAGTGTTGATGCTATGACCTTTGATCTGATTACTGGGGCTCTTTGAGAAAGCACTAGTGTTGATGCTATGACCTTGGTTGCGTAATGCTTAGTGGATGGATGTGTAATCAGTGCTCTATTGATGCTATAGGTAATAGAGATGTTGTTACCAGGACCCAAGTGCAGTAATATAGGACTGTAAAAGTACCATAGCTTATGCTAAATGGAAGGAGCATGTCAGCTATTAGGCCTATGGAAAGTGTTAGAGGCACTGAGCATCTGCTAAATGACTCAAATGTAAATAAAAGGTTTCAACATGAATCATTAACGCATGGTTTAGCAATAGGGAGGTAGCCTAAAGTGTTATAAATATACAGGCATACATATTAAAGTCCTTCTCACTGATGCAGGTGTGTTCTGTAGCCGTATGTGGGATGGCTTGCTGTGTTGGGATGAGACTCCGGTGGGGACCTACGCCACACAGAACTGCCCAGACTACCCTGGCCTGGACATCTCTGGTAAGACACACTTATAAATGATCTCTGCAGAGGGAATTGGCCAGGCCACAGGTGATAGGGTAGATTATAGAGATGATAGGGTTGATTATAGACTAGATTATAGAGATGATGGGGTGACTAGAGACTAGATTATAGAGATGATGGGGGTAACTATAGACTAGATTAATGAAATGACCAGGGGGGACTAAAGACTAGACTATAGAGATGATAGGGGGACTAGAAGTTAGATTATAGAGATGATAGGCGTGACTAGAGGTTAGATTATAGAGATGATAGGGGTAACTATAGACTAGATTATAGAGATGTTAGGGGTCACTAGAGACCAGATTATAGAGATGATAGGGTGACTATAGACTAGATTATAGAGATGTTAGGGGTGACTAGAGACTAGATTATAGAGATGGTAGGGGTTACTAGAGACTAGATTATAGAGATGATAGGGGTAACTATAGACTAGATTATAGAGATGATGGGGTGACTATAGACTAGATTATAGAGATGATAGGGGTGACTAGAGACTAGATTATAGAGATGATAGGGTTAACTATAGACTAGATTATAGAGATGATGGGGTGACTAGAGACTAGATTATAGAGATGATACAGGTAACTAGACGTTAGAGACTAGATTATAGAGATGATAGGGGTGACTAGAGACTAGATTATAGAGATGATAGGGGTGATTATAGACTAGATTATAGAGATGATGGGGTGACTATAGACTAGATTATAGAGATGATAGGGTTAACTATAAACTAGATTATAGAGATGATGGGGTGACTAGAGACTAGATTATAGAGATGATGGGGTGACTAGAGACTAGATTATAGAGATGATACAGGTGACTAGACGTTATAGACTAGATTATAGAGATGATAGGGATGACTAGAGACTAGATTATAGAGATGATAGGGATGACTAGAGGTTAGATTATAGAGATGATAGGAGTGATTATAGACTAGATTATAGAGATGATAGGGATGACTAGAGGTTAGATTATAGAGATGATAGGGGTGATTATAGCCTAGATTATAGAGATGATAGGGGTGATTATAGACTAGATTATAGAGATGATAGGGGTGACTAGAGACTAGATTATAGAGATGTTAGGGATGACTAGAGGTTAGATTATAGAGATGATAAGGGTGTGTCATGGAGCACATGTCCGTGATTTATAGACAATGAAACAAATGATTGGTTGGAGAAAGACTCGTTATTGTATATCTTCAAGGTATAGCGAAGAATCCTGAAACAAAATAGAAATGTAGCACATTCCGTTTGCCAACAACACTTTGACATAAAGCGCCAAAGTCGAGTGTTTGTTATGCACGCCAGTTACTAAAGCAATGTAACTTGTTAACCATGTTTCTACAGTGTATAAAGCTTCCCATTTAAAATGTACATGCTCTAGCAATGTGAAATATATTAGAGGAAGAACGATCTAAGTGTTGGTAGAGAATAATCATACAATGTAACCTACCTGATGTGTTTGTTTCCTTGTTGAAGTGCCGGTGTGCATTACACATAGCGCAAATTAGTCTACGAGTCATCAAGGAACATTTATTGGTTGACGGGAATAAACAAAGTCTACGAGTCATCAAGGAACATTTATTGGTTGACCGGAATAAACAAAGTTATGAATTATCTTGGGGGTGAATTACTTCATGAATGTGTATTGTGCGACTTAAAGAAGAAGTTATGGCACAAGTTATTCAAGTATGTGTTTATGTAAAGCTGTTGCTTATGATATACTGTATGTCCATGGGAAATGTTGCATTTATGGTAGTAATGTGTTTTGGGGCTATCGTGATGGAACATTTCTAGCGGAAGGGAGTTCCTGTAATGAGTTCTTAGGTGCTCAGTTGACCTTTGCCTGGGGGTGAGCAGGCTGGGCAGGCAACATGTTGGCTAGAGTAGAGTTATACCTGAGTTTGGTTATTGGCAAAGAGTTGTTGCCGGAATAGTTTAAACTGAGAATACCTTTGATTTATTAAAGTATTTGTCAATGTTCTTTTTGTTACCTCTGTACAAAGTTTATTGGTCAATTCGTCCTGCACCTATTGTCAATAAAACTTCTAAGAGAAGTGAGCACCGGAACATCCTGTCTGTCTCCTCACTGTTCGATCGCCACCTCGGTTTCTGCTTCACAGGGTGACTAGATTATAGAGATGATAAGCGTAACTATAGATTCTATTATAAAGATGATAGGGGTGACTAGAGACTAGATTATAGAGATGATAAGGGTGACAAGAGACTAGATTATAGAGATGATAAGGGTGACTAGAGACTAGATTATAGAGATGATAGGGGTGACAAGAGACTAGATTATAGAGATGGTAGGGGTGACTAGAGACTAGATTATAGAGATGATAAGGGTGACAAGAGACTAGATTATAGAGATGATAAGGGTGACTAGAGACTAGATTATAGAGATGATAGGGGTGACAAGAGACTAGATTATAGAGATGGTAGGGGTGACTAGAGACTAGATTATAGAGATGGTAGGGGTGACTAGAGACTAGATTACAGAGATGATAGGGGTGACTAGAGACTAGATTATAGAGATGATAGGGGTGACTAGAGACCAGATTATAGAGATGATAGGGGTCACTAGAGACCAGATTATAGAGATGATAAGGGTGATTAGAGACTAGATTATAGAGATGATAGGGGTGTCTAGAGACTAGATTATAGAGATGATAGGGGGGACTAGAGACTAGATTATAGAGATGATAAGGGTGATTAGAGACTAGATTATAGAGATGATAGGGTTGACTAGAGACTAGATTATAGAGATGATGGGGTGATTAGAGACTAGATTATAGAGATGATAGGGGGGACTAGAGACTAGATTATAGAGATGATAGGGGTGACTAGAGACTAGATTATAGAGATGATGGGGTGATTAGAGACTAGATTATAGAGATGATAGGGGGGACTAGATACTAGATTATAGAGATGATAGGGTGAATATAGACTAGATTATAGAGATGATAGGGGTGACTAGAGACTAGATTATAGAGATGATAAGTGTGACTAAAGACTAGATTATAGAGATCATAGGGTGACTAGAGACTAGATTATAGAGATTATAGGGGGAACTAGATACTAGATTATTGAGATGATAGGGTGACTATAGACTAGATTATAGAGATGATAAGTGTGACTAAAAACTAGATTATAGAGATCATAGGGTGACTAGAGACTAGATTATAGAGATGATAGGGGTGACAAGAGTCTAGATTATAGAGATGGTAGGGGTGACTAGAGACTAGATTATAGAGATGGTAGGGGTGACTAGAGACTAGATTATAGAGATGGTAGGGGTGACTAGAGACTAGATTATAGAGATTATAAATCAAATCAAAGTTAATTTGTCATGTGTGCCGAATACAAGAAGTGTAGACCTTACAGTGAAATGCTTACTTACAGGCTCTAACCAACAGTGCAAAAAAGAGACTAAATTATAGACATGATGGGGTGACTAGAGACTAGATTATAGAGATGGTAGGGCTTACTAGAGGCTAGAATATGTAGATGATACGGGTGGCTAGAGGTCCTCTTGACCAAAGGTCTCTGTAGGAATGATGGGTTGGGTTAAATGTGGTAAACACATTTCAGTTGAAGGCATTCAGTTGTGCAACTGACTAGGTATCCCCCTTCCCCTTCTCTTTCCCTTTCTGCACCTGGGTTCACCTGAGTTTTGATCTTGGATAAATTTTACCTTTTAGATCATAATGAATATGATTATATGGACAGGGGGGACCTGGTCCGAGATCTGCAGCCCAGGGGCTGTATGTATCAAGCACATCAATCTAGGATCCGGTTTTCCCTGTGCATGTCATTTAAATCGGTGTAATCTAAAAGGCAAAACTGATCTTAGATCAGTTCTCCTACTCTGAGATGTTTTTTGTAAATGGGCCCTGATCTGACCAGTGACACTTTACAACTGCAATTAATTTATTATGGCTGGTGATGCAGCAAGCTTCCTAATGAGGTCATCCTTCATCGGCTCGGTTGAAGCCAAATGTCTGTGAAAGCTCTGCTGGGTTTTATGTAACCGTTGATTAGCTGCTGGGGTAGGACAGGTTGCTGGGTTAGCGTACTCCCAGAGAGGGAACATCATGATCTCAGGCATTATCCAACAGGAGATTCAACTCACACTTTAGGGATTACAGCAGAGAAGAGTTCCCCTTAAGTCTGTATAATAAAAACGTATATGTGATGCCCATGACGTAAATCTTAAGTGTTTCTAGCTTTGGTGGTGAATTTGTTGACTAACAAGGAGCTGGCTCTCAGTGTTATGGAATGACAAGGAGCTGGCTCTCAGTGTTATGGAATGACAAGGAGCTGGCTCTCAGTGTTAAGGAATGACAAGGAGCTGGCTCTCAGTGTTATTGAATGGTAAGGAGCTGTCTCTCAGTGTTATGGAATGACAAGGAGCTGGCTCTCAGTTTTATGGAATGACAAGGAGCTGGCTCTCAGTGTTATGCAATGACAAGGAGCTGGCTCTCAGTGTTATGGAATGGCAAGGAGCTGGCTCTCAATGTTATGGAATGACAAGGAGCTGTCTCTCAGTGTTATGAATGACAAGGAGCTGGTTCTCAGTGTTATGGAATGACAAGGAGCTGGCTCTCAGTGTTATGGAATGACAAGGAGCTGGCTCTCAATGTTATGGAATGACAAGGAGCTGGTTCTCAGTGTTATGGAATGACAAGGAGCTGGTTCTCAGTGTTATGGAATGACAAGGAGCTGGCTCTCAGTGTTATGGAATGACAAGGAGCTGGCTCTCAGTGTTATGGAATGGCAAGGAGCTGGCTCTCAGTGTTATGGAATGGCAAGGAGCTGGCTCTCAGTGTTATGGAATGCAGTGATGCTTCAATTGAGTAATGAGGGGAAGTTCTTTGTTTCTGGCAATTTTGAGCTTGTAATCGAACCCACAAATGCTGATGCTCCAGAGTCTAAAGGCCAGTTTTATTACTTCTTTAATCAGAACAACAGTTTTCAGCTGTGCTAACATAATTGCAAAAGGGTTTTCTAATGATCAATTAGCCTTTTAAAATGATAAACTTGGATTAGCTAACACAACATGCCATTGGAACACAGGAGTGATGGTTGCTGATAATGGGCCTATGTAGATATTCCATAAAAAATATGCCGTTTCCAGCTACAATAGTCATTTACAACATTCACAATGTCTACACTCTATTTCTGATCAATTTGATGTTATTTTAATGGACTTTTTCTTTTTTCTTTTCTTTCAAAAACAAGGACATTTCTAAGTAACCCCAAACTTTTGAACGGTAGTGTATTTCTAAATAAATAAATAAAAGGTGTCTGACAGCAAAATTAGATAACACTAAAGCCTAACTATTGACTCGACAGTTGATATTACAGTCCAGTCAGCATAGCTATAGCAGCGGCTTCATGTCTAGCCCCTATCACACTGATGGATTCAGCAGCTGCCAAGTTGCCATTACTCATAGCTCAAATTACACCGCTAACAATTACCATTACATTTTTTTTGCAGGAAAAGTGTCAAAATATTGTGATGAATCTGGTAATTGGGTCCAAAGTCTCTCCATTAATAGTACCTGGTCCAAATGTCTGACGTTCTCCAAGGACAAATTAAAGGTAATTGGAGATTGATTCATTCTCTGTTGATTAATGGTAAAAATAGTATGGGTCTGTCTGGGACTGGGAATAAGTCCCATATGGCACCCTATTCCCTATGAAGTGCACTACTTTGGACCAGAACCGTATGGGCCCTGGTCAAAAGTAGTGCACTATTTAATGAATAGGGTGACATTTGGAACGCAGTCTGGGTGTGCAGGCTGGACTGTCCTTGTGTTGTCTGCTGTGTTTCCTGGTTATTATTCCTTTGATAGTTTAACGTCATAATTATAGCCAGGAGTTTTTCCTTGTCTAGTCTCTAGATCAGGAACAACTCTGGGCCCGCCTACCTATTCTGTCTATTGTCTGTATTGTTTTTTGATTGTTTTTCTTCTATTACTTATTTATCTACGTTTTTATAATCACTGATACTTTTCCTTGTTGACAAATAGAAATCCTCACACTGTATTCTAGTCACTGCCACAGCCTTATTCTAAAATGGTTTTCTCATCAATCTACACACAGTAACCCATATTGGCAAAGAGAAAACAGGTTTTTAGAATTTTTTGCAAATGTATCAAAAATTTAAAAAACTGTCTCTGTTTACATAGTCACTAATCCTCACGCTGTATTCTAGTCACTGATACTGTTCCCTGTTGACAAATAGAAATCCTCACGCTGTATTCTGTGTGTTTCTTTATGGTGTCTGTCCCATTACATGTTGTTCTTCCCCAGAAGGTGACTCTCCATGGTTTGCTAGAGCCAGGGTCTGTGGAGCCCACTGTGGAGACTCCAGTCAGACAGAAGATGACTCCCCATGGTCTGCTAGAGCCAGAGTCTGTGGAGCCCACAGTGGAAACTCCACTCAGCCCCAGGGTCAGTCAGGAGGAGGAGGAGAGGAAGAAGATCATCGACGGTCAATACAAATGCTTTGAGAAGATGAACAGAGACCAGCCGTACAACAAATCAGGTAGTGAGGATGTGCACTACTTTAATACTCAGTGTGTGGTATTATTCCAGATTATAAACTGGGTGGATTGAGCCCTGAATGCTGTTTGGCTGAAAGCCATGGTATATCAGGCCGTATACCACGGGTATGACAAAACATTTAGTTTTACTGCTCTAATTATGTTGTTAACCAGTTTATAATAGCAATAAGGCTCCTCTGGGGTTTGTGATACAGTGCATTTGGAAAGGATTCAGACCACTTGACCTTTACCACATTTTGTTACGATACAGCCTTATTCTAAAATGGATTCAATATTTTTTCATCAATTTACCCACAACAACCCATAATGGCAAAGCGAAAACAGGTTTTTATAATTTTATGCAAATGTATTAAAACTTGATCATCCTTGAGATGTTTGATTGGAGTCCACCTGTGGTAAATTCAATTGATTGGACATGATTTGAAAAGGCAAACATCTCTCTATATAAGGTCTCTCAGTTGACAGTGCATGTCAGAGCAAACACCAAGCGTTAAGGTCAAAGGAATTGTCCGTAGAGCTCAGAGACAGGATTGTGTCGAGGCACAGATCTGGGAAAGGGTACCAAAAGATTTCTGCAAAATTGAAGGTCCCCAAGAACACAGTGGCATCCACCATTATTAAATGAAAAAAGTTTGGAACCACGAAGACTCTTCCTAGAGCTGGCCGCCCGGCCAAACTGAGCAATCGGGGGAGAAGGGCCTTGGTCAGGGAGGTGACAAAGAACCCAATGGTCACTCTGACAGAGATCCAGAGTTCCTCTGTGGAGATAAGAACAGCCCTTAGCCGTGGTACAGTCATGGCCAAAAGTTTTGAGAATGACACAAATACACACAAAGTCTGCTGCCTCAGTTTGTATGATGGCAATTTGCATATACTCCAGAATGTCATGAAGACTGATAAGATGAATTGCAATTCATTGCAGTGTCCCTCTTTGCCATGCAAATGAACTGAATCCCCCAAAAACATTTATACTGCATTTCAGCCCTGCCACAAAAGGACCAGCTGACATCATGTCAGTGATTCTCTCGTTAACACAGGTGTGAGTGTTGACGAGGACAAGGCTGGAGATCACTCTGTCATGCTGATTGAGTTCGAATAACAGACTGGAAGCTTCAAAAAGAGGGTTGTGCTTGGAATCATTGTTCTTCCTCTGCCAATAATGGTTACCTGCAAGGAAACACTTGCCGTCATCATTGCTTTGCACAAAAAGGGCTTCACAGGCAAGGATATTGCTGCCAGTAAAAAAATCAACCATTTATCTGATCATCAAGAACTTCAAGGATAGCGGTTCAATTGTTGTGAAGAAGGCTTCAGGGCGCCCAAGAAAGTCCAGCAAGCGCTAGGACCATCTCCTAAAGTATTGGACTGCTGAGGACTAGGGTAAAGTTGTTTTCTCTGATGAATCCCCTTTCCGATTTTTTGGGGCATCCGGAAAAAAGCTTGTCCGGAAAAGAGAAGGTGAGCGCTACCATCAGTCCTGTGTCAAACCAACAGTAAAGCATCCTGAGACCATTCATGTGTGGGGTTGCTTCTCAGCCAAGGGAGTGAGCTCACTCACAATTTTGCCTAAGAACACAGCCATGAATAAAGAATGGTACCAACGCATCCTCCGAGAGTAACTTCTCCCAACCATCCAGGTACAGTTTGGTGACGAACAATGCCTTTTCCAGCATGATGGAGCACCTTGTTATAAGGCAAAAGTGATAACTAAGTGGCTCGGGGAACAAAACATAGATATTTTGGGTCCATGGCCAGGAAACTCCCCAGACCTTGATCCCATTGAAAACTTGTGGTCAATCCTCAAGAGGCAAGTGGACAAACAAAACCCCACAAATTCTGACAAACTTCAAGCATTGATTATGCAAGAACAGGCTGCCATCAGTCAGGATGTGGCCCAGTAGTTAATTGACAGCATGCCAGGGCGGATTGCAGAGGTCTTGAAAAAGAAGTGTAAACACTGCAAATATTGACTCTTTGCATTAACTTTGCATTAACTTTGCAAAGCCTTTGACACTTATGAAATGCTTGTAGTTATACTTCAGTATGCCATAGTAACATCTGACAAAAATATCTAAAGACAATGAAGCAGCAAACTTTGTGGAAATTAATATTTGTGTCTTTCTCAAAACTTTTTGCCACGACTGTATATTGGCCATATACCACACCTCCTCTGGGCTTATTGCTTAAATATAATTTGAATATAATAGAATACTTTCAGTCATTTCAGGGTTACAGCACACAATCGGAAGAAACCATAAAGACAGGTACGATCACAAGTCACAAAGACAAACAATGACACTGTGCAGATAAACACAGTGTCATTGTTCAGATAAACATACTATGCCAGTAGACAGTGTGGCCAAATCGTTCATGTGCAGTTGTTTTCATGCAGCGATGTAGTATATTTACATGAGTCTTCATTAGCGTGTTGTGTCTGGTTGTGTGCTGCTGGCGACACAGGGCTGTACTGTAACCGGACCTGGGATGGCTGGCTGTGCTGGGATGATACACCTGCTGGGACAGTCACCTGGCAGAACTGCCCAAACTATTTCCGTGACTTCGACTCCACGGGTAAGACCTGGCTATAAGAGGCGTTTGTTAAACTGCAAGCAAGAATCAATAAAGTCAAAGTCCTGGTATGTCTGATTCTCCCATGCTGACTTGTTAACTCTTCGTGATAAATGCATCGCTGTAGAACTTGGCTTGAATTTTAAGTATTCATAGCATTTCATTCATTATTCATGGTGTCAAGTGGTTTCAAAGCTTTATGGACATGTACAGTTTAAGTGTTTCTGTTTAAGTGGCTAAGTGTTAAACATATTCAAAGTGTGTATTATTAATCCTACTTGATTGTTTCATCAGAAAAAGCTACAAAGACCTGTGGCGAATCAGGACAGTGGTTCCGCCACCCAGATTCCAATAGGACGTGGTCCAACTACACGCTGTGTAACTTCCACACTACTGGCAAGCTGAAGGTAAGGTTTGTCACTGAGTGATCCATCAATCCCATACATGTGCTATTTATAGCATACACTTGATCCTATTTTACAAACCACAATAAGGGGACATTTTCTCAAGGCGATAATACAGTTATTTTCAATGCAGAGGAGACCAAGGGGGGAACATTTGGTCAAATTGAGCTAGATATGGTAAGTATGGTACAGTTAAATGAACCTACGCTTACACACAATTACATTTTACAATCATGATATGGAGGAGGTCATAGAGGGAACAGGTTTCTATTTCTGAGCAATGCATAATAAAACGTCTGACCCTAGCAATGCATAATAAAACGTCTGACCCTAGCAATGCATAGTAAAACGTCTGACCCTAGCAATACATAGTAAAACGTCTGAGCCTAGCAATGCATAGTGAAACGTCTGACCCTAGCAATGCATAGTAAAACGTCTGACCCTAGCAATACATAGTAAAACGTCTGACCCTAGCAATGCATAGTAAAACGTCTGACCCTAGCAATGCATAGTGAAACGTCTGACCCTAGCAATGCATAATAAAACGTCTGACCCTAGCAATGCATAGTGAAATGTCTGACCCTAGCAATGCATAATAAAACGTCTGACCCTAGCAATGCATAGTGAAACGTCTGACCCTAGCAATGCATAGTAAAACGTCTGACCCTAGCAATGCATAGTGAAACGTCTGACCCTAGCAATGCATAGTAAAACGTCTGACCCTAGCAATGCATAGTGAAACGTCTGACCCTAGCAATGCATAGTGAAACGTCTGACCCTAGCAATGCATAGTAAAACGTCTGACCCTAGCAATGCCTAGTGAAACGTCTGACCCTAGCAATGCATAATAAAACGTCTGACCCTAGCAATGCATAGTGAAACGTCTGACCCTAGCAATGCATAATAAAACGTCTGACCCTAGCAATGCATAGTGAAACGTCTGACCCTAGCAATGCATAGTAAAACGTCTGACCCTAGCAATGCATAGTGAAACGTCTGACCCTAGCAATGCATAGTAAAACGTCTGACCCTAGCAATGCATAGTGAAACGTCTGATCCTAGCAATGCATAGTGAAACGTCTGACCCAAGCAATGCATAGTAAAACGTCTGACCCTAGCAATGCATAGTGAAACGTCTGACCCTAGCAATGCATAGTGAAACGTCTGACCCTAGCAATGCATAGTAAAACGTCTGACCCTAGCAATGCATAGTAAAACGTCTGACCCTAGCAATGCATAGTGAAACGTCTGACCCTAGCAATGCATAGTAAAACGTCTGACCCTAGCAATGCATAGTGAAACGTCTGACCCTAGCAATGCATAGTAAAACGTCTGACCCTAGCAATGCATAGTGAAACGTCTGACCCTAGCAATGCATAGTAAAACGTCTGACCCTAGCAATACATAGTAAAACGTCTGACCCTAGCAATGCATAGTAAAACGTCTGACCCTAGCAATGCATAGTGAAACGTCTGACCCTAGCAATGCATAGTAAAACGTCTGACCCTAGCAATGCATAGTGAAACGTCTGACCCTAGCAATGCATAGTAAAACGTCTGACCCTAGCAATGCATAGTGAAACGTCTGACCCTAGCAATGCATAGTAAAACGTCTGACCCTAGCAATGCATAGTGAAACGTCTGACCCTAGCAATGCATAGTAAAACGTCTGACCCTAACAATGCATAGTGAAACGTCTGACCCTAGCAATGCATAGTAAAACGTCTGACCCTAGCAATGCATAGTAAAACGTCTGACCCTAGCAATGCATAGTAAAGCGTCTGACCCTAGCAATGCATAGTAAAACGTCTGACCCTAGCAATGCATAGTAAAATGTCTGACCCTAGCAATGCGACACAGACAGACAAATATGTGTTCCTCTGCATTGGAACAGACCAATAAAGAACACTGACGTTGCTTCTAGCGCCGGTTTCTTAAAAAGGCCTTTGTGAGGACACAAAGAATGCTATGACTATTCGTTATTCAAGCGTGGCTCAGACACACCTTGATTAGAGGATGGATTAAAACCATCTGTGCTGCAGACTTTAAGGCCATGTCCTAGTCTCCCCTCTTTCATATTTTGTTTACATCAAGGTAGCAAATGGAATTCAGGGTTAATGGTTCATGAATGTCCTTGATGCACTACTGTATAGTCTTATTTGTTTGAATCTAGGGTGTATCTGTATCTTCCAGATGGCCTATATCCTGTACTACATGGCGATTGTGGGTCATGCCTTATCCATAGCCTCCCTCCTGATCTCTCTGGCTATATTCTTCTACTTCAGGTAAATATAGATGCTGCTGTTGCTTTCTTTATGAAACAAACTACTGGTTTGGTCAGGGAGAGTAATCTGTCTTTGGTTGCTTTCTTTATGTAACAAACTACTGGTTTGATTAGGTAGAGTAGTCTGTCTTGGGACTCTTGACACTTTTTTCCACTTGAACAAGTGATGAAGATGATAATGGTGACGACGACGATGATGAAGATGAAGAAGATGATGACGCACCCAATCCAGAGGAAAATTAGGATGATGATAGTGGTGATAAATATGATGAAAACGATGGCGGTTATGACTGTGGTTGCTACAGTTCAGACGGCATTACATATTTCTCCTTGGCTGTGTGTTTCCTCTGAGATAACTGAATTGTTAAGATAGCTGTGTGTTTCCTCTGCGATAACTGAATTGTAAAGATGGCTGTGTGTTTCCTCTGAGATAACTGAATTGTAAAGATGGCTGTGTGTTTCCTCTGAGATAACACTGGCAGTGCAGACCTGTGAAAATGTCATCTTCACATTAATGGAAATCTTTTCAACAGATTGTGTTTGTCATTTCCACACAACACTGGTTTCCAATTTGTCATTTTCTGTGATTGAGTTGGGTAGCATTTGAAGGGAAGACATTTTGATTGGACAATATAGTTTTTTCCCCCTCTTTGGGATTTCCTAATATATTGTAAATGGATAGATCACATATTCTTCAATAGTGATGGAAAATGTTCAAAAAATTACATTTCAGAGTGACTATTTTATAACAATTCAATTATTTACATTTAATAATGAGTTTTCTGCCTGCGGACATTATGATTATCATACACCATTTCAAGTCAAGATTTTTAGAAGCTGGATGTCCGCAAATAAGCTTGGTTTGTTACTGTAGCCGCATTGGATTATGTACCTTGACCTCCACGCTACCCTAGTGAAACTTATATTTAGGAGCAGTAACAGTATCACTGAATGTTTTACTCATTCTGATACTCATGTCCTTTTAATTTCATGCTGGTACATTTCTGTGTAACTACTTTAAAAGCAGATTAATTTCCTGTACATTTAGGAGTTCATGACCAAAGAACCATGAATTCAGGACAGTTTAAAGAATGAGTTGGCTATGCTCTTATTTAAATGCAGGGCAATCTTAATGGTAATCCCTACTGATTTATCTTACTAAATATAGGTTGAGAGAACACACTTAAGGAGGAACTGCATATTAAGGAAAAGTGCTGGTGAATTTCAATATAGTAGGGGTCAGTAAAGGTGGTTAAATCAAGGCTAATGAGAGAGTTATGATGACTGAAATGTTCTGAAATCACCTCAGAGCAATACGTATGTGCAAGCAATTGACTCTACCATGATAATTTCAAATAATGATTAGTCATAAAAAAAAATATGTTATTCAAAAACAGATTGTAAAGAAAAGTTTGAGAAGTTTGAGAAGTTAAGAGTATGTCAACAACACTATATTCTCCATCTCCCAGAAAAAGAAGCAAAAAAAACCCCAATGCTGTATGACAATCAAACTATCCAATGCAGATTGTGAAGGAAGGTTTGATATGTATGAATACAGTGGGGCAAAAAAGTATTTAGTCAGCCACCAATTGTGCAAGTTCTCTCACTTAAAAAGATGAGAGAGGCCTGTAATTTTCATCATAGGTACACTTCAACTATGACAGACAAAATTAGGAAAAAAAAATCCAGAAAATCACATTGTAGGATTTATAATGAATTTATTTGCAAATTATGGTGGAAAATAAGTATTTGGTCAATAATCAAAAGTTTATCTCAATACTTTGTTATATACCCTTTGTTGGCAATGACAGAGGTCAAACGTTTTCTGTAAGTCTTCACAAGGTTTTCACACACTGTTGATGGTATTTTGGCCCATTCCTACATGCAGATCTCCTCTAGAGCAGTGATGTTTTGGGGCTGTCGCTGGGCAACACGGACTTTCAACTCCCTCCAAAGATTTTCTATGGGGTTGAGATCTGGAGACTGGCTAGGCCACTCCAGGACCTTGAAATGCTTCTTACGAAGCCACTCCTTCGTTGCCCGGGCGGTGTGTTTGGGATCATTGTCATGCTGAAAGACCCAGACACGTTTCATCTTCAATGCCCTTGCTGATGGAAGGAGGTTTTCACTCAAAATCTCACGATACATGGCCCCATTCATTCTTTCCTTTACACGGATCAGTCGTCCTGGTCCCTTTGCAGAAAACAGCCCCAAAGCATGATGTTTCCACCCCATGCTTCACAGTAGGTATGGTGTTCTTTGGATGCAACTCAGCATTCTTTGTCCTCCAAACACGACGAGTTGAGTTTTTACCAAAAAGTTCTATTTTGGTTTCATCTGACCATATGACATTCTCCCAATCCTCATCTGGATCATCCAAATGCTCTCTAGCAAACTTCAGACGGGCCTGAACATGTACTAGCTTAAGCAGGGGGACACGTCTGGCACTGCAGGATTTGAGTCCCTGGCGGCGAGTGTGTTACTGATGGTAGGCTTTGTTACTTTGGTCCCAGCTCTCTGCAGGTCATTCACTAGGTCCCCGTGTGGTTCTGGGATTTTTGCTCACCGTTCTTGTGATCATTTTGACCCCACGGGTGAGATCTTGCGTGGAGCCCCAGATCGAGGAAGATTATCAGTGGTCTTGTATGTCTTCCATTTCCTAATAATTGCTCCCACAGTTGATTTATTCAAACCAAGCTGCTTACCTATTGCAGATTCAGTCTTCCCAACCTGGTGCAGGTCTACAATTTTGTTTCTGGTGTCCTTTGACAGCTCTTTGGTCTTGGCCATAGTGGAGTTTGGAGTGTGACTGTTTGAGGTTGTGGACAGGTGTCTTTTATACTGATAACAAGTTCAAACAGGTGCCATTAATACAGGTAACGAGTGGAGGACAGAGGAGCCTCTTAAAGAAGAAGTTACAGGTCTGTGAGAGCCAGAAATCTTGCTTGTTTGTATGTGACCAAATACTTATTTTCCACCATAATTTGCAAATAAATTCATAAAAAATCCTACAATGTGATTTTCTGGATTTATTTTCCTCATTTTGTCTGTCATAGTTGAAGTGTACCTATGATGAAAATTACAGGCCTCTCTCATCTTTTTAAGTGAGAGAACTTGCACAATTGGTGGCTGACTAAATACTTTTTTCCCCCACTGTATGTCCTATAGCCCTATCTTTCGCAGTAGCAATGATCCTGCAGTATGACCATCACATTTATTTGACATGCTTTTTTAATTCAGCTCATTATCCTTGAAGAAACCTTATGGGGATATAACTGCAGGAACCAAAACAACATTTCTGCATTATATTGGCTACTACTGACTTGGGAGGGTTGTTATTTGGCTCAGTCAGTGGTGGAAAAAGTGCTTAATTGTCATACTTGAGTACAAGTAAAAGCTTTACATCAAATTCCTGATATTAAGTCAACCAGACGGCTAATGTTCTTAAAAATAAATAAAATACAGACAGCTAGGGGCACACTCCAACACTCAGTTATCATTTACAAACACAGTATTTGTGTTTAGTATGTTTGTCAGATCAAAGGCAGTAGTGGTGTCAACACGTTATATTGATAGTTGTGTGAATTGGACCATATTGCTGTCCTGCCTGAGCATTCCAAATGTAATGAGTCCTATTGCGAATTAATTCCAATTCAATTCATGAATTGGCCACCCCCCAGAAAAAGCAGAATTTGAATTTGAATGAAAATTCATTGAAATTCAAATGCACATGTTTATTTTGACATCATGTATGGTTGCCAACACTATGTTTAACATGTCCTTAACACATTTCATTTATAAAACTCATCCTCAGAAAATATTCTAAGATCATTTTGTAGGTTAACTATTCATAATCCATTTTCACTCCAGAATGGAAAGTACAACCTAACATCTCATAAAAGAATTACAAACAAAACACTGTACATCTTTGAGTTATAATTAAAATAATATTTGAAATGGTATCTGTATTCTTCAGTAAGAAGATGCAGAAGCTTTTAGCAAAATATTTGTCAAAGGAAGGAGACAAATTATGTTTAATGTCTCAGT
The DNA here is from genome assembly GCA_030435695.1 of Brachymystax lenok tsinlingensis. Classification (NCBI taxonomy): domain Eukaryota; kingdom Metazoa; phylum Chordata; class Actinopteri; order Salmoniformes; family Salmonidae; genus Brachymystax; species Brachymystax lenok. The sequence continues at coordinate 28,414,649 of CM059806.1, forward strand.
TGAATTTCTTTGAATCGCTTTAAATTAAATTCTGCTTCCTTTAATTCAATTGAAATTCTGCTTCCTGTGGGGTATGGCCAATTCAAATTAGAATTTCAATTAATGGGTTGAATTGAACTAGGCTAAATGTAGAAGTTCTGAATTGACACCAACCCTGTAAGAGAGAGTGCAGGTGCACATCGTAATATCAAAAAGTAAAACGCTCAAACTACTCTGTATCTGTGTCTTGACAAGAAGTGAATAGAATACATACTTTCTTGACAAGAAGAGAATAGAATACATCGTTTCTTGACAAGAAGATAATAGAATACATCCTTTCTTGACAAGAAGAGAATAGAATACATCCTTTCTTGACAAGAAGTGAATAGAATACATCCTTTCTTGACAAGAAGAGAATAGAATACATCCTTTCTTGACAAGAAGTGAATAGAATACATCCTTTCTTGACAAGAAGTGAATAGAATACATCCTTTCTTGACAAGAAGAGAATAGAATACATCCTTTGTTGACAAGAAGAGAATAGAATACATCCTTTCTTGACAAGAAGAGAATAGAATACATCCTTTCTTGACAAGAAGTGAATAGAATACATCCTTTCTTGACAAGAAGTGAATAGAATACATCCTTTCTTGACAAGAAGAGAATAGAATACATCCTTTGTTGACAAGAAGAGAATAGAATACATCCTTTCTTGACAAGAAGAGAATAGAATACATCCTTTCTTGACATTGTAAAGCTTTAACGGAAGACCCACACGATCAGCTCATTATTATCTCCGTGAAGTTTTATAGGTAGCAAGCAAAGCATTGATTTTAAGGGAGCATCACTTTTATAAGTTAAAGTCTTAATGTTGTATTAGACTTTCCAGATGTGCAGTTTACAGTGGTATTTGATGCGGTACAGCTGCACTGTCTTCTTATTTATGGCCTCCACTTCAGCACTGTCAGGACTCGCCAATAAAAATACTCTGACTAGCCGTGGAAAAATACAGTTGGGTTAGCTTAAAAAATACTGCATCACTTGGTTATCTGAGCCTGTCCTACATGATGCAGTTGTCAAAAAATGGTTGTGTGTTTTGTCCGGAATTATTGGATCCCTTGATAAAGAAGAGTAAAAAAGCCTGTATAAAATAAATCATACAAATACTGAGCTATTCTATGCTCTTTTTTAAACAAATAACATTATTTTATACTAATACTAATCACGATTTTGCTCAGAGAAAGAGATTTTGTTTAAAAAGTAATAAAAAACAAAGATAGGGGTCAAATTGATTGGATCCCCTGTTTTCAATACACCAGCACCCTTCCCTTGCGAGGATAATGGCACTGAGCCTTTTTCTGAAATGTTTTATGAGTTGTAGAACACATTGGGAGGGATCTTAGACCATTCCTCCGTACAGAATCCTTCCAGATCCTTGATATCCTGCATCTGTGCTTATGGACCGCCCTCTTCAATTCAAACCCCAGGTTTTCAATGGGGTTCAAGTCTGGAGAATGAAAATGTTTATTTTGTGGAAAATTAACAATTTCTTTGTGGAATTTGATGTGTGCTTGGGGTTATTGTCTTTCTGAAACATTCACTTGCGGACAAGTTTTAGTCTCCTGACAGAGGCAACCAGGTTTTTTGCAAAAATGACCTGGTACTTGATAGAGTTCATGATGTCGTTGCGTTGATCATAACAAGAGCCCCAGGCCCAGTGACAGCAAAATAGCCGCATAACATCAAAGATGCACCACCATATTGTACAGTAGGGCTGAGTTATTTTCAGCATATGCATTGTTCTTGTGAAGGCCAAACTTGTCATTGGTGTGCATGGTCAAATACCTCTATTTTCATGTCATCTGACCATCATTAACTTTACAGAGTACCAGGACATTTTAGCCAAAAAAAACTGGTTTCCTCTGCCAGAAAGTTAAATGGCAGGAAGTTAAATGTTGTTGCTTGTTTAGGTGTGGCCAGAGAACATCCATACACCAATATAACACCTCGGGATAAAGAAAGTGATTCTGTCCTATTTTCTACTCATCCTAGTTTGAAGATATTCTGTTAAGACACTTCCTTTGTCTTTTTACTTGTGTTGGGCCATTTAATGGTAGCCTTGTTCTCCAACATACTTCTGACCCAGAACCCTTACTAATGCTGCCATGCTGAGATCTCCTTCTTCTATAAACAACACATTTACATTAAGACTGCAACATTACCTAATGACTGGAGACAGATAACAGGACATTGTTGCTGAAGGGTACACATGTTAAACACAGTGTTTTCACTATTTCACTAGAGTAAACACCATTTCCTGCAGTCAAATGACCAAAACGCCCTCTAGTGGCCTCATGGGTGGAATGTTAATATTTTTCATAATTTCATTATTAATAAACATAATTACAAAAAACCCGCCAAAAATCCAGTCTTCTGTGATGAATATAAAGTGTAATATTGGGATACAGACTCAAAATAGAATACATTTCAACTCTAAATCTGACATGGTACAGGTGTCTTCTTTTTTAAGCCCATAACCATGTGTGTGAGGGGGATACTTTTGTTTCAAGTAGATTTGTTTAAGACTGCCAAGAAAGACGGTGTGACCCTGATTTAGCCCACTGCAGGAAAAGGTTATCAATTGCTTGTTTTAGGAAGCCTGGTTGATGAAAAATTGGAAACATTACTTTCCTAGCCTTTGATAGAAAAGATAATCATTTGATGTTTTTGAGGCTTTGATGACTGCTGATCTGTGATAATCAGGAATCTCCACAGGGACCTCAAATACAGTCGTTAATAATCTGTTTAGGGTGTGATTCTCAATAGGGTGTGATTACACTTGTTGTTGGAAGTCATGTGTGCTAGTATTTAACATGGGTGAACCAAAGCAAATTATTTCAGCCCCTTTTGTGTTGCTTGAGAGAAAGTTATGAATTGTTGTCCATTGTTATACCAGTTTACAGCATGCTCTGACTGCAATGGCAATCTTGATTTAGTATATGAGGTTCCTTGGGTCAGACATTTCATTCTAATGACTCTCTGTTTTAACCTATTTCACAGATGACTGGAACATCTGACTAAGTCGTTATGGGCCAGAGTTAGTCGTTCCAATGGTTTATGTTATTTATTGTCCTGTTTACTACATCAAAGGTCGGAACATTTTTGTTAGGATGAAATATGTTAATTTTACAGTTTTTATGGCAACATGCAGAAAGGATGAAAACAAGTGTTTATTATGGCTAATTGTAATAATAATAGACCTCCAGCCTTTGTAGAAGATACTGTAATCTGTAAATATAAACTGTGAAGGGATCATGTTTCTTCCCATATTTCATATACTAACGATTTACACTGAGTGTACAAAACATTAGGAACACCTCCTCTTTCCATGACATAGACTGACCAGGTGAAAGCTGTAATCCCAGTGTAGATGAAGGGGAGGAGACTGGTTAAAGACCGATTAACAAGCCTTGAGACAATTGAGACATGCAGTGAATGGGCAATACAAAAGAGTGCCTTTGAACGGAGTATGGTTGTAGGTGCCAGGCACACCAGTTTGTGTTAAGAACTGCTGCTGGGTTTTTCCATGCTCAACAGTTTCCGGTGTGTATCAACAACGATCCACCACCCAAAGGACATCCAGCCAACTTGACACAACTATGGGAAGGATTAGAGTCAACATGGGCCAGTATCCCTGTGGAACGCTTGACACTTGTAGAGTCCATGCCCCAACAAATTGGGGCTGTTCTGAGGGCAAAAGGGGGTGCAAATCAATATTAGGATGGTGTTCTTAATGTTTTGTACACTATCAAAATTATATACCCTATGTACTCCACAGTATTCCATGAATATTTTCACACTAGAAAATAGGATAACGAGCTTCATCTTTTGGCTTCACTGCCTATATTATGGTTCTGTATGTTTTCTCAGTATTGTTTCACTACAGGACCTTTTTTATTTCGATGCTCTTATTGTAATTGTAAGTAGTTCTGTCCTTGAGATTTTATTGTCTATTATTGTTCTGTATTATGTCATGTTTTGTGTTCTGTGTGGACCCCAGGAAGAGTAGCTGCTGCTTTTGCATAAGCTAATAGGTATCCTAATAAATTAACATTTAGTAAATGTTTATTGTAGTTTTCTTTGTGAATGTCAGCTTGGGTAACCGCAGCCAGACACATATCATTTGTTAACATTATTATTTATGCTGTATGTTTGTCTTCACTCAGGAACCTGAGCTGCCAAAGGATAACGCTTCATAAAAACCTCTTCGTTTCCTATGTCCTCAACTCCGCCCTTACCCTCATCTACCTCATAGCAGTGGTCAACAACACAGATGTAGTGGAGAGAAATCCAGTAAGTTTCACACATTTCATTTATATAATCCAGTAAATCTTACACATGTCATCTATAAAATCCAGTAAGTCTCACACATTTCATCTATAAAATCCAGTAAGTCTCACACATTTCATCTATATAATCCAGTAAATCTCACACATTTCATCTATATAATCAGTTTCAATCAACTGGAGTGCAGATGTTTTTTTTAAGAGTGTTCGTCAGGATATGAGTATTTTTTGCATATCTTTAATGTGTTGTGCACAGACAGCCCAGAGTTATCCTTCTCTCAGCACTCAAAGACTTCTGTCCTCTGTCTTTTGAACAGTTGCCACTCGTTGAGTTTAAGTCGGACCTGAATTCTTTGAATCCTGAGGCCTGTTAAGGTGAACATGGTAAATCTGCCTCTATGGAATGTAGCGTTGCTGTATCTGGGATCATCCCTTTCTGGTGCTTTAAGTATTGTATTTTATGAGACATTTTTACTGTCCACCTTTTGAGGAAATTATTTGATTATGGTATTGTGCAAAACATAGTTACTGAGTCGCCGGCTTCTGTTCCCCGTAAAAAAGTATTAATAATCATTCAAAAACAAGCTAGAAAATGTCAGAGATCTTCTCGATCCAGAGAAATGGCTACGCTTGGGTAACCTCTGAGTAGATACATTTGTTTTTTCCTGGTTAGGTCACATGGTTAGTAAAAACTCCTGGTTGAACGTATACAGTAAGGTCCTGTTATCATGCTCTCGATTGGATCATCACCTTAGAGATGTCCTTCAGTTTATCCAGTTGAAGAAAATAACTATCGTCTGGGTTTGATTTCTAGCCTCTCTTCGTCTCTTCTCCCCGTACCATCATGTTCTCACTGGAAAAACAGACTTCAAGCCTAATCCATCTGGCATATTCACAGTGGAAGGTTTTTTGTTTCCTCAGATATACCAATTGACCCTGGTGATCCAACTGACAGGGAGGAAGGAATGACAGCTTTCACAATAAATATTGTGGGAATGTAATTGGAAAATGTTTAATTTGATACCGAATGCTGGGGCTCTGGTTTATAGAGCAGGGGTTGCTGGGATATCTCCTCAGTTTAGGGTCTGGTGCCATAGCAGGTGCCAGCTCTCTGTTCATATGATTGCTCATTTTATTTGTCCACTGAAGATGTTTGGTTGCTCTGATTTAACCTTGAGTCATATCTGAAGTCGCAGTGTCCATGGATTCTCATTCTTTAACCCGACCTTACAATATGAATAGCTATGTACTAGCAGCATTGGCTCAGAACCATCTTTCCCAATCTGTCCTAAATTTATTATAATCTGCTTGCTTTGAGAAGCGGGAGAACTAAATTGCAGTTTGTCTTTCACACCTCAGACAACATGGTCTTGATTTCGAGGGGTGGAACAAAGACAAATCCCATCATAGTTGGTTGCACATACTGCACATGTTGAAATTCTGGAGCGCCAAATTTAGACTGGGTCGGTCTGTGTTCTGCATGTGTGATTTAGGGATGTGGTACTCTGTTGGGAGAATAGACTAGGCGCTCTCTGAACAAAAAGGAACGAGCGTTCTTTCTCTCTGGCGGATCACAGTAGAGACTCCTAATCTCCCAGTAGCGAGAGACGAGTAGGTCCCTAGTGCTCAGGTCAAATGAAGACATAAGACACACATTTTGTCAGACATTAGTACCTTAACCACACAGACTGTCCCATTACATTAGGCTGGGCGTTGAGTTTTAAATGTGGTTATGAAGTGGTGAGAAAAATGAAGTGTTTAGATCACACCAACAGACCATAGTGATGAGTGAATTGTATTTCAGCATACATGTAATGGCACTCCATGTAAGGGCCAGGAGTCATGAAGGGCGGGAGGGAGGGAGTAGGGAGGGAGGGAGGGAAGGAGGAAGGGGGAGGTGGGAAGAGGAAGGAGAAGCAGAGGAATAGCAGGAGGTGGAAGAGGACAGAAGAGAAAGACGAGGAAGGAGCAGGGTAGAAGAGGAGAAGGAAGATAGAGGAGGAGGAGGGTAAAGAAGGAGGAGGGTAGATGAGGGTAGAGGAGGAGGAGACATACTGTGCATTGGGAAAGTATTCAGACCCCTTCACTTTTTCTACATTGTTATGTTACAGCCTTATTCTAAAATGTATTAAATTAAAATGTCCTCATCAATCTACACACAAAACCACATAATGACAAAGTGAAAACAGGTTTTAAAAAGTATTTTATTTACTTAAGTATTCAGACCTTTTACTCAGTACTTTGTTGAAGCACCATTGGCAGCGATTACAACCTTGAGTCTTCTTGGGTATGACACTACAAGCTTGGCACACCTGTATTTGGGGAGTTTCTCCCATTCTTCTCTGCAGATCCTCTCAAGCTCTGTCAGGTTGGATGGGGAGCGTCACTGCACAGCTATTTTCAGATCTCTCCAGAGATGTTTGATTGGGTTCAAGTCCGGGCTCTGGCTTTGCCACTCAAGGTCATTCAGAGACTTGTCCTGAAGCCACTCCTGCGTTGTCTTGGCTATGTGCTTAGGGTTGTTGTCGTGTTGGAAGGTGAACCTTCACCCCAGTATGATGTCCTGAGTGCTCTGGAGCAAAGAATTTCTGCAACATTGAAGGCCCTCAAGAAAACAGTGGCCACTGTATGGCTAATAGTTTGTGAGTGATTAACAGGTTCTGAAGGCTGCGTATGCTGTATATTCTGCGTATACGGACCTCAGGGACAAGAGTCTAGAAGACATACAGTACCAGTTAAAAGTTTGGACACGCCTACTCATTCAAGGGTTTTTCTTTATTTTTACTATTTTCTACATTGTAGAATAATAGTGAAGACATCAAAACTATGAAAGAACACATATGGAATCCTGTAGTAACCAAAAAAAGTGTTAAACAAATCAAAATATATTTTATATTTGATTTTTCAAAGTAGCCACCCTTTGCCTTAATGACAGCTTTGCACACTCTTGGCATTCTCTCAACCTGCTTCATGAGGTAGTCACCTGGGAATGCATTTCAATTAACAGGTGTGCCTTGTTAAAAGTTAATTTGTGGAATTTCTTTCCTTCTTAATGCGTTTGAGCCAATCAGTTGTGTTGTGACAAGGTAGGGCTGGTATACAGAAGATAGCCCTATTTGGTAAAAGACCAAGTCCATATTATGGCAAGAACAGCTCAAATAAGCAAAGAGAAACAACAGTTCATTATTACTTTAAGACATGAAGGTCAGTCAATCCAGAACATTTCAAGAACTTTGAAAGTTTCTTCAAGTGCAATCGCGAAAACCATCAAGCGCTATTATAACTGGCTCTCATGATTACCGCCACAGGAAAGGAAGACCCAGAGTTACCTCTGCTGCAGAGGATAAGCTCATTAGAGTTACCAGCCTCAGAAATTGCAGCCCAAATAAATGCTTCAAAGAGTTAACAGACACATCTCAACATCAACTGTTCAGAGGAGACTGTGTCAATTAGGCCTAATAAGAATAGACTTGCTTGGGCCAAGAAACACAAGAAATGGACATTAGACATTAGACTGGTGGAAATCTGTCCTTTGGTCTGATGAGTCCAAGTTTGAGATCTTTGGTTCCAACCGCCATGTCTTTGTGCGACGCAGAGTAGGTGAACGGATGATCTCTGCATGTGTAGTTCCCACCGTGAAGCATGGAGGAGGATGTGTGATGGTGTGGAGGTGCTTTGCTGGTGACACTGTCTGTGATTTATTTAGAATTGAAGGCACACTTAATCAGCATGGCTACCACAACATTCTGCAGCGATACGCCATCCCACCTGGTGGGACTATATATTTTTTCAACAGGACAATGACCCAACACACCTCCAGGTTGTTTAAGGTCTATTTGACCAAAAAGGAGAGTGATTGAGTGCTGCATCAGATGACCTGGCCTCCACAATCCCCCGACCTCAACCCATTAGAGATGGTTTGGAATGAGTTGGCTGCAGAGTGGAGGAAAAGCAGGCAGCAAGTGCTCAGCATATGTGAGAACTTTCAAGACTGTTGGAAAAACATTCCAGGTGAAGCTGGTTGAGAGAATGCCAAGAGTGTGCAACACTGTCATCAAGGCAAAGGGTGGCTAGTTTGAATAATCTAAAATATATTTTGATTTGTTTAACACTTTTTTGGTTACTACATGATTCCATATGTCTTATTTCATAGTTTTGATGTCTTTACTGTTATTCTACAATGTAGAAAATAGTACAAATAAAGAAAAACCCTTGAATGAGCAGGTGTGTCCAAACCTTTAACTGGTGCTGTACTTGTATGTACATGTAAATGTAGCTGCTACCAATGCCAGAATTGTCTTATCAGATCAGCACACATGCTCCGAAACAGAGTGCTGAGAACAACAAATCTCAACACCTAGAGGAGTCAATGAATCTACATGGGCCCATCCCAAATGGAGCCATATTCCCTATAGACGGGTTGGTTATTTAGCAACAAATATATTTTCCAATGTTTATTGAAAACATAAATTAATGTGCACAATGAGCACGTGTTGTCTCAAATACATCGTTACAGTTGCTGGGTTAGCTAGCTAGCAAATTTGAGCCATATTAGCATTGATCAGTCAAAACACCTCGAAACAAGACATCTTATCAAGAACAAGATGAAACGAGTCACTTACGATTCCCCACATGGCAGTTTCTTGTCATTGTTGGTAGCTATCTGTCCATTTTTCTTGTAAAATAAATACAACGAGCTGCAGTTACATTAACCTGGAGAAAAGTGGAGCAAGGGATGTGCTCCAGCAGTAGGGGGTAAAAGGATGAACATCTTCCTATTGGAGTGTCATAATACTTTTGTGTCAGGGCTGGTTGAGCGTTGGGCTTTGTGTTGTTGTTATTGATATTTGGTGTTGTTGTTGTCGTCTCTGTGTGAATCTCTGTGATCCTAATCCCCTGCAGGTTGGCTGTAAGGTGTTGCACTTCTTCCACATGTACATGCTGGGCTGTAACTACTTCTGGATGCTGTGTGAGGGGATCTACCTGCACACGCTCATTGTGGTGGCTGTGTTCGCCGAGGAGCAGCACCTACACTGGTACTACCTCCTAGGCTGGGGTGAGTCTTACTACCCGCCTTAACCACAGATCAGGGATCCGATTAGCTTAAAGGGATAGTGTGAGATTTGGGCAATTAAGACATTTTTCTACTTATGCTAGCTGTTCTGGTAGACTTCCAATCATTGCGCTAACGCTAGTTAGCATTGGCTCACGAAACTACCTCTAACTCCCTTCATACTGGACGCAGAGACATAAAAAAGGTATCCGCAAGTTCATCTGACTCCCTTTACACCAAAAAACTAAATTGTATGCAATAAGGCTGTATTAGTTATAGCCAGCAATTGAAAGCAATGCAAAAGGTTAATTGCAGAAAGGAATAGTCGAAGCGAGAGGGTCTACTCCCATCAAAATCAACCAGAGGCGGCGGTCCTAGTGGCCAGGGATTTTAGCGCAGAGAAACTTAAATCCATTTGACCTCATTTCTACCAGTGCAACCAGATACTTTTTTTTAAAACTCTAGACCACCTTTACTCCACACACAGAGACAGGTACAAAGCTCTCTCGCCCTCCATTTGGCAAATCTGACCATAATTCTACCCTCCTGATTCCTACTTGCAAGCAAAAACTAAAGCAGGAAGTACCAGTGACTCGCTCAATACGGAAATGGACCACAGTGACCGTGCATACATACCCCAACCAGAAGTCATAGATTACAGGCAACATCCACACTGAGCTAAAGGTTAGAGCTGCCGCTTTCAAGGAGCGGGACTCTAACCCAGACTCTAATAAGAAATCCCGCTATGCCCTCAGACGAACCATCAAATAGGCAAAGCATAAAATACAGGACTAAGATTGAATCCTACTACATCGGCACCGACGCTCGTCAGATGTGGCAGGGCTTGCAAACTATTACGGACTACAAAGGGAAGCCCAGCCGTGAGCTACCTAGTGACACAAGCCTACCAGACGAGCTAAACGACTTCTATGTGCACTTCGAGGCAAGCAACACTGAAGCACGCATGAGAGCACCAGCTGTTCCAGACAACTGTGTGATCATGCTCACCATAGCCGATGTGAGCAAGACCTTTAACTTCTTAGGGAGTGGCTCCCGAGGTGACGGTTTTGGAGAGCCTGGCGTGCCCAAAGTAAAATGCCTCCCATTCAGGCCCAGAAAATAGGATATGCACATATTTAGTACCATTGGATAGGAAACACTCTGAATTTTCCAAAAGTGTTAACCATTTGTCTGTGAGTAAAACAGAACGCATATGGCAGGCGAAAACCCGAAGAATTTCTGTCCTGGAAAAAGTGATTTTGACACTCATTTGGAACCCCTCCCTCATGAAAATGACCATATAAGGGCATATGAATGCAGTACCCATCGCTTCCTTTAGATGTCAACAGTCTCGAGACAGTGTAAATTTTCATTTTGGATGAATTAGACCAGAGAAGAAGAGCAAACCAGGAAGTGTACTTTTTATGTCAACAGTACCCAGCGCACGCTCCCGACAAGGCGCGCAGTGTCTTTTTTACCGTCTTTATCGATCAGTTTATATTCCGGTTGATTTATAATAGTAAATATACGTAAAAGTGTTCCTAAGGATACATTTAAAACTATGTTTGATTGTTCTTGGACAAGTTTATAGGTATAAGATGAACAAGTTCTCGTCACGTTTCAATGGAGGAGTGGAGGCTGTCGTTTCTGATTATAACGCGCCAACCAAACAGAGATTTATGGATAAAATACATTACTTTTTCTAACAAAAGAACCATGGATTGTCTTCGTTGGACACTTAGGATGACCTCAGCAGAAGTTCTTCAACGGGTAATTGATTTGTTTTCGCTGTGAAATGTGTTATGTATGTGCCATGATGGCTAATGGATTCATGGCTATGGGAAAAATATGTGAGGTGCTACCCTCAAACAATCAAATGTGCTGCTTTCGCCGTAAAGCCTTTTTGAAATCTGACAACGCTGTGATATTGCCAAGAAACAGAGCTTTTGATGAGTATGGAACACTTGTATATTGGTGGATGTTTAATAATTCAACTTTTGGATTTTGAATTTGGCGCCTTGCATTTCACCTGGTAGTGTCGGGATTGGGGGGCGCTAGCGCCCCCAGCAATCCCTGAGAGGTTTAAACAGGTCAACATTCATAAGGCCGCAGGGCCAGATGGATTACCAGGACGTGTACTCCGAGCATGCGCTGACCAACTGGCAAGTGTCTTCACTGACATCTTCAACCTGTCCCTGTCTGAGTCTGTAATACCTACATTTTTCAAGCAGACAACCATAGTCCCTGTGCCCAAGAACACCAAGGTAACCTACCTAAATGACTACGTCTATAGCCATGAAGTGCTTTGAAAGGCTGGTCATGGCTCACATCAACACCATCGCCGCAGAAACCCTAGACTCACTCCAATTTGCATACCACCCCAACAGACCCACAGATGACGTAATCTCTATTGCACTCAACACTGCCTTTTCCCACCTGGACAAAAGGAACACCTATGTGAGAATGCTGTTCATTGACTACAGCTCAGCGTTCAACATAATTGTGTGCTCAAAGCCTATCTGTCATGTTGGTATAAAGGGATCGAGAGACAGGCGCAGGAATGCGTAATAGTGGTTTTTATTTACATAGACGATGATCGTGGACTACAGGAAAAGGAGGGCCGAGCACTCCCCCCATTCTCATCGACGGGGCTGTAGTGGAGCAGGTTGAGAGCTTCAAGTTCCTTAGTGTCCACATCACCAACAAACTATCATGGTCCTCAAAAAGTTCTACAGCTGCACCATCGAGAGCATCCTGACTGGTTGCATCACCGCCTGGTATGGCAACTGCTCGGCCTCCGACCGCAAGGCGCTACAGAGGGTAGTGCGTATGGCCCAGTACATCACTGGGGCCAAGCTTCCTGCCATCCAGGACCTCTATACTAGGCGGTGTCAGAGGAAGGCCCTAAAAAATTGCCAAAGAATCCAGGCACCCAAGTCATAGACTATTCTCTCTAAACTACCGGTCAGTCATGATAGTCATGATAGTCAGTGATAATTATTCCCTTTGTTAACGCTTTATTTTACATGTGAATATGTTACATTATATGTATTCTGCAGTTGTTTAGCTAAAATGGTTTTATTCAACGGACAAACCTGATGTAGGTTTTTCACCTTTATGTTGTCCTCGCTGGAATTGAACTCATAACCTTGTCAACTTGCCCATCTGTTTTTGGGTCATGTATTGTATTATCTATTCTATTCTGTTTTATTGTAATATTTAGATGCCAAAATAATGACCTCTGAGGTAACATGATACAGCAATAAGTCTTCATAGCAGCTTGTTGCACGTTATAGTGTGTTCAAAACCATAAACTCACCTAGCCTTGGAGGCCTCTGCGCTCTTATATCATGATTCATAGCCTATCTTCATATTTCATCACCCTGTACACACTGTAGAAATAAAATAACATTGTAAACAGCTCCCACCATCGCTGAATCACACGTAGATCTTCTTGTGTGTCACACAACACGATGGGACACAATCTGTGTTGGGACACAGGATCAGAGACAACCCTGAGGTCACTGTTAACTGCGACACTCCCCGTGTGTCAACCCCACCTAACACTGTATCAGATTGACAGCTTGATTAGCTATTCCAATTGGATAGCTGCTGTTAACGTGCTGTCTGTTCTGTTCTCCCCCCTGTTTAAAGGAGGAGTGATGTGTTATAATATGAGCCCTGCCAGTCCGATAAGTGATACGATAACTGTGAATGGTCAGCTATTATTAAAGATGCCGTGATATAACCTTGGGGCTGAAGCCACCCCGAGGAATGGATGGAGGACATCCAGCTAGTCCATCTGTAGCCAATATGGCCGTAGGGCCTTGATAAATCACTTCTAAACGGACCCGCTGCTCGGATTCATCTGTTTAATCTGTTTATGGCCCAGCTAAGATGAAACCCCCAATAAACACTGGTATGGTTGTGTTGTTAATGGAGAATGATTTAACAAGGCTGGATTATTAGAGGAAATTGCTCAGTGTGGGTTTGTTCTTGTTCAGCTTGTAGCAGACAACATGATGAGGATGATCTTAATTTGATCACTTTTATTGCGACAAATTTCCTACACCACAGGTATTGCAGATGAGCTTTGTGATTTACATAAATTCACTGAAAACCAACACTAACACACGTTATATTACTGTAACAGTATTGTACTGTTGGCCAGCTAATAACCTAACCACCGATCAAGCGACATTATGGACTGAACGTTCAAATCCTGTTGCTCCAGGATTATTTTGCTGTGACAATATAGGTCAAATTAAGATCCTACACCTGTAGGATAGTATAAGCTTGTTTTGAATTTAGGAAGGTCTTCCATTGGCTGGCTGTTCTGCCAGGTATCTTCACCTTAAATGATATTTAAATGCTGCTTAACAGCCTTAAAGGGATAGTTGACTCAAAATACAAATTAACATGATTTCTCCACTTACCTTGGCTGTGTTCATGTTCATTTGTATTTTCAGTGAACTTCCCCTTTAACCTCTTCTATAGAAAATACAGAAGATATACAAGAAGTTACTCTTATAACTGAGGAATTTCATACTAATTACTGTAAGAACCACATTATAGCTGTTTACGTCATAGTACACACAACATCATTCATTGATTGATTCATTAATTGATTAATTGACATTTTGCAGATGTCCTTACAGTGTCTGTCTTCTGGTTTCCAGGGTTTCCCCTAGTGCCTGCATCCATCCATGCTGTGGCGAGGAAAAAGTATTTTGATGACAAGTGAGTGATGGTCCTCTGCACTAGTATTGTAAATAAACCGAGCAGCTGTGTGGTGAGCTGCAGTAAACAGATATAGAAGGAGAAGAAGAAGAATTCATTGTCCGTTTGTAGACTTGTGTGACGGAGAATGTTTCCCCTTCCTGTAGCTGCTGGATGAGTGTTGAGACCCACCTGCTCTACGTGGTCCACGGGCCCATCATGGCAGCGCTGCTCGTAAGCCACATCCTACACTCTAGAACCTTAAAAAGTTATTTGGCTGTCCCCATAGGAGAATCCTTTTTGGTTCCAGGTAGAACATAATGATACATGGATGTTCTTCTAGATCAAAACTTAATACATAGGTAGCCATCATTGGACCAGAAATCATGTATAATCAAAGCAAATGGTGTCCTATGCTGGTGTTTAGACTTCCATTGTTTAGACAAAATCATTATAATCAGATTAGATTTGCGCCCTTTCAGACACCGCAACCATTTTCAGGCGTTTATAAAATCCCTTCTTTCTCCTCTTTCCCAGGTGAATCTGTTCTTCTTGCTGAACATCGTGAGGGTGCTGGTTACTAAGCTGAGGGACACCCACCGGGCAGAGTCTAACATGTACATGAAGGCAGTGAGAGCTACCCTGATCCTGGTCCCTCTCCTGGGCATCCAGTTTGTCATCTTCCCCTGGAGGCCAGAGAACCGCCTGGCGGGGGAGGTCTACGACTACATAATGCATATATTAATGCATTACCAGGTAATCGCTATGACTACATCATGCTTATATTAATGCATTACCAGGTAATCACTATGACTACATCATGCTTATATTAATGCATTACCAGGTAATGACTACATCATGCATATATTAATGCATTTCCAGGTAATATCTATACTAATGTATTACCAGATAATTACTTTATTAATGAATTATCAGGTAATGACTACATCATGCATGTATTAATGCATTACCAGGTCATATCTATATTAATGTATTACCAGGTAATTACTTTATTAATGCATTACCAGGTCATGACTTTATTAATGCATTACCAGGTAATGACTACATCATGCGTATATTAATGCATTACCAGGTATGTAAGGCAATTGATTGTATGCTAGCAGAACAGTCCTTACCAAAGCTCGGATCTGATATAAAGTATACTCTTAGAAAAAAGGGTTCCAAAAGGGTTCTTCGGCTGTCCCCATAAAATAACCCTTTTTGGTTCCAGGTAGAATCATTTTTGGTTCAGGGAGAACTCTCTTTACACAGAGGGTTCTACATAGAACCAAAAAGGGTTATTTTATGGGGACAGCCAAAGAACCCTTTTAGGCTCTAGATAGCAAATTTGTTTCTGAGTGTGTGATTGTCTTGTTTTCCCTCCAGGGATTACTAGTGGCAACGATATTCTGCTTTTTCAATGGCGAGGTAAGCACTACTGTACTAACACAACACACAACACACAGGATATCTTTCTTCACTCTGTGGAAACCAGCAACCTCCCATTCAGTTGTACTCATATAATTTGTTGGTTGAGATACAGTAGACAGTATACAGTAACAGTTTAAGCTTGAACCTCTGAAGAACCCTTACCCTTTGGTATGGTACAGTTTTAACTGAACCTCTGAAGAACCCTTATCCTTTGGTAAAGTAACGCTTTTTTGGTATGGTACAGTTTTAACTGAACCTCTGAAAAACCCTTACCCTTTGGTAAAGTTTTTTGGGGTATAGTACAGTTTTAATTTAACCTCTGAAGAACCATAACCTTTTGGTAAAGTACATTTTTAATTGAACCTCTAAAGAACCCTTAGCTTTTGGTAAAGGATTTTTGTTTTGGTAAAGTACAGTTTTAATTGAACCTCTGAAGAACCCTTACATAAAGTACATTTCTAATTGAACCTCTGGCAAAGTACAGTTTTAAGTGGCCATGTTGAGGGAATGATGAGTCAGACCCCAATGAAACAGCTCATCACTGCCTGGTGGCATTTCACCTGCCAGGACTCATCTGTCCAGTCACACACAACATTTCCATTTCCAGGTAATACATTGCAAAAATTGCAATTTTTATTTGACTAGGCAAGTCAATTAAGAACAAATTCTTACTTACAATGACAGCCTACCAGAGAACCTAGTGGGTTACCTGCCTTGTTCAGGGGTAGAACAACATATTTTTTACCATTAGGGCTCAGGGATTTGATCCAGCAACCTTTCGGTTACTGGCCCAACGCTCTAACCACTAGGCTACCTTCCGCCCCAAACAATTGTGGAGCTGCCTCATACATTGACGAGTGGCCCGTGGTGATAGAGTTGTCACCAATTAGTGGGAGGGAGCGTTACTGTTTAGCGCTGGATCTATGGAGTCAGCTGTACAGTAGCAGAGGAAACAGCACTAGGACCATCTCAGATGAAGAGGAAGGAAGACAAGCCTTAGAAATTCCTCAGACACAGAATCATCCACCCTGTCTGTCTGTCACTCACTCACCTCAGCCTGCAGTTGTTTGCTGTCTGACCGCGGATGTCCATAATCTAGAGTCACGGACACAAACTTGAACTTTTGAATTTTGAAGGACATTGCTGTTTTTTTTTAAAGAGACCATCCAGACTTGTTTTTAGGTCATATTGTAGATGCTGTCATCCAGAATGGCCAGAGGTTTTAACATAGGCCCACCAACCCAGTCAGTTAATAAAATACATTGAGAGAATGCATTTGATTGGTCAGGAGTTGCATCAGGTACTGCTTGGCCAGTCTGAGACCAGACCAGGAAAAAGAGGGACTGAGCATTTTCTTTGCTTGAGAAAGTAGAAAGAAAAACAATACACTGCATGAGGTCGAATCTGGCACTGACAAAAACACAGCGAATGAACACAGCGTTCGTTCAGCATCAGACGCAGTGTTTAGTAATATTTTATACGTAGGAAATTATTTCTGGGACGGGAAAACAGGTCAATTATTAGCTCATGCGTGAACAACCAGGCCCCATCAACATCTCCATCGGCCCCCGTAAACCAAGTTTGACGTGTCCGAAGAACCGATTCAGCAGTGTCGGGGGGGATAAAAGACGCATTGACACAGTAAGGGAATGTTTGTTTGCTTTGCAGCATAATGGCTTTTACTGTCTCCTAATTTGGGCCATTAATTTTTGGATATGAGTTCATTGCACAATTTGATTCTGGGGCCAAAATGCCTAGACCTAGGTTGCGTCCCAATTGACACCCTATTCCATACATTCTCTATGGGCACCTTTTTCCCTAAGGGCCGTGGTCAAAAGTAGTGCAATATAAAGGGAATAGGGGTGTCATTTGGAACTCAGCACTAGCTACACAGTCTGTCGAGTTACGCCAATGGGGAAAAAAGTAGTACTTATTGTTATGTTTTCTAGGTTGCGTCTGAAATTGCACCCTATTCCCTATATAGTGCACTACTTTAGACCATATTGAAAGGAATAAAAAGGAAAGTGAAATCCTGTGCACAGCAGTGCGTCTCTAGGTCCTGGTGCTGGTTTTGGCAGGAACAACTAGTATTCAAAAGCAAGAGTAAAAATGGCATACAGAAAAAAAGACAGGCGAATGTAATTTTTACTCTTGTTTTTCAATGCTAGTTGTTGATATGCTCTGCATCATTAGATCATGGGAGAGTGCAGTGTAACCTGTCCTCATTTTCATTCAGTAATTAGTGTGGCATTGTTCAGCAATAAGATGTTCCCTGTGCTGGCTCAGGCCGTTCTTCTGAGAGAACTATGTCAAACTCTGCTTTGCTTTCCATTTTTAGACTGCACGCTCATTCATGCAGTATGAAGTTATCACGCAAGATAATTCTCCGGTTTTCATTTTTTTATTAATCAGATTCGTGCTGTGCTGAATAATTTCATGCGCTCATAATGTATAATTTACTAACTTGGTGATTTTCAAAAGAGGACAGCAGATAAGCGAGTGTAAATTCATCAATCTACTCTACCTGCACTAAACTCAGTAAAGAAGAAGGAATTATCCTTCAATTCATCACAGGAAACAGGCTCTAGCCTAAATTGTGATTCAATTCTGTTTCTCTGTTCAATTCATGTCTAAAAACTGCCATTAACATTTATCATACGAATCCACATTTCCTGAGCTCAGTTACATTACATTGATTTAATGATCTTGCATATTGATGAAAATGTGTGGTTGTGCACTAAAATGCTGTGAGGTGACATTGAGGTACTAAAATGCTGTGAGGTGAGTGAGGTTCTAAAATGCGGTGAGGTGACAGTGAGGTTCTAAAATGCTGTGAGGTAACAGTGAGGTTCTAAAATGCTGTGAGGAGACAGTGAGGTTCTAAAATGCTGTGAGGTAACAGTCAGGCACTAAAATGCTATGAGGTGACAGTGAGGTTCTAAAATGCTGTGAGGTGACATTCAGGCACAAAAATGATGTGAGGTGATAGTGAGGCACAAAAATGCTATGAGATGACAGTGAGGTACTAAAATGCTGTGAGGTGACAGTGAGGTACTAAAATTCTGTGAAGTGACAGTGAGGTACTAAAATGCTATGAGGAGACAGTGAGGTTCTAAAATACTGTGAAGTGACATTGAGGTACTCAAATGCTGTGAGGTGACATTGAGGTTCTAAAATGCTGTGAGATGACAGTGAGGTACTAAATTGCGGTGAGGAGACAGTGAGGTACTAAAATGCTGTGAGGTGACAGTGAGGTACTAAAATGCTGTGAGGTGACATTGAGGCACAAAAATGCTGTGAGTTGACAGTGAGATACTAAAATGCTGTGAGGTGACAGTGAGGTACTAAAATGCTGTGAGGTGACAGTGAGGTACTCAAATGCTGTGAGGTGACATTGAGGCACAAACATGCTGTGAGGAGACAGTGAGGTACTAAAATGCAGTGAGGTGACAGTGAGGTACTAAAATGATGTGAGGTGACAGTGAGATATTAAAGTGCTGTGAGGTGACATTGAGGCACAAAAATGCTGTGAGATGACAGTGAGGTACTAAAATGCTGTGAAGTGACAGTGAGGTACTAAAATGCTGTGAGATGACAGCATTTTAGTACCTCACTGTCTCCTCACAGCATGTTTGTGCCTCAATGTCACCTCAAAGCATTTGAGTTCCTCACTGTCACCTCACAGCATTTTAGTACCTCACCTCACAGCACTCTCTTCTAAAATGCAGTGAGGTGACAGTGAGGTTCTAAAATGCTGTGAACGGACATTGAGGCACAAAAATGCTGTGAGATGACAGTGAGGTACTAAAATGCTGTGAGGTGACAGTGAGGTACTAAAATGCTGTGAGGTGACAGTGAGGTACTAAAATGCTATGAGGAGACAGTGAGGTTCTGAAATACTGTGAAGTGACATTGAGGTACTAAAATGCTGTGAGATGACATTGAGGCACAAAAATGCTGTGAGGTGACATTGAGGTTCTAAAATGCTGTGAGATGACAGTGAGTTACAAAATTAAGGTGAGGAGACAGTGAGGTACTAAAATGCTGTGAGGTGACAGTGAGGCACAAAAATGCTGTGAGGTGACAGTGAGGAACTAAAATGCTGTGAGGTGACAGTGAGGTTCTAAAATGCTCTGAGGTGACATTGAGGCACTAAAATGCTCTGAGATGACATTGAGGCACTAAAATGCTGTGAGGTGACAGTGAGGTACTAAAATGCTGTGTGGTGACATTGAGGCACAAAAATGCTGTGAGGTGACATTGAGGCACAAAAATGCTGTGAGGTGACATTGAGGTTCTAAAATGCTGTGAGATGACAGTGAGGTACTAAATTGCGGTAAGGAGACAATGAGGTAGTAAAATGCTGTGAGGGTGACAGTGATTTACTAAAATGCAGTGAGGTGACAGTGAGGTACTAAAATGCTGTGAGGAGACATTGAGGCACACAAATGCAGTGAGTGACATTGAGGTTCTAAAATGCTTTGAGATGACAGTGAGGTACTAAATTGCGGTGAGGAGACAGTGAGGTACTAAAATGCTGTGAGGTGACAGTGAGGTACTAAAATGCTGTGAGGTGACATTGAGGCACAAAAATGCTGTGAGTTGACAGTGAGATACTAAAATGCTGTGAGGTGACAGTGAGGTACTAAAATGCTGTGAGGTGACAGTGAGGTACTCAAATGCTGTGAGGTGACATTGAGGCACAAACATGCTGTGAGGAGACAGTGAGGTACTAAAATGCAGTGAGGTGACAGTGAGGTACTAAAATGATGTGAGGTGACAGTGAGATATTAAAGTGCTGTGAGGTGACATTGAGGCACAAAAATGCTGTGAGATGACAGTGAGGTACTAAAATGCTGTGAAGTGACAGTGAGGTACTAAAATGCTGTGAGATGACAGCATTTTAGTACCTCACTGTCTCTCACAGCATGTTTAGGCCTCAATGTCACCTCAAAGCATTTGAGTTCCTCACTGTCACCTCACAGCATTTTAGTACCTCACCTCACAGCACTCTCTTCTAAAATGCAGTGAGGTGACAGTGAGGTTCTAAAATGCTGTGAACGGACATTGAGGCACAAAAATGCTGTGAGATGACAGTGAGGTACTAAAATGCTGTGAGGTGACAGTGAGGTACTAAAATGCTGTGAGGTGACAGTGAGGTACTAAAATGCTATGAGGAGACAGTGAGGTTCTGAAATACTGTGAAGTGACATTGAGGTACTAAAATGCTGTGAGATGACATTGAGGCACAAAAATGCTGTGAGGTGACATTGAGGTTCTAAAATGCTGTGAGATGACAGTGAGTTACAAAATTAAGGTGAGGAGACAGTGAGGTACTAAAATGCTGTGAGGTGACAGTGAGGCACAAAAATGCTGTGAGGTGACAGTGAGGAACTAAAATGCTGTGAGGTGACAGTGAGGTTCTAAAATGCTCTGAGGTGACATTGAGGCACTAAAATGCTCTGAGATGACATTGAGGCACTAAAATGCTGTGAGGTGACAGTGAGGTACTAAAATGCTGTGTGGTGACATTGAGGCACAAAAATGCTGTGAGGTGACATTGAGGCACAAAAATGCTGTGAGGTGACATTGAGGTTCTAAAATGCTGTGAGATGACAGTGAGGTACTAAATTGCGGTAAGGAGACAGTGAGGTAGTAAAATGCTGTGAGGGTGACAGTGATTTACTAAAATGCAGTGAGGTGACAGTGAGGTACTAAAATGCTGTGAGGAGACATTGAGGCACACAAATGCAGTGAGTGACATTGAGGTTCTAAAATGCTTTGAGATGACAGTGAGGTACTAAATTGCGGTGAGGAGACAGTGAGGTACTAAAATGCTGTGAGGTGACAGTGAGGTACTAAAATGCTGTGAGGTGACATTGAGGCACAAAAATGCTGTGAGTTGACAGTGAGGTACTAAAATGCTGTGTGGTGACATTGAGGCACAAAAATGCTGTGAGGTGACAATGAGGCACAAAAATGCTGTGAGGTGACATTGAGGTTCTAAAATGCTGTGAGATGACAGTGAGGTACTAAATTGCGGTGAGGAGGCAGTGAGGTACTAAAATGCTGTGAGGTGACAGTGAGGTACTAAAATGCTGTGAGGTGACAGTGAGGTACTAAAATGCTGTGAGGAGACATTGAGGCACAAAAATGCAGTGAGGTGACATTGAGGTTCTAAAATGTTGTGAGATGACAGTGAGGTACTAAAATGCTGTGAGGTGACAGTGAGGCACAAAAATGCTGTGAGTTGACAGTGAGGTACTAAAATGCTGTGAGGTGACAGTGAGGTACTAAAATGCTGTGAGATGACAGTGAGGTACTCAAATGCTGTGAGGTGACATTGAGGCACAAACATGCTGTGAGAAGACAGTGAGGTACTAAAATGCAGTGAGGTGACAGTGAGGTACTAAAATGATGTGAGGTGACAGTGAGGTACTAAAATGCTGTGATGACAGCATTTTAGTACCTCACTGTCTCCTCACAGCATGTTTGTGCCTCAATGTCACCTCACAGCATTTGAGTACCTCAATGTCACCTCACAGCATTTGAGTACCTCACCTCACAGCACTCTCTCTCTCTCTCTCTCTCTCTCTCTCTCTCTCTCTCTCTCTCTCTCTCTCTCTCTCTCTCTCTCTCTCTCTCTCTCTTTCTTTCTGTTTTTGTGTGTACTCACCCATTTGAGAATACAGTTTATAATATGAAACTTCTTTTTTCTCAGGTGCAGGCGGCTCTGAAGAGACAGTGGATTCAGTATAAGGCCCAGTGGGGTCAGAGACGTAGGGACCACTGTTCCATGCGCTCTACCTCCTACACTGCCACATCCATCACTGAGGTACCTGCCTTTATGTACCACCATGACTGCAACAGCGAACACTTAAACGGCAGACACACCTCTGAGGACTCTGAGCTGGTGGCTCTTAAGACAGGGGAGACGTACGCCTGACAAGCGGGAGGCAGTCTGAGTGTGGGAGGAGAGAAGAGTTAGTAGAGGAATCAAGATGGAGATGTTTCTCTACTATCTAACATGAAACATCCCCGCCACGGTTCCACATCTCAGAGACAGAACGAGGGGGTAAGCCCCAGACTGTGAAGGAGAAGACAGTGTGTGTCTGGACAGTGATACAGTGATACAGTATCTCTCCCATGACTTGGCCAATGATGGCTGATGCTTCTTTACATGACATTGCTGCTGCTGTGGCTGATTTTAAAAACATTATAATATATACATGAAACGGGAGCCGAGTTTGAAATGTGGCACGTTCTATTTATGAATCTCTTCCTACACATCATGGGGATGTTGAGGATGATGGTGACGATGATGATGATGACGATGATGATGATGGTGATGATGAAACTGTATTGTTGCTTCGTCTATACCAAAGGGTGTGTGGGTTCGGCTGCCTTAGGCATGCTCTGTGTGAACTGAATCCAACACTGAAGTGACCGTCAGTGTCCATGAGATCAAAGGTTGACAAAGGCTCCCTGTACCTAAGCTCTGGAATCCTGTATATATTTGTTTCACTTTAAAAGTGTCAAAGGGTGTTTTAGAAGATTCTATTTTTCGGACTAAATGTTTTTGTTCTTGCCAACGACTTGTTCTTTAAATACCTGCTATCTGTCCCGTGAAGCTAGTTAGCTCCTACAGACTGCTTTGCTGTTAATACAGCTGCTGACTGTTCTTGTTGTGTTTCTGTCACAAGGCCTGGATTTAAAGAGTGCAGAAGATACAGAACTCCTTGATATGGGCTCAAAAGAAAGAGGGTAAAAAGGATTGATTAACTTAAAATAAA
Organism: Brachymystax lenok tsinlingensis; assembly: GCA_030435695.1. Taxonomy (NCBI): domain Eukaryota; kingdom Metazoa; phylum Chordata; class Actinopteri; order Salmoniformes; family Salmonidae; genus Brachymystax; species Brachymystax lenok. Next base: position 28,437,970 of record CM059806.1, read on the forward strand.
AAGCAAGACATGGAATGACATAGGTATTTTGAGTACCACAAGGCTCTAGAGGGGAGACTAGTTCACTGAAATAGTCTGCCTATTGTTTGCCATGTCCATTTGCCAAAAGGTCTAAAGTGAAGCTTGTATGATTACCGAAGAATCATTATGTTATGTTTGGTGCTTAAATTAAGGCTAGAAAAGGAGAAAATACATTAAGGCTACCTGCACAGTGTTGCTATATCAACAATTATAATTTTCCAATACAATTATCTAAATTGAAAACATGATTACCTCGAAGAAGCATTTTCCTTCCATTGTACAGAATCTGTTAAATCATTTTAACTGAGGGCTATTTCAAACAACTCTCTTGTCGTGAATACTACAGAATATGTATTTTCATTCACCTACAGATGTAGGATCTTAATTTGAGCCAGTTTGCTACAGCAGGAAAATAATCCTGCACCAACAGGAAATGCTAATTATTACGTGGATTATAAAGAAAATATTTTTTTTTGTAGGGGTTGATACATTTTTCGTAAGGATAAATCAAGCCTGAAATTTCAAGGTGGAAATTACAAACATCAGAAGCCTTGTGACAAATACAACTTGATTTGATTTTAAACCCCAGGAAAGTTAAAATCAAATTAAGATCCTAGATCTGTAATATATCATGCCCTTAAATTATGATGCTCTTGGATCCTGAATGAAAGTCTTTGAGGCATTTCAGAAAGTGTAATGTGGAATCCTTTGCTCTTAGCTAATCTGGTAGTGCAGGCTAATTTCTTGTGTGATTTTGGTTTTGTGTCACAAAGGCTGTCCTAAGGATTTAGGAATAGAAACACAATCTCTTGTTTATCGTCACTGCATGCAGGTGGTCTCCTCAACAAGCACCTTCTGTTTCTTAGAAATTTAAATTTTAACCTTCAAATGTGTTCCTTTGTAAATTGCACAAACAAAATTGATTTCTAGAATGGACACTGAAAACCATTGAAATTGAACGAAATCGCTCAGCACACTGCTTTGTATTGAGTTAAGGAGATATGTGTGTGTGTGTGTGTGTGTGTTTATCAGTGTGTGAAATGCAGATAGTGATCCATGAGCCTTGGGGCCTTTTGATGTCCAGATTAATCCCATCTTCACATGGTTTTTAAAGATTAACATCTGCTAGGATTTAACTCCAGGAGCTCTCAGAACTACGAACGGCTCTGGAGCAGCCCTGATCTGGATATAGTGTAGCAGTATGTTACTGTAGATAGGTACAGGTACTTCAGTACCGATGACAGCCAGGGGCCTCATTTATAAAATATTTGTTTCGCACAGATTTAATCCTAAATTGTGCATACAATGCCATTTATAAATAAGGCCCCAGGTGCCCAGACCCATTGCAGACTAGTCTGGACCTGAATGCCGAAGACACATTTTCTTTTGGGGACAATACAGTTAATCTTATCTCATACCCTCTCACACAATTGTGCCAATCTAATTTATTTTACATCTTCAAATTCTATTAGGTAAATGTTAATACTGCATCCAATGTCTTTGCTGATGTCGGGCCAGCATGGAAGATTTGACGCGGTGACAATCAGTTTGAAAAGTTAGAAGAACGCCATTTGATGAGGTCTCTAAGAGCTAATTCTGTCTGCTTGATACCAGAGAAGGCTTTAACCACTGTGAAGTCTTATAGATGATTTAAAAAAGGTTTTGATCCATCCATCTTTTGAGATTGATTTGTTCTGGATATGAATACCAAGTTAAGGTTTTTATTTTCATTTGGAGGAAGATGAATATTTCTGTATATTTAGTATGTTCATGGTCATGTTGTCCTGTGTCCATGTCAACATGACAGCAGAGTTTGTGTCTGTAGTAGATGTGAAATGTTTCAACCGCTGTTTTTGGTTCTTTTGTTTCGCTTGTGTTTGGCTCTCGACCTCTAAGTGCTTTGTGTGGCGTTATTTCAAAGAAGACAAAAACAGTGTTTCGTAAAATGCACAAAGTGACCAGCTGTTTGTTTGAAAGCTATTTCAATCAGAAATATATTCCTAAAAGATTCCCTGCTGTTTCTGTCCTTTCTTTCCTACAATACTACGCAACCTGTAGGACTTAGGAACGACCTTAGTGTGCGTGCGTGTGTGCGTGTGTGTGCGTGTGTGTCTGTGTGTGTGTGTGTGTGCGCGTGTGTTAAAGGGAGCAGAAGAAACTGGATTTATACGTTTTAAAATACCTCAACATCACAATCCCCACTGTACTATTTTGTACCCAAATTACCCCCCTAAATGGTTTAGGCATACTTTAAAATCTAGTCGTCTGTACGGAAAAAATACACATTTCAAGTTTTAGATGATTTGTGATGGAAACGATGTATCGTGAGATTGATTTCATTTATATTCCTGCTCACTCATTCATCAACCGTCATACAGTAATGCTTCTGACACCCATTATACAGCACAAAGGATGCATTTCCAATGGCACCATATTACATATATAGTGCACTACTTTTGACCAGGGCCAATAGAGCTCTGGTCAAAAGTAGTGCACTATGAAGGGAATAGGGTGCCATTGGAGATACAGTTAAAGTCTGGGCACATCAGATCCCAGTTGTCCTCTGAAAAGGACAGTTCTTCCCATCAGTAGAATCTGGTTGTTATCATCCTAATAGGCCAAGCTTTTGCTTTTCTAAGAGCCCTATGCAGCGTCTATTACACTAAGGACAATTTCAAGGTCTGTTGGTTCTTTATAGCACCGCTATACCATGGTAAGTCAGTAACAATGATGTTGGATTTCAAATAGCTGCATTACAATATCTTATACAGGCAAACCCCAACTCATGAAACTAAATCATTAAATGATATTCAAAGAGACTCCTGCTCAAGTGTGTGTGTGTGTGTGTGTGTGTGTGTGTGTGTGTGTGTGTGTGTGTGTGTGTGTGTGTGTGTGTGTGTGTGTGTGTGTGTGTGCGCGTGTGTGTGTGTGTGCGTGTTTAGTGCGAGGGGACACCTGCCAAAGAGAAACACAGACGTCAGAAAGAAATCACAAATCTTGACCTTCACCCTTAAAAAGTAGTGCACTATGTAGGGAATAGAGTGCAATTTGGGAAGCTGGCAGACTCAGCAATATGACGTCATCATACACAGTAGGACAACCACCTACTTAGCTTACAGACGTCTGACACTACAGGCGCTTCCTGTTGTCTAATTCATCTATTGTGTTATTTTACACAATTTCAATGACAACAGAAGATGCACAAAGGCCATAAAAAAACATTGCCATTTGGTAAAGTGAAGCACACTCCTCTCTGACATCAGAGCTTTGTCTTGTCCCTGGGCTTGCTTCTGATCCCATCCTCCCACGTTCTGAAGAGCTTGTCGAATCATTAACAAAACACACAACGATAACACTGTTATTGGATTTTAAATGGTACTTGATGGTGTATGTCTTGCTGTCAAATTAGCATCCCTCAGATGTCTTCTGAGACCTTGAACAGTGGTGATCATCACATGAAATAACTCCCTCCTTAAGGATTGCAATACGACGCACACGATCTAATCATAAACAATGAGTTTAGTAGCATAAATCCTTTGATTTTTAGGGTGTTACAATAGCTACAATATGCACAGTGTGATAATCATTATTGAGTATTATGATGAAAATCCTTTGATATTAAAAGAATACTTCAGGATTTTGGAAATGTCTTGTCTCTGCGTGCAGTTTGAAGGAAGTTGCTAACTTGCGTTAGCACAATGCCTGGAGGTCTATGGTAACTGCTAGCATGCTACCTTCTGATAGGCTAATTGACATAATTTGAGTCAATTGGAGGTGTACCTGTGGATGTATTTCAAGGCCTACCTTCAAACTCAGTTCCTCTTTGCTTGACATCATGGGAAAATCAAAAAAAATCTGCCAAGACCTCAGAAAAACAATTGTAGACCCCCACAAGTCTGGTTCATCCTTGAGAGCAATTTCCAAACACCTGAAGGTACCACGTTCATCGGTATAAACAATAGTACCCAAGTATAAACACCATGGGACCACGTCATACCGCTCAGGAAGGAGACGCATTCTTACTCCTAGAGATGAACGTACTTTGGTGCGAAAAGTGCAAATCACTCCCAGAACAACAGCAAAGGACCTTGTGAAGATAGTGGAGGAAACAGGTACACAAATATCTATATCCACAGTAAAACAAGTCCTATATCAACATAACCTGAAAGGCTGTTCAGCAAGGAAGAAGCCACTGCTCCGAAACAGCCATAAAAAAGGCAGACTATGGTTTGCAACTGCACATGGGGACAAAGTTCGTACTTTTTGGAGAAATGTCCTCTGGTCTGATGAAACAAAAATAGAACTGTTTGGACATAATGACCATCGTTATGTTTGGAGGAAAAAGGGGGAGGCTTGCAAGCGGAAGAACACCATCCCAACAGGGGTGGCAGCATCATGTTCTGGGGGTACTTTGCTGCAGGAGGGACTGGTGCACTTCACAAAATAGATGGCATCATGAGGAATGAAAATCATGTGGATATTTTGAAGCAACATCTCAAGACATCAGTCAGGAAGTTAAAGCTTGGTCGCAAATGAGTCTTCCAAAAAGGACAATGACCCCAAGCATACTTCCAAAGTTGTGGCAAAATGGCTTAAGGACAACAAAGTCAAGGTATTGAAGTGGCCAATTTGTGGGCAGAACTGATAAAGCGTGTACGAGCAAGGAGGCGTACAAACCTGACTCAGTTACACCAGCTCTGTCAGAAGGAATGGGACAAAATTCACCCAACTTATTGTAGGAAGCTTGTGGAAGGCTACCGGAAACTTTTGACCCAAGTTAAACAATTTAAAGGCAATGATACCAAATACTAATTGAGTGTATGTAAACTTCTGACCCACAGGAAATGTGATGAAAGAAACAAAAGCTGAAATAAATTCTCTCTACTATTATTCTGACATTTCAAATTCTTAAAATAAAGTGGTGATCCTAACTGACCTAAGACAGGGAATTTTTACGAGGATTAAATGTCAGGAATTGTGAGTTTAAATGCATTTTGCTAAGGTGTATGTAAACTTCCGACTTCAACTGTATTTGTAAAGCAGGGGATGAGACAATAGACTAACGAACATCAGAGACTGGGCTGAAAGCTTGCATGTTGTCATTCATAACCAAGCTACTGCTGCCATTCATAACCAACATAGTGCTGCCATTCATAACCAACCTAGTGCTGCCATTCATAACCAACCTAGTGCTGCCATTCATAACCAACCTAGTGCTGCCATTCATAACCAACCTAGTGCTACCATTCACAACCAACATAGTGCTGCCACTCATAACCAACCTACTGCTGCATTCATAACCAACCTAGTGCTGCCATTCACAACCAACCTAGAGCTGCCATTCACAACCAACTTAGTGCTGGCATTCACAACCAACCTACTGCTGCCATTCACAACCAACCTAGTGCTGCCATTCACAACCAACCTAGTGCTGCCGTTCATAATCAACATAGTGCTGCCATTCATAACCAACCTAGTGCTGCCATTCACAACCAACCTACTGCTGCCATTCATAATCAACCTAGTGCTGCCATTCATAATCAACCTAGTGCTGCCATTCACAACCAACCTAGTTCTGCCATTCATATCCAACCTAGTGCTGCCATTCATAGCCAACCTAGTGCTGCCCTTCATAACCAACCTAGTGCTGCCATTCATAACCAACCTAGTGCTGCCTTTCACAACCAACCTACTGATGCCATTCATATCCAACCTAGTGCTGCCATTCATATCCAACCTAGTGCTGCCATTCAAAACCAACCTAGTGCTGCCATTCATAACCAACCTAGTGCTGCCATTCATAACCAACCTAGTGCTGCCATTGATAACCAACCTAGTGCTGCCATTCATATCCAATCTAGTGCTGCCAATTATATCCAACCTAGTGCTGCCATTCAAAACCAACCTAGTGCTGCCATTCATATCCAACCTAGTTGCTGCCATTCATATCCAACCTAGTGGTGCCATTCAAATCCAACCTAGTGCTGCCATTCATAACCAACCTAGTGTTGCCGTTCATATCCAACCTAGTGCTGTCGTTCATAACCAATCTACTGATGCCATTCATATCCAACCTAGTGCTGCCGTTCATAACCAACCTAGTGCTGCCATTCATAATCAACCTAGTGCTGCCATTCATAACCAACCTAGTGCTGCCATTCATAATCAATCTAGTGATGGCATTCACAACCAACCTACTGCTGCCATTCACAACCAACCTAGTGCTGCCATTCACAACCAACCTAGTGCTGCCGTTCATAACCAACCTAGTGCTGCCATTCATAACCAACCTAGTGCTGCCATTCACAACCAACCTACTGCTGCCATTCATAATCAACCTAGTGCTGCCATGCATAATCAACCTAGTGCTGCAAATTCATAACCAACCTAATGCTGACATGCATAATAAACCTAGTGATGGCATTCACAACCAACCTACTGCTGCCATTCACAACCAACCTACTGCTGCCATTCAAACCCAACCTAGTGCTGCCATTCATAATCAACCTAGTGCTGCCATTCATAACCAACCTAGTGCTGCCATTCATAATCCATCTAGTGATGGCATTCCCAACCAACCTACTGCTGCCATTCACAACCAACCTAGTGCTGCCGTTCATATCCAAACTAGTGCTGCCATTCATAACCAACCTAGTGCTGCCATTCACAACCAACCTAGTGCTGCCATTCATAATCAACCTAGTGCTGCCATTCACAACCAACCTAGTGCTGCCATTCATATCCAACCTAGTGCTGCAAATTCATAACCAACCTAGTGCTGCCATTCATAACCAACCTAGTGCTGCCATTCATATCCAACCTAGTGCTGCAAATTCATAACCAACCTAGTGCTGCCATTCATATCCAACCTAGTGCTGCCATTCATAGCCAACCTAGTGCTGCCATTCATAACCAACCTAGTTGCTGCCATTCATAACCAACCTAGTGCTGCCATTCATAACCAACCTAGTGCTGCCATTCACAACCAACCTACTGCTGCCATTCATAATCAACCTAGTGCTGCCATGCATAATCAACCTAGTGCTGCAAATTCATAACCAACCTAATGCTGACATGCATAATAAACCTAGTGATGGCATTCACAACCAACCTACTGCTGCCATTCACAACCAACCTACTGCTGCCATTCAAAACCAACCTAGTGCTGCCATTCATAATCAACCTAGTGCTGCCATTCATAACCAACCTAGTGCTGCCATTCATAATCCATCTAGTGATGGCATTCCCAACCAACCTACTGCTGCCATTCACAACCAACCTAGTGCTGCCGTTCATATCCAAACTAGTGCTGCCATTCATAACCAACCTAGTGCTGCCATTCACAACCAACCTAGTGCTGCCATTCATAATCAACCTAGTGCTGCCATTCACAACCAACCTAGTGCTGCCATTCATATCCAACCTAGTGCTGCAAATTCATAACCAACCTAGTGCTGCCATTCATAACCAACCTAGTGCTGCCATTCATATCCAACCTAGTGCTGCAAATTCATAACCAACCTAGTGCTGCCATTCATATCCAACCTAGTGCTGCCATTCATAGCCAACCTAGTGCTGCCATTCATAACCAACCTAGTTGCTGCCATTCATAACCAACCTAGTGCTGCCTTTCACAACCAACCTACTGATAACATTCATATCCAACCTAGTGCTGCCATTCATATCCAACCTAGTGCTGCCATTCATATCCAACCTAGTGCTGCCATTCATAACCAACCAAATGCTGCCGTTCATATCCAACCTAGTGCTGTCGTTCATAACCAATCTACTGATGCCATTCATATCCAACCTAGTGCTGCCGTTCATAACCAACCTAGTGCTGCCATTCATAATCAACCTAGTGCTGCCATTCACAACCAACCTAGTGCTGCCATTCATATCCAACCTAGTGCTGCAAATTCATAACCAACCTAGTTCTGCCATTCATAACCAACCTAGTGCTGCCGTTCATATCCAACCTAGTGCTGCAAATTCATAACCAACCTAGTGCTGCCATTCATATCCAACCTAGTGCTGCCATTCATAGCCAACCTAGTGCTGCCCTTCATAACCAACCTACTGCTGCCATTCATAACCAACCTTGTGCTGCCTTTCACAACCAACCTACTGATGCCATTCATATCCAACCTAGTGCTGCCATTCATATCCAACCTAGTGCTGCCATTCATATCCAACCTAGTGCTGCCATTCATAACCAACCTAGTGCTGCCATTCATAACCAACCTAGTGCTGCCATTCATAACCAACCTAGTGCTGCCATTCGTAACCGACCTAGTGCTGCCATTCATATCCAATCTAGTGCTGCCATTCATATCCAACCTAGTGCTGCCATTCCTAACCAACCTACTGATGCCATTCATATCCAACCTTGTGCTGCCATTCTTATCCAGGCTTGTGCTGCCGTTCATATCCAACCTACTGCTGCCATTCACAACCAACCTACTGCTGCCATTCATAACCAACCTAGTGCTGCCATTCATAATCAACCTAGTGCTGCCATTCATAAGCAACCTAGTGCTGCCATTCATAATCAATCTAGTGATGGCATTCACAACCAACCTACTGCTGCCATTCACAAACAACCTAGTGCTTCCATTCACAACCAACCTACTGCTGCCATTCACAAACAACCTAGTGCTTCCATTCACAACCAACCTACTGCTGCCATTCACAACCAACCTAGTGCTGCCGTTCATAACCAAACTAGTGCTGCCATTCATAACCAACCTAGTGCTGCCATTCACAAACAACCTAGTGCAGCCATTCACAACCAACCTACTGCTGCCATTCACAACCAACCTACTGCTGCCATTCACAACCAACCTAGTGCTGCCGTTCATAACCAAACTAGTGCTGCCATTCATAACCAACCTAGTGCTGCCATTCACAACCAACCTAGTGCTGCCATTCATAATCAACCTAGTGCTGCCATTCACAACCAACCTAGTGCTGCCATTAATATCCAACCTAGTGCTGCAAATTCATAACCAACCTAGTGCTGCCATTCATAACCAACCTAGTGCTGCCATTCATATCCAACCTAGTGCTGCAAATTCATAACCAACCTAGTGCTGCCATTCATATCCAACCTAGTGCTGCCATTCATATCCAACCTAGTGCTGCCATTCATAACCAACCTAGTTGCTGCCATTCATAACCAACCTAGTTGCTGCCATTCATAACCAACCTAGTGCTGCCTTTCACAACCAACTTACTGATGCCATTCATATCCAACCTAGTGCTGCCATTCATATCCAACCTAGTGCTGCCATTCATATCCAACCTAGTGCTGCCATTCATAACCAACCTCAGTGCTGCCGCTCAACCAACCTAGTGCTGCCGTTCATATCCAACCTAGTGCTGCCATTCATAACCAATCTACTGATGCCATTCATATCCAACCTAGTGCTGCCATTCATATCCAACCTAGTGCTGCCATTCATATCCAACCTAGTGCTGCCATTCATAATCAACCTAGTGCTGCCATTCACAACCAACCTAGTGCTGCCATTCATATCCAACCTAGTGCTGCCAATTCATAACCAACCTAGTTCTGCCATTCATAACCAACCTAGTGCTGCCGTTCATATCCAACCTAGTGCTGCAAATTCATAACCAACCTAGTGCTGCCATTCATATCCAACCTAGTGCTGCCATTCATAGCCAACCTAGTGCTGCCCTTCATAACCAACCTGCCATTCATAAGCAACCTAGTGCTGCCATTCATAATCAATCTAGTGATGGAATTCACAACCAACCTACTGCTGCCATTCACAAACAACCTTCTGCTGCCATTCACAACCAACCTACTGCTGCCATTCACAACCAACCTAGTGCTGCCGTTCATAACCAAACGAGTGCTGCCATTCATAACCAACCTAGTGCTGCCATTCACAAACAACCTAGTGCTGCCATTCACAACCAACCTACTGCTGCCATTCACAACCAACCTACTGCTGCCATTCACAACCAACCTAGTGCTGCCGTTTCTAACCAAACTAGTGCTGCCATTCATAACCAACCTAGTGCTGCCATTCACAACCAACCTAGTGCTGCCATTCATAATCAACCTAGTGCTGCCATTCACAACCAACCTAGTGCTGCCATTCATATCCAACCTAGTGCTGCAAATTCATAACCAACCTAGTGCTGCCATTCATAACCAACCTAGTGCTGCCATTCATATCCAACCTAGTGCTGCAAATTCATAACCAACCTAGTGCTGCCATTCATAACCAACCTAGTGCTGCCATTCACAACCAACCTAGTGCTGCCATTCATATCCAACCTAGTGCTGCAAATTCATAACCAACCTAGTGCTGCCATTCACAACCAACCTAGTGCTGCCGTTCATATCCAACCTAGTGCTGTCGTTCATAACCAATCTACTGATGCCATTCATATCCAACCTAGTGCTGCCGTTCATAACCAACCTAGTGCTGCCATTCATAATCAACCTAGTGCTGCCATTCATAACCAACCTAGTGCTGGCATTCACAACCAATCTACTGCTGCCATTCACAACCAACCTAGTGCTGCCATTCACAACCAACCTACTGATGCCATTCATATCCAACCTAGTGCTGCCATTCATATCCAACCTAGTGCTGCCATTCATATCCAACCTAGTGCTGCCATTCATAACCAACCTAGTGCTGCCATTCATAACCGACCTAGTGCTTTCGTTCATAACCAACCTAGTGCTGCCATTCACAACCAACCTAGTGCTGCCATTCATATCCAACCTAGTGCTGCAAATTCATAACCAACCTAGTGCTGCCATTCATAACCAACCTAGTGCTGCCATTCATATCCAAACTAGTGCTGCAAATTCATAACCAACCTAGTGCTGCCTTTCATAACCAACCTAGTGCTGCCATTCATATCCAACCTAGTGCTGCCATTCACAACCAACCTAGTGCTGCCATTCATAATCAACCTAGTGCTGCAATTCACAACCAACCTAGTGCTGCCATTCATATCCAACCTAGTGCTGCAAATTCATAACCAACCTAGTGCTGCCATTCACAACCAACCTAGTGCTGCCATTCATATCCAACCTAGTGCTGCAAATTCATAACCAACCTAGTGCTGCCATTCATATCCAACCTAGTGCTGCCATTCATAGCCAACCTAGTGCTGCCATTCATAACCAACCTAGTTGCTGCCATTCATAACCAACCTAGTGCTGCCTTTCACAACCAACCTACTGATAACATTCATATCCAACCTAGTGCTGCCATTCATATCCAACCTAGTGCTGCCATTCATATCCAACCTAGTGCTGCCATTCATAACCAACCTAGTGCTGCCGTTCATATCCAACCTAGTGCTGTCGTTCATAACCAATCTACTGATGCCATTCATATCCAACCTAGTGCTGCCGTTCATAACCAACCTAGTGCTGCCATTCATAATCAACCTAGTGCTGCCATTCATAACAAACCTAGTGCTGGCATTCACAACCAATCTACTGCTGCCATTCACAACCAACCTAGTGCTGCCATTCACAACCAACCTAGTGCTGCCGTTCATAACCAACCTAGTGCTGCCATTCATAACCAACCAAGTGCTGCCATTCACAACCAACCTACTGCTGCCATTCATAATCAACCTAGTGCTGCCATTCATAATCAACCTAGTGCTGCCATTCATAATCAACCTAGTGCTGCCATTCACAACCAACCTAGTGCTGCCATTCATATCCAACCTAGTGCTGCAAATTCATAACCAACCTAGTTCTGCCATTCATAACCAACCTAGTGCTGCCGTTCATATCAAACCTAGTGCTGCAAATTCATAACCAACCTAGTGCTGCCATTCATATCCAACCTAGTGCTGCCATTCACAGCCAACCTAGTGCTTCCCTTCATAACCAACCTAGTGCTGCCATTCATAACCAACCTACTGCTGCCTTTCACAACCAACCTACTGATGCCATTCATATCCAACCTAGTGCTGCCATTCATATCCAACCTAGTGCTGCCATTCATATCCAACCTAGTGCTGCCATTCATAACCAACCTAGTGCTGCCATTCATAACCGACCTAGTGCTTTCGTTCATAACCAACCTAGTGCTGCCATTCGTAACCAACCTAGTTCTGCCATTCATAACCAACCTAGTGCTGCCGTTCATATCCAACCTAGTGCTGCAAATTCATAACCAACCTAGTGCTGCCATTCATATCCAACCTAGTGCTGCCATTCACAGCCAACCTAGTGCTGCCCTTCATAACCAACCTAGTGCTGCCATTCATAACCAACCTACTGCTGCCTTTCACAACCAACCTACTGATGCCATTCATATTCAACCTAGTGCTGCCATTCATATCCAACCTAGTGCTGCCATTCATATCCAACCTAGTGCTGCCATTCAAAACCAACCTAGTGCTGCCATTCATAACCGACCTAGTGCTTTCGTTCATAACCAACCTAGTGCTGCCATTCGTAACCGACCTAGTCCTGCCATTCATATCCAATCTAGTGCTGCCATTCATATCCAACCTAGTGCTGCCATTCATATCCAACCTAGTTGCTGCCATTCATATCCAACCTAGTGGTGCCATTCAAATCCAACCTAGTGCTGCCATTCATATCCAACCTAGTGCTGCCATTCATATCCAACCTTGTGCTGCCATTGAAATCCAACCTAGTGCTGCCATTTATATCCAACCTAGTGCTGCCGTTCATATCCAACCTACTGCTGCCATTCATAACCAACCTAGTGCTGCCGTTCATATCCAACCTAGTGCTGCCGTTCATAACCAACCTACTTCTGCCATTCATATCCAACCTAGTGCTGCCATTCAAATCCAACCTAGTGCTGCCGTTCATATCCAACCTAGTGCTGCCATTCATATCCAACCTAGTGCTGCCGTTCATATCCAACCTTGTGCTGCCGTTCATATCCAACCTAGTGCTGCCGTTCATATCCAACCTTGTGCTGCCATTCATAAACAACCTAGTGCTGCCATTCATATCCAACCTAGTGCTGCCATTCCTAACCAACCTACTGATGCCATTCATATCCAACCTTCTGCTGCCATTCTTATCCAGGCTTGTGCTGCCGTTCATATCCAACCTACTTCTGCCATTCACAACCAACCTACTGCTGCCATTCATAACCAACCTAGTGCTGCCATTCATAATCAACCTAGTGCTGCCATTCATAAGCAACCTAGTGCTGCCATTCATAATCAATCTAGTGATGGCATTCACAACCAACCTACTGCTGCCATTCACAACCAACCTAGTGCTTCCATTCACAACCAACCTACTGCTGCCATTCACAACCAACCTAGTGCTGCCGTTCATAACCAAACTAGTGCTGCCATTCACAAACAACCTAGTGCAGCCATTCACAACCAACCTACTGCTGCCATTCACAACCAAACTACTGCTGCCATTCACAACCAACCTAGTGCTGCCGTTTCTAACCAAACTAGTGCTGCCATTCATAACCAACCTAGTGCTGCCATTCACAACCAACCTAGTGCTGCCATTCATAATCATCCTAGTGCTGCCATTCACAACCAACCTAGTGCTGCCATTAATATCCAACCTAGTGCTGCAAATTCATAACCAACCTAGTGCTGCCTTTCACAACCAACCTACTGATGCCATTCATATCCAACCTAGTGCTGCCATTCATATCCAACCTAGTGCTGCCATTCATATCCAACCTAGTGCTGCCATTCATAACCAACCTAGTGCTGCCATTCATAACCGACCTAGTACTTTCGTTCATAACCAACCTAGTGCTGCCATTCGTAACCAACCTAGTTCTGCCATTCATAACCAACCTAGTGCTGCCGTTCATATCCAACCTAGTGCTGCAAATTCATAACCAACCTAGTGCTGCCATTCATATACAACCTAGTGCTGCCATTCACAGCCAACCTAGTGCTGCCCTTCATAACCAACCTAGTGCTGCCATTCATAACCAACCTACTGCTGCCTTTCACAACCAACCTACTGATGCCATTCATATCCAACCTAGTGCTGCCATTCATATCCAACCTAGTGCTGCCATTCATATCCAACCTAGTGCTGCCATTCATAACCAACCTAGTGCTGCCATTCATAACCGACCTAGTGCTTTCGTTCATAACCAACCTAGTGCTGCCATTCGTAACCGACCTAGTGCTGCCATTCACAAACAACCTACTGCTGCCATTCATATCCAACCTAGTGCTGCCATTCATATCCAACCTAGTTGCTGCCATTCATATCCAACCTTGTGCTGCCATTCAAATCCAACCTAGTGCTGCCATTCATATCCAACCTAGTGCTGCCGTTCATATCCAACCTACTGCTGCCATTCATAACCAACCTAGTGCTGCCATTCACAACCAACCTAGTGCTGCCGTTCATAACCAACCTACTTCTGCCGTTCATATCCAACCTAGTGCTGCCATTCATATCCAACCTAGTGCTGCCGTTCATATCCAACCTTGTGCTGCCGTTCATATCCAACCTAGTGCTGCCGTTCATATCCAACCTTGTGCTGCCATTCATAAACAACCTAGTGCTGCCATTCATATCCAACCTAGTGCTGCCATTCCTAACCAACCTACTGATGCCATTCATATCCAACCTTGTGCTGCCATTCTTATCCAGGCTTGTGCTGCCGTTCATATCCAACCTACTTCTGCCATTCACAACCAACCTACTGCTGCCATTCATAACCAACCTAGTGCTGCCATTCATAATCAACCTAGTGCTGCCATTCATAAGCAACCTAGTGCTGCCATTCATAATCAATCTAGTGATGGCATTCACAACCAACCTACTGCTGCCATTCAAAACCAACCTAGTGCTTCCATTCACAACCAACCTACTGCTGCCATTCACAACCAACCTAGTGCTGCCGTTCATAACCAAACTAGTGCTGCCATTCATAACCAACCTAGTGCTGCCATTCACAACCAACCTACTGCTGCCATTCACAACCAACCTAGTGCTGCCGTTCATAACCAAACTAGTGCTGCCATTCACAACCAACCTAGTGCTGCCGTTTCTAACCAAACTAGTGCTGCCATTCATAACCAACCTAGACTGCCATTCACTACCAACCTAGTGCTGCCATTCACAACCAACCTAGTGCTGCCATTCATAACCAACCTAGTGCTGCCATTCATATCCAACCTAGTGCTACAAATTCATAACCAACCTAGTGCTGCCATTCATAACCAACCTACTGCTGCCATTCATAACCAACCTAGTGCTGCCATTCACAACCAACCTAGTGCTGCCATTCATAATCAACCTAGTGCTGCCATTCACAACCAACCTAGTGCTGCCATTCATATCCAACCTAGTGCTGCCGTTCATATCCAACCTTGTGCTGCCGTTCATATCCAACCTAGTGCTGCCGTTCATTTCCAACCTTGTGCTGCCATTCATAAACAACCTAGTGCTGCCATTCATATCCAACCTAGTGCTGCCATTCCTTACCAACCTACTGATGCCATTCATATCCAACCTTGTGCTGCCATTCATATCCAACCTAGTGCAGCCGTTCATATCCAACCTAGTGCTGCCATTCATAACCAACCTAGTGCTGCCGTTCATATCCAACCTAGTGCTGCCGTTCATAAGCAACCTACTTCTGCCATTCATATCCAACCTAGTGCTGCCATTCAAATCCAACCTAGTGCTGCCGTTCATATCCAAACCTAGTGCTGCCATTCATATCCAACCTAGTGCTGCCGTTCATATCCAACCTTGTGCTGCCGTTCATATCCAACCTAGTGCTGCCGTTCATATCCAACCTTGTGCTGCCATTCATAAACAACCTAGTGCTGCCATTCATATCCAACCTAGTGCTGCCATTCCTAACCAACCTACTGATGCCATTCATATCCAACCTTGTGCTGCCATTCATATCCAGGCTTGTGCTGCCATTCATAACCAACCTACTGCTGCCATTCATAACCAACCTAGTGCTTCCATGCATAATCAACCTAGTGCTACCATTCATAAGCAACCTAGTGCTGCCATTCATAATCAATCTAGTGATGGAATTCACAACCAACCTACTGCTGCCATTCACAAACAACCTTGTGCTGCCATTCACAACCAACCTACTGCTGCCATTCACAACCAACCTAGTGCTGCCGTTCATAACCAAACGAGTGCTGCCATTCATAACCAACCTAGTGCTGCCATTCACAAACAACCTAGTGCTGCCATTCACAACCAACCTACTGCTGCCATTCACAACCAACCTACTGCTGCCATTCACAACCAACCTAGTGCTGCCGTTTCTAACCAAAATAGTGCTGCCATTCATAACCAACCTAGTGCTGCCATTCACAACCAACCTAGTGCTGCCATTCATAATCAACCTAGTGCTGCCATTCACAACCAACCTAGTGCTGCCATTCATATCCAACCTAGTGCTGCAAATTCATAACCAACCTAGTGCTGCCATTCATAACCAACCTAGTGCTGCCATTCATATCCAACCTAGTGCTGCAAATTCATAACCAACCTAGTGCTGCCATTCATAACCAACCTAGTGCTGCCATTCATATCCAACCTAGTGCTGCCATTCACAACCAACCTAGTGCTGCCATTCATAATCAACCTAGTGCTGCAATTCACAACCAACCTAGTGCTGCCATTCATATCCAACCTAGTGCTGCAAATTCATAACCAACCTAGTGCTGCCATTCACAACCAACCTACTGATGCCATTCATATCCAACCTAGTGCTGCCGTTCATAACCAACCTAGTGCTGCCATTCATAATTAACCTAGTGCTGCCATTCATAACCAACCTAGTGCTGGCATTCACAACCAATCTACTGCTGCCATTCACAACCAACCTAGTGCTGCCATTCACAACCAACCTACTGATGCCATTCATATCCAACCTAGTGCTGCCATTCATATCCAACCTAGTGCTGCAATTCATATCCAACCTAGTGCTGCCATTCATAACCAACCTAGTGCTGCCATTCATAACCAACCTAGTGCTTTCGTTCATAACCAACCTAGTGCTGCCATTCACAACCAACCTAGTGCTGCCATTCATATCCAACCTAGTGCTGCAAATTCATAACCAACCTAGTGCTGCCATTCATAACCAACCTAGTGCTGCCATTCATAACCAACCTAGTGCTGCCATTCATATCCATCCTAGTGCTGCAAATTCATAACCAACCTAGTGCTGCCATTCATAACCAACCTAGTGCTGCCATTCATATCCAACCTAGTGCTGCCATTCACAACCAACCTAGTGCTGCCATTCATAATCAACCTAGTGCTGCCGTTCACAACCAACCTAGTGCTGCCATTCATATCCAACCTAGTGCTGCAAATTCATAACCAACCTAGTGCTGCCATTCACAACCAACCTAGTGCTGCCATTCATATCCAACCTAGTGCTGCAAATTCATAACCAACCTAGTGCTGCCATTCATATCCAACCTAGTGCTGCCATTCATAGCCAACCTAGTGCTGCCATTCATAACCAACCTAGTTGCTGCCATTCATAACCAACCTAGTGCTGCCTTTCACAACCAACCTACTGATAACATTAATATCCAACCTAGTGCTGCCATTCATATCCAACCTAGTGCTGCCATTCACATCCAACCTAGTGCTGCCATTCATAACCAACCTAGTGCTGCCATTCATATCCAACCTAGTGCTGTCGTTCATAACCAATCTACTGATGCCATTCATATCCAACCTAGTGCTGCCGTTCATAACCAACCTAGTGCTGCCATTCATAATCAACCTAGTGCTGCCATTCATAACCAACCTAGTGCTGGCATTCACAACCAATCTACTGCTGCCATTCACAACCAACCTAGTGCTGCCATTCACAACCAACCTAGTGCTGCCGTTCATAACCAACCTAGTGCTGCCATTCATAACCAACCAAGTGCTGCCATTCACAACCAACCTACTGCTGCCATTCATAATCAACCTAGTGCTGCCATTCATAATCAACCTAGTGCTGCCATTCATAATCAACCTAGTGCTGCCATTCACAACCAACCTAGTGCTGCCATTCATATCCAACCTAGTGCTGCAAATTCATAACCAACCTAGTTCTGCCATTCATAACCAACCTAGTGCTGCCGTTCATATCAAACCTAGTGCTGCAAATTCATAACCAACCTAGTGCTGCCATTCATATCCAACCTAGTGCTGCCATTCACAGCCAACCTAGTGCTTCCCTTCATAACCAACCTAGTGCTGCCATTCATAACCAACCTACTGCTGCCTTTCACAACCAACCTACTGATGCCATTCATATCCAACCTAGTGCTGCCATTCATATCCAACCTAGTGCTGCCATTCATATCCAACCTAGTGCTGCCATTCATAACCAACCTAGTGCTGCCATTCATAACCGACCTAGTGCTTTCGTTCATAACCAACCTAGTGCTGCCATTCGTAACCAACCTAGTTCTGCCATTCATAACCAACCTAGTGCTGCCGTTCATATCCAACCTAGTGCTGCAAATTCATAACCAACCTAGTGCTGCCATTCATATCCAACCTAGTGCTGCCATTCACAGCCAACCTAGTGCTGCCCTTCATAACCAACCTAGTGCTGCCATTCATAACCAACCTACTGCTGCCTTTCACAACCATCCTACTGATGCCATTCATATTCAACCTAGTGCTGCCATTCATATCCAACCTAGTGCTGCCATTCATAACCAACCTAGTGCTGCCATTCATATCCAACCTAGTGCTGCCATTCATAACCAACCTAGTGCTGCCATTCATATCCAACCTAGTGCTGCCATTCAAATCCAACCTAGTGCTGCCATTCATATCCAACCTAGTGCTGCCATTCATATCCAACCTAGTGCTGCCATTCATATCCAACCTAGTGCTGCCATTCATATCCAACCTAGTGCTGCCATTCATATCCAACCTAGTGCTGCCATTCATAAACAACCTAGTGCTGCCATTCATATCCAACCTAGTGCTGCCATTCATAACCAACCTACTGCTGCCATTCATATCCAACCTAGTGCTGCCATTCTTATCCAACCTTGTGCTGCCGCTCATATCCAACCTACTGCTGCCATTCACAACCAACCTAGTGCTGCCATTCATAACCAACCTAGTGCTGCCATTCATAATCAACCTAGTGCTGCCATTCATAAGCCAACCTAGTGCTGCCATTCATAATCAACCTAGTGCTGGCATTCACAACCAACCTAGTGCTGCCATTCATAACCAACCTAGTGCTGCCATTCATATCCAACCTACTGCTGCCATTCACAACCAACCTAGTGCTGCCGTTCATATCCAACCTAGTGCTGCCATTCATAACCAACCTAGTGCTGCCATTCACAAACAACCTAGTGCTGCCATTCACAACCAACCTACTGCTGCCATTCACAACCAAACTACTGCTGCCATTCACAACCAACCTAGTGCTGCCTTTCATAACCAACCTAGTGCTGCCATTCACAACCAACCTAGTGCTGCCATTCACAACCAACCTAGTGCTGCCATTCATAATCAACCTAGTGCTGCCATTCATAACCAACCTAGTGCTGCCATTCATAACCAACCTAGTGCTGGCCAAATTCACAACCAACCTAGTGCTGCCATTCACAACCAACCTACTGATGCCATTCACAATCCAACCTAGTGCTGCCATTCACAACCAACCTAGTGCTGCCATTCATATCCAACCTAGTGCTGCCATTCATAACCAACCTAGTGCTGCCATTCATAAACAACCTAGTGCTGCCATTCACAACCAACCTAGTGCTGCCATTCATAACCAACCTAGTGCTGCCATTCATAACCAACCTAGTGCTGCCTTTCTAACCAACCTACTGATGCCATTCATATCCAACCTAGTGCTGCCATTCATATCCAACCTAGTGCTGCCATTCATATCCAACCTAGTGCTGCCATTCATAACCAACCTAGTGCTGCCATTCATATCCAACCTAGTGCTGCTTCATAACCAACCTAGTGCTGCCATTCGTAACCAACCTAGTTCTGCCATTCATAACCAACCTAGTGCTGCCGTTCATATCCAACCTAGTGCTGCAAATTCATAACCAACCTAGTGCTGCCATTCATATCCAACCTAGTGCTGCCATTCACAGCCAACCTAGTGCTGCCCTTCATAACCAACCTAGTGCTGCCATTCATAACCAACCTACTGCTGCCTTTCACAACCAACCTACTGATGCCATTCATATCCAACCTAGTGCTGCCATTCATATCCAACCTAGTGCTGCCATTCATATCCAACCTAGTGCTGCCATTCATAACCAACCTAGTGCTGCCATTCATAACCGACCTAGTGCTTTCGTTCATAACCAACCTAGTGCTGCCATTCAGAACCGACCTAGTGCTGCCATTCATATCCAATCTAGTGCTGCCATTCATATCCAACCTAGTGCTGCCATTCATATCCAACCTAGTTGCTGCCATTCATATCCAACCTAGTGGTGCCATTCAAATCCAACCTAGTGCTGCCATTCATATCCAACCTAGTGCTGCCATTCATATCCAACCTTGTGCTGCCATTCATATCCAACCTAGTGCTGCCGTTCATATCCAACCTACTGCTGCCATTCATAACCAACCTAGTGCTGCCATTCATATCCAACCTAGTGCTGCCATTCATAACCAACCTACTTCTGCCATTCATATCCAACCTAGTGCTGCCATTCAAATCCAACCTAGTGCTGCCATTCATATCCAACCTAGTGCTGCCATTCATATCCAACCTAGTGCTGCCGTTCATATCCAACCTTGTGCTGCCGTTCATATCCAACCTAGTGCTGCCGTTCATATCCAACCTTGTGCTGCCATTCATAAACAACCTAGTGCTGCCATTCATATCCAACCTAGTGCTGCCATTCCTAACCAACCTACTGATGCCATTCATATCCAACCTTGTGCTGCCATTCTTATCCAGGCTTGTGCTGCCGTTCATATCCAACCTACTTCTGCCATTCACAACCAACCTACTGCTGCCATTCATAACCAACCTAGTGCTGCCATTCATATTCAACCTAGTGCTGCCATTCATAAGCAACCTAGTGCTGCCATTCATAATCAATCTAGTGATGGCATTCACAACCAACCTACTGCTGCCATTCACAACCAACCTAGTGCTTCCATTCACAACCAACCTACTGCTGCCATTCACAACCAACCTAGTGCTGCCGTTCATAACCAAACTAGTGCTGCCATTCATAACCAACCTAGTGCTGCCATTCACAAACAACCTAGTGCAGCCATTCACAACCAACCTACTGCTGCCATTCACAACCAAACTACTGCTGCCATTCACAACCAACCTAGTGCTGCCGTTTCTAACCAAACTAGTGCTGCCATTCATAACCAACCTAGTGCTGCCATTCACAACCAACCTAGTGCTGCCATTCATAATCATCCTAGTGCTGCCATTCACAACCAACCTAGTGCTGCCATTCATATCCAACCTAGTGCTGCAAATTCATAACCAACCTAGTGCTGCCTTTCACAACCAACCTACTGCTGCCATTCATATCCAACCTAGTGCTGCCATTCATATCCAACCTAGTGCTGCCATTCATATCCAACCTAGTGCTGCCATTCATAACCAACCTAGTGCTGCCATTCATAACCAACCTAGTGCTGCCATTCATAATCAACCTAGTGCTGCCATTCATAACCAACCTAGTGCTGCCATTCATAACCAACCTAGTGCTGCCATTCATATCCAACCTAGTGCTGCCATTCATAACCAACCTAGTGCTGCCATTCATATCCAACCTAGTGCTGCCATTCACAGCCAACCTAGTGCTGCCCTTCATAACCAACCTAGTGCTGCCATTCATAACCAACCTACTGCTGCCATTCACAACCAACCTACTGATGCCATTCATATCCAACCTAGTGCTGCCATTCATATCCAACCTAGTGCTGCCATTCATATCCAACCTAGTGCTGCCATTCATAACCAACCTAGTGCTGCCATTCATAACCAACCTAGTGCTGCCATTCATAACCAACCTAGTGCTGCCATTCATAACCAACCTAGTGCTGCCATTCACAACCAACCTACTGCTGCCATTCATATCCAACCTAGTGCTGCCATTCATATCCAACCTAGTTGCTGCCATTCATATCCAACCTAGTGGTGCCATTCAAATCCAACCTAGTGCTGCCATTCATAACCAACCTAGTGCTGCCATTCATATCCAACCTAGTGCTGCCATTCATATCCAACCTAGTGCTGCCATTCATATCCAACCTAGTGCTGCCATTCATATCCAACCTAGTGCTGCCATTCATAACCAACCTAGTGCTGCCATTCACAACCAACCTAGTGCTGCCGTTCATAACCAACCTACTTCTGCCATTCATATCCAACCTAGTGCTGCCATTCAAATCCAACCTAGTGCTGCCGTTCATATCCAACCTAGTGCTGCCATTCATATCCAACCTAGTGCTGCCATTCATATCCAACCTTGTGCTGCCATTCATATCCAACCTAGTGCTGCCGTTCATATCCAACCTTGTGCTGCCATTCATAAACAACCTAGTGCTGCCATTCATATCCAACCTAGTGCTGCCATTCCTAACCAACCTACTTATGCCATTCATATCCAACCTAGTGCTGCCATTCATATCCAGGCTTGTGCTGCCGCTTCATATCCAACCTACTGCTGCCATTCACAACCAACCTACTGCTGCCATTCATAACCAACCTAGTGCTGCCATTCATAATCAACCTAGTGCTGCCATTCATAAGCAACCTAGTGCTGCCATTCATAATCAATCTAGTGATGGCATTCACAACCAACCTACTGCTGCCATTCACAACCAACCTAGTGCTGCCGTTTCTAACCACACTAGTGCTGCCATTCACAACCAACCTAGTGCTGCCATTCATAACCAACCGAGTGCTGCCATTCATAACCAACCTAGTGCTGCCATTCACAAACAACCTAGTGCTGCCATTCACAACCAACCTACTGCTGCCATTCACAACCAACCTACTGCTGCCATTCACAACCAACCTAGTGCTGCCATTCATAACAAAACTAGTGCTGCCATTCATAACCAACCTAGTGCTGCCATTCACAACCAACCTAGTGCTGCCATTCATATTCAACCTAGTGCTGCCATTCACAACCAACCTAGTGCTGCCATTCATATCCAACCTAGTGCTGCAAATTCATAACCAACCTAGTGCTGCCATTCATAACCAACCTAGTGCTGCCATTCATATCCAACCTAGTGCTGCAAATTCATAACCAACCTAGTGCTGCCATTCATAACCAACCTAGTGCTGCCATTCATATCCAACCTAGTGCTGCAAATTCATAACCAACCTAGTGCTGCCATTCATAACCAACCTAGTGCTGCCATTCATATCCAACCTAGTGCTGCCAATTCATAACCAACCTAGTGCTGCCATTCATATCCAACCTAGTGCTGCCATTCATAGCAAACCTAGTGCTGCCATTCATAACCAACCTAGTTGCTGCCATTCATAACCAACCTAGTGCTGCCATTCACAACCAACCTACTGATGCCATTCATATCCAACCTAGTGCTGCCATTCATATCCAACCTAGTGCTGCCGGTCATATCCAACCTAGTGCTGCCATTCATAACCAACCTAGTGCTGCCGTTCATATCCAACCTAGTGCTGTCGTTCATAACCAATCTACTGATGCCATTCATATCCAACCTAGTGCTGCCGTTCATAACCAACCTAGTGCTGCCATTCATAATCAACCTAGTGCTGCCATTCATAACCAACCTAGTGCTGCCATTCATAATCAATCTAGTGATGGCATTCACAACCAACCTAGTGCTGCCATTCACAACCAACCTAGTGCTGCCATTCACAACGAACCTAGTGCTGCCATTCATAACCAGCCTAGTGCTGCCATTCATAACCAACCTTGTGCTGCCATTCACAACCAACCTACTGCTGCCATTCATAATCAACCTAGTTCTGCCATTCATAATCAACCTAGTGCTGCCATTCACAACCAACCTAGTGCTGCCATTCATATCCAACCTAGTGCTGCAAATTCATAACCAACCTAGTTCTGCCATTCATAACCAACCTAGTGCTGCCGTTCATATCCAACCTAGTGCTGCAAATTCATAACCAACCTAGTGCTGCCATTCATATCCAACCTAGTGCTGCCATTCATAGCCAACCTAGTGCTGCCATTCATAACCAACCTATTGCTGCCATTCATAACCAACCTAGTGCTGCCTTTAACAACCAACCTACTGATGCCATTCATATCCAACCTAGTGCTGCCATTCATATCCAACCTAGTGCTGCCATTCATATCCAACCTAGTGCTGCCATTCATAACCAACCTAGTTCTGCCATTCATAATCAACCTAGTGCTGCCATTCACAACCAACCTAGTGCTGCCATTCATATCCAACCTAGTGCTGCAAATTCATAACCAACCTAGTTCTGCCATTCATAACCAACCTAGTTGCTGCCGTTCATATCCAACCTAGTGCTGCCATTCATATCCAACCTAGTGCTGCCATTCATATCCAACCTTGTGCTGCCGTTCATATCCAACCTAGTGCTGCCATTCATAACCAACCTAGTGCTGCCGCCATTCATAACCAACCTAGTGCTGCCGCTTTCATAACCAACCTACTTCTGCCATTCATATCCAACCTAGTGCTGCCGTTCATATCCAACCTAGTGCTGCCATTCATATTCAACCTAGTGCTGCCGTTCATATCCAACCTTGTGCTGCCGTTCCTTTCCAACCTAGTGCTGCCGTTCATATCCAACCTTGTGCTGCCATTCATAACCAACCTAGTGCTGCCATTCACAGCCAACCTAGTGCTGCCCTTCATAACCAACCTAGTGCTGCCATTCATAACCAACCTAGTGCTGCCTTTCACAACCAACCTACTTATGCCATTCATATCCAACCTAGTGCTGCCATTCATATCCAACCTAGTGCTGCCATTCATATCCAACCTAGTGCTGCCATTCATAACAATCCTAGTGCTGCCATTCATAACCGACCTAGTGCTGCCATTCATAAACAACCTAGTGCTGCCATTCATAGCCGACCTAGTGCTGCCATTCATATCCAATATAGTACTGCCATTCATATCCAACCTAGTGCTGCCATTCATATCCAACCTAGTGGTGCCATTCAAATCCAACCTAGTGCTGCCATTCATATCCAACATAGTGCTGCCGTTCATATCCAACCTAGTGCTGCCATTCATATCCAACCTAGTGCTGCCATTCATATCCAACCTTGTGCTGCCGTTCATATCCAACCTAGTGCTGCCGTTCATATCCAACCTTGTGCTGCCATTCATAAACAACCTAGTGCTGCCATTCATATCCAACCTAGTGCTGCCATTCCTAACCAACCTACTGATGCCATTCATATCCAACATAGTGCTGCCATTCATATCCAGCTTTGTGCTGCCGTTCATATCCAACCTACTGCTGCCATTCACAACCAACCTACTGCTGCCATTCATAACCAACCTAGTGCTGCCATTCATAATCAACCTAGTGCTGCCATTCATAAGCAACCTAGTGCTGCCATTCATAATCAATCTAGTGATGGCATTCACAACCAACCTACTGCTGCCATTCACAACCAACCTAGTGCTGCCGTTCATAACCAAACTAGTGCTGCCATTCATAACCAACCTAGTGCTGCCATTCACAAACAACCTAGTGCAGCCATTCACAACCAACCTACTGCTGCCATTCACAACCAACCTACTGCTGCCATTCACAACCAACCTAGTGCTGCCGTTTCTAACCAAACTAGTGCTGCCATTCATAACCAACCTAGTGCTGCCATTCACAACCAACCTAGTGCTGCCATTCATAATCATCCTAGTGCTGCCATTCACAACCAACCTAGTGCTGCCATTAATATCCAACCTAGTGCTGCAAATTCATAACCAACCTAGTGCTGCCATTCATAACCAACCTAGTGCTGCCATTCATATCCAACCTAGTGCTACAAATTCATAACCAACCTAGTGCTGCCATTCATAACCAACCTACTGCTGCCATTCATATCCAACCTAGTGCTGCAAATTCATAACCAACCTAGTGCTGCCATTCATAACCAACCTAGTGCTGCCATTCATATCCAACCAAGTGCTGCAAATTCATAACCAACCTAGTGCTGCCATTCATATCCAACTTAGTGCTGCCATTCATAGCAAACCTAGTGCTGCCATTCATAACCAACCTAGTTGCTGCCATTCATAACCAACCTAGTGCTGCCTTTCACAACCAACCTACTGATGCCATTCATATCCAACCTAGTGCTGCCATTCATATCCAACCTAGTGCTGCCGGTCATATCCAACCTAGTGCTGCCATTCATAACCAACCTACTGCTGCCGTTCATATCCAACCTAGTGCTGTCGTTCATAACCAATCTACTGATGCCATTCATATCCAACCTAGTGCTGCCGTTCATAACCAACCTAGTGCTGCCATTCATAATCAACCTAGTGCTGCCATTCATAACCAACCTAGTGCTGCCATTCATAACCAACCTAGTGCTGCCATTCATATCCAACCTAGTGCTGCCATTCATAGCCAACCTAGTGCTGCCATTCATAACCAACCTATTGCTGCCATTCATAACCAACCTAGTGCTGCCTTTAACAACCAACCTACTGATGCCATTCATATCCAACCTAGTGCTGCCATTCATATCCAACCTAGTGCTGCCATTCATATCCAACCTAGTGCTGCCATTCATAACCAACCTAGTTCTGCCATTCATAATCAACCTAGTGCTGACATTCACAACCAACCTAGTGCTGCCATTCATATCCAACCTAGTGCTGCAAATTCATAACCAACCTAGTTCTGCCATTCATAACCAACCTAGTGCTGCCGTTCATATCCAACCTAGTGCTGCAAATTCATAACCAACCTAGTGCTGCCATTCATATCCAACCTAGTGCTGCCATATCTACCGGATGTGTACCAAACTCACTAAAAGTGGCAGTAATAAAGCCTCTCTTAAAAAAGCCAAACCTTGACCCAGAAAATATAAAAACTATCGGCCTATATCGAATCTTCCATTCCTCTCAAAATTTTAGAAAAAGCTGTTGCGCAGCAACTCACTGCCTTCCTGAAGACAAACAATGTATACAAACGCTTCAGTCTGGTTTTAGACCCCATCATAGCACTGAGACTGCACTTGTGAAGGTGGTAAATGACCTTTAATGGCGTCAGACCGAGGCTCTGCAACTGTACTCATGCTCCTAGACCTTAGTGCTGCTTTTGATACCATCGATCACCACATTCTTTTGGAGAGATTGGAAACCCAAATTGGTCTACATGGACAAGTTTTGGCCTGGTTTAGATCTTATCTGTCGGAAAGATATCAGTTTGTCTCTGTGGATGGTTTGTCCTCTGACAAATCAACTGTAAATTTCGGTGTTCCTCAAGGCTCTGTTTTGGGACCACTATTGTTTTCACTATATATTTTACCACTTGGTGATGTCATTCGGAAACATAATGTTAACTTTCACTGCTATGCGGATGACACACAGCTGTACATTTCGATGAAACATGGTGAAGCCCCAAAATTGCCCTCCCTTGAAGCCTGTGTTTCAGACATAAGGAAGTGGATGGCAGAAAATTTTCTACTTTTAAACTCTGATAAAACAGAGATGCTAGTCCTAGGTCCCAAGAAACAAAGAGATCTTCTGTTGAATCTGACAATTAATCTTGATGGTTGTACAGTCGTCTCAAATAAAACTGTGAAGGACCTCGGCGTTACTCTGGACCCTGATCTCTCTTTTGACGAACATATCAAGACTGTTTCAAGGACAGCTTTTTCCATTTACGTAACATTGTAAAAATTAGAAACTTTCTGTCCAAAATGATGCAGAAAAGTTAATCCATGCATTTGTAACTTCTAGGTTAGACTACTGCAATGCTTTATTTTCCGGCTATCCGGATAAAGCACTAAATAAACTTCAGTTAGTGCTTAACACGGCTGCTAGAATCTTGACTAGAACCCCAAAATTTGATCATATTACTCCAGTACTAGCCTCTCTACACTGGCTTCCTGTTAAGGCAAGGGCTGATTTCAAGGTTTTACTGCTAACCTACAAAGCATTACATGGGCTTGCTCCTACCTATCTTTCTGATTTGGTCCTGCCGCATACCTACAACCTAGTGCGCCACGGTCACAAGACGCAGGCCTCCTTACTGTCCCTAAAATTTCTAAGCAAACAGCTGGAGGCAGGGCTTTTTCCTATAGAGCTCCATTTTTATGGAATAGTCTGCCTATCCATGTGAGAGACGAGACTCGGTCTCAACCTTTAAGTCTTTATTGAAGACTCATCTCTTCAGTAGGTCTTATGACTGAGTGTAGTCTGGCCCAGGAGTGTGAAGGTGAACGGAAAGGCACTGGAGCAACGAACCACCCTTGCTGTCTTTGCCTGGCCGGTTCCCCTCCACTGGGATTCTCTGCCTCTAACCCTATTACAGGGGCTGAGTCACTGGCTTCTGGTGCCGTGGCGGAGATCTTGTGGGCTATACTCGGCCTTGTCTCAGGATGGTAAGTTGGTGGTTGAAGATATCCCTCTAGTGGTGTGGGGCTGTGCTTCGGCAGAGTGGGTGGGGTTATATCCTGCCTGTTTGGCCCTGTCCGGGGGTTTCGTCGGACGGGGCCACAGTGTCTCCCGACCCCTCCTGTCTCACCCCCAGTATTTATGCTGCAGTAGTTTATGTGTCGGGGGTGCTAGGGTCCGTCTGTTATATCTGGAGTATTTCTTCTCTTATCTGGTGTCCTGTGCGAATTTATTACTAATTATCTCTCTCTTTCTTTTTTTCTTCTTCTCTCTCTCTCTCTCTCTCTCTCTCTCTCTCTCGGAGGACCTGAGCATTAGGACCATTCCTCAAGGCCTACCCGGATGTCCCGAGTCCACCTGGCCGTGCTGCTTCTCCAGTTACAACTGTTCTGCCTGTTTTATGAACATTTTAAAATCTTGTCCATGTTCTGTTATAATCTGCACCCGGCACAGCCAGAAGAGGACTGGCCACCCCTCACAGCCTGGTTCCTCTCTAGGTTTCTTCCTAGGTTTTGGCCTTCTAGGGAGTTTTTCCTAGCCACCGTGCTTTTACACCTGCATTGCTTGCTGTTTGGGGTTTTAGGCTGGGTTTCTGTACAGCACTCTGTGACATCAGCTGATGTAAGGGGGGCTTTATAAATAAATTTGATTTGATTTGATTTAGTGCTGCCATTCATAGCCAACCTAGTGCTGCCATTCATAACCAACCTAGTGCTGCCATTCATAACCAACCTAGTGCTGCCTTTCACAACCAACCTACTGATGCCATTCATATCCAACCTAGTGCTGCCATTCATATCCAACCTAGTGCTGCCATTCATATCCAACCTAGTGCTGCCATTCATAACCAACCTAGTGCTGCCATTCATAACCAACCTAGTGCTGCCATTCGTCACCGACCTAGTGCTGCCATTCATATCCAATCTAGTGCTGCCATTCATATCCAACCTAGTGCTGCCATTCATAACCAACCTAGTGCTGCCATTCATATCCAACCTAGTTGCTGCCGTTCATATCCAACCTAGTGCTGCCATTCATATCCAACCTAGTGCTGCCATTCATATCCAACCTAGTGCTGCCGTTCATATCCAACCTAGTGCTGCCATTCATAACCAACCTAGTGCTGCCGTTCATATCTAACCTAGTGCTGCCGTTCATAACCAACCTACTTCTGCCATTCATATCCAACCTAGTGCTGCCGTTCATATCCAACCTAGTGCTGCCATTCATATCCAACCTAGTGCTGCCGTTCATATCCAACCTTGTGCTGCCGTTCCTATCCAACCTAGTGCTGCCGTTCATATCCAACCTTGTGCTGCCATTCATAACCAACCTAGTGCTGCCATTCACAGCCAACCTAGTGCTGCCCTTCATAACCAACCTAGTGCTGCCATTCATAACCAACCTAGTGCTGCCTTTCACAACCAACCTACTTATGCCATTCATATCCAACCTAGTGCTGCCATTCATATCCAACCTAGTGCTGCCATTCATATCCAACCTAGTGCTGCCATTCATAACCAACCTAGTGCTGCCATTCATAACCAACCTAGTGCTGCCATTCATAAACAACCTAGTGCTGCCATTCATAACCGACCTAGTGCTGCCATTCATATCCAATATAGTACTGCCATTCATATCCAACCTAGTGCTGCCATTCATATCCAACCTAGTGGTGCCATTCAAATCCAACCTAGTGCTGCCATTCATATCCAACATAGTGCTGCCGTTCATATCCAACCTAGTGCTGCCATTCATATCCAACCTAGTGCTGCCATTCATATCCAACCTTGTGCTGCCGTTCATATCCAACCTAGTGCTGCCGTTCATATCCAACCTTGTGCTGCCATTCATAAACAACCTAGTGCTGCCATTCATATCCAACCTAGTGCTGCCATTCCTAACCAACCTACTGATGCCATTCATATCCAACCTAGTGCTGCCATTCATATCCAGCTTTGTGCTGCCGTTCATATCCAACCTACTGCTGCCATTCACAACCAACCTACTGCTGCCATTCATAACCAACCTAGTGCTGCCATTCATAATCAACCTAGTGCTGCCATTCATAAGCAACCTAGTGCTGCCATTCATAATCAATCTAGTGATGGCATTCACAACCAACCTACTGCTGCCATTCACAAACAACCTAGTGCTGCCATTCACAACCAACCTACTGCTGCCATTCACAACCAACCTAGTGCTGCCGTTCATAACCAAACTAGTGCTGCCATTCATAACCAACCTAGTGCTGCCATTCACAAACAACCTAGTGCTGCAATTCACAACCAACCTACTGCTGCCATTCACAACAAACCTACTGCTGCCATTCACAACCAACCTAGTGCTGCCGTTTCTAACCACACTAGTGCTGCCATTCATAACCAACCTAGTGCTGCCATTCACAACCAACCTAGTGCTGCCATTCATAGTCAACCTAGTGCTGCCATTCACAACCAACCTAGTGCTGCCATTCATATCCAACCTAGTGCTGCAAATTCATAACCAACCTAGTGCTGCCATTCATAACCAACCTAGTGCTGCCATTCATATCCAACCTAGTGCTGCAAATTCATAACCAACCTAGTGCTGCCATTCATATCCAACTTAGTGCTGCCATTCATAGCAAACCTAGTGCTGCCATTCATAACCAACCTAGTTGCTGCCATTCATAACCAACCTAGTGCTGTCTTTCACAACCAACCTACTGATGCCATTCATATCCAACCTAGTGCTGCCATTCATATCCAACCTAGTGCTGCCGGTCATATCCAACCTAGTGCTGCCATTCATAACCAACCTAGTGCTGCCGTTCATATCCAACCTAGTGCTGTCGTTCATAACCAATCTACTGATGCCATTCATATCCAACCTAGTGCTGCCGTTCATAACCAACCTAGTGCTGCCATTCATAATCAACCTAGTGCTGCCATTCATAACCAACCTAGTGCTGCCATTCATAATCAATCTAGTGATGGCATTCACAACCAACCTACTGCTGCCATTCACAACCAACCTAGTGCTGCCATTCACAACGAACCTAGTGCTGCCGTTCATAACCAGCCTAGTGCTGCCATTCATAACCAACCTTGTGCTGCCATTCACAACCAACCTACTGCTGCCATTCATAATCAACCTAGTTCTGCCATTCATAATCAACCTAGTGCTGCCATTCACAACCAACCTAGTGCTGCCATTCATATCCAACCTAGTGCTGCAAATTCATAACCAACCTAGTTCTGCCATTCATAACCAACCTAGTGCTGCCGTTCATATCCAACCTAGTGCTGCAAATTCATAACCAACCTAGTGCTGCCATTCATATCCAACCTAGTGCTGCCATTCATAGCCAACCTAGTGCTGCCATTCATAACCAACCTATTGCTGCCATTCATAACCAACCTAGTGCTGCCTTTAACAACCAACCTACTGATGCCATTCATATCCAACCTAGTGCTGCCATTCATATCCAACCTAGTGCTGCCATTCATATCCAACCTAGTGCTGCCATTCATAACCAACCTAGTTCTGCCATTCATAATCAACCTAGTGCTGCCATTCACAACCAACCTAGTGCTGCCATTCATATCCAACCTAGTGCTGCAAATTCATAACCAACCTAGTTCTGCCATTCATAACCAACCTAGTGCTGCCGTTCATATCCAACCTAGTGCTGCAAATTCATAACCAACCTAGTGCTGCCATTCATATCCAACCTAGTGCTGCCATTCATAGCAAACCTAGTGCTGCCATTCATAACCAACCTAGTGCTGCCATTCATAACCAACCTAGTGCTGCCTTTCACAACCAACCTACTGATGCCATTCATATCCAACCTAGTGCTGCCATTCATATCCAACCTAGTGCTGCCATTCATATCCAACCTAGTGCTGCCATTCATAACCAACCTAGTGCTGCCATTCGTAACCGACCTAGTGCTGCCATTCATAACCCAACCTAGTGCTGCCATTCATATCCAACCTAGTGCTGCCATTCATATCCAACCTAGTGCTGCCATTCATAACCAACCTAGTGCTGCCATTCATATCCAACCTAGTTGCTGCCATTCATATCCAACCTAGTGCTGCCATTCATATCCAACCTAGTGCTGCCATTCATATCCAACCTAGTGCTGCCATTCATATCCAACCTAGTGCTGCCATTCATAACCAACCTAGTGCTGCCGTTCATATCCAACCTAGTGCTGCCGTTCATAACCAACCTACTTCTGCCATTCATATCCAACCTAGTGCTGCCATTCATATCCAACCTAGTGCTGCCATTCATATCCAACCTAGTGCTGCCATTCATATCCAACCTAGTGCTGCCATTCATATCCAACCTAGTGCTGCCATTCATATCCAACCTAGTGCTGCCATTCATAACCAACCTAGTGCTGCCGTTCATATCCAACCTAGTGCTGCCATTCATAACCAACCTAGTTCTGCCATTCATATCCAACCTAGTGCTGCCATTCAAATCCAACCTAGTGCTGCCGTTCATATCCAACCTAGTGCTGCCATTCATATCCAACCTAGTGCTGCCATTCATATCCAACCTAGTGCTGCCATTCATATCCAACCTAGTGCTGCCATTCATATCCAACCTTGTGCTGCCATTCATAAACAACCTAGTGCTGCCATTCATATCCAACCTAGTGCTGCCATTCCTAACCAACCTACTTATGCCATTCATATCCAACCTAGTGCTGCCATTCATATCCAGCTTTGTGCTGCCGTTCATATCCAACCTACTGCTGCCATTCACAACCAACCTAGTGCTGCCATTCATATCCAACCTTGTGCTGCCGTTCATATCCAACCTAGTGCTGCCGTTCATATCCAAACTTGTGCTGCCATTCATAAACAACCTAGTGCTGCCATTCATATCCAACCTAGTGCTGCCATTCCTAACCAACCTACTTATGCCATTCATATCCAACCTAGTGCTGCCATTCATATCCAGCTTTGTGCTGCCGTTCATATCCAACCTACTGCTGCCATTCACAACCAACCTACTGCTGCCATTCATAACCAACCTAGTGCTGCCATTCATATCCAACCTAGTGCTGCCATTCATAGCAACCTAGTGCTGCCATTCATAACCAACCTAGTGCTGCCATTCATAACCAACCTAGTGCTGCCTTTCACAACCAACCTACTGATGCCATTCATATCCAACCTAGTGCTGCCATTCATATCCAACCTAGTGCTGCCATTCATATCCAACCTAGTGCTGCCATTCATAACCAACCTAGTGCTGCCATTCATAACCAACCTAGTGCTGCCATTCGTAACCGACCTAGTGCTGCCATTCATATCCAATCTAGTGCTGCCATTCATATCCAACCTAGTGCTGCCATTCATAACCAACCTAGTGCTGCCATTCATATCCAACCTAGTTGCTGCCATTCATATCCAACCTAGTGCTGCCATTCATATCCAACCTAGTGCTGCCATTCATATCCAACCTAGTGCTGCCGTTCATATCCAACCTAGTGCTGCCATTCATAACCAACCTAGTGCTGCCGTTCATATCTAACCTAGTGCTGCCGTTCATAACCAACCTACTTCTGCCATTCATATCCAACCTAGTGCTGCCGTTCATATCCAACCTAGTGCTGCCATTCATATCCAACCTAGTGCTGCCATTCATATCCAACCTAGTGCTGCCATTCATATCCAACCTAGTGCTGCCATTCATATCCAACCTAGTGCTGCCATTCATAACCAACCTAGTGCTGCCATTCATATCCAACCTAGTGCTGCCATTCATAACCAACCTAGTGCTGCCATTCATAACCAACCTAGTGCTGCCTTTCACAACCAACCTACTGATGCCATTCATATCCAACCTAGTGCTGCCATTCATATCCAACCTAGTGCTGCCATTCATATCCAACCTAGTGCTGCCATTCATATCCAACCTAGTGCTGCCATTCATAACCAACCTAGTGCTGCCATTCATAACCAACCTAGTGCTGCCATTCATAACCAACCTAGTGCTGCCATTCATATCCAACCTAGTGCTGCCATTCATATCCAACCTAGTGCTGCCATTCATATCCAACCTAGTGCTGCCATTCATATCCAACCTAGTGCTGCCATTCATATCCAACCTAGTGCTGCCATTCATATCCAACCTAGTGCTACCATTCATATCCAACCTAGTGCTGCCATTCATATCCAACCTAGTGCTGCCATTCATATCCAACCTAGTGCTGCCATTCATATCCAACCTAGTGCTGCCATTCATAACCAACCTAGTGCTGCCATTCATATCCAACCTTGTGCTGCCATTCATAACCAACCTAGTGCTGCCATTCATATCCAACCTAGTGCTGCCATTCATATCCAACCTTGTGCTGCCATTCATATCCAACCTAGTGCTGCCATTCATAACCAACCTAGTGCTGCCATTCATAACCAACCTAGTGCTGCCATTCATAATCAACCTAGTGCTGCCATTCATATCCAACCTAGTGCTGCCATTCATAACCAACCTAGTGCTGCCATTCACAACCAACCTAGTGCTGCCATTCATATCCAACCTAGTGCTGCCATTCATAACCAACCTAGTGCTGCCATTCACAACCAACCTAGTGCTGCCATTCATAACCAACCTAGTGCTGCCATTCATAACCAACCTAGTGCTGCCATTCATATCCAACCTAGTGCTGCCATTCATAATCAACCTAGTGCTGCCATTCACAACCAACCTACTGCTGCCATTCACAACCAACCTAGTGCTGCCGTTTCTAACCACACTAGTGCTGCCATTCATAACCAACCTAGTGCTGCCATTCACAACCAACCTAGTGCTGCCATTCATAGTCAACCTAGTGCTGCCATTCACAACCAACCTAGTGCTGCCATTCATATCCAACCTAGTGCTGCAATTCATAACCAACCTAGTGCTGCCATTCATAACCAACCTAGTGCTGCCATTCATATCCAACCTAGTGCTGCAAATTCATAACCAACCTGGTGCTGCCATTCATATCCAACTTAGTGCTGCCATTCATAGCAAACCTAGTGCTGCCATTCATAACCAACCTAGTGCTGCCATTCATAACCAACCTAGTGCTGCCTTTCACAACCAACCTACTGATGCCATTCATATCCAACCTAGTGCTGCCATTCATATCCAACCTAGTGCTGCCATTCATATCCAACCTAGTGCTGCCATTCATAACCAACCTAGTGCTGCCGTTCATATCCAACCTAGTGCTGCCATTCATAACCAATCTACTGATGCCATTCATATCCAACCTAGTGCTGCCATTCATAACCAACCTAGTGCTGCCATTCATAATCAACCTAGTGCTGCCATTCATAACCAACCTAGTGCTGCCATTCATAATCAATCTAGTGATGGCATTCACAACCAACCTACTGCTGCCATTCACAACCAACCTAGTGCTGCCATTCACAACGAACCTAGTGCTGCCATTCATAACCAGCCTAGTGCTGCCATTCATAACCAACCTTGTGCTGCCATTCACAACCAACCTACTGCTGCCATTCATAATCAACCTAGTTCTGCCATTCATAATCAACCTAGTGCTGCCATTCACAACCAACCTAGTGCTGCCATTCATATCCAACCTAGTGCTGCAAATTCATAACCAACCTAGTTCTGCCATTCATAACCAACCTAGTGCTGCCGTTCATATCCAACCTAGTGCTGCAAATTCATAACCAACCTAGTGCTGCCATTCATATCCAACCTAGTGCTGCCATTCATAGCCAACCTAGTGCTGCCATTCATAACCAACCTATTGCTGCCATTCATAACCAACCTAGTGCTGCCTTTAACAACCAACCTACTGATGCCATTCATATCCAACCTAGTGCTGCCATTCATATCCAACCTAGTGCTGCCATTCATATCCAACCTAGTGCTGCCATTCATAACCAACCTAGTTCTGCCATTCATAATCAACCTAGTGCTGCCATTCACAACCAACCTAGTGCTGCCATTCATATCCAACCTAGTGCTGCAAATTCATAACCAACCTAGTTCTGCCATTCATAACCAACCTAGTGCTGCCGTTCATATCCAACCTAGTGCTGCAAATTCATAACCAACCTAGTGCTGCCATTCATATCCAACCTAGTGCTGCCATTCATAGCCAACCTAGTGCTGCCATTCATAACCAACCTAGTGCTGCCATTCATAACCAACCTAGTGCTGCCTTTCACAACCAACCTACTGATGCCATTCATATCCAACCTAGTGCTGCCATTCATATCCAACCTAGTGCTGCCATTCATATCAAACCTAGTTGCTGCCATTCATATCCAACCTAGTGCTGCCATTCATAACCAACCTAGTGCTGCCATTCATAACCAACCTAGTGCTGCCATTCATATCCAACCTAGTGCTGCCATTCATATCCAACCTAGTGCTGCCATTCATAACCAACCTAGTGCTGCCATTCATATCCAACCTAGTTGCTGCCATTCATATCCAACCTAGTGCTGCCATTCATATCCAACCTAGTGCTGCCATTCATATCCAACCTAGTGCTGCCGTTCATATCCAACCTAGTGCTGCCATTCATAACCAACCTAGTGCTGCCGTTCATATCTAACCTAGTGCTGCCATTCATAACCAACCTACTTCTGCCATTCATATCCAACCTAGTGCTGCCATTCATAACCAACCTAGTGCTGCCGTTCATATCCAACCTAGTGCTGCCATTCATATCCAACCTAGTGCTGCCATTCATATCCAACCTAGTGCTGCCATTCATATCCAACCTAGTGCTGCCATTCATAACCAACCTAGTGCTGCCATTCATATCCAACCTAGTGCTGCCATTCATAACCAACCTAGTGCTGCCATTCATATCCAACCTAGTGCTGCCATTCATATCCAACCTAGTGCTGCCATTCATATCCAACCTAGTGCTGCCATTCATATCCAACCTAGTGCTGCCATTCATATCCAACCTAGTGCTGCCATTCATATCCAACCTAGTGCTGCCATTCATATCCAACCTAGTGCTGCCATTCATAACCAACCTAGTGCTGCCATTCATATCCAACCTAGTGCTGCCATTCATAACCAACCTAGTGCTGCCATTCATATCCAACCTAGTGCTGCCATTCATATCCAACCTAGTGCTGCCATTCATATCCAACCTAGTGCTGCCATTCACAACCAACCTAGTGCTGCCATTCATATCCAACCTAGTGCTGCCATTCATATCCAACCTAGTGCTGCCATTCATATCCAACCTAGTGCTGCCATTCATAACCAACCTAGTGCTGCCATTCATATCCAACCTAGTGCTGCCATTCATAACCAACCTAGTGCTGCCATTCATATCCAACCTAGTGCTGCCATTCATATCCAACCTAGTTCTGCCATTCATATATAACCTAGTGCTGCCATTCACAACCAACCTACTGCTGCCATTCATAACCAACCTAGTGCTGCCATTCATATCCAACCTAGTGCTGCCATTCATAGCCAACCTAGTGCTGCCATTCATAACCAACCTAGTGCTGCCATTCATAACCAACCTAGTGCTGCCATTCACAACCAACCTACTGCTGCCATTCATATCCAACCTAGTGCTGCCATTCATATCCAACCTAGTGCTGCCATTCATATCCAACCTAGTGCTGCCATTCATAACCAACCTAGTGCTGCCATTCATAACCAACCTAGTGCTGCCATTCATATCCAACCTAGTGCTGCCATTCATATCCAACCTAGTGCTGCCATTCATATCCAACCTAGTGCTGCCATTCATAACCAACCTAGTGCTGCCATTCATAACCAACCTAGTGCTGCCATTCATATCCAACCTAGTGCTGCCATTCATATCCAACCTAGTGCTGCCATTCATATCCAACCTAGTGCTGCCATTCATATCCAACCTAGTGCTGCCATTCATAACCAACCTAGTGCTGCCATTCATATCCAACCTAGTGCTGCCATTCATAACCAACCTACTTGCTGCCATTCATATCCAACCTAGTGCTGCCATTCATATCCAACCTAGTGCTGCCATTCATATCCAACCTAGTGCTGCCATTCATATCCAACCTAGTGCTGCCATTCATATCCAACCTAGTGCTGCCATTCATATCCAACCTAGTGCTGCCATTCATATCCAACCTAGTGCTGCCATTCATAACCAACCTAGTGCTGCCATTCATATCCAACCTAGTGCTGCCATTCATAACCAACCTAGTGCTGCCATTCATATCCAACCTAGTGCTGCCATTCATATCCAACCTAGTGCTGCCATTCATATCCAACCTAGTGCTGCCATTCATATCCAACCTAGTGCTGCCATTCATATCCAACCTAGTGCTGCCATTCATATCCAACCTAGTGCTGCCATTCATATCCAACCTAGTGCTGCCATTCATATCCAACCTAGTGCTGCCATTCATAACCAACCTAGTGCTGCCATTCATATCCAACCTAGTGCTGCCATTCATAACCAACCTAGTGCTGCCATTCATATCCAACCTAGTGCTGCCATTCATATCCAACCTAGTGCTGCCATTCATATCCAACCTAGTGCTGCCATTCATATCCAACCTAGTGCTGCCATTCATATCCAACCTAGTGCTGCCATTCATAACCAACCTAGTGCTGCCATTCATATCCAACCTAGTGCTGCCATTCATAACCAACCTAGTGCTGCCATTCATATCCAACCTAGTGCTGCCATTCATAGCCATCCTAGTGCTGCCATTCATATCCAACCTAGTGCTGCCATTCATAACCAACCTAGTGCTGCCATTCATATCCAACCTAGTGCTGCCATTCATATACCAACCTAGTGCTGCCATTCATATCCAACCTAGTGCTGCCATTCATATCCAACCTAGTGCTGCCATTCATATCCAACCTAGTGCTGCCATTCATATCCAACCTAGTGCTGCCATTCATATCCAACCTAGTGCTGCCATTCATATCCAACCTAGTGCTGCCATTCATATCCAACCTAGTGCTGCCATTCATAACCAACCTAGTGCTGCCATTCATATCCAACCTAGTGCTGCCATTCATATCCAACCTAGTGCTGCCATTCATATCCAACCTAGTGCTGCCATTCATATCCAACCTAGTGCTGCCATTCATATCCAACCTAGTGCTGCCATTCATATCCAACCTAGTGCTGCCATTCATATCCAACCTAGTGCTGCCATTCATATCCAACCTAGTGCTGCCATTCATAACCAACCTAGTGCTGCCATTCATATCCAACCTAGTGCTGCCATTCATAACCAACCTAGTGCTGCCATTCATATCCAACCTAGTGCTGCCATTCATAACCAACCTAGTGCTGCCATTCATAACCAACCTAGTGCTGCCATTCATATCCAACCTAGTGCTGCCATTCATATCCAACCTAGTGCTGCCATTCATAACCAGCCTAGTGCTGCCATTCATAACCAACCTAGTGCTGCCATTCATATCCAACCTAGTGCTGCCATTCATATCCAACCTAGTGCTGCCGTTCATATCCAACCTAGTGATGCCGTTCCTATCCAACCTAGTGCTGCCGTTCATATCCAACCTTGTGCTGCCATTCATAACCAACCTAGTGCTGCCATTCATATCCAACCTAGTGCTGCCATTCATAACCAACCTACTGATGCCATTAATATCCAACCTAGTGCTGCCATTCATATCCAGCCTAGTGCTGCCATTCATATCCAACCTAGTGCTGCCATTCATATCCAACCTAGTGCTGCCATTCATATCCAACCTAGTGCTGCCATTCATATCCAACCTAGTGCTGCCATTCATATCCAACCTAGTGCTGCCATTCATATCCAACCTAGTGCTGCCATTCATATCCAACCTAGTGCTGCCATTCATATCCAACCTAGTGCTGCCATTCATATCCAACCTAGTGCTGCCATTCATATCCAACCTAGTGCTGCCATTCATAACCAACCTAGTGCTGCCATTCATATCCAACCTAGTGCTGCCATTCATATCCAACCTAGTGCTGCCATTCATAACCAACCTAGTGCTGCCATTCATATCCAACCTAGTGCTGCCATTCATTACCAACCTAGTGCTGCCATTCATATCCAACCTAGTGCTGCCATTCATATCCAACCTAGTGCTGCCATTCATAACCAACCTAGTGCTGCCATTCATAACCAACCTAGTGCTGCCATTTATATCCAACCTAGTGCTGCCATTCATATCAAACCTAGTGCTGCCATTCATATCCAACCTAGTGCTGCCATTCATAACCAACCTAGTGCTGCCATTCATATCCAACCTAGTGCTGCCATTCATAACCAACCTAGTGCTGCCATTCATATCCAACCTAGTGCTGCCATTCATAACCAACCTAGTGCTGCCATTCATATCCAACCTAGTGCTGCCATTCATATCCAACCTAGTGCTGCCATTCATATCCAACCTAGTGCTGCCATTCATATCCAACCTAGTGCTGCCATTCATAACCAACCTAGTGCTGCCATTCATATCCAACCTAGTGCTGCCATTCATAACCAACCTAGTGCTGCCATTCATATCCAACCTAGTGCTGCCATTCATAACCAACCTAGTGCTGCCATTCATATCCAACCTAGTGCTGCCATTCATATCCAACCTAGTGCTGCCATTCATATCCAACCTAGTGCTGCCATTCATATCCAACCTAGTGCTGCCATTCATAACCAACCTAGTGCTGCCATTCATATCCAACCTAGTGCTGCCATTCATATCCAACCTAGTGCTGCCATTCATATCCAACCTAGTGCTGCCATTCATATCCAACCTAGTGCTGCCATTCATATCCAACCTAGTGCTGCCATTCATATCCAACCTAGTGCTGCCATTCATATCCAACCTAGTGCTGCCATTCATATCCAACCTAGTGCTGCCATTCATATCCAACCTAGTGCTGCCATTCATATCCAACCTAGTGCTGCCATTCATATCCAACCTAGTGCTGCCATTCATATCCAACCTAGTGCTGCCATTCATATCCAACCTAGTGCTGCCATTCATATCCAACCTAGTGCTGCCATTCATATCCAACCTAGTGCTGCCATTCATATCCAACCTAGTGCTGCCATTCATATCCAACCTAGTGCTGCCATTCATAACCAACCTAGTGCTGCCATTCATATCCAACCTAGTGCTGCCATTCATATCCAACCTAGTGCTGCCATTCATATCCAACCTAGTGCTGCCATTCATATCCAACCTAGTGCTGCCATTCATATCCAACCTAGTGCTGCCATTCATATCCAACCTAGTGCTGCCATTCATATCCAACCTAGTGCTGCCATTCATATCCAACCTAGTGCTGCCATTCATATCCAACCTAGTGCTGCCATTCAAACCAACCTAGTGCTGCCATTCATATCCAACCTAGTGCTGCCATTCATATCCAACCTAGTGCTGCCATTCATAACCAACCTAGTGCTGCCATTCATATCCAACCTAGTGCTGCCATTCATATCCAACCTAGTGCTGCCATTCATATCCAACCTAGTGCTGCCATTCATAACCAACCTAGTGCTGCCATTCATATCCAACCTAGTGCTGCCATTCATATCCAACCTAGTGCTGCCATTCATATCCAACCTAGTGCTGCCATTCATATCCAACCTAGTGCTGCCATTCATATCCAACCTAGTGCTGCCATTCATAACCAACCTAGTG
Organism: Brachymystax lenok tsinlingensis; assembly: GCA_030435695.1. NCBI lineage: Eukaryota > Metazoa > Chordata > Actinopteri > Salmoniformes > Salmonidae > Brachymystax > Brachymystax lenok. Next base: position 28,480,259 of record CM059806.1, read on the forward strand.
CTGCCATTCATATCCAACCTAGTGCTGCCATTCATATCCAACCTAGTGCTGCCATTCATATCCAACCTAGTGCTGCCATTCATATCCAACCTAGTGCTGCCATTCATATCCAACCTAGTGCTGCCATTCATATCCAACCTAGTGCTGCCATTCATATCCAACCTAGTGCTGCCATTCATATCCAACCTAGTGCTGCCATTCATATCCAACCTAGTGCTGCCATTCATATCCAACCTAGTGCTGCCATTCATATCCAACCTAGTGCTGCCATTCATAACCAACCTAGTGCTGCCATTCATATCCAACCTAGTGCTGCCATTCATATCCAACCTAGTGCTGCCATTCATATCCAACCTAGTGCTGCCATTCATATCCAACCTAGTGCTGCCATTCATATCCAACCTAGTGCTGCCATTCATATCCAACCTAGTGCTGCCATTCATATCCAACCTAGTGCTGCCATTCATAACCAACCTAGTGCTGCCATTCATATCCAACCTAGTGCTGCCATTCATATCCAACCTAGTGCTGCCATTCATATCCAACCTAGTGCTGCCATTCATATCCAACCTAGTGCTGCCATTCATAACCAACCTAGTGCTGCCATTCATATCCAACCTAGTGCTGCCATTCATAACCAACCTAGTGCTGCCATTCATATCCAACCTAGTGCTGCCATTCATAACCAACCTAGTGCTGCCATTCATATCCAACCTAGTGCTGCCATTCATATCCAACCTAGTGCTGCCATTCATATCCAACCTAGTGCTGCCATTCATATCCAACCTAGTGCTGCCATTCATATCCAACCTAGTGCTGCCATTCATATCCAACCTAGTGCTGCCATTCATATCCAACCTAGTGCTGCCATTCATATCCAACCTAGTGCTGCCATTCATATCCAACCTAGTGCTGCCATTCATATCCAACCTAGTGCTGCCATTCATATCCAACCTAGTGCTGCCATTCATATCCAACCTAGTGCTGCCATTCATAACCAACCTAGTGCTGCCATTCATATCCAACCTAGTGCTGCCATTCATATCCAACCTAGTGCTGCCATTCATATCCAACCTAGTGCTGCCATTCATATCCAACCTAGTGCTGCCATTCATATCCAACCTAGTGCTGCCATTCATAACCAACCTAGTGCTGCCATTCATATCCAACCTAGTGCTGCCATTCATATCCAACCTAGTGCTGCCATTCATTCATATCCAACCTAGTGCTGCCATTCATATCCAACCTAGTGCTGCCATTCATATCCAACCTAGTGCTGCCATTCATATCCAACCTAGTGCTGCCATTCATATCCAACCTAGTGCTGCCATTCATATCCAACCTAGTGCTGCCATTCATATCCAACCTAGTGCTGCCATTCATAACCAACCTAGTGCTGCCATTCATATCCAACCTAGTGCTGCCATTCATATCCAACCTAGTGCTGCCATTCATATCCAACCTAGTGCTGCCATTCATATCCAACCTAGTGCTGCCATTCATAACCAACCTAGTGCTGCCATTCATATCCAACCTAGTGCTGCCATTCATATCCAACCTAGTGCTGCCATTCATATCCAACCTAGTGCTGCCATTCATATCCAACCTAGTGCTGCCATTCATAACCAACCTAGTGCTGCCATTCATATCCAACCTAGTGCTGCCATTCATAACCAACCTAGTGCTGCCATTCATATCCAACCTAGTGCTGCCATTCATATCCAACCTAGTGCTGCCATTCATATCCAACCTAGTGCTGCCATTCATATCCAACCTAGTGCTGCCATTCATATCCAACCTAGTGCTGCCATTCATATCCAACCTAGTGCTGCCATTCATATCCAACCTAGTGCTGCCATTCATATCCAACCTAGTGCTGCCATTCATATCCAACCTAGTGCTGCCATTCATATCCAACCTAGTGCTGCCATTCATATCCAACCTAGTGCTGCCATTCATAACCAACCTAGTGCTGCCATTTATATCCAACCTAGTGCTGCCATTCATATCAAACCTAGTGCTGCCATTCATATCCAACCTAGTGCTGCCATTCATAACCAACCTAGTGCTGCCATTCATATCCAACCTAGTGCTGCCATTCATATCCAACCTAGTGCTGCCATTCATATCCAACCTAGTGCTGCCATTCATATCCAACCTAGTGCTGCCATTCATATCCAACCTAGTGCTGCCATTCATATCCAACCTAGTGCTGCCATTCATATCCAACCTAGTGCTGCCATTCATATCCAACCTAGTGCTGCCATTCATATCCAACCTAGTGCTGCCATTCATAACCAACCTAGTGCTGCCATTCATATCCAACCTAGTGCTGCCATTCATATCCAACCTAGTGCTGCCATTCATATCCAACCTAGTGCTGCCATTCATATCCAACCTAGTGCTGCCATTCATATCCAACCTAGTGCTGCCATTCATAACCAACCTAGTGCTGCCATTCATATCCAACCTAGTGCTGCCATTCAAAGCCATCCTAGTGCTGCCTCTCATATCCAACCTAGTGCTGCCATTCATAACCAACCTAGTGCTGCCATTCATATCCAACCTAGTGCTGCCATTCATATCCAACCTAGTGCTGCCATTCATAACCAACCTAGTCCTGCCATTCATATCCAACCTAGTGCTGCCATTCATAACCAACCTAGTGCTGCCATTCACATCCAACCTAGTGCTGCCATTCATATCCAACCTAGTGCTGCCATTCATATCCAACCTAGTGCTGCCATTCATATCCAACCTAGTGCTGCCATTCATAACCAACCTGGTGCTGCCATTCATAACCAACCTAGTGCTGCCATTTATATCCAACATAGTGCTGCCATTCATACCAAACCTAGTGCTGCCATTCATATCCAACCTAGTGCTGCCATTCATAACCAACCTAGTTCTGCCATTCATATCCAACCTAGTGCTGCCATTCTTAACCAACCTAGTGCTGCCGTTCATATCCAACCTAGTGCTGCCATTCATAACCAACCTAGTGCTGCCATTCATATCCAACCTAGTGCTGCCATTCATATCCAACCTAGTGCTGCCATTCATATCCAACCTAGTGCTGCCATTCATATCCAACCTAGTGCTGCCATTCATATCCAACCTAGTGCTGCTATTCATAACCAACCTAGTGCTGCCATTCATATCCAACCTAGTGCTGCCATTCATTACCAACCTAGTGCTGCCATTCACATCCAACCTAGTGCTGCCATTCATATCCAACCTAGTCCTGCCATTCATATCCAACCTAGTGCTGCCATTCATTACCAACCTAGTGCTGCCATTCACATCCAACCTAGTGCTGCCATTCATATCCAACCTAGTTCTGCCATTCATAACCAACCTAGTGCTGCCATTCACATCCAACCTGGTGCTGCCATTCATATCAAACCTAGTGCTGCCATTCATAACCAACCTGGTGCTGCCATTCATAACCAACCTAGTGCTGCCATTCATAACCAACCTAGTGCTGCCATTCATACCAAACCTAGTGCTGCCATTCCCATCCAACCTAGTGCTGCCATTCATAACCAACCTAGTTCTGCCATTCATATCCAACCTAGTGCTGCCATTCTTAACCACCCTAGTGCTGCCGTTCATATCCAACCTAGTGCTGCCATTCATAACCAACCTAGTGCTGCCATTCATATCCAACCTAGTGCTGCCATTCATAACCAACCTAGTGATGCCATTCATATCCAACCTAGTGCTGCCATTCATATCCAACCTTGTGCTTTTGAAACTGCAAGAGGGAGAAGCAGGATCGGCAAATTGACCAGTTTGGAAATGTAATGGTTTTCGTATAACACTTAAGATAGGTTTTTTATTCTCCTGCTGCATCATTATTCTCCTACTGCATCATTATTCTCCTGCGGCACAAGCTTTGGGGGCCAATGCGCCTATTTTTTTTAATTTAATAAATAATTTTGACAGTAACCTTCCATATGTACTAGGAAGCTAAGGGTTTGTTTCTTGGGCTTCAGGAATGTGACTGAAAAAGTTCCTCAGGCCTTGAAAACGAGTAAAGTATAAGGGGATCTCAGTGAACAAATGCCGTAGTCAAGGCTACGACGGCGACAGTGCAATGAGTGGAGCTTACTCAATTCAAAAGCATTCAGTATATCAGTCCGGGAGCCTGATGCTTCTTAGGTAGTTCTTCATGCCATCTCTAGTCTCAGAAAGGACAGTATAGTTGGCAGTTCTCAGTACAGAAAACAGTCGGGCCTGCAACCTGGACCTACAGGCCATTGTGGAAACATTTGCACACAAAAAAAGGAGGACTTCAGGAGACTAGGGGAGTCTCACAAGTTGGATTTAATTTGATTGAATTACATTTAGCTTGATTATTGCAGCCCATTTGTGTAGGCTTTTAGCCAGACAAAACCCGCTGAGTGGTGGCTGAATTTATCCTCAAGCCGACTACTTTTTCCTCATTGTTAGGCTATTTGAAGTGCAATTTTTATAAAAAGTGTATAAATAGCAGCTAAATAGCAGCTAAATACGGTATATTGGTATAGATAGTACACTGAATAATAAAACAATCCCTAATAATGTAGTGTTTTGAGGGTAGACTGGTTTGGCATTAATAGATTGGTTTCATGCACAACAACTTTCTATCCAAGCTGGGAGAGAGCACAAGGACGGCTCTTGCCATGCAGGTTCATGTACAATCTGTTCAGGTACAATGTTTCCAACTTTAATTACTGAACATGTAATCACATTACATTGCCACCAGCCAGCAGTCTAAAAATGGCGTCATTGTGATACAGTGTGTAGCTTCGTGAAATGTTTAACAAAAATAATAGCCAAATAGGCCTACCATTCACATGTAAATTAGCTCAAGCAAAGCTATATAAAACAGGCACCATAGAAAGCCTATCATCGATTCAATAGGCATGGGGGGGGTGCGACTCCAACCTTGCGGGGTTCCAGCAAAACATCAACAACCGTTGCTTTATATAATAACACCCCATTTTAACATGTGTATCTGAAATGCAGCCGTAGCTGCGTAAGGCCTACACATCATTTGTGCCTACCAACACGCACAGATCAGCTGACAGGATGAGCAACACTAGCTTATCAAAGATTCTTACAAGCTTCATAACTTAAACTTCAATCATTAGGACTACAGGCTACATTTTTGTGACGCCACGCAACGAGGATAAAATGTTATGTGTGGGAGTTTCAGAGGAGCAAACTAAATCAAACTAAGTGTATATTCTACAGTCATACCTGACGTGTCAGAAAGAAACACACACACGCATGCTATAGCAAGAGAGCAGGGAGGGGGCGAAAAAGTAGGCTGTGTAATTTTCATAATATTGATGTCACCTTTACAGTAGCCTATCACACAACGACTGTGTAATACAAATCAATTATAACAGAGTGAAAGTTTGCCAACTGATTTTAGTAGGCTACACATGCTACTGGTCCTACATACAACCTCTTAAGTTGTTTTTTGGGGTATCTGTACTTTTACTATTAATATTTTTAACTACTTTTACTTTTACTTCACTACATTCCTAAAGAAAACTATGTACTCCATACATTTTCCCTGACACCAAAAAGTACTGGTTACATTTTGAATGTTACCAGGACAGGAAAATGGTCTAATTCACACAGTTATCAAGAGAACATCCCTGGTCATCCCTACTGCCTCTGATCTGGTGGACTCACTAAACACATGCTCCGTTTGTAAATTATGTCTGACTGTTGGAGCGTGCCCCTGGCTATCGGTAAATAAAAACAAACTACAAAATGTGTCCATCTGCTTTGCTTAATATAAGGAATTAGAAATTATTCTTACATGTACTTGTACATTTTAGCAATTACATTTACTTTTGATACTTAAGTATATCTAAAACTAAATACTTTTATAACTTTACTCAAGTTGTCAAGATCTTGTGTAAGAGAGGACCAAAGTGCAGCGCGGGTGTAGTTCCACATGTTTAATTTCATGAAACTTACAAAGATACTATAACAACCGACACAGATCAGCCATGACCGTAGTGCACCGCAGACACTAACAGCAACAAACAATGACCCACAAAGCCCATGGGGAAATTAACAAACATATATATGGTCCCCAATTAGAGGTAACGACACTCAGCTGCCTCTAATTGGGAACCATCAACAAACCAAACATAGAAAATAAAACATAGAACAAAAAATACCCCTGCTCACGTCCTGACCAAAACCACCATAGAGCAGCCAAAAGGGCTATCTATGGCCAGGACGTGACACAAGTAGTATTTTACTGGGTCATTTTCTATTAAGGTATCTTTCCTTTTACTCAAGCATGACAATTGGGTACTTTTTCCACAAACCTGGAAATACAGCCATATACACAACAAGTGTCCTTTTGAAAGAAAGCACACAATGTTGAAGAGAAGCCCCGTGATGACTGGTAGCCCAAGATTTGCTCATTAAAACAGAACACACTGTAACCATCGATTCAGGACCATGGACAGAAGGCTACTGCCAAATAAAATAAAATTTGTCAAATGTTCCGAATACAACAGGTTTAGACCTTACAGCGAAACACTTACTTACAAGCATTTAACCAACAATGCTTTAAGAAGTTAAGAAAAAAAAGTGGTAAGTATAAAATAGAAAATAAAAGTAACAAATAGTTAAACGGCAGCAGTAAAATAACAATAGCGAGGCTATATACAGGGGGTACTAGTACAGAGTTAATGTGTTGGGCCAGTAACCGAACAAGGCAGTTAACCCACTGTTCACCGGTAGGCTGTCATTGTAAATAAGAATTTGTTCTTAACTGACTTGCCTAGTTAAACAAAGGTACATTTTAAAACAAGGCAATATGATAATAAACAGAGAGTAGCAGCAGCGTAAAAGAGGGGTCTCGGTAGCCCTTTGATTAGCTGTTCAGGAGTCTTATGGCTTGGGGGCATAATCTGTTAAAAAGCCTTTGGACCTAGACTTGGCGCTCCGGTAACGCTTGCTGTGCGGTAGCAGAGAGAACAGTCCATGACTAGGGTGGCTGGAGTCTTTGACAATTTTTATGGCACTTCCTCTGACACTGCCTGGTATAGAGGTCCTGGATGGTAGGAAGCTTGGCCCCGGTGATGTATTGGGCCATACGCAATACACTGTAGTGCCTTGTGGTCGGAGGCCGAGCAGTTGCCATACCAGGCAGTGATGCAGCCTGTCAGGATGCTCTCAATGGTGCAGCTGTAGAACCTTTTGAGGATCTGAGGACCCATGCCAAATCTTTTCAGTCTCCTGAAGGGGAACAGGCTTTGTTGTGCCCTCTTCACGACTGTCTTAGTGAGTTAGGACCATGATAGTGGACACCAAGGAACTTGAAGCTATTAACCTGCCCCACTGCAGCCCTGTCGATGAGAATAGGGGCGTGTTTGTGATCATCTCCTTTGTCTTGATCACGTTGAGGGAGAGGTTGTTGTCCTTGCACCACACGGCCAGGTCTCTGACCTCCTCCCATCAGCACAATGAAAGCATAACTTTAGATGCACTGCCAATTTCAGCATCACCTCAGAGCACAACCAATATGCTACGTTGGTCGTTGTCCCTATACCCGTCAAATAACACAAAGCTGTATATCTATCAATAGCAACTAGACCAGCAAAAGCAAGCAATGACATTTATTTAAAAGATGCATTAAAGAAAAAGCAAGGCTTAAACTATACATTACATAAAAAATCTGCCAAACAACCAGACTTACATGAGGGAAAACCAATGAAGTAATCATTCTGGCATGGGGACCAGGGCCATAAAGGTTGTAGCTTACCATTTCTATGAGTTGCAGCCTCCTCCATGGTGTGTTGAACCTCATGACAAGTTTCTGATTCCATTCTCCTTCCTTGCAAAATATACTTGTCAGGTCTCTCTCAAATGCCAGCTGGACAAGCTGGGCTTTTTGTTGATGTAACATGCTGTGTCTGTGTTCCTCAGAGTGGAGAAGGAATTTTCACACATTGCTGTAGATGTCCCAAATGTTCATCCAAATCCATCTTTCAGTGCCAACAGCACAGTCGGCATTGCTGACAAAGGGGTGGGGTGTCCGTTTGTAGTTGCGATTTCACTTTGCAAGAATCAATAAACTCTGCTTCCACTGGTTCAGTTTGTTTATATCCAACAGGTCATCAGGTCCTAGTTGATGGGGTAACGGAGGGGCAGGTGCTTGTTGTAATGTTACCCTTGTGCTGTTGGTGCTAGGCCATGGCTCTTCTCGATCTTGTTGGTCAGCAGGCAGTGTGGGGGATTGGTGGGTATTACATTTGCTGCTAGGCTCCTCAACCTCGGTGGTCGGGGAAGCAGGCTGCTCCATGAGCTCGGCATCGCACTCAACATGGTGGATATCCATGCTGATTAGCCAGCTATAATTATTCAGCTCGCCACTACCAAAACTTAACAAAGCTAGTAGCTACTATCTGGACTATTATTAACTGTAGATGTCTATAAAACTGGTTTCCCTCTCTGTGAGAAATAAACGGTCAATTTGACTACGCCCTGGGTGGGATCCAATGAGCTTCCTAAACAAGGTAATGAAGGCAGTACCTTATGACACTGCATGGCTAGGTGCCTAATCAGAATGCATTTTGAGATTTTAACTACTAAATATGACATTATTACATCCCCCCTCCCTCAGATCACCCTGTTGTTGTCTCTTGGTCAGATTAGGAGAAAGGCTAGGGATTTTTATATTGATAAATGTGTTTGTTTTGTTTGATTGTTTGTTGTGTATATAATATTTTCTATGTATTTAATTTTGTGTTCTAAATTGTGTATAATTGTATTTTCTGTATTGTTCCCAGGGCACATTTGCAAATGAGACCTAGGTCTCAATGTGTTTTTCCCTGGTTAAATCAAATAAATAAAAAATAGCCTCTGTCCCGGTCTGTGCTACTGGCAGGCCTGACAACGCTACATTGGCAAAACCGGCATTGTCATTCATATACCATTTGTTAAATTTATGGGGAGACAAAACTGGGGAGGGGCACAAATTCTAACTTGGGGGTCCAAGTCAAGTCACGGCTGTCTAAACACAGTCTCTAGAATCTCATCTATACTAGAGAACAGAAAACGATGAGATATTTACAGATGGTAAATGTTCCAGTACTAATAAGATGGTAAACTATGGGTTGAAACAAACCACTCTGTTGATGCTCTACCATGAGTAAACTCAGATTGTGTATCTGGCAGTGTATTGTGGACTTACGTTCCACATGATAACTGCCATCCTCTTACCTCCCTAATAGTTCTTGTGGGCGCATTATGCTATTACCAGATTTGCCAGATAAATAGCTAATTTTCTGGTGAGTACAGAAGCCGTATCTTAATTTGATCATCCTGTTGTTGCTGGACTTTTCCTGCACAGCAGGAAATGCAAACTCGTAGTCTATTTAAGGCTAAAGAAAGCTTCCAAAAAATGTATCAACCCCTAAAAGATATGTCCATTAACTACAATCTACATAATAATTCACATTTCCTGGATTATTTTCCTGCTGTAGCAAACTAGCTCAAATTACGATCCTACACCTGTAGCTTCTCAGAACACATAATTTCTCGTCCTTTTGTGTGTGTGTGTGTGTGTGTGTGTGCATGCATGTGCTTGTGAGTGTCTGTGCATGTGTGTGTGTGTGTGTGTGTGTGTGTGTGTGTGTGTGTGTGTGTGTGTGTGTGTGTGTGTGTGTGTGTGTGTGTGTGTGTGTGTGTGTGTGTGTGTGTGTGTGTGTGTGTGTGTGTGTGTGTGTGAGAGTTCTAAAAGACCCTTCCTACAGTATCTCTTACCAACCCACAGTGAAGCCACCAATCTACCAGAGATGAGATGATTAGACTCGTTAATGCTAATTTGTTATGACAGGAACAATTTAATCCCTGTGTTTTTGTGTGGAGGAAATCATTTTGACAGTGCCACTAATTGCAGTGTTACTAGAAGAAGCCACTTCCACTGGGAGAGGGAACGTAATTTTGCAGATAATTAGATTGTCCTAACACATAGTTAAACAAGCTGGGATTACTACATGCTACTAAACATAATGTTGTTTATTGTTTTTAACAAATTAGTTAATTTGTTTAGTCATTTTTCTGTTATAAAGGGTATACAAAGCTAAAGTACACATGCACCCACCCACTCGCGCACACACACACACACACACACACACACACACACACACACACACACACACACACACACACACACACACACACACACACACACACACACACACACACACACACACACACACACACACAGTTCTATAAATGTTTATCTCTGAAATCTGCATAGTCCTGTCTGAATGTCTGTAAGCAATGACCTGTGATCTGAATCACAGAGGTCATTTGGAATGTTTGCATAACCAACCGTTGAGATATTCATGCATTCACACATGCTTACCTCATCGTGATGACTATTTCGGATAAGCTTGGAATTGTTAGGAGTGAGGCTAAAAGGGCCACACAATATTATATAAAGGATTATCAAATGTAAGAGTTTAGTTGACCTCAAGTTCAAGTCTGTTTGAAGTTTAAAATGGCAAACAGCTATATGGGCCTAAACCCTTTGCCTTGTACAGTAGCAATGCTCTCTAGGATATTGTATAAATAGATATGACTGCCTGGTTTGGTGTTTATCTATTCCGCCCCATGCTCACAGCAGAGGACAACTGTGAAATAGATCGACAGGCAGCAGGAGATGGATAAAGAATTGACTGTGCCCTCATGGCTGAGATTCATGAAGCCAATTGTTTGGTCATTAATTCAGAGTGTCATACCATTATTAACCAAGGATAGACATCTCAATCGGAGATGGATGGGATTTATTTAACTCAATGCTGGCCGTATTTCAAATAGGTCCCAAATAGTACCCTATTCCCTACATAGTTCACTACTTTTGACCAGAGCCCTATGGGAGCCCTTGGGAGCACTGTGTCCTGGTCAAAAGTAGTGCACTATATAGGGAATAGGGTGCCATTTGGGTGAAGACTATGATGAAATAGGATCACATGTTTAAGTAAGGCTGATACTTGGTCTGAGGTTGAAAGTAGAACCTTGTACATCAGTGGTTAGATTCTAGAAGGGTAGAGATTGAAACATATCAATCCAAGTTCCACATCCCTCATCCTCCACGGTGCTAGAACAGTTTTACGAGGTGTCCCAGGCACAGCGGGAGCAGCGATAACTTGTTTCCGTTTGATATTCCGCAGGTATAAATGTATCATCTGCTGGCTTCAATGAACACCAGGTTGAAAAGTGTCTGGAGGCTAGTCGGCAACTTTGATGGAAATTAGCTAGAGCTACTGTAGGGGTGTGTGTGTGTGTGTGTGTGTGTGTGTGTGTGTGTGTGTGTGTGTGTGTGTGTGTGTGTGTGTGTGTGTGTGTGTGTGGAATAATGGTTGCAGGCAAGGCCTCCTACCTTATCATACACTGTAAAGGAAGTGTTTTCTCCTAGGGCTACAGACCAGGGCAGTTTGGAGCTGCTCAGCACCCAGAGACAGGGCTTGTTGTTGAAAGCCATTCAGGCCTCCCTCGGGCACCAATATCTAAGACATCACTATATCCCTGTCAGGCCTGAGTGGAGGCTCTGTAATCATCTTTTTCAGGCCAAATGTCTCCAGATATCCTTAAGATCACTCATTATGGATGACAGAGTTTGGTGGGTTTTCTGCTGGTACAGCACAGACAATGGGAAAGGGGGATACCTAGTCAGTTGTACAACTGAATGCCTTCAACTGAAATGTGTCTTCCGCATTTAACCCAACCCCTCTGAATCTTAGCGGTGCGGAGGGCTGCCTTAATCGACATCCACGTCTTCGGCGGCCGGGGAACTGTGGGTTAACTGCCGTGCTCAGGGGCAGAACGACAAATTTTTACCTTGTCAGCTCTGGGATTTGATCCAGCAATCTTTCAGTTCCTGGCCCAACACTCTAACCACGAGGCTACCTGGCATAGGCTACTGATGAAAGAGAACATATTTCAACTGAAGAGTGGAAATTCAAGCGGAAATTTTACTTTTACCCACACACAGATGTTTTTAAAGGTATCTCGGGACTCAGGAGACAGGTTGGAAATCATGTCTTTCTCCTCAGACCCTCCCTCCATTGTATCCCACTTAGATGGTGTGATCTGCTGCCAATCTGCTCCAAGACACGAAGGCCCTGAAGGTGTAGCAAATTATAATCCCAATGATGAATGAGATGACAGGAGTGGGAGGCAGCGGAGAGTGGGAGGAGGAAGGAGGGAGGAGAGGAGGGAAGGGAGGGGGTGGCGGAGAGGTAAATCTGAGGATTTGTTGGTGAGAAATGTAAACCCGACTTGCATTTCTCCCTCCTGTAGTAGATCAAAGGTACTGTTTGCCTGTCACCACTAGCAGTTCTATACACACTCTCCCTTTCCTTCATGTGAAGCTTCAGTCAGGTACTGTAACGCAGCAGTGACACCCGTGTGATCTGGGACCAGGCTACTGTGAGAAAAAGTGCTCATCACTTTTTCAAAGGCAAATAATTTAGCGAAGAGCAGAAGCTGTACATAGCCCATCTAAAAAATAGCCCACCCAATCTACGTACCTCATCCCCATATTGTTTTTATTTACTTTTCTGCTCTTTTGCACACCAGTATTTCTACTTGCACATCATCATCTGCTCATCTATCACTCCAGTGTTAATCTGCTAAATTGTAATTACTTCGCTACTATGGCCAATTTATTGTCTTACCTCCTCATGCCATTTGCACACACTGTAAATAGACTTTCTTTTTTTTCTATTGTGTTATTGACTGTACTCTTGTTTATTCTATGTGTAACTCTGTGTTGTTGTTTGTGTTGCACTGCTTTGCTTTATCTTGGCCAGGTCGCAGTTGTAAATGAGAACTTGTTCTCAACTAGCCTACCTGGTAAATAAAGGTGAAATAAAAAATATATATAAAAAAAAAAGAAAGCCTTACTACACAAAAATTAGACTTACAGGACATGACTAAGTAGAGTGACACTAGCTCTGAAATAAACGGAAAGCCCTTCGGATATTTGATGTGTCAGGCTGAACCAACTAGAAACCTTTGCTCAGAAATACACGTGTAATAATAACCAGAATAATCATCAGTGTCGACCACTGAGCCTCTGGAGAAGGAAACTCATCAACAATTTCACAATGACCGACATAATTTGAGTGTAGAGCGAGGAGAAATAAATATATTCATGAATGTTGTGGCCGTTTTTATGTACTGCACTCACATTAAACATAAATCAACACATTGGACAACAATTGAACAATAGATGAGGAGATTGTATGCCCCGACAGATACATTGGTATCATTCAATCCCATGAATCTTTGGAGAAAACAAATACATCAGTCTATTCAGTCACAATCTATTCAGTCACACCTATTAGATTAAAACCAACAAAGCATGTTTCCATATGTTTCCACCTGGAATATCAGCCAGGTCGCTCAAGATCCACTGCAAAATTAGACGTCCCTCCAAGTAAGCAGCACGTCAGGAGATTACTTCTAAACTGGCCACTAGGGGCAACTGTGAGCGTTATTTGCATCAAGTAGGCTTGGGTTTTGCTAGGGCATTTTGGATGGGGATGCAAATGAAGCGTAAGCCGTGAGCTACGGCTCCAAGGGTCGCGTGCTCAATCCCAGTGCTAGGAACTATTTTTGTTGTTTTTGTTTTAACACTAACCTTAACCCTTAACTTAACCCTTCAGAATTAATACCTAAACTTAAGCTTCAAAATGTGACGTTTATGGACAAAGGTTTGGACGTCTGAATCTGCAGTGAGATTGTGAGAGCATGTTGTTGTATAAAAAAGCTGGTTGGTGTTTGGGCCAGATGGCATTTCCCCTAATACTAGATACACACATCAGATAAAGTACAGCAGAGAAACACAATACCATTTAATGGAGAATGCATCTTAAAATGGCTCAGATTTGAAGGTGAGGTGTCTGGTTTAACATTTAGAATATTTCAAGCACTAACATACCAGATGTGAAAGGCAACACTCCAATTGATATTTCACCACTTAAATGTCATGGATAGGAGACACATAAATTAATTTGACTATGCAAACCGCAGTTCTGGGGGACAGACAGGGAGACAGTGAAAGAGACAGACAGACAGCAGTAGATTTACGAGAAGATGTTCCTTCAAGTCAGGTTCCCATTCTGATAGTCACGTCTGGTATAGTGGTTCTGAGTCTGACTAGTGGTACTTCAGGGCATAAGTGGGGAAAGGGGTCCACCACTTCCCAAATCAATTAGCACACATCTATCCCTGACAGCCAAGATGCAGTGGTGTTTCTTCAGGCGAGTACCCTAACTGTTTATTCAGGCGAGTACCCTAACTGCTATGGGCAGAATTCAGCTTTAAACTTGAAACGTCTAGAGATGTCCATACAAACAGGAACAGAACTAGATATATCCATCTACAGTCCAGGACCAGAACTAGATATATCCCTCTACAGTCCAGGACCAGAACTAGATATATCCCTCTACAGTCCAGGACCAGAACTAGATATATCCCTCTACAGTCCAGGACCAGAACTATACAGTGGGGCAAAAAAGTATTTAGTCAGCCACCAATTGTGCAAGTTCTCTCACTTAAAAAGATGAGAGAGGCCTGTAATTTTCATCATAGATACACTTCAACTATGACAGACAAAATGAGGAACAAAAATCCAGAAAATCACATTGTATGATTTTTAATGAATTTATTTGCAAATTATGGTGGAAAATAAGTATTTGGTCACATACAAACAAGCAAGATTTCTGGCTCTCACAGTCCTGTAACTTCTTCTTTAAGAGGCTCCTCTGTCCTCCACTCGTTACCTGTATTAATGGCACCTGTTTGAACTTGTTATCAGTATAAAAGACACCTGTCCACAACCTCAAACAGTCACACTCCAAACTCCACTATGGCCAAGACCAAAGAGCTGTCAAAGGACACCAGAAACAAAATTGTAGACCTGCACCAGGTTGGGAAGACTGAATCTGCAATAGGTAAGCAGCTTGGTTTGAAGAAATCAACTGTGGGAGCAATTATTAGGAAATGGAAGACATACAAGACCACTGATAATCTTCCTCGATCTGGGGCTCCACGCAAGATCTCACCCCGTGGGGTCAAAATGATCACAAGAACGGTGAGCAAAAATCCCAGAACCACACGGGGACCTAGTGAATGACCTGCAGAGAGCTGGGACCAAAGTAACAAAGCCTACCATCAGTAACACACCACGCCGCCAGGGACTCAAATCCTGCAGTGCCAGACGTGCCCCCTGCTTAAGCCAGTACATGTTCAGGCCCGTCTGAAGTTTGCTAGAGAGCATTTGGATGATCCAGATGAGGATTGGGAGAATGTCATATGGTCAGATGAAACCAAAATAGAACTTTTGGTAAAAACTCAACTCGTCGTGTTTGGAGGACAAAGAATGCTGAGTTGCATCCAAAGAACACCATACCTACTGTGAAGCATGGGGGTGGAAACATCATGCTTTGGGGCTGTTTTTCTGCAAAGGGACCAGGACGACTGATCCGTGTAAAGGAAAGAATGAATGGGGCCATGTATCGTGAGATTTTGAGTGAAAACCTCCTTCCATCAGCAAGGGCATTGAAGATGAAACGTGGCTGGGTCTTTCAGCATGACAATGATCCCAAACACACCGCCCGGCAACGAAGGAGTGGCCGTAAGAAGCATTTCAAGGTCCTGGAGTGGCCTAGCCAGTCTCCAGATCTCAACCCCATAGAAAATCTTTGGAGGGAGTTGAAAGTCTGTGTTGCCCAGCGACAGCCCCAAAACATCACTGCTCTAGAGGAGATCTGCATGGAGGAATGGGCCAAAATACCAGCAACAGTGTGTGAAAACCTTGTGAAGACTTACAGAAAACGTTTTGACCTCTGTCATTGCCAACAAAGGCTATATAACAAAGTATTGAGATAAACTTTTGTTATTGACCAAATACTTATTTTCCACCATAATTTGCAAATAAATAAATTAAAAATCCTACAATGTGATTTTCTGGATTTCTTTTTCTCATTTCGTCTGTCATAGTTGAAGTGTACCTATGATGAAAATTACAGGCCTCTCTCATCTTTTTAAGTTGGAGAACTTGCGCAATTGGTGGCTGACTAAATACTTTTTTGCCCCACTGTATATATACCTCTACAGTCCAGGACCAGAACTAGATATATGCCTCTACAGTCCAGGACCAGAACTAGATATATGCCTCTACAGTCCAGGACCAGAACTAGATATATCCATCTACAGTCCAGGACCAGAACTATATATATACCTCTACAGTCCAGGACCAGAACTAGCTATATGCCTCTACAGTCCAGGACCAGAACTAGATATATCCCTCTACAGTCCAGGACCAGAACTAGATATATCCCTCTACAGTCCAGGGCCAGAAAGCTGTCTTTATGTGCCTCACTGGCAGGGATCCCTCAGTTGTGCATTTCACTAAAGTCTTTTAATCTAGACGGCAGGAGTGCTGAATGTGAAGTTTTATGCACTCCGTAGGGCTTTTAAAACAGTCCACTAGAGAGCAGTGGTATGGACACACACACACGAACATGCGCACACACACACACATAGTCTTGGACACATAATTAACTCTAACCCTTACCCTAACCCTAACCTTAACACTAACCCCAAAACCTAACCTTAACTCTAACCCTAAACCTAGCTCCTAACCCTAAAACTAACCCTAGCTCCTAACCCTTTACATAATTCTAACCCTAACACTAATTCTAACCTTAACTCGAAACTATACTAATTCTAACCTTAACCCTAAACCCCATAGAAATAGCATTTGACCTTGTGGGGACTAACAAAATGTCCTCAGTTGGTCAAATTTTTGTTTGTTTATGTCACGACTTCGACTGAAGTCGGTTCCCCTCCTCGTTCGGGCGGCATTCGGCGGTCGACGTCACCGGTCTTCTAATCATCACCGATCTACTTTTCATTTTCCATTTGTCTTGTTTCTTACACACCTGGTTTGCATTCCCCATCATTATCTGTTGTGTATTTAACCCTCTGTTTTCCCCCCATGTCCTTGTGTTATTGTTAAGCTGTTTCTTTCCGGCTGGTGCATTTCATTTATGCTTCGCCTGTTTAGCATTTGGCATATGTATTTGTATTTTACGCGTTTAGCGTTTTGCTTGATTCTATTTTGAGTAAAGTGTTTTTGCTCACTCAGTACTGTTCTCCTGCGCCTGACTTTAATGCACCAGCTACACAAGAGCCTGACAGTTTACTGGGGAATTCTGGTCCACACAAGTATAAGTTATCACGTCCAGTGTGACACACACACACAGTGTCAGAGCAGCAAAGCAGAACCCTGTGTAAATGCCATTCTAAGAAACACTGTCGTGGTTTCAGATTTGCTCAGGTCCAGTTAAACATTAATTTTCTGTTGACTTCACTCTGACTAGGTTGAGTCACTTCAGGGAACCTTAAGGCCGTGGCTTTCCGTGGGGAAAATGGGAAAAGGGGGAAGCGGGAAAGAAACACTGAACTACGAGACAACACACTGATGGAAATGGATGGGATAGAATACAAATGTCATAAAAATGGAAGAGAGAAATTAAGTCAATATTGGATCAAGCCTTTAAACAACACTCAGTGGTCCATGACAGACAGTAGATGGTTTAGTAAGTAGTCCATGATGGACTCTACAACCAAATAGTTTTGCCCACTGCAACTGTGTTGCTGTCATCTTTTAATCCACAGATGGAATGGAGCTAGTGCCAGGAAACTGTGCTGTAAGTACTAAGAAGGTTCATTGTATTCGATTTTAGTATTCGTCTGAGTTTATTTTTCTTTGAATGAACCAACAGCATTCTGATAGGACGTGCCATCTACCAGATGTGGTATTGTGCATGCACACACACGCACGCATGCACACACACACACACACGCAAACACACACACACAAATAGGATATATACCTCTATATTCCTGGAATGTTATCTGTGCCATTCAAAGGGCAACATCCTGTAAGGCAGGTCTGCTGAAGCCCCAAAATGCTTTTTGGTCTGTTCGATGCAAACCTAATCTAACTGTCATGTTGGATTTGTCTGTTACAGTAAAAGGTCAGACTGCAGCTATATTAGTCATGTAATGGACTAAAGAGAAAACCGGCTTTACATTGGCTTGTATTCAGTATATAGGACACAGGACACAGCCATTCCTTTAAGGGGTACGGATAGCCAAATTCAATATATTTTGAAGCAATTCTGTCTAAAATGTTTTTAACCTGCAAATGGAAAAGGGTGACGGAGCCATTTTCAGTTTCAATGGGTATGACTCCTCTGCTCTAGACTACAATCAGTCAAAAGACTAGCCTACTGCAAAACACAAAGAGATATCTTAGAGTAGCTGTATGTATCATTGACAACAATGAAACATTTTATGGGACTCAAAGTGAGAATTCATCAGCCGTATTTAGCTAACAAAATAACAGAGCAAATTGTTACAACAACACAGTGATATTTCTCAATGAATTGGCAGAGACCAGCAGATATCAACCAGAACAAAAAAATTGAGACAGCTTTTGTTTTAGGACAGAATATATAATGGTCCAATATTTCATGGCTATTTGACCTTATCTGTTCTGTTCTATATATTCTACATTTTAACTATAATGCTATAATTTTACATTATACAGATTTGCTATCTTTAATTTGACCCGTTTCTCACAACAGGAATATAATCCTACAGCAACAGGAAGTTTTAATTATTATGTGGATTTTAATTCATAGACATTTGTGTAGGGATTTATTTATTGTTCATTAGGGCAAATCAAGTATGACATTTTAAAGTGGGAATTACAAAATGTAGAAGCCTGTTTCAAAATCCAATACACAACAAGTTTGCAATTCCTGCAGTGTAGGAAAATTCTCTGCGACAATAGCGTGATCAAATTAAGAGAACACATCTTATTGGTCTACATTCTGAATCTATGGTATTGCTTCTACATGACAGGGCACATTTGTGTTAATAATAAAGAAAAAACAACCCTGCTGACAAGACTGTGACAAAACTATCTTAATTGGATTCCTAGACACAATACAAAAGAGAGGGCCAACTTTTGTTGTCCAGTGCCCAAAATACATCCCTCTGCTAAGTAGCTTTGTGACATGCAAGGCCAGAGACCATGGAATTATGTATCTAAAACCATCTATTTGGGTGTTTTTTGTTTTGTTTATCGTAGCATAAATATTCACTATTCATTTAACTTGTACACATGTCATACGTCTCTGTTTTTTTGTTATTTATAATTTAGAACAAACAACAAACTAAGAGCATGCAAACAACAGTAGCTCAGTAGGGAATCAGCATACAGACTATTAAAGAACAGAATAAAAAAGGGAAATAACAGAATATAATGTATTTACTGGTTCAATGTGACAAAGAAGGCACAAACAAACAGATAAAACAGAAAATGAAATAATAGTTGACCGGTTTTTCAATGTCCTTTGCTCTAATCATCAAGATCTGAAGCACTGACAACAAATTGACATGAGAACTAGATAAATGCCTTGTTCTGAGAAGGAGAGGAAATTGGCCTGTGGTTCCATCCCAAATGGCACCCTATTCCCTATATAGTGCACTACCTTGACCAGGGCACATAGGGCTCTGGTCAAAATTAGTGCACTATATTGTGAGTAATGCGCCATTTGGGGTGGACTCTGTGTGTTCACAGCTCTCTCATTAAGGCTGGGAGCTCCTCTTCTAAAGGCCTTCACGATTTTACATTTGACCAATCTCATTTCCAACGATAACCTGTAATTTACTGAAAATAACTTAAATATCCACTTCACAAAGGGAGACAATTGATTCCTTTGTGAACTTGAGCAATGTTATTAACAAAATGAAGAGGGAAACGAAAAAACTAATGCAGACTGAGACTTTGTGTACATGTCAAGATCCACTGTTCTGAGTGGTCCACACAGGTTCCACCAGGAGTACCAATTGGTTAGCACGTGTCTTGGTAATAGTATCCTTTAGAATATATCCACCATATCATCGATACCCTATTCAGTAAAACTGTAGAAAACTGTTACCAATTTAAACAACTGTGTGTTTAGATTCAATGGTGCTTGAAGGAGCAATTGGTTTACCGGTACTAGTGATGAACCAGACCATAGCGAAACGGTTGGTGCCTTTTTCCGTCATCAGCTCTCCCTCTTACTGTTTTTTATCGCTTTGGTACTATTTTCACAAGTATGTGGTAAAATCTCACAACTCTTAGTACGAAACTCATAACAGATCATCAAAAAGGCTGGTCTTTTATTTTTACTTTAAGCACATTTTCAATTGACTAAGTACAACACACAAAATCACACAGTAACTTTTTCACCAAACCTAATCAGTGTTTCATCTAGAAATACCTTTCATATAAAATAATTGCCTTTCACAATGCAATACTCACAATACTTTTCATATGATTCTCTTCTCATTTGTTTAAATACCATCACTTAATCCAACTGTGCTTAATTGTTAACCACTTAACCGTTTGGTAAACTTATAGATTTTAAACTGGTTTGTCTACTATATATGGATATCGAGAACTACAGAAATAGAATGTGTGTTTGTAAAGTATATACATCTAAATGACATGTATGATACATGATAACCATACATAATGACTACTGGTTATTGCTAATTGACTTTACATAGTGGTAACTACAATTGGTCACCATATGAAAGGGGGAGCGTGAACACTTGCAATTTCTTTCAACATGGAGCAGATGGACAGCAAGAAAGAGGAAGAAATCAAAGAGCTCGTGGACAAAAGAGGTCAAAGAGGTGGGCATGGGCCCCATCAAAGAGGTGGACAAGAGCCCCATCAAAGAGGTGGGCATGGGTCCCATCAAAGAGATCAAAGAGGTGGGCATGGGTCCCATCAAAGAGATCAAAGAGGTGGGCATGGGCCCCATCAAAGAGATCAAAGAGGTGGGCATGGGCCCCATCAAAGAGATCAAAGAGGTGGGCATGGGCCCCATCAAAGAGGTAGACAAGGGCCCCATCAAAGAGGTGGGCATGGGCCCCATCAAAGAGATCAAAGAGGTGGGCATGGGTCCCATCATAGAGATCAAAGAGGTGGGCATGGGTCCCATCAAAGAGATCAAAGAGGTGGGCATGGGCCCCATCAAAGAGGTAGACAAGGGCCCCATCAAAGAGGTGGGCATGGGCCCCATCAAAGAGGTGGGCATGGGCCCCATCAAAGAGATCAAAGAGGTGGGCATGGGCCCTATCAAAGAGGTGGGCATGGGCCCCATCAAAGAGGTGGGCAAGGACCCTATCAAAGAGGTGGGCATGGGCCCTATCAAAGAGGTCAAAGAGTTGGGCATAGGCTCCGTCAAAGTGGTGGACATCAGAGATAGGGAGGCAGACGGCAGGGAACTGTTGTGTCTAATGAAGTCCGGGCCATCGTCGTTGGCCATGTGGTAAACAGAGGCCTTACCATGACAGAGGCTGATTAGTTAGGTTAGTTCACCCCAATCTGAAAAGATCAACTATCAATTCGATCATGAGAACATTTCACCAAGAAAACTGGTAAGTTTGCAGGATATGCACTATGCTTGACCATTACATTTACAGTAAATGACATATTGTCATGCATGTCCATTCACAAATCATGTTCCAGTATTCTTCCAGTATGATCTATTGACAGTATACTCTGTCCTACCCTAGAATTGACAGAAGACCCCATGGTGGTGGCCGTGTGCTGACCGACCAGCAGGAGTGTACAGCGGTGGAAATGGTGAGGGCCAGGAATGACATACGGCTGTCTGAAATAAAGCAGGCCATTGAGGAGAACGATGACACCTTTACCAAAGTGGCATCCATCAGCCTACCAACAATCTCCCGAGACACTAGGTATCTATGAAACACATTTACCTGGTGCCTTTTGAGAGAAATAACGTATGTTCAGGTACAGTACTATATACTGTATTACTGTTACTATTAATGCACATGCTACTTCACAATATCATACTGGAACTATACTGTAAAAAGAACTAACCAAAATATAATTAGAGATTTTCTGTCAATTCTGTTGGGTAATGTAAGTGTGTTGCCTAATGTTAAAACTATGTAATCTACTGTAATTTATAACTGTTGCATATTACTTTCAGTACTTCTAAGGGCAATTTGAAATGCGTATCTTGCATTGTTTGCTATTGGATAAACTGGGAGTTAAAATGACAAAATTAAAAATATATCATTTGGCTGTGTTTTGGTGATTAAGCAAATGTTGTCATTACATTTCACAATACATTTATAATGTGAATCAATGGTTGTGTGGTGAGAAATGTTTACAATCCAAATAAATTAACAATGAAAGATTTTGCATTAAAGACTAGCTGTGTTACCAGTTTGGAGTTTTGTTCTAAGAGTTGTGAAAATGTACCACATACTGTACTTGAAAATAGTACCAAAGTGATAAAAAACTGTAACCTTTACAAAGCCTTGTAATGGTGTGTGTGTGTGTGTGTGTGTGTGTGTGTGTGTGTGTGTGTGTGTGTGTGTGTGTGTGTGTGTGTGTGTGTGTGTGTGCGTGTGCGTGTGCGTGAACTCCCCGTCAAGGTCTCTATTTGACAGGAGTGGGTGACCTTTAACATGTTCCCCCCCATGGTTCAATCTGTCTGAAGAGACAGGTTACAGTGATGGATTGTCTGTTAGCATTACTCCACTGTGGACTACAGATGTAGGATCTTAATTTGATCAGTCTTTTGTTGCTGATAATTTTAATAAATGCAGATGAGCTTTGTGATTGACATAAATTCACTGAAACCCCACACTAACACACAGTTACAGTATATTAACAGTATTGCACTTTTCACGTAGCCTACTTTTGTCCAGCTAATAGCCGGATCAAGCAACATTATGGACTAAACGTTCAAATCCTTTTGCTGCAGGATTACTTTGTTGTGACAATATAGGTCAAATTAAGATCTTACATATGTACAGACCCTGCCTCTCAGCATTCACACCTATTCCACCTAAGAGACACTATTATACAGCCTTGTGAAACTAGTCTGACTGCTGCATTCACACCCATTCCCCCCAGATGCACTCTTATACAGCCTTGTGAAACCAGTCTGATTGCTGCATTCACACCCATTCCCCCCAGATGCACTCTCATACAGCCTTGTGAAACCAGTCTGATTGCTGCATTCACACCCATTTCCCAAAGATACACTCTTATACAGCCTTGTGAAACCAGTCTGATTGCTGCATTCACACCCATTCCCCACAGATACACTCTTATACAGCCTTGTGAAACCAGTCTGATTGCTGCATTCACACCCATTCCCCACAGATACACTCTTATACAGTCTTGTGAAACCAGTCTGACTGCTGCATTCACATCTATTCCCCACCATAGACACTCTTATACAGCCTTGTGAAACCAGTCTGACCGCTGCATTCACGTTTCCATTCACTTCAGAATGTGGGCTTTCATGACGTCACTCTGGTTTTATAAAGCTACCTCAGATGATATACAAGCTCAGCTTTTAGCACGCATACAAGTAATCTCACTCCACACTTCCCTTTCCCATCTGGACAAAAGGAACACCTATGTGAGAACGCTGTTCATTGACTACAACTCAGCGTTCAACACCATAGTGCCCACAAAGCCCATCACTAAGCTAAGGTCCCTGGGACTGAACACCTCCCTCTGCAACTGGATCCTGGACTTCCTGACGGGAAGGTGGTAAGGGTAGACAACAACACATCTGCCACGCTGATCCTCAGCACTGGGGCCCCTCAGGGGTGCGTGCTTAGTCCCCTCCTGTACTCCCTGTTCACCCACGACTGTGTGGACACGACTCCAACACCATCATTAAGTTTGCTGACGACACAACAGTGGTAGGCATGATTACTGACAACGATGAGACAGCATATAGGGAGGACAACAACCTCTCTCTAAATGTGAGCAAGACAAAGGAGTTGATTGTGGACAATAGGAAAAGGAGGGCCGAACAGGCTCCCATTAACATCAACGGGACTGAAGTGTGGGACTCACCCACAAACAGAACCAAGCCTGGCCTGTTGAGGAGTGACGGACTCCATCCTAGCTGGAGGGGTGCTCTCATCTTATCTACGAACATAGACAGGGCTCTAACTCCCCTAGCTCCACAATGAGATAGGATGCAGGCCAGGCAGCAGGCTGTTAGCCAGCCTGCCAGCTTAGTGGAGTCTGCCACTAGCACAGTCAGTGTAGTAAGCTCAGCTATCCCCATTGAGACTGTGTCTGTGCCTCGACCTAGGTTGGGCAAAACTAAACATGGCGGTGTTCGCCTTAGCAATCTCACTAGAATAAAGACCTCCTCCATTGCTGCCATTATTGAAAGAGATTGTGATACCTCACATCTCAAAATGGGGCTACTTAATGTTAGATCCCTCACTTCCAAGGCAGTTCTAGTCAATGAACTAATCACTGATCATAATCTTAAAGTGATTGGCCTGACTGAAACATGGCTTAAGCCTGATGAATTTACTGTGTTAAATGAGGCCTCACCTTCTGGCTACACTAGTGACCATATCCCCGCGCATCCCACAAAGGCGGAGGTGTTGCTAACATTTACGATAGCAAATTTCTATTTACAAACAAAAAACTACGTTTTCGTCTTTTGAGCTTCTAGTCATGAAATCTATGCAGCCTACTCAATCACTTTTTATAGCTACTGTTTACAGGCCTCCTGGGCCATATACAATGTTCCTCACTGAGTTCCCTGAATTCCTATCGGACCTTGTAGTCATGGCAGACAATATTCAAATTTTTGGTGACTTTAATATTCACATGGAAAAGTCCACAGACCCACTCCAAAAGGATTTCGGAGCCATCATCGACTCACTCGGTTTTGTCCAACATGTCTCCGGACTTACTCACTGCCACAGTCATACTCTGGACCTAGTTTTTTCCCGTGGAATAAATGTTGTGCATCTTAACTTCTTAGGGAGCAGCGCATGAGGTGACCGTTTTGGAGAGCCAGGCGTGCCCAAAGTAAAATGCCTCCCATTCAGGCCCAGAAAATAGGATATGCACATATTTGGTACCATTGGATAGGAAACACTCTGAATTTTAAAAGTGTTAACCATTTGTCTGTGAGTAAAACAGAACAGATATGGCAGACGAAACCCCGAGGAATTTCTGTCCTGGAAAAAGTGGTTTTGACAGAGTGCCTCATTTGGAACCCCTCCCTTATGAAAATGCCCTTATAAGGGCATATGAATGCAGTACCGATCGCTTCCTCTGGATGTCAACAGTCTCGAGACAGTGTTCAGTTTTGTTTTGGATGCTTTAGAGCAGAGAAGAAGAGAAAACAGGAAGAGTCCCCTTCAATGTCAACAGAAGAGATTGAAATTGAAAAAAAGGCGAAAAGGCGTGCTCTGTGTTTTTTTCCGTTCTTATAGCTCCGTTTATATTCCGGTTGAATTATTATAGTAAATATACGTAAAAGTGTTCCTAAGGATACATTTAAAACTATGTTTGATTGTTCTTGGACAAGTTTATAGGTATCAGTTGAACGAGTTCTATTCACGTTTCAATGGAGTAGTGGAGGCTGTAGTTTCTGATTATAACGCGCAAACCAAATGGAGATTTATGGATAAAATACATTACTTTTTTTAACAAAAGAACCATGGATTGTCTTCGTTGGACACTTAGGAAGACCTCAGCAGAAGTTCTTCAACAGGTAATTGATTTGTTTTCGCTGTGAAATGTGTTTTGTGTGAACCGTGATGGCTAATGAATTCATGGTAATGGCAAAAATATGTGAGGTGTTACCCTCAAACAATCAAATGTGCTGCTTTCGCCGTAAAGCCTTTTTGAAATCTGACAACGCTGTGATATTGCCAAGAAACAGAGCTTTTGATGAGTATGAAACACTTGTATATGGGTGCATGTTTAATAATTCAACTTTTGGATTTTGAATTTGGCGCCTTGCATTTCACCTGGTAGTGTCGGGATTGGGGCGCTAGCGCACCACTGATCCCTAAGAAGTTAATGTTTTTCCTCATAATCCTGGACTATCGGACCACCATTTTATTACGTTTGAAATCGCAACAAATAATCTGATCAGACCCCAACCAAGGATCATCAAAAGTCGTGCTATAAATTCTCGGACAACCCAAAGATTCCTAGATGCCCTTCCAGAATCCCTCCACCTTCCCAAGGACGTCAGAGTACAAAAATCAGTTAACCACCTAACTGAGGATGTCACGACTTCCGCCGAAGTCGGTCCCTCTTCTTGTTCGGGCGGTGTTCGGCGGTCGACGTCACCGGTTTTCTGACCCTCATCGCTCCCCTTAAATGTTTAGGTATTTGTCTAATTGTCGCACCTGTTGTTAATTTCTCCCTATCACGCACCTGTATATATTCCTTCCTTCCCTTCTTCCCATTGTGCGTGGTTGTTTGATGTTATCGTTTGTTCTTGGTGTTACGTTCCCTAGTTCGTTCACTGAGGGATATTGTATTTTGGTTCCTGTATGTGCCGGTTTGCTTGTTGCGCCCGGTTTGTTTGTAAGTCGTGTGAGTACTTTTATTCGCCAGAGTGTTATTGTTTGGACTGGTGACACTATTAAAAGATCCTCACACGGGAAATTCCTCCTGCGCCTGATTCCTTTTTCCATACGGAACCACGACCATAACAGAGGAACTCAATGTAACCTTGCTCAATACCCTAGATGCAGTCGCACCCCTAAAAGCAAAAAACATTTGCTAGCTCCCTGGTATACAGAAAATACCCGAGCTCTGAAGCAAGCTTTCAGAAAATTGGAACGGAAATGGCGCTACACCAAACTGGAAGTCTTCCGACTAGCTTGGAAAGACAGTACCGTGCAGTATCGAAGAGCCCTCACTGCTGCTCGATCATCTTATTTATCCAAGTTAATTGAGGAAAATAAGAACAATCCAAAATGTATTTTTGATACTGTCGCAAAGCTAACTAAAAAGCAGCATTCCCCAAGAGAGGATGGCTTTCACTTGAGCAGTGATACATTCATGAACTTCTTTGAGGAAAAGATCATGATCATTAGAAAGCAAATTACGGACTCCTCTTTGAATCTGCGTATTCCTCCAAAGCTCAGTTGTCCTGAGTCCGCACAACTTTGCCAGGACATAGAATCAAGAGAGACACTCAAGTTTTTTAGTACCATATCTCTTGACACATTGATGAAAATAATCATGGCCTCTAAACCTTCAAGCTGCATACTGGACCCTATTCCAACTAAACTACTGAAAGAGCTGCTTCCTGTGCTTGGCCCTCCTATGTTGAACATAATAAACTGCTCTCTATCCACAGGATGTGTACCAAACTCACTAAAAGTGGCAGTAATAAAGCCTCTCTTGAAAAAGCCAAACCTTGACCCAGAAAATATAAAAAATTATTGGCCTATATCGAATCTTCCATTCCTCTCAATTTTCTTTGAAAAAGCTGTTGCGCAGCAACTCACTGCCTTCCTGAAGACAAACAATGTATACGAAATGCTTCAGTCTGGTTTTAGACCCTATCATAACACTGAGACTGCACTTGTGAAGGTGGTAAATGACCTTTTAATGGCGTCAGACCGAGGCTCTGCAACTGTCCTTGTGCTCCTAGACCTTAGTGCTGCTTTTGATACCACTGATCATCACCACATTCTTTTGGAGAGATTGGAAACCCAAATTGGTCTACACGGACAAGTTCTGGCCTGGTTTAGATCTTATCTGTCGGAAAGATATCAGTTTGTCTCTGTGGATGGTTTATCCTCTGACAAATCAACTGTAAATGTTGGTGTTCCTCAAGGCTCTGTTTTGGGACCACTATTGTTTTCACTATATATTTTACCACTTGGTGATGTCATTCGGAAACATAATGTTAACTATGCGGATGACACACAGCTGTACATTTCGATGAAACATGGTGAAGCCCCAAAATTGCCCTCCCTGGAAGCCTGTGTTTCAGACATAAGGAAGTGATGGAGGCAAATGTTCTACTTTTAAACTCGGGCAAAACAGAGATGCTTGTTCTAGGTCCCAAGAAACAAAGAGATCTTCTGATGAATCTGACAATTCATCTTGATGGTTGTACAGTCGTCTCAAATAAAACTGTGAAGGACCTCGGCGTTACTCTGGACCCTGATCTCTCTTTTGACGAACATATCAAGACTGTTTCAAGGACAGCTTTTTTCCATCTACGTAACATTGTACAAATCAGAAACTTTCTGTCCAAAACTGATGGAGAAAAGTTAATCCATGCGCTTGAGTGGGTTGAGTCACTGACATGATCTTCCTGTCCGGGTTGCCCCCTTGGTGGTTGAAGATATCCCTCTAGTGGTGTGGGGCTGTGCTTGGCAGAGTGGGTGGGGTTATATCCTGCCTGTTTGGCCCTGTCCGGGGGTATCGTCGGACGGGGCCACAGTGTCTCCAGACCCCTCCTGTCTCAGCCCCCAGTATTTATGCTGCAGTAGTTTATGTGTCGGGGGGCTAGGGTCCGTCTGTTATATCTGGAGTATTTCTCCTCTCTTATCCGGTGTCCTGTCTGAATTTAAGAATGCTCTCTCTAATTTCCTATCTCTTTTTCTTTTTTTCTCTCTTTCTTTTTTCTCTCTCTCTCTCTCTCTCTCTCTCGGAGGACCTGAGCACTAGGACCATTCCTCAAGGCCTACCTGGCCTGATGACTCCTTGATGTCCCGAGTCCACCTGGCCGTGCCGCTTCTCCAGTTTCAACTGTTCTGCCTGTTTTATGAACATTTTAAAATTTTGTCCATGTTCTGTTATAATCTGCACCCGGCACAGCCAGAAGAGGACTGGCCACCCCTCACAGCCTGGTTCCTCTCTAGGTTTCTTCCTAGGTTTTGGCCTTTCTAGGGAGTTTTTCCTAGCCATCGTGCTTTTACACCTGCATTGCTTGCTGTTTGGGGTTTTAGGCTGGGTTTCTGTACAGCACTCTGTGACATCAGCTGATGTAAGAAGGGCTTTATAAATAAATTTGATGATTTGATTTGAAGTGGAGCGGGTCGAGAGTTTCAAGTTCCTTGGTGTCCACATCACCATCGAACTATCACGGTCCAAACACACAAAGACAGTTGTGAAGAGGGCACGACAACACCTTTTCTCCCTCAGGAGACTGAAAAGATTTGGCATGGGTCCCCAGATCCTGAAAAAGTTATACAGCTGCACCATTTGGATCATCCTGACTGGTTGCATTACTGCCTGGTATGGCAAATCACTGGGGCTTCCTGACATCCAGGACCTATATACTACGCGGTGTCGGAGGAAGGCCCCAAAAAATTGTCAAAGACTCCAGTCACCCAAGTCATAGACCGTTCTCTCTGCTACTGCATGACAAGCGGTATCGGAGCGCCTAGTCTAGGACTAAAAGGCTCCATAACAGCTTCTACCCCCAAGCCATAAGACTGCTGAACAACTAATCAAATGGCCACCTGGACTATTTACTCACTGTTTATTATCTATGAATAGTCACTTTACAAATAATCTCAACTAACCTGTACCCCCGCACATTGACTCGGTACCAGTAGCCCCTGTATATATCCAGGCTGTATCACATCCAGCCGTGATTGGGAGTCCCATAGGGCGGCGCACAATTGGCCATGCATCGTCCAGGTCTGGCCGTCATTGTAAATAGAAATTTGTTCTTAACTGACTTGCCTAGTTAAATAAAGGTTAAATTATTTTTTTTAAATTTAAATATTATTGTTATTGTTGTGTAAATATATTTTGTTACTTTTTGATTGATTTGTGTTTTTAATTATTATTTTTACTTTATTTAGTAAATAATTGATTAACTATAATTTCTTGAACTGCATTGTTGGTTAAGGGCTTGTAAAGTAAACATTTCACGGTAAGGTCCACAGCTGTTGTATTCAGCGCATGTGACAAATACAATTTGATTTGATTTGATATTTTGAATCCCAGGTTTTCTCAAAGTCTTACAGGATGATAACCAATGGGGACAGAGGAGTATTATATTCACTTTCTTAAAAGAAAGTGGTTCCCAAATCTCAAATGTCCATGCTGTCTCAGACACATCAGAACAATTACATCAAGTTACTGCCGAATATGAAACCAAAACCTTACAGGTTTACACAAAACAAATCCATTTGTGGCACCTTAGCTGAGCTAATGAAGCTCCAAATTTGCAGCACCTGTGGTAATGACATTCAGTTAGCAGTGCCATGAAAGTTTATGCAGCAGAATGTCATATTCAGTAACCCACTCCAGGCTGTTACTATAGAGACGAGACAACAGTAGGGCTATAAGACAGGATTATCCATAAAAGTAAAATAATTGTATCGCTGATTATGTCAAAGGGACAATGGTTATTCACAATAATAAATGTATTAAATATATTAATAGGGAAAAAAGGAGTCTGGAAATTTAACGAAGTGCAGGACAGTCTTTATCTATTTATAAACTGCAGAATGAATCTATGCAGAACAGAAAAATGTCCTTGTTTGCAAATGGAACAGTCTGTCATTTCTCCTGACCTGTAGTAATCACAATAACACTGCACTGGGCTGTTGGTTATCACCTGGTTGGTTCTGATATAAAGTATTATACAGATGTAATGTAATGTACACTAGCTGTGCCCCCTTTAAACAATTGAACAAAATTAATTTTAACCTTGGAGTTGAAGCTCATTGGATATCATTTTCTCATTGACTTCCTGAAGTTGTACGTTTTGATTTCCATAAATCTCTTGGAACTCTGAAAACTGTGCACTAATGGACCCCATCTCCTGTCATGGGCTTGAGAAAGCATCGACCACAGCTTCTCCTTTCCTTGAAAGAGCCTGATTTGTGATAGATTAATAACTTTGCTTTAATAAAATACACATTCAATATGTCCCTCTCCAATGACCAAAGGGAAATACAATGGTCTGAGAATTTCCAAATTTACAAAGCCTAAGGATACCAATGCACTTTCTCAAGGGTAATGGTTTACCTTGGTGTGTGTGTGTACGCACGAGTGTTTGACCAATCAATTGACTGACGTGTTCTTTCCCAAATGGCAGTACTTCCATCTGAAGGCCCCCTCAACCCTTAGTCTTCACCCTGTCTCTCGGTCTGTCTGTCTGTCTGTCTGTCTGTCTGTCTGTCAGACTCTCTCTGAAGGTCCCCTCAACCCTTAGTCTCCACCCTGTCTCTCAGTCTGTCTGTCTATCTGTCTGTCAGACTCCATCTGAAGGACCCCTCAACCCTTAGTCGCCATCCTGTCTGTCTGTCTGTCTGACTCCATCTGAAGGTCCCCTTAACCCTTAGTCTCTGACAGTCATTGCCTCCTTTATCAAAAGGTTAGCTGGACTTCGCTAAGGACCCATAGAGCTTTACATTACCCCGTTTGTTTGTCTTATCTAACCTTGCTGTTGAAGTATAGACACCTGAGTTCCCTAACCGATTTACAGGATTGGTTAACTATTGAGGTTCCTAGGGTCTCCATTGAGCTAGGTAAATCTGCATTTAGTTTTAATGCACCGTATTGCATAAAGAAAATACATGTAATCTTGATGTTTAGGAATTATTTTTCTAGATGATTTGTGATGTCTCGTCTCATTGGTTGGACTCCAGGTCAGCTGACTCCTGACTCCAATTAGCTTTTGGAGAAGTCTGACACGCCCTGACCTGTAGGAGCCTTTTTATGTCTGTTTGGTCAGGGTGTGATTTGGGGTGGGCATTCTATGTTCTTTTTGTATTTCTTTGTTTTGGCTGAGTGTGGCTCTCAATCAGGGACAGCTGTGTCTATCGTTGTCTCTGATTGGGAACCACACTTAAGCAGCCATTTTTCCCTCCAGCCTTGTGGGAAGTTGACTCTGTTATTGTGTATGTGCCGTTGGTGCTACACCGCTTGATCTTTGTTTGTTGTTTTGTTTGTGTGAGTTGACAAATAAATATGTTTAACTCAACCCGGCACGCTGCGCCTTGGTCCGTCACTGAAGATCGTTACAAAGTCATTAGTCTAGGGGTTCACATACTTTTTACAACCTACACTGTGAATGTTTAAATGATGTATTCAATATAGACAAGAAAAATACAATAATTAGTGTGTTATTAGTTTAAGCACACTGTGTTTGCCTATTGTTGTGACTTAGATGAAGATAAGATTTTTTCTTGACACTGTATATGTATATTTTGTGTATAATGTGTATATTTGTGATGTATTATACAGGGCGCATTTGAAAAAGAGACCTAAGTCTCAATATGTCTTCCCTGGTAAAATAAAGGAATGAACTTTACCATGTCTGTCAGACTCCCTCTGAAGGCCCCCTCAACCCTTAGTCTCCACCTTGTCTGTCCGTATTTTAGACGCTTGACAAGTTGACTAACTTCTCTCCTGACTGGATGTGACTGACGGGATGTGATGGTGTCATTGAGCTGGCCGGGTTCACCATAGGATATACAGCTCTCACCCCTCTCTACTCTCTGTCTGGCCTGTTATACAAGCTAGAGAACTAGGAACTAAGAGTATCCATTATCCCCAGGTCATATGAGGGATTCACCTATAATATGAGGGATTACCTATGATCTATGACCACAGATCCATTATATAATTTCTGATTGACCAGGGGTGCTTCTCCTCCTCCTCTGTTGCATCACCATTTCCAGTCATAGTCCTGCTGTCAAAACAGTACCACACATCCAGACAGACAGGGGCCTGACAGGTCACTGATGGCAGACACTGTCATAATGCCACAAATGACTTAAGTACAGATTTCCTCTGACCTTATATTAGTGGGAGAACACATTCAGTGCCAGGATACAGCATTGTGTCGGCCACATAGGAATGAATAGAATGGATGAGAGGCTGGGGAGTTAGGCCTACGGCATGGAGCCCCCAAGATTGTGTGGAATTTCACCAAAAGTTGAATTGCCGTTGCACCTCTTTAAGCCAGTACACCCCAATAGAGAAAGCCCCTGTCACCCTCATCAGAGCCCCAGCCTCCTGGGTGTTTTCACCCTCATCAGAGCGCCAGCCTCCTGGGTGTTTTCACCCCCATCAGAGCAACAGTCTCTTGAGTGTTTTCACCCTCACCAGAGCGACAGCCTCCTGGGCGTTTTCACCCTCATCAGAGCCCCAGCCTTCTGGGTGTTTTCATCCTT
The DNA here is from genome assembly GCA_030435695.1 of Brachymystax lenok tsinlingensis. Classification (NCBI taxonomy): domain Eukaryota; kingdom Metazoa; phylum Chordata; class Actinopteri; order Salmoniformes; family Salmonidae; genus Brachymystax; species Brachymystax lenok. The sequence goes on from CM059806.1 coordinate 28,513,367, forward strand.
CTTAGTGCCCCAGCCTGCTGGGTGCTCAAATGCATCCTGTTTCCATTGATCATCCTTGAGATGTTTCTACAAATTGATTGCAGTCCACCTGTGGTACATTCTATTGATTGGACATGATTTGGAAAGGCACACACCTGTCTATATAAGGTCCCACAGTTGACAGTGTATACATCAGAGAAAAAACCAAGCCATGAGGTTGAAGGAATTACCAACACATTTCTGCAGCATTGAAGGTCCCCAAGAACACAGTGGAGTTTGGAACCACCAAGACTCTTCCTAGAGCTGGCTGCCCGGCCAAACTGAGCAATCGGGGGAGAAGAGCCTTGGTCAGGGAGGTGACCAAGAACCTGTGGAGATGGGAGAAACTTCCATAAGGACAACCATCTCTGTAGCACTCCACCAATCAGGCCTTTATAGTGGAGCGGCCAGACAGAAGCCACTCCTCAGGTGAAAGGCACATGAAATCCCGCTTGGAGTTTGCCAAAAGGCACCTAAAGACTCTCAGACCATGACAAACAAGATTATCTGGTCTGATGAAACCAAGATTGAAGACTTTGACCTGAATGCCAAGCGTCACGTCTGGAGGAAACCTGGCACCATCCCTACGGTGAAGCATGGTTGTGGCAGCATCATGTTGTGGGGATGTTTTTCAGCGGGAGGGACAGGGAGACAAGTCAGGAAAGATGAACGGAGAAAAGCACAGAGAGATCCTTGATGAAAACCTGCTCCAGAGAGCTCAGGAACTCAGACTGGGGTGAAGGTTCACCTTCCAACAGGACAACGATACTAAGCACACAGCCAAGCCTGGCCATGCAGTCGTGGGTGAACAGGGAGTACAAGAGGGGACTGAGCACACACCCCTGGGGAGCTCCAGTGTTGAGGATCAGCGTGGCAGATGTGTTGCTACCTACCCTCACCACCTGAAGTAATGGCTCACATCAACAACACTATCCAAAATGGCAACAACAACACTATCCAAAATGGCGCCGGAAGAAATGGCAGCCGTTTTACGCGTGCCTAATCAATTGTGCTATTATGTGTTTTTTTTCGCGTTATTTGTAACTTATTTTGTACATAATGTTTTTGCAACCGTATCTTACAGCAGAAAAGAGCTTCTGGATATCAGGATAGCGATCACTCACCTCGGATTAGACAGGGATTTTTTCAACAACAAGGAAGACACACATGATAATTTCCAAACACCCGGCAGGACCAAAATCCCAGTTATTCGCAAGAAAAAGCGACGCAGGAAACGTGGGAAAAGAGCCAGATGCCTGGCCAGGACCCGGAGGAGGCGATTGGGAAAGCTGCCGTTACCGTCAGTACTACTCGCCAATGTGCAATCATTGGACAATAAATTAGACGAGGTACGATCACGAATATCCTACCAACGGGACATTAATAACTGCAACATCCTATGTTTCACGGAATCGTGGCTGAATGACGACATGGATATTCAGCTAGCGGGATACACACTGCACCGGCAAGATAGAACAGCACACTCCGGTAAGACGAGGGGGGGGGGTCTGTGCATATTTGTAAACAACAGCTGGTGCACGAAATCTAAGGAAGTCTTGAGTATATTGTGATAAATTGCAGGCCACACTACTTGCCTAGAGATTTTTCAGCTATACTCTTCGTGGCTGTTTATTTACCACCACAGACAGATGCTGGCACTAAGACCGTACTCAGTCAGCTGTATAAGGAAATAAGAAAACAGGAAACCACTCACCCAGAGGCGGCGCTCCTAGTGGCTGGAGACTTTAATGCAGGGAAACTTAAATCCGTTCTACCAAATCTCCATCAACATGTTAAATGTGCAACCAGAGGAAAAACAATTCTAGATCACCTGTACTCCACACACAGAGACGCATACAAAGCTCTCCCTCGCCCTCCATTTGGTAAATCCGACCACAACTCTATCCTCCTGATTCCTGCTTACAAGCCAAAATTAAAGCAGGAAGCACCAGTGACTCGGTCTATAAAAAAGTGGTCAGATGAAGCAGACGCTAAACTACAGGACTGTTTTGCTATCACAGACTGGAACATGTTCCGGGATTCCTCTGATGGCATTGAGGAGTACACCACATCAGTCACTGGCTTTATCAATAAGTGCATCGAGGACGTCGTCTCCACAGTGACTGTACGTACATACCCCAACCAGAAGCCATGGATTACAGTGCATTCGCACTGAGCTAAAGGGCAGAGCTGCCGCTTTCAAGGTGCAGGACACTAACCCGGAAGCTTACAAGAAATCCTGCTATGCCCTGCGACGAACCATCAAACAGGCAAAGCGTCAATACAGGGCTAAGATTGAATCATACTACACCGGCTCTGACGCTCGTCTTATGTGGCAGGGCTTGCAAACTATTACAGACTACAAAGGGAAGCACAGCCGAGAGCTGCCTAGTGACACGAGCCTACCAGACGAGCTAAATCACTTCTATGCTCGCTTCGAGGCAAGCAACACTGAGGCATGCATGAGAGCATCAGCTGCCCTGTGCCCAAGAACACTAAGGTAACCTGCATAAATGACTACCGACCCGTAGTACTCACGTCTGTAGCCATGAAGTGCTTTGAAAGGTTGGTAATGGCTCACATCAACAACATTATCCCAGAAACCCTAGACCCCTCCAATTTGCATACCGCCCAAACAGATCAACAGATGATGAAATCTCTATTGCACTCCACACTGCCCTTTCCCACCTGGACAAAAGGAACACTTATGTGAGAATGCTGTTTATTGACTACAGCTCAGCGTTCAACACCATAGTACCCTCAAAGCTCATCACTAAGCTAAGGATCCTGGGACTAAACACCTCCCTCTGCAACTGGATCCTGGACTTCCTGACGGGCCGCCCCCCAGGTGGTGAGGGTAGGTAGCAACACATCTGCCACGCTGATCCTCAACACTGGAGCTCCCCAGGGGTGTGTGCTCAGTCCCCTCTTGTACTCCCTGTTCACCCACGACTGCATGGCCAGGCACTACTCCAACACCATCATTAAGTTTGCAGACAACACAACAGTGGTAGGCCTGATCACCGACAACGACGAGACAGCCTACAGGGAGGAGGTCAGAGACCTGGCCGCGTGGAGATGATTGTGGACTACAGGAAAAGGAGGACCGAGCACGCCCCCATTCTCATCAACGGGGCTGTAGTGGAGCAGGTTGAGAGCTTCAAGTTCCTTGGTGTCCACATCAACAACAAGCTAGAATGGTTCAAACACACCAAGACAGTCATGAAGAGAGCACGACAAAGCCTATTCCACCTCAGGAGACTAAAAAAGATTTGACATGGGTCCTGAGATCCTCAAAAGGTTCTACAGCTGCAACATTGAGAGCATCCTGACTGGTTGCATCATTGCCTGGTACGGCAATTGCTCCGCCTCTGACCGCAAGGCACTACAGAGGGTGGTGCGTACGGCCCAGTACATCACTGGGGCTAAGCTGCCTGCCATCCAGGACCTCTACACCTCTATACAACTTGTCAAAGACCCCAGCCACCCCAGTCATAGACTGTTCTCTCTACTACCGCATGGCAAGCAGTACCGGAGTGCCAAGTCTAGGACAAAAAGGCTTCTCAACAGTTTTTACCCCCAAGCCATAAGACTCCTGAACAGGTAATCAAATGGCTATCCAGACTTTTTGCATTGTGCCCCCCCCGCTGCTGCTACTTTCTGTTTAGTCACTTTAACTATACTTTCATGTACATACTACCTCAATTGGACCGACCAACCAGTGCTCCCGCACATTGAATAACTGGGCTATCTATCTGATTGTGTCCCACCACCCGCCAACCCCTTTTTTACGCTACTGCTACTCTCTGTTCATCATTAATGCATAGTCACTTTAACCATAACTACATGTACATACTACCTCAATCAGTCTGACTAACCGGTGTCTGTATGTAGCCTTGCAACTTTTATAGCCTCGCTACTTTTACAGCCTCGCTACTGTATATACTGTTGTTTTTATATCTTTACTTACCTATTGTTCACCTAATACCTTTTTTATTATTTTTTGCACTGTTGGTTAGAGCCTGTAAGTAAGCATTTCACTGTAAGGTCTACACCTGTTGTATGCGGCGCACGTGACAAATAAACTTTGATTTGATTTGAAGAGTGGCTTCGGGACAAGTCTCTGAAGGTCCAGTCAGAGCCCGGACTTGAACCCAATTTAACATCCCTGGAGAGACCTGAAAATAGCTGTGCTGCTTACCATCCAACCTGACAGAGCTTGAGAGGATCTGCAGAGAAGAATGGGAGAAACTCCCCAAATAAAGGTGTGCCAAGCTTGTAGCGTCATACTCAAGACTTGAGGCTATAGTCGATGCCAAAGGTGCTTCAACAAAGTACTGAGGAAAGGATCTGAATAATTATGTAATTGTGCTATTTCTGTTTTTATACATTTTGAAAAATGTCACAAAATATGTTTTTGCTTTGTCAATATGGGGTATTGTGTGTAGATGGATGAGGATTTTTCTTTTTTTAGAATAAGGCTTTAACCTAATAAAATGTGGAAAATGTCAAGGGGTCGGAATACTTTCCGAAGGCACTTTATAGTGCCCTATGGGCCCTCGTCAAAAGTAGTACACTAGCAAGTGAATAGGGTGCCATTTGGGACAGCGACCATGACAGTCATCTAATGGACCAGAATGACCATGTTAAAGGAGCCAAAACAGTATTCCTGTCTCTGTCTGAGTGTTTGTGGATGTATGCTGTGCCTGTCTATTTGTGTTTCTGAGGTGTTCTACGTCATGCTTGGGTGTCCAGGTACATCTCTTGGTATCTGTGTTTGTACAGGTTGTAAGTGGTGTGTGTGTGTGTGTGTGTGTGTGCATGAGAGAGAGAGAAAAAGGAGAGTGTTTACACAACACAATAGAAATAGTTTTCCTGAGGCACAGCAGTACACAGTCGCCTATCTATGAGTCCTGAGGCACAGCAGTACACAGTAGCCTATCTATGAGTCCTGATGCACAGCAGTACTCAGTAGCCTATCTATGAGTCCTGAGGCACAGCAGTACACAGTAGCCTATCTATGAGTCCTGATGCACAGCAGTACACAGTCGCCTATCTATGAGTGTCCTGTCTTAGACACTAGCGGACACTGCAATGACACAGGCAACTAAATGTGACCTGTCGCACACACCGGGGCACACACACACAAACACCTGAGGTACAGACACACACAACTATGTGCAAGAGTGCATGAGCACGTATTCCCCTAAGTCATTGAAAGGTAACCCACCACTTACGACTCCTCCCAAATCGATAGTCCTCCGTACCGCCGCCTCTGCTCCAACCTTACACTCTACATCTTTAACAGGGAGGTTAAGGGCCTAGGACAGCCGGAGGAGAGACTCATTAATTGAACTAAGATGTCTCCCTGTGCAGCCCAGTAAAGCATCATAGATACACTGTTAAAGAGATTAATGTATTGTCAGGCAAAGTCGTTGAAATGGTTTTAGATAAGACATCTAACAAAATTTGACCTTCACGTCCCTTTACCCTACTCTTTTCAATTTTCTCAAGGATCCCCCTTGCCACTTGAGATACGGCCTCTTTTCTTTTCCCAAAACTTCTCCCTCTCTCATTTCCTAGCGTAGTGATAGAACCCCAGGGGTAGTGTTAGTCCAGGTTTAACACCCACACTGTGAATGCTTGGACCAGACCAGGGGCAGTGTGTCTAGTGGAGCAAGGTCAGTCAGACCACCAGCCAGCTACTAGCTTTCCCTATTAAAGCCAGGCGTATGAAGCTCAGCTCTGTTCTCTCTCTGACTGGTCATTGATTATATATCCCCGCTGCAGGCTAATTCATTACTTCTTCTTACATTGCCCCTATTCCACCAGAAACAGGAATCAGAGGGAAAAGAAGGATTGTGATTGAAAATAAAAACTATTATAAACTGCCAGCAAAGCACTGCAGTTGGTGCTGAAGAGTATGGTTGGAATTAAATATTCTATAGTATTAGAAAATATAATTGTATTAGTTGATAGCCATATGACAGATGGGTGATTGGAGGTATTCTTGACCGAGGTAAAGGAATAAAGGTTGAGATTACATTTCCCCTTGAATTTTAATAAAGTATCTATCTGTCTGTCTGTCTGCAGAATAATGAGGTCAGACAACATGCACAAGGCTGGCTTTAAATGTGTGTTTATTGTGTTCATGTATAATTACCTTGATTTAGGCTACAGCTCCAAGATTTAATATATATATATTTTCTTTTACAATTGCTTTATTATGAGCTTCATCATATTTATTTATGATTTATTTTATATTACTTTTACATTTGACAACAAGATACAACGTACCTCCAGTAAACAGATAGCACACTTCCAGTACTTATCATGTATAAAAAGTCCTGAATCCAAACTGACACAACAGAAACGAAACGTATGTTTTACACATTTACATTATCATCTTGGAACCGTAATGCAAAAAAAATATGGAATCAGTTACGTTGTTTCGGTATAAAAAACTGCTCTTTTTTCTAATTTTATCACAAGGACAGATGCAAAGACAATGGTGGAGGTTGTTTGTTTGGACAATATGATGATATGACTGGGAAATAAAACAGTGCAGCTGATGCACGTTAGACCTAGTATATCATCTATAACCATTCAACATTTTCAAAATCAACATTATACACAGTGTACAAAACATTAAAGACCCCTTCCTAATATTGAGTTGCAGAGTTGCAGACCTCCTTCGACCCTCAAAAAAGCCAAACTCAATATTAGGAAGTATTGAATGGTTATGGACTCTACAAGCTGTCGAAAGCGTTCTACAGGGATGCTGTAGAATGTTGACTCCAATGCTTTCCACAGTTGAGTCAAGTTGGCTGGAAGTCCTTTGGGTGGTGGACCATTCTTGATACACACAGGAAACTGTTGAGCATGAAAAACCCAACAAAGTCTTGCCCATTCACCCCCTAAATGGCACACATACACAATCCATGTCTGAATTGTCTCAAGGCTTAAAATCATTATTTAACCTGTCTTCTCCTCTTCATCTACACTGATTGAAGTGGATTTAACAAGTGACGTCAATAAGGGATCATAGCTTTCACCTGGATTCACCTGGTCAGTCATGGAAAGAGCAGGTGTTCATAATGTTTTGTACACTCAGTGTACAGCAAAGCATTTTATTAGTGACAAGATGACAACATAGAATTTCAACTCGGTGATCAGGATAAATCATTTTGGGATGTAACAAACAGCCCAGGTACAGTAATAGTCCTGCACTGGAACAAGCTCAGGGGTGAAGATTCCCTTAGGTACAGATCTAGGATCAGCTTTCCCTCCCCCCAATTCTAACCTTAACCATTAGTGGGGGAAATGCTAAATGTACCGAAGCTCAGTGTCTGGGGTGACTTCCTCCTACACCACTGGAACTACACTGTCATCATCATCATTGATGGACACTTAAAGGGCACTAGACCAGATGTCTCCATAGGCGTAACCCTAAAGGAAAGTACTTCAATTAACATCCCATGCTTTTTCAGAAACTGTGTTTGTGCGTGCATGTGATACCAGAAGAAATACACTTTATCTGGATTTCAATGGAAAATTGCCTGTTTTCTCAACTCAGCAATATCTGTCACATAATAGGCTATCTCAGACATAGTCCTTCCTCATAAACATGTACAGTCTATTCACGATGAACAGCAGAACAGAGCATCTCTGTGGGAACATACAAATGCAGTGAAACTGTAAGCAGCATGTTTGTGGATATTGGATATCCATGAGGGGCATGTAGAATCGTAGCCTATATGTACTGAGTTACTGTCAGATATCTGAAACATGCTTGTATGAGTGCATTTGTAAGCAGAAGTTCTTGTTTCATTGCTTCTTTTCTGTTCCTGGTGGGTTTGTGAGGACTCTAAGGTTGCAAAATTCCAGTAACCATAGGGAATTTTGCAAACCTAGGGCATTCTAAAACTGAGCCTCATGTTTAGAAGCCACCTTAAATACAATAACCATGTCTGTCTGTCTCTATCGCTTTGGTCTGTCGATGTCGTCGATGTCTGCGAGGAGTTTCTGCCGGGCCTTCTTGTTGTGAGAACCCAGATACACGTTCACCAGGTTGGCCAGCTGCTTCATGGAGTACACCTTGTGGGACAGACAGACGTACACATATTATGGACAGACAGCCTGACAGCCTTCAATCTCAGATAGTCTTTGGTCTCAGACCATCTCAGATTGCCTTTAGTCTCAGATAGTCTTTGGTCTCAGACCATCTCATATAGTCTTTAGTCTCAGATACTCTTTAGTCTCAGACCATCTCAGATAGCCTTTAGTCTCAGAAAGTCTTTTGCCTCAGATAGTCTTTGGTCTCAGATCATCTCAGATAGCCTTTAATCTCAGAAAATCTTTAGTCTCAGATAGTCTTTAGTCTCAGACCATCTCAGATAGCCTTTAGTCTCAGAAAGTCTTTAGTCTCAGATAGCCTTTAGTCTCAGATAGTCTTTAGTCGCAGATCGTCTTTAGTCGCAGATCGTCTTCAGTCTCAGATCGTCTTTGGTCCCAAACCATCTCAGATAGCCTTTAGTCTCAGATAGCCTTTAGTCTCAGACAATCTCAGATAGTCTTTAGTCTCAGATAGCCTTTAGTCTCAGATAGCCTTTAGTCTCAGACAATCTCAGATAGCCTTTAGTCTCAGACAGTCTTTAGTCTCAGATAGCCTATAGTCTCAGATAGCCTATAGTCTCAGATAGCCTATAGTCTCAGATAGCCTATAGTCTCAGATAGCCTATGGTCTCAGATAGCCTATAGTCTCAGATAGCCTATAGTCTCAGATAGTCTTTAGTCTCAGATAGTCTCAGATCGCCTTAATGTAGGTCTCCACAAAGTCCTTGTCAGGGATGGGCCTCATGTCTGTCAGCTTCTCCAGCTTCATCAGGAACTGCTGGAAGTCCAGCTGCATCAGGGCCCGCCCTTCATTACTGCACTTCTTTACGTTACCCTAGCTACATAACGGAACAGGGGACACAAGTTGACTTTTTGTTGACTTTTGTATTATTTCTGTCAGACAGTACAAGATACAGAATAAGATACATAAGTTAAGTTTTTGTTGACATACATTTCAGAATCCAGAATTGTTTACTAGCAACGTTCTAAAAACATGACATTGTATTCTTGATGCCCAAGGCACAAGAATGAAAAACAAAAATGTCAAAGGAGAACATGTGAAATCGACAGAGACTTAATAAATCTAATTACTCTTAATTCTGCTCAGACAGTTTCCTTCAAGGCATCTTTTGTCTCAGACAGTTGAAGGGTTTGTTTTGTAAAAAAAAAAATATTTAATATTCATTGTTCACTTGATAACTTCACAAACTGTCTCTTCACACCGTGTGGGGGTCTGGATTTGAGGGTCCTCAGTCCGAGTGCCCGTCACATCTGACTGTTCCCTTGTGTGTGTTTGTGTATGTGTGTGTCTGTGTGTGTGTGTGTGTATGTGTGTAGCGTAGTGGAACCAAGTCCACCAGATCAGTGGCTGCTGACATCCATGTTTGTTCTGGTCCTGACAGAGCTGTTATTGCTTTCAGGGGAAGATAGATACTGCCAGAGTCTACATCTCTCTCCCCTCTCGCTTTCTCTCTCTCCATCCTTCTATCGCCCTCTCTCTTTCTCTCTCCCCCTCTTTATCTCTCTCCTTACCTCCCTACATCTATATCTCCCTCCCTTCCTCCTCTCTCTGAGGTTGCCAGAGTCCCACGGGGTGAGACAGTGAGTGGTGAGTCAGACTGTCAAGCGGCTCTAGCTCCTCTCTGAGGAGTCCAGTTGGGAGTGGGAGGCGAAGATACTGTAACAAACACAGCAAACAAGTGAGCGAGCAAGACAAACAGACAAACAGACCACACCTGGCCACACTACCATAGTGGAGGGATGGAGGTGATAGGAGGCACAGTACTGTGACACTCAGGCTGTGTCTATAATGGCATATAGTCATTTGGGATGCAGCCAGACCAGGGCCTTGGGGATACGGAGGGAAGGGAATACCAGAGTCTAGACTAATCCCAGTCTGGGATGGGCAGCTGAGAGAGGCAGACTCTAATACTGATACACAGATCATGTCCATGGTGATGTGTGAAGGAGCTCCACAGGTCTAATACTGATACATGGTGTCCATGGTGATGTGTCGAGCAGAGAATGAAGAGGACCCTTTATTACATGTTAGTTGGACATCTTTGGGCATCTTTTCCCAAACCCTATCCCTGGATTTACTGTATAGGGATATTTTTTATATATTTTTTTATTTAACCTTTATTTAACTAGCCAAGTCAGTTAAGACCAAATTCTTATTTACATTGACGGCCTACCCGGCCAAACCCGGACGACGCTGGGCCAATTGTGCGCAGCCCTATGGGACTCCCAATCATGAACGGTTGTGATACAGCCTGGATTCGAACCAGGGTGTCTGTAGTGACGCCTCTAGCACTGAGATGCAGTGCCTTAGACTGCTGCGCCACTCCGGAGCCCTAGTCCTAGCCTTAGAACTAAAACCCTAACTAACCCTAGTCCTGGCCTTAGAACTAAAACCCTAACTAACCCTAGTCCTGGCCTTAGAACTAAAACCCTAACTAACCCTAGTCATGTCCTTTGAACTAAAACCCTAACTAACCCTAGTCCTGGCCTTAGAACTAAAACCCTAACTAACCCTAGTCCTGTCCTTAGAACTTAAACCCTGAACTTCCAGCTCAGTAAAGCTCAGCACAATCAACCTGGGTGCAAAAATCTCCCTACCCACTTCCCTACCAGTTTCACGTTGTAACACTGTCAGAGATGTTGTGCTTGTGCCTCATCTTTCTCCCACTTCATCAAGAGATGGTCAGGGGCATTATGAAAGCTTTTTACCCACCCCCCTATTAATGCCATGTCTCTCAGACCTAAAGAGGATGTCTCACCTGACCGTAGAAAACTCTGCCTGCCAGTACTTATATTTCACAGATGCTTTCACACACGCACACTCAGACAAGGGTGCACGCACGCACACACCCACGGAACACCACCATGAATAATGCATTGTGCAGAGAAAAGGTACAAGTGCTGATTTGAAGGGAAATGCATTAGGCCCCAAAACCTTTGACTCACTAGCAAGGGAGAAGGGAGTGGAGAAGGTGGTTTTGGGAGCCATTTCAGATATGTCAAGTGTTTAGAGGAGACTCAGGCCAGCCTCGTGTCAGACATGTTCCTGTGGGGTCTCTATAACAGAACATATAACAGTCCTGGGATGGTGTTGGGGTTGGGGAGAAGGAGAAGGAGGCACAGAGAGTTAGCTAGTTGCTACCATATGGAGGGGATAAGAGGACTGAAGAGGAGTTGTCTCAGGAGAATGTCAGAGAAAGCTGGAGAAAAGCTGGGAGCACTCATGTCTTGAGTGCTTATCTAGGCAATCAGCGCGTTCCTTTGCGGTAACATTTCGTTTTTTATTTATTTATGACAAGCAGATGTTCCATCAAGAGGATGTTCAAACCTCGAGAAGAAGAGGGGGGGAGTAAAGAAAAGAGAATCAAACTTTTGTTGATCAATGTTCGGGCTCAAAGCACCTTGTGGTCGTACCTTACTGTGGGAGACGACAGGGGCTCCAATCCGGTCTTATTCAATAACTCACTTGAGGTATTCAGCCTATGACATGCGTCCCAGCTGATATTTACGAGTGTACCCCGGGAGCAAGGAACGGGCCCATCGACCAAAAAGATGGCAAAATAAGAGATGAACAAGCCAGCAAAAATGTACACACCTCTCCAATCCACTGGCAGTAAATCCCTCTATTCCACAGGTACATATTAGCATGTGGTAATAAACTCACTATAAACCATAATTGAATGAGCAGAAGGTTTGTGTTCACAGATATTATTTTTCCTGCTGTGCTTATCATAAGATATTTGCTGCCATTACAACTAGTCAGCAGCATTTTGCTGCTCATAAAAAAAGCATATATATATATATATATATATAGATATTTAAATCCCTGATTCTTACCTTTGAAATATACTATCACATAAACTGTAAGTGGGTACAGAGAGACATTATTTACTATTTTTGGAAAGGTTATATTAAATGGAATGACATGACTCATCAGGCACCACTCAGGCCCTTGATGAAGGTTGCAGTATATCTGCTGAAAAAGTGTTTTATCTAGAAATCAATGAAAGTGTTTTGTAAATCAAAGTAAGGATGTAGGAGTTGTTCCTCCATCTTATGAAACCTATTGGCTTCTCTGGTGATATCTGATGAAACATTCCTAGTTTTATGTAGAAATCAGTCACTGTATTTTGTATATGCAAGTAAACAACTTACCCCTCTACCAGAGTCCTGTTGGCCAGACGGATGCAGTGTTCCCACAGGACGTTAGACACAGGCAGAGGGACCCGGATGTGTCTGGACACATCACCCAGCCTCTTGTTAAACTCCTCAAACTCCTGAGGAATAAAAAAACCATAGCATTCGGTTCGTTTTTAAAAAAAAACATTTTTGGTCCACTGATAAATATATTACAAAGACATCATTGGGGATTTCACTACTTCTCAAAATCCCCAAAGTGTCATGCCTACTGAAGTCTAGTTAGCTATATTTTAAAGCAGAGATACTTTCACAAGTATTGTTGATTGTACTTTGTATTTTGATCAGCTAACGCCCAGTTCTACAGCTGAGCTGGTGAATAATGTTAGTCGACATGTGTTCTCATTAACACAGCTGAGCAGACATCCATCCAACCTTTCAGCCCTCACATACTCCCCATGCACCACAGATGTCCTAGCAACCCTTGCCATACAAGATGGCTGCTGGCCCCGCTCCATTCCAACATGAGCAGCAGAGACACATCAGTCATGGACGTGTTGATGCAGCTGGTCAGGCCTTTTTCATTTTTCTTTAATTTCACCTCAAAAAAGATATGTTGCTTTTTAGACACGAAGACCCATCGCTCTGACGCTCTCCATATGCCAAAAGCTACATGTTTCACCGTGTTTTTACACCTCGTTTGTTGCTGACACAAACGCCCCAATAGTACAGACTGGGGAGTCAGAAAAAGGCGAGCGATCCTTCAAAATGTTTTCCTCACTCACTCACTGCACCAAAAGCTTGTACGCTTGTTACACAGTCTGCAATTTTCAATTAGAAATGAATGGAGGTATTTATAGTGAAGGGTGTAGTGGTTCATGTTGGCAAACTGCAGAACACAGGAAAGGGAAATGAAGGTGACACATGTTTCACTAAAAAGGTTGTACATGATAAGGTATTGCATCTGACTGGAAGAATTCACAAGGAGAAATAAAACGCATCTGAATTTCATCATACAGTCATAAACCTAATAATAGATTTTCTCACACATTATTTTGATGCATGAAAGTAACCAAGGACTGCATTGAATGTCTTTTCAAACAACAATTTTGTGCCATCAAACGCTCACATTTTGAATAGCCTGGTTTGTAAATGAGACAATGTCAGTACCCCCTGCAACAATTTCCAATCTAAATGCAAATATATGCCAATATTGGATGCTAATATTCAACACAAACTCATGAATACAACATATATAATCTCCTCTAAAATACAACCCTGTATCAATCACTTGTCAATCATAAACCATACTGTAGTGATGCATGGGTTGACTCAACCCGCAGTAACCCCGATAGTGCCATATAAAATATGCATCCAAGCCAAACTGAAATCTAATCAGAAACATGTTGTGTCATTTTCACAGCTTTCTATGTCCTCCCAATGGGTCAAACATATGTCTTTTGGACATGTTGCACAGAAAGTCTTTCCCGTTTTTTGGGGGGTTGAGTTTCTGCATTTTCTCCCCAGTCCCTAAATGTCTTCGCTCCGTGAAAGAAGCAGATGAGAGAAAACTTGAACTAGATTGAAGTAATTATTCTATCGATTTATGATATTCTGGTGAGCAAGGGTTTATTTAGTCTTCTAGGGCAACATTTAATGACAGAAGAGAAGCTGCATGTATCTAATCATAGACAAGTTGACTAACAAATAGCCTACTAAAATGTCGAAAATTATAAGCAGAAACATTTAAATCCGTAAAGAGAAATCCTGCACCCCGTGTCCAAAAAATGTTTTGCCTTTTGTGATTGTAGTCTACAGCACATTTTTTTAATTAGTGCGTGAGGGTTGGGTGCAGGCCTCAGATTTTCACGTTATCACATATTTTCGGGCGGATGGGTTATTAGCAATTGCGGGCAGGTGAACGAACAGCTGACCCGCACACCACTACCATACTATGTCTACCTCAGAAAAAGATTGGATGAGCGGCATACATCTCAGCCTGACAGTTACTCTCATCTTGTCGTGTCAATTAAACTCTTAGGTCTGCTGCGATCATCGATATGGCAAATACGTTTAAATCAAGTCAGTGAGGCAGACACTTTTCCTCTGACTATTTGGCTTAAACAAAATTAGTTTGGCTTAGAGCGGCTTAATAATGCTCGCAGAGAGCTGTCTTCCAGGCATCCAATCCACAGATCCAGAAAGGTGAGCCTGAGTTTTTCATTAGAATTGAAGGCTGTGTAGTGGTTTGCTCGATGTGGTTCAGGATTTAAAGCTATGGCTGCTCAGACAGAAATGCTTATGCATATTTGGGGGATTCTCTTAGCTTCCCCCTCGCAAATAAGGCCCACGGTCACGCTTCCACTGCAAAACCCCCATCTGTTCCTCAACACTAGGGCCCCCTCTCTCCGTATGCTCCGGCTTCATGCTCATCACGCCACGCCGAGCCACACGTCCCCATGCAAAATGCATGATGGGATAAGTGGAAGGAATGAATAACGATTTGATACTAATTTGGGAAGAGAACTTTAAGCCTGGAGATAGTTACAGGAGGGGACCTAAGAAACTCACCTTTCCTTAACAAACCTCAAACTTAGCTTCCTGAATCTGCATTAAACTCCCCAAACTTCTTCCGTTATATGAATTATTCAAATCCTAACTGGCAAATAATTGATATCAGAAGACCTCGGAGTGGTTAGGGGAATAAGAAGAGGAAACTTTAAACAAAGATCTTGACATGTTGAAAGAGATTAAGTTATCGATGACCTTGTGCTTCTGGAAAATTTGATTAAAAAAATAATCCATATTTGAAAGATCTCACTGCATTTCAAAACATTTCCAATAGACAGTCTCAAAAGAGAGGTGTCATCTTTAGTTCCTAACCAGGAAGCCTTGCTGAAAAAAAAGTATTTGCAATGTTTTTCTTTCTGCAGTGCAATTGAATGTTCATAGCGGGAATAGGAGAGAGATGGCCATGTATGGGGGATGTGTGGTGCCTAGATGGTTTCCCATGAGCTACTGTAAGTGTGCTGTACTGTGGGATCCATAAGAACAACACTTAACCTGAACTACTGTGGTACAAATACAAAGCTGTCCAACTGGGCAACCTGCCCATATACTGTTTGCTATAAACAGATAAACAAATGCATTGAAATAGTAGTACCAATCCATTTTCAAGATAATACAAAATAGTCACGTGGTCTAGCTTAACTAAAATACACACGGCCAAAAGTAATTAGAGGATTTGGCTTTTTTAGTCACACCTGCTGCTGATCGATTTTATAAACCGAGCTCACAACCATGCAATCTCCATAGACAAACACTGACAGTAGAATGGCCCGTACTGAAGAGCTCAGTGACTTTCAACGTGGCCCAGTCATAGGATGCCACCTTTCCAACAAGTCAGTTCGTCAAATCTATGCCCTGCTAGAGCTGCCGCGGTCAACTGTAAGTGCTGTTATTGTGAAGTGGAAAGGTCTAGGAGCAACAACGACTCAGCCGCGAAATGGTAGGCCACACAAGCTCACAGAACGGGATCGCCGAGTGCTGAAGCGCGTAAAAATCATCTGTCCTCGGTTGCAACACTCACTATCGAGTTCCAAACTGCCTCTGGAAGCAATCAGCACAAGAACTGTTCGTTGGGAGCTTCATGAAATGTGTTTCCATGGCCGAGCAGCCGCACACAAGCCTAAGATCACCATGTGCAATGCCAAGCGTTGGCTGGAGTGGTGTAAAGCTTGCCACCATTGAACTCTGGAGCAGTGGAAATGCGTTCTCTGGAGGGATAAATCACGCTTTACCATTTGGCAGTCCGAAAAATCTGGGTTTGGTGGATGCCAGGAGAATGCAACCTGCCCGAATGCATAGTGCCAACTTTAAAGTTTGGTGGAGGAGGAATAATGGTCTGGAGCTGTTTTTCATGGTTTGTGCTAGGCCCCTTAGTTCCAGTAAAGGGAAATCTTAATGCTACAGAGTACAATGACATTCTGGACGATTCTGTGCTTCCAACTTTGTGACAACAGTTTAGGGAAGTCCCTTTCTTGTTTCAACGTGACAATGCCCCCGTGCACAAAGCAAGGTCTATACAGAAATGGTTTGTTGTGATCGCTGTGGAAGAACTTGACTGGCCTGCACAGAGCCCTGACCTCAACCCCATCAAACAGCTTTGGGATGAATTGGGACGCCGACTGCGAGCCAGGCCAAATCGCCCAACATCAGTGTCCAACCTCACTAATGCTCGTGGCTGAATGGAAGCAAGTCCCTGCAGCAATGTTCCAACATCTAGTGGAAACCATTCCCAGAAGAGTTGAGGCTGTTATAGCAGAAAAGGGGGGACCAACTCCATATTAATGACTATGATTTTGGAATGGGATGTTTGACGAGCAGGTGTCCACATACTATTGTAGTGTAGATGAGATCTGTGATTGTGCTGTCTGTCAAAAATGTTGAGTGCTTTGAGAACAGGGGAAGCTCAATGTAAATTCAACCCATAAACTACCATGGTGAACGTATCAATCTTCAACAGAGTGAGAGCTACTATACTAAAGGATGCCTTGCATAATCCTGTAGAATATTTATGGTAATTGATAGTGCCTTGGGGAGATCTTTACTTGGGTTGATATGTAACATTTAATGCTAGTGTAGTAGTGAACAGTGGAAGAGAGTACCGTCCTAGGGGAGTTAGAACCTGGGTCGCCCGGCCCTACGGCAAACACGCTATTCACAACCCCAGGAGAGTAACTGCTATTTCCCTAGGTAATGGGCTTACAAAGGCTAGGGTCGTTACAGTATGCTTTGCTAAGAAGTAATGTCAATACAGTATATTGTGTGATCTGATATGGTCAGCGGTCTGCAGCTCCACCATACAATCAATTATATTAAAATATATACAGTACCAGTGAAACGTTTAGACCCATCTACTCATTCAAGGGATTTTCTTTATTTGTACTACTTTCTACATTGTAGAATAGTAGTGAAGACATCAAAACTATGAAATAACACATATGGAATCATGTAGTAAACAAAAAAAGTGTTAAACAAATCTAAATATACACTGCTCAAAAAAATAAAGGGAACACTAAAATAACACATCATAGATCTGAATTAATGAAATAATCTTATTAAATACTTTTTTCTTTACATAGTTGAATGTGCTGACAACAAAATCACACAAAAAATATCAATGGAAATCAAATTTATCAACCCATGGAGGTCTGGATTTGGAGTCACACTCAAAATTAAAGTGGAAAACCACACTACAGCCTGATCCAACTTTGATGTAATGTCCTTAAAACAAGTCAAAATGAGGCTCAGTAGTGTGTGTGGCCTCCACGTGCCTGAATGACCTCCCTACAACGCCTGGGCATGCTCCTGATGAGGTGGCGGATGGTCTCCTGAGGGATCTCCTCCCAGACCTGGACTAAAGCAGCCGCCAACTCCTGGACAGTCTGTGGTGCAACGTGGCGTTGGTGGATGGAGTGAGACATGATGTCCCAGATGTGCTCAATTGGATTCAGGTCTGGGGAACAGGCGGGCCAGTCCTTAGCATCAATGCCTTCCTCTTGCAGGAACTGCTGACACACTCCAGCCACATGAGGTCTAGCATTGTCTTGCATTAGGAGGAACCCAGGGCCAACCGCACCAGCATATGGTCTCACAAGGGGTCTGAGGATCTCATCTCGGTACCTAATGGCAGTCAGGCTACCTCTGGCGAGCACATGGAGGGCTGTGCGGCCCCCCAAAGAAATGCCACCCCACACCATGACTGACCCACCGCCAAACCGGTCATGCTGGAGGACGTTGCAGGCAGCAGAACGTTCTCCACGTCGTCTCCAGACTCTGTCACGTCTGTCACGTGCTCAGTGTGAACCTGCTTTCATCTGTGAAGAGCACAGGGCGCCAGTGGCGAATTTGCCAATCTTGGTGTTCTCTGGCAAATGCCAAACGTCCTGCACGGTGTTGGGCTGTAAGCACAACCCCCACCTGTGGACGTTGGGCCCTCATACCACCCTCATGGAGTCTGTTTCTGACCGTTTGAGCAGACACATGCACATTTGTGGCCTGCTGGAGGTCATTTTGCAGGGCTCTGGCAGTGCTCCTCCTTGCACAAAGGCGGAGGTAGTGGTCCTGCTGCTGGGTTGTTGCCCTCCTACGGCCTCCTCCACGTCTCCTGATGTACTGGCCTGTCTCCTGGTAGCGCCTCCATGCTCTGGACACTACGCTGACAGACACAGCAAACCTTCTTGCCACAGCTCGCATTGATGTGCCATCCTGGATGAGCTGCACTACCTGAGCCACTTGTGTGGGTTGTAGACTCCGTCTCATGCTACCACTAGAGTGAAAGCACCGCCAGCATTCAAAAGTGACCAAAACATCAGCCAGGAAGCATAGGAACTGAGAAGTGGTCTGTGGTCACCACCTTCAGAACCACTCCTTTATTGGGGGTGTCTTGCTAATTGCCTATAATTTCCACCTGTTGTCTATTCCATTTGCACAACAGCATGTGAAATGTATTGTCAATCAGTGTTGCTTCCTAAGTGGAAAGTTTGATTTCACAGAAGTGTGATTGACTTGGAGTTACATTGTGTTGTTTAAGTGTTCCCTTAATTTTTTTGAGCAGTGTATATTTGAGATTCTTCAAAGTAGTCACCCTTTGCCTTGATGACAGCTTTGGACACACTTGGCATTCTCTCAATCAGCTTCATCAGGTAGTCACATGGAACGCATTTCAATTAACAGGTGTGCCTTGTTAAAAGTTAATTTGTGGAATTTCTTTCCTTAATGCGTTAGAGCCAATCAGTTGTGTTGTGACAAGGTAGGGATGGTATACAGAAGATGGTATTTTACCAAATAGGGATAGGTCCATAGTATGGCAAGAACAGCTCAAATAAGCATTACTTCAAGACATGGTGAGTAAATTCGGAAAATTTCAAGAACTTTGAAAGTTCCTTCAAGTGCAGTCACAAAAACCATCAAGCACTATGATGAAACTTCCATTAGCATAAATTCATAAACCATCGCGGTTCACACAAAACACATTTCACAGCGAAAACAAATCCCTTACCTTTTGAAGAACTTCTGCTGAGGGCTTCCCAAGTGTCCAACGAAGACATCCAATGGTTCTTTTGTTAGAAAAAGTCATTTATTATATCCATAAATCTCTGTTTGGTTGGCGCGTTATGTTCATAAAATACAGCGTCCACTCGCCCATTGAACTGTGAAGAGAACGCGTTCAATCTATACACTTGTCCAAGAACAATCAAACATCATTGATAATGTATCCTTAGGAACACTTTTATGTATATTTACTATAATATTTCAACTGGATTATAAACTGGACGATAGGAAAGGAAAAAAACACAGCGCGCGTGAGCCCATGAACGCGCTTCCTCTTCTGTTTACATCCGATGACTTGTTCGAAATTCTTCTTATATTACCATCCAGAGCAACTAAACATCACCAAACACTGTCTAGAGACTGTTGACATCCAGTGGAAGCAATAGGTACTGCAATCTTACTCCCAGAAATGGCTGTTTTCAATAGGGAGGGGTTCAAAATGAGGCAATGTGTCAAAAACACTTTTTCCAGGACAGAAATTCCTCTGGTTTTTCGCCTGCTATATCCGTTCTGTTATACTCACAGACATTATGTTAACACTTTTAGAAACGTCAGAGTGTTTCCTATCCAATAGTACTAATTATGTGCATATCCTATTTTCTGGGCCTGAGTGGGAGGCATTTTACTTTGGGCACGCCAGACTCTCCAAAACCGTCACCTCGGGAGCCGCTCCCTAAGAAGTTAAGGGAGAAATAAAAGTTTATGGCCCGTATCACTTAGTGTCCTGCCTAGCAGTAAATAATTATGTTTTATACAGATGTGTAGGAGGAGATTCCGCCTATGAGGAACGGTTAAATATCAGTGCTTGAGTGAAAATGTCTTTGTCTGATGCAGCTGTATTGACCCTCTGGGAGAATAAACTTGGTTAAGCTTTCATAGTGTCCATTGAGTTTTTTACTCTGATATTAGAACCTAACAGTAAAACAGGACAATGACCCAACACGCCTCCAGGCTGTGTAAGGGCTATTTGACCAAGAAGGAGAGTGATGGAGTGTTGCATCAGATGAACTGGCCTCCACAATCACCCGACCTCTACCCAATTGAGATGGTTTGAAATGAGTTGGACCGCAGAGTGAAGGAAAAGCAGCTAACATGTGCTCAGCATATGTGGGAACTCCTTCAAGACTGTTGGAAAAGCATTCCAGGTGAAGCTGGATTGAGAGAATGCCAAGAGTGTACAAAGCTGTCATTAAGGCAAAGGGTGGCTACTTTGAAGAAATTAAACAAAAAAAGAAACGTCCTCTCACTGTCAACTGCGTTTATTTTCAGCAAACTTAACATGTGTAAATATTTGTATGAACATAACAAGTTTCAACAACTGAGACAAACTGAACAAGTTCCACAGACACGTGACTAACATAAATGGAATAATGTGTTAAACAAAAAAGTAACAGTCAGTATTGGGTGTGGCCACCAGCTGCATTAAGTACTGCAGTGCATCTCCTCCTCATGGACTGCACCAGATTTGCCAGTTCTTGCTGTGAGATGTTACCCCACTCTTCCACCAAGGCACCTGCAAGTTCCCAGACATTTCTGGGGGGAATGGCTCTAGCCCTCACCCTCCGAACCAAGAGGTCCCAGACGTGCTCAATGGGATTGTGATCCGGGTTCTTCGCTGGCCATGGCAGAACACTGACATTCCTGTCTTGCAGGAAATCACGCACAGAACGAGCAGTATGGCTGGTGGCATTGTCATGCTGGAGGGTCATGTCAGGATGAGCCTGCAGGAAGGGTACCACATGAGGGAGGAGGATGTCTTCCCTGTAACGCACAGCGTTGAGATTGCCTGCAATGACAACAAGCTCAGTCCAATGACGCTATGACACACCGCCCCAGACCATGACGGACCCTCCACCTCCAAATCGATCCTGCTCCAGAGTACAGGCCTCGGTCTAACGCTCATTCCTTCGACGATAGACGTGAATCCGACCATCACCCCTGGTGAGACAAAACCGTGACTCGTCAGTGAAGAGCACTTTTTGCAAGTCAAATCAAATCAAATTGTATTTGTCACATACACATGGTTAGCAGATGTTAATGCGAGTGTAGCGAAATGCTTGTGCTTCTAGTTCCGACCATGCAGTAGTATCTAACAAGTAATCGAACAAATTCACAACAACTACCTTATACACACAAGAGTAAAGGAATGAATACGAGCATGTACATATAAATATATGGATGAGCGATGGCTGACCGGCATAGGCAAGATGCAGTAGATGGTATGGAGTACAGTATATACACATATATGTGAGATAAGTAATGTAGGATATGTAAACATTATATAAATGGCATTGTTTAAAGTGGCTAGTGATACATTATTTCATCCAATTATAATTATTAAAGTGGCTACAGATTTGGGTCGATGGCCGAACGGCATAGGCAAGATACAGTAGATGGTTTAGAGTACAGTGTATACATTTGATATGAGTATGTCGGATACGTAAACATTATATACAAAATTGTTTAAAGTGGCTAGTGATACATTTGTTACATCCAATTCCTATGTTTAAAGTGGCTAGAGATTTAAGTCAGTATGTTGGTAGCAGCCACTTAATGTTAGTGATGGCTGTTTAACAGTCTGATGGCCTTGAGGTAGAAGCTGTTTTTCAGTCTCTCGGTCCCAGCTTTGATGCACCTGTACTGACCTCGCCTTCTGGATGATAGCGGGGTGAACAGGCAGTGGCTCGGGTGGTTGTTGTCCTTGATGATCTTTTTGGCCTTTCTGTGACATCGGGTGGTGTAGGTGTCCTGGAGGGCAGGTAGTTTACCCCCGGTGATGCGCTGTGCAGTCCTAACTACCCTCTGGAGAGCCTTACGGTTGTGGGCGGAGCAGTTGCCGTACCAGGCGGTGATACAGCCCGACAGGATGCTCTCGATTGTGCATCTGTAAAAGTTTGTGAGTGATTTTGGTGACAAGCCGAATTTCTTCAGCCTCCTGAGGTTGAAGAGGCGCTGTGCGCCTTCTTCACCACGCTGTCTGTGTGGGTGGACCAATTCAGTTTGTCCGTGATGTATGCCGAGGAACTTAAAACTTTCCACCTTCTCCACTACTGTCCCCTCGATGTGGATAGGGGGGTGCTCCCTCTCCTGTTTCCTGAAGTCCACGATCATCTCCTTTGTTTTGCTGACATTGAGTGAGAAGTTATTTTCCTGACACCACACTCCGAGGGCCCTCACCTCCTCTCTGTAGGCCGTCTCGTCGTTGTTGGTAATCAAGCCTACCACTGTAGTGTCGTCAGCAAACTTGATGATTGAGTTGGATGCGTGCTTGGCCACGCAGTAATGGGAAAGCAGGGAGTACAGGAGAGGGCTGAGAACGCACCCTTGTGGGGCCCCAGTGTTGAGGATCAGCGGGGTGGAGATGTTGTTTCCTACCCTCACCACTTGGGACCGGCCCGTCAGGAAGTCCAGGACCCAGTTGCACAGGGCTGGGTCGAGACCCAGGGTCTCGAGCTTAATGACGAGCTTGGAGGGAACTATGGTGTTAAATGCTGAGCTGTAGTCGATGAACAGCATTCTTACATAAGTATTCCTCTTGTCCAGATGGGTTAGGGCAGTATGCAGTGTGATTGCGATTGTGTCGTCTGTGGACCTATTGGGACGGTAAGCAAATTGGAGTGGGTCCAGGGTGTCTGGCAGGATGGAGGTGATATGATCCTTGACTAATCTCTCAAAGCACTTCATGATGACGGAAGTGAGTGCTACGGGCGATAGTCATTTAGCTCAGTCACCTTAGCTTTCTTGGGAACAGGAACAATGGTGGCCCTCTTGAAGCATGTGGGAACAGCAGACTGGGATAGGGACTGATTGAATATGTCCGTAAACACACCAGCCAGATGGTCTGCGCATGCTCTGAGGACACGCCAGGGATGCCATCTGGGCCGGCAGCCTTGCGAGGTTAACACATTTAAATGTTTTTCTCAAATTGGCTGCGGTGAAGGTGAGCCCGCAGGTTTTGGTAGCGGGCGTGTCGGTGGCACTGTATTGTCCTCAAAGCGAGCAAAGAAGTTGTTTAGTTTGTCTGGGAGCAGGGCGTCATGGTCCATAGCGTGGCTGGTTTTCTTTTTGTAGTCCGTGATTGACTGTAGACCCTGCCACATTCCTCTTGTGTCTGAGCCGTTGAATTGTGACTCTACTTTGTCTCTATATTGGCGCTTAGCTTGTTTGATTGCCTTGCGGAGGGAATAGCTGCACTGTTTGTATTCAGTCATGTTTCCGGTAGCCTTACCCTGGTTAAAAGCAGTGGTTCGCGCTTTCAGTTTCTTGCGAATGCTGCCATCAATCCACGGTTTCTGGTTGGGGAAGGTTTTAATATTTGCTATGGGTACAACATCACCAATGCACTTGCTAATAAACTCGCTCACCGAATCAGCGTATACATCAATGTTGTTGTCAGATGCTATCCGGAACATATCCCAGTCCACGTGCTCGAAGCAATCTTGCAGCATGGAATCAGATTGTTCGGACCAGCGTTGAACAGACCTGAGAACGGGCGTTTCCTGTTTTAGTTTCTGTTTGTAGGCTGGGAGCAACAAAATGTCATGGTCAGACTTGCCGAAAGGAGGGCGGAGAATAGCCTTGTATGCATCACGGAAGTTGGAATAACAGTGGTCCAGTATTTTACCAGCCCGGTGGCACATTCGATATGCTGGTAAAATTTCAGAGCCTTGTTCTTAAATTAGCCTTATTAAAATCCCCAGCCACAATAAATGCAGCCTCAGGATATGTGGTTTCCAGTTTACATAGAGTCCGATGAATTTCTTTCAGTGCCGTCGATGTATCAGCTTGAGGGGGGATGTACACGGCTGTGATTATAATCGAGGAGAATTCTCTTGGTAGATAATGCGGTCTGCATTTGATTGTAATGAATTCTATGTCAGGTGAACAAAGGACTTGAGTTCCTGTATGTTGTTATGATCACACCACGTCTCGTTAATCATAAGACACACACCCCACCCTTCTTCTTACCAGACAGAAGTTTGTTTCTGTCGGGCGCGATGCGTGGAGAAACCAGGTGGCTGTACCGACTCGATAACGTGTCCTGAGTGAGCCATGTTTCCGTGAAGCAAAGAACGTTGCAGTCTCTGATGTCTCTCTGAAAGGCAACCCTTGATCTGATTTCGTCTACTTTGTTGTCAAGAGACTGTACATTGGCGATTAAAATACTCGGGAGAGGTGAGCGATGCGCCCGTCGGCGTAGCTTGACCAAAGATCGCCGCGCTTTTCTTCTCTCCGGCGCCGCCGCTTTGAGTCGCCGGTGCTATCCAGTCTAGTGTCCTGGCTGGGGTAACAAACCGAGAATCCTCTTTGGGAAAGTCGTATTCGTGGTCGTAATGTTGGTAAGTTGACGTTGCTCTTATATCCAATAGTTCCTCCCGGTTGTATGTAATAAAACTTAATATTTCCGGGGTAACAATGTAAGAAGTAATACATAAAAAAACAAAATACTGCATGGTTTCCTGAGAACGTGAAGCGAGGCTGCCATCTCTGTCGACGCCGGAAGTACCAATGTCCTGTCTGGTCCAGCGACAGTGGGTTTGTGCCCATAGGCAACGTTGTTGCCGGTGATCTCTTGTGAGGACATGCCTTACAATAGGCCTACAAGCCCTCAGTACAGCCTCTCTCAGCCTATTGCGGACAGTCTGAGCACTGATGGAGGGATTGTCCCGCAGGTGTGATGTTCGGATGTACCGATCCTGTGCAGGTGTTGTTACACGTGGTCTGCCACTGCGAGGACGATCAGCTGTCCGTCCTGTCTCCCTGTAGAGCTGTCTTAGGAGTCTCACAGTACGGACATTGCAATTTATTGCCATGGCCACATCTGCAATCCTCATGCCTCCTTGCAGCATGCCTATGGCACGTTCACGCAGATGAGCAGGGACCCTGGGCATCTTTCTTTTGGTGTTTTTCAGAGTCACTAGAAAGGCCTCTTTAGTGTCCTAAGTTTTCATAACTGTGACCTTAATTGCCTACCGTCTGTAAGCTGTTAGTGTCTTAACTTATTAGGGAGCAGCGCACGAGGTGACAGTTTTGGAGACCCTGGCGTGCCCAAAGTAAAATGCCTCCCATTCAGGCCCAGAAAATAGGATATGCACATATTTAGTACCATTGGACAGGAAACACTCTGAATGTTCTAAAAGTGTTAACCATTTGTCTGTGAGTAAAACAGAACGGATATGGCAGGCAAAACCCAGAGGAATTTCTGTCCTGGAAAAAGTGGTTTTGACACATTGCTAATTTGGAACCCCTCCCTTATGAAAATGCCCTTATAAGGGCATATGAATGCATTACCTATCGCTTCCTCTGGATGTCAACAGTCTCGAGTGTTCAGATTTTTTTTAGATGCTTTTAGAGCAGAGAAGAAGAGGAATCAGGAAGTGCCCCCACAGATCTCAATAGAAGAGGACGCGCGCTCCCGCCAGGCACGCTCTGTGGTTCTTTCCTTTCTTATCGCCCAGTTTATATTCCGGTTGAAATATTATACCATTTATACAGAAAAGTGTTCCTAAGGATATATTTAAAATGATGTTTGATTGTTCTTGGACAAGTTTATAGGTATAAGTTGAGCGAGTTCTCTTCACGTTTCAATGGGCCAGTGGAGGCTGTAGTTTCTGATTATAGCTATGAACCAAACAGAGATTTATGGATATAATACATTACTTTTTCTAACAAAACAACCATGGATTGTCTTCGTTGGACACTTGGGAAGCCATCAGCAGAAGTTCTTCAAAAGGTAATTGATTTGTTTTCGCTGTGAAATGTGTTTTGTGTGAACCGTGAAGGCTAATGAATTCATGGTAATGGAAAAATAGTGAAGGTGCTACCCTCAAACAATCAAATGTGGTGCTTTTGCCGTAAAGCCTTTTTGAAATCTGACAACGCTGTGATATTGCCAAGAAGCAGAGCTTTTGATGAATATGAAACACTTGTATATTGATGCATGTTTAATAATTCAACTTTGGGATTTTGAATTTAGGAGGACTGAGAGGACTGAGACTGCAGTACTTATGGCTTCCACTAGATGTCAACAGTCTCTATACAACGACTGGGAATTCTAGGAGTAACCAGAACGGATAGGAACAGGAAGAAGTCAGGGGTCCACTTTTGTAAACAAGGTTTGACGCACGCAAGATTGTGAATGCGCACCACTTTATTTTTCTTTCCTATCGTTCACGTTATCGTCCGGTTGAAATATTACAGCAAATCTACACAAGGATACCTAAGGATACATTAAAAATGATGTTTGATTTGATTGTAGAAAGTGTATAGGTATAATTTGAACGTGTTCTCTTCACGGTTCAATGGGCGACTCAACGGTGGATTTTATGATCATAACGCGCCAACCAAACTGAGATTTATGGATATAATAAATGGCTTTTTCTAACAAAAGAACCATTGGATGTCTTCGTTAGACACTTGGGAAGCCCTCAGCAGAAGTTCTTCGAAAGGTAAGGGATTTTATATTAGCGATTTTATGCGTTTTATATGAGAGGGGCTATCCTCAAACAATCAAATGTTGTGCTAGCGCCCCACTGCTCCCTAAGTAGTTAACGACCGTTCCACAGGTGCATGTTCATTTATTGTTTATGGTTCATTGAATAAGCATGGGAAACAGTGTATAAACACTTTACAATGAAGATCTGTGAAGTGATTTGGATTTTTACGAATTATCTTTGAAAGACAGGGTCCTGAAAAAGGGACGTTTCGTTTTTTGCTGAGTTTATTTTGATTTGTTTAACACTGTTTTGGTTACTACATGATTCCATATGTGTTATTTAAAAATGTAGAAAATAGTTAAAATAAAGAAAAACCTTTGAATGAGTAGGTGTGTCCAAACATTTGACTGGTACTGTATATAAATAAATACATTTTAAAGGAATTATTATATTTATCTACTTTGGTATGGAGACAAGCCTCTTTTTCAGGTTAAGTCAAGTCAGCTCTACATAAACTCATTGGACATGAATGTGCGACACCGCCACTATGTTCCAGAGGCCAGCATGCGTTCTGTATGTGGATTTTACAGCTCCTTAGAGTTATTACAGAAAATATATACAGAGGAAAATCAGCCATAAACCATGATCCATCACTGTATTATTACAGCAATGACATGCCAAACGGACATGACCTTACGAAGTAATTCATTACAGGAATATACACATACACACGTCCTTCACCATATTTTAGTCATTACATTCACACATACTAAAACACACATGCCACATTACCTTTAACAGGACGGCCACGTACATGTTGTGCTGCGACATTATCTCCCTAATGTCCCACTTAACTGCAGCCATCACCAGCAGCATCTGTTTGTAGTCTAAAGCCTTGGCCGCCACCACCCAGTATATGGGTTTACGTAGCTCACTGCCGTGGAGACAGTCTATAAGCGAATGACAAGGAGAATGGAATAAACAAGGACAGTGGTTATGTCATAAATGGCATCCTACTCCCTTCATAGTGCACTACTTTTGACCAGGGCCCTGGTCAGAAGTAGTGAAGTATATAGGGAATAGTGCTCCATTTAGGACGCAGGCATAAACAAGGACAGTGTCATTCAATACTCACTCTGTACATTTTACTCAGTGTACAAAGTAAGTAAGGACAGAAAAAGTGAAAAACGTTCGGTAGAAAGATTTGAGAATGTTAAAATGTTATTTTCTCCTGGCAGTGAACTTTGGAAAGTGTAAAATCGTTTGGGCTAGATATGGATTTTGAGTTCCTTTTTGAAAATGTGTAACTCTGACACACCCTCAAGACTCTGTAATGGTACACACGTTGAAAAAAATCAAGCTGATAGAGAAGAGTTTGTGGTCAACAGCCATTTCCACCCTCACTGATAAGGTCATGTGTGTCAGAGGAGATCACAACCACTAATTAATAACATGACTGATTTTGTCCTCCTGCAGAATGACACTAGGTTCTTTCCGAGAGAAATTGTCAAAGAAAACATGTCCTCCGGATAGCGCAGAAGTACATATACAGGTGCACAATTAAGAGCATCCTGTCGGGCTCCATCACCGCCTGGTACAGCAACTGCACCGCCCACAACCGCAGGGCTCTCCATAGGGTAGTGCGGTCTGCACAACGCATCACTGGTGGCAAACTACCTGCCCTCCAGGACACCTACAACACCTGATGTCACAGGAAGGCAAAAAAGATCATCAAGGACAACAACCACCTGAACCACTACCTGTTCACCCCGCTTCCATCCAGAAGGCGAGGTCAGTACAGGTGTATCAAAGCTGGGACAGAGAGATTGAAAAACAGCTTCTATCTTAAGGCCATCAGACTGTTAAACAGCCATCACTAGCACAGAGAGGTGGCTGCCTACCTACAGACGTGATATCATTGGCCACTTTAATAAATGGAACTAGACACTTTAATAATGCCACTTTAAGAATGTGTACATATCTCAGATTACTCATCTCATATGTACACTACCGTTCAAAAGTTTGGCGTCACTTAGAAATGTCCTTGTTTTTGAAAGAAAAGCTGTTAATGTTGTAAATGACTATTGTAGCTGGAAACGGCCAATTTTTTATGGAATATCTACATAGGCGTACAGAGGCCCATTATCAGCAACCATCACTCGTGTGTTCCAATGGCACATTGTGTTAGCTAATCCAAGTTTATCATTTTAAAAGGCTAATTGATGATTAGAAAACCCTTTTGTAATTATGTTAGCACAGCTGAAAACAGTTGTTCTGATTAAAGAAGCAATAAAACTGGCCTTCTTTAGACTAGTTGAGTATCTGGAGCATCAGCATTTGTGGGTTCAATTACAGGCTCAAAATGGGAGTAGTACACAGCGTTGTACGAGATCTTCAGTTTCTTGGCAATTTCTCGCATAGCCTTCATTTCTCAGAACAAGAAAAGACTGACGAGTTGCAGAAGAAAGGTCTTTGTTTTTGGCCATTTTGAGCCTGTAATTGAACCCACAAATGCTGATGCTCCAGATACTCAACTAGTCTAAAGAAGTTTTATTGCTTCTTTAAATCAGAACAACAGTTTTCAGCTGTGCTAACATAATTGCAAAAGGGTTTTCTAATGATCAATTAGCCCTTTAAAATGATAAACTTGGATTAGCTAACACAACGTGCCATTGGAACACACGAGTGATGGTTGCTGATAATGGGCCTCTGTACGCCTATGTAGATATTCCATAAAAAATCTGCGGTTTCCAGCTACAATAGTAATTTACAACATTAACAATGTCTACACTGTATTTCTGATCAATTTGATGTTTGTTTAATGGACAAATAAAATGCTTTTCTTTAAAAAAACAAGGACATTTCTAAGTGACCCCAAACTTTTGAACGGTAGTGTAGGTTGTGTTTGTAATTTGGCATCCTAATCCCTAAATAACAGGAGTAGGCAACTAGATTCAGCCACGGGCCAATTTTGTTGGCACAAATGGTTGGGGGACGGGTAATAATTATAATAATTTGTACACTAAAAACTGACCACAACTAGCCTCAAAAGGAGATTGTATTTGAAAATAACAATAATTTCATACCTAGATGACATTGAGACACGATCACAAACGTCTCGTGCCATTCGGACTGTGCAACGCCCCTGTGCACTTTTTAGGGAATAGGGTGCCATTCCGGATATATCCATAGAGTTGTGGAGTGACTGACCTGTGAGTAGAACTGCTGGAGGAATGGCTTCTTGGCTGCAGGCATCATAGTATCCAGGTGAGACTGAAGGAACTCAAACTGCTTGGCCAGAAACACCCTGGGAAGAGAGACAGAGAGTGAAATCAGTGCAGGCTTTTAGCTAGGTGGATAGGCCCACCAAATCAGAGATTGAAGCAGTGTTAGAGGGGGTATGGAGAGGGGTAGGAGAGGAGGGGAGCAGGGGCTTTAGCTGAATGGATTGGGATATTGCAGACAGAATAGGTTACCTTTTCCCCTCTCTCTCCTGAGCTTTAGAAACTCTTGATACCCTGTGCTTGTTAATGAGGTCGTTTCAGTCCTAGCATCAGATGGAGGTGGAAGGCTGTACGAGGTACAGTAGCTACAAATTGAGTTTTGGCCAGGTCATACTGCACCTTCTTGTTGGTTTAAATCAGCACCATATCAGGCCATGAAGCCTAAAACAGTGGGACTTTTTACATTCACTGTGTTTTCATCACTACCGCTATACATTAGCAAACACTGAGCCACAGAATAGTTGTGGGGAAAAAAACTATTAATTAAAATCAATATTAACAAAAATAAAAGCTAGTCCAGTGTAAAAATCGGGCACGGGGGGATTGAAGACATTTTTTAAATGTGTCAGCATGATCAACGCTATTATTTACATGCACAAAATTGAAGAAAGTAAGTTCACCTAACTGGGCTGTAGTTCAGGATAGTCAGCCAGCCATTGAGGAGTTCAACTAAGAATTTCTCACAGAATCAGCATGGTGGCTATTATTCCCCTTGCACCTACAATAACCACAGTTTAATGACGGGCAGAGAGTCAACTGAGTGTGCAAATCTGGTGATTACCGTTAATGACTGGCCGTGCGACAAGGCCAACGCAAGACAAGGGGAAGGCATAGAGATTAACGGACCCCATTATAACAGTATGGTAACTGTTAAATAAACAATATTGTACACTACGGACTAGGGTTGTGTCCCAAATTACACCCTGTTTTCTATATAGTGCACTACCTTTGACACAAAAAAAGTAGTGCACCATGAGGAGAATAGGGTGCCATTTGGGATACATACTAGGGCAGCAGGTGGAAATGCTACTTAGTAGGCTGGAGCTGGAGCCGAAAGTTCAGTTGGGATGAGATACGTATGAGAGAGAAGAAGAGAATTAATCGAAATCGTTTAGCCGTGGAACAACAGTTGCACTTGCAGGGTTTTTCATTTGGTGATGCAACACGCCCACTTTAGATGTTAGAGAAATAAATTAAACATGTGAATGTCTGTTATGTGTAATCCAAGATGGTCGTTACATAACGACATTGTGTTGACACATTCTTTATTAATAAGTGCTTGTTGCAGTAGAAACCAGCTGCCTACTGAGAAATAATTGAAAGCGGGCCTGAAACACATTGAAACAAATTGCAAATCTATATGGGCCAAATAAATGACTATCTAGGACAAAATTAGAACCTCACCAAAGACCATTACATTTCCAGACTGCATTACACTCAACCATCGAACATTAACGAGTGCAAGTGATGTCCAATACGCCACGAGATATACACACAGCTTGCGCCTGCCTCCCTTGAATATGACCACATTCCCACAAATGAGCCTAGGAAAACACGTCTGTTTTTATGGACTCGAAAAATGGCTTTATCTGTGAGTCACCAGCCCACCATGACCACATAGCTCATGGTTACCACGGGGAGAGATAACAAGCAGAGCCCTGACATTTATCGGGTTATGCTTATATAAATACGTCATTTAGACAATGACGAGAGGCACTTATCTTTCGCAACTATAATCTTGATCTTTGCTCAGGGCCCTGGGGTGGTGGGCCCTCATTGATTATTCCATTAAAGCATGGCTAAATGAGGCGTTAAAGGTAGAGTAGCCCTTTACGAGGCTTCCATAGTCAGTAATGGTTTTATTCAAAATGGCGTATTGTATGCTGAGCATGTCTGGGTGCTAGGACAGAGGGGTTAGGTGGTGTGTAAGCCCCTTCCACCGCTACAGTAACTGCTCTGAGTGGGAAAAAAAGGCATCCGCACATTTACGCACAGGGGTAGACAGCTGTATGTCTTCCCCCTAAGGACCATTCCATTCTTCCGTCCTTTAAAACCCCTTAAGAGCCAAAGCGCTGTCTAAACCGGGGGGGCATTGTTTTAAGGTCATACCAAGCATAATTTTGCTATTTGATTTTTAGTTTTAAGAACCCTTGAAGTATAAAAACAGACAGTCCCCAAAACATATCAAAATGATGTTTGTTCTGAAATTTCTGTCCTATATCTGAGAGATGTACTGTACAGTCGTGGCCAAACGTTTTGAGAATGACACTAATATTAATTTCCGCAAAGTTTGCTGCGTCAGTGTCTTTAGATATTTTTGTCAGATGTTACTATGGAATAATTAAGTATAATTACAAGCATTTCATAAGTGTCAAAGGCTTTTATTGACAATTACATGAAGTTGATGCAAAGTGTTGACCCTTCTTTTTCAAGACCTCTGCAATCCACCCTGACATGCTGCCAATTAACTTCTGGGCCACATCCTGACTGATGGCAGCCTATTCTTGCATAATCAATGCTTGGAGTTTGTCAGAATTTTGGGGTTTTTGTTTGTCCACCCGGCTTGTGAGGATTGACCACAAGTTCTCAATGTGATTAAGGTCTGGGGAGTTTCCTGGCCTTGGACCCAAAATATCGATGTTTTGTTCCCCAAGCCACTTAGTTATCACTTTTGCCTTATGGCAAGGTGCTCCATCATGCTGGAAAAGGCATTGTTTGTCACCAAACTGTTCCTGGATGGTTGGGAGAAGTTGCTCTCGGGGGGATGTGTTGGTACCATTCTTTATTCATGGCTGTGTTCTTAGGCAAAATTGTGAGTGAGCCCACTCCCTTGGCTGAGAAGCAACCCCACACATGAATGGTCTCAGGATGCTTTACTGTTGGCATGACACAGGACTGATGGTAGCGCTCACCTTGTCTTCTCCATACAAGTTTTTTTCCGGATGCCCCAAACAATCGGAAAGGGGATTCATCAGAGAAAATGACTTTACCCCAGTCCTCAGCAGTCCAATCCCTACAAAAGAGTCAGGCGCAGGACAGCAGAGATGAGCAACACAACGTAGTTTACTCATATTATACAAAGTAGTAACAAATACCAAGCCCACCAAATGGACCGACATAATATTAGAACAATAACGCACAACCAACATGGGGAAAACAGAGGGTTAAATAATGAACATGTAATTGGGGAATTGAAACCAGGTGTGTATAAACCAAAGACAAAACAAATAGAAAATGAAAAGTGTAATATTTTACTCTTAAAATAGGGCTCCTGAATTTTCAGAATTGTATTTTGTTCAATAGAGATGCATTTGCCTACATCTTTATGTGCACTAATATCATTGTCTAATTTATTTGGGGCTAATTAGCCATCTGAGTAAGTGGGAACTCTAAACACATTAGCTAGATCGCTAACTCTAAACATAATACCCACTGCTGGTGGCCATGCATTTCACACGCTCCGTCTCTATAAGCCATATCTTGGTTGTAAAATAGTTGCTATAAAGCTCAATATTAAGAGTTTAGAAATACCTATAAAAAGCTGAGATCTCTTCAACAGTGAAAACAGTAGTTACTTCCAAAGTTGTGTTTTTCTCCCAATCGGATTTTGAAATGTTACAGCCTACAATCATAACATTTCTCTCCCGGAGTGTGGAGGACAGTGGGTCGCTCAGCAACAGGCCCCAGCGAAACAGGCACAGGGGCAGGGCAGGGCAGAGACTTTTATTACAGTAATGACAATGCACATTATTGTTTGACCAAATCATGGTTTTAGTAGCCTGAAAACCTTTTAAGTTTGGAGTGAGGTGAGTGTGTAGAATATACAGCTTGCATCCATGCTACCAATACAGTTTATAACTCACAGCCAAGTCAGTGTCACACTGGAGCTCTGTGATTGATTTCATTTGGAACGACCCTCAGCGGCCACCACCCTCTAGGGTCTTCTAAAGAGATATAAACAGGATTTCAAATGGGGGTCTAAAGACCATCTCTTACAGTGACTGTGGCGACCACCCTCTGGGCCAGGCCGTAGAGTGTCTCGCTGGCTGTCAGAACAACCAGCTGGCTAAGGTGAGGGCTGGGCACCTTCTCCTTCCTCTCCTCCACCGGACCACCCTGGATGCTGGATTTACCTTCCCCCAGAGACTCCTATAACAGGGACACAGAGAGAGAGAATAGTTAGCTTGACTTGCTCCTTCCTCCCACACACAGAGAGCGGAGAGTTAGACCACAGATACTCAGAGAAGGGGACAGACACATTCACTTTGCGATAATAGGTACACAGAGAGAGAGACAGAGAGAGAGACAGAGAGAGAGACAGAGAGAGAGAGAGAGAGAGAGAGAGAGAGAGAGAGAGAGAGAGAGAGAGAGAGAGAGAAAGGAAAGGGGGATGCCTAGTCAGTTGTACAACTGAATGTATTAAACTGAAATATGTCTTCCGTATTTAACCTAACCCCTCTGAATCAGAGAGGTGTGGGGGGCTGCCTTCATAGACCTCCACGTCATTGGCGCCCAGGGAACACTGGGTTAACTGCCTTGATCAGGGGCAGAATGATAGATTTTTACTTTGCCAGCTCTGGGATTCGATCCAGCAACCTTTCGGCTACTGGCCCAATGCGCCTACCCGCCAGGCTACTTGCCGCCCAGAGTGAGTGAGTCAGTGAGTGAGAGAGACATACAGAGAAACACCAGTTAGCTTTGAAAGAACAGTGACAGAGAGAGAGAGAGGGATAGATGAGCTGGCTTTGACAGACCATGGAGACACAGAGCTAGACATCATTTGGATACACTCTGTGGATTACAGGCTAATAGCACCCCAGACATTAGCTCAGAGTCCAACTGTTAAAGCTGGAGCAGTGAGCTATGACCACAGGCTATATCAGCCAGATATGAGAGTTTGTTTTACCAAACAGAGCTCAAACAGTGAGCTACAGCAGTGAGATACAATTATTTACAATACCAGTCAAAAGTTTGGACACACCTACTCATTCAAGGGTTTTTCTTTATTTTGACTATTTTCCACATTGCAGAAGACAATGAAACTATGAAATAACATATGGAATCATGTAGTAACCAAAAAACTGTTAAACAAATTAAAATATATTATATATATTTTATACTTGAGAATCTTCAAAGTAGCCACCCTTTGCCTTGATGACAGCTTTGCACACTCTTGGCATTCTCTCAACCAGCTTAATGAGGAATGCTTTTCCAACAGTCTTGAAGGAGTTTCCATGCTGAGCACTTGTTGGCTGCTTTTCCTTCACTCCGCGGTCCAACTCATCCAAAAATCTCCAATTTGGACTCAGACCAAAGGACAGATTTTAGCTGATGTATAAAGGGCTTTATAAATGCATTTGATTGATTAATTGATTGATTTCCACCGGTCTAATGTCCAATGCTCATTTTTCTTGGCCCAAACAAGTCTCTTCTTCTTATTGGTGTCCTTTAGTAGTGGTTTCTTTGCAGAAATTCGACCATGAAGGCCTGATTCACGCAGTCTCCTCTGAACAGTTGATGTTGAGATGTGTCTGTTACTTGAACTCTGTGAAGCATTTATTTTGCCTGCAATCTGAGGTGTAGTTAACTTTAACTTCATCCTCTGCAGCAGAGGTAACTTGGGGTCTTCCTTTCCAATGGTGGTCCTCATGAGAGACAGTTTCATCATAGCGCTTGGTCGTTTTTACGACTGCACTTGAAGGAACTTTCAAAGTTATTGACATTTCCGGATGGACTGACCTTCATGTCTTAAAGTAATGACGGACTGTTGTTTCCGTTTGATTATTTGAGCTGTTCTTGCTATAAAATGGACTTGGTCTTTTACCAAATATCTTCTGTATACCACCCCTACCTTGTCAAAACACAACTGATTGGCTCAAACAAATTAAAGAAATTCCACAAATGAACTTGAAAGAAGGCACACCTGTTAATTGAAATGCATTCCAGGTGACTACCTCATGAAGCTGGTTGAGAGAATGCCAAGAGTGTGTAAAGCTGTCATCAAGGCAAAGGGTGGCTACTTCGAAGAATCTCAAATATATTTTGATTTGTTTAACAGTTTTTTTTTTACTACATGATTCCATGTGTGTTATTTCATAGTTCTGATGTATTCACTATTATTCTACAATGTAGAAAATA
This sequence comes from Brachymystax lenok tsinlingensis, assembly GCA_030435695.1. NCBI lineage: Eukaryota > Metazoa > Chordata > Actinopteri > Salmoniformes > Salmonidae > Brachymystax > Brachymystax lenok. Next base: position 28,549,632 of record CM059806.1, read on the forward strand.
GCACAAATAAAGAAAAACCCTTGAATGAGTAGGTGTGTCTAAACTTTTCATTGGTACTGTATATATAACTATAACTAAACAGAGAATAAAAAACTTTAGGAACACCTGCTCTTTCCATGAAATTGACCAGGTGAAAACTATGATCCCTTATTGATTGAATCTGTTAAATCCACTTCAATCAGTGTACAGGACTACAAAAAAGTAGTTAATTACATAAATAAAACAAGTATAATTTGTTTTGTTATTTGTTAACTCAGGTTCCCTTTATCAAATATTAGGTTTTGGTTGAAGATCTGATAACAATCAGTATAAAACATTTAGAAAATCAGAAAGGGGGCAAATACTACTTCTTTTTTTTTTATACAGGCCTCACAAGACTCGTCTGAAGGTCCCCCGGTACCAGTTGAAAAAAATTATGGAAGTATATACGGAGACTGTTTAGTGCCAAAAATATAAATCTCTCAGATATAGGTCAGACACTTCAGAACAAACTTCCCTTTTATTTTTTGGGGGGGACAATCTGTTGTTCCATGTAGTGGAAAGGACAAGAGGAATACCTACGTAAGAATGATGTTCATTGACTACAGCTCAGCATTTAACACCATAGTACCCTCCAAACTCGTCATTAAGCTCGAGACCCTGGGTCTCGACCCGGCCCTGTGAAACTGGGTCCAGGAATTTCTGACGGGCCGCCCCCAGGTGGTGAAGGTAGGAAACAACATCTCCACCCCGCTGATCCTCAACACTGGCGCCCCACAAGGGTGCGTTCTCAGCCCTCTCCTGTACTCTCTGTTCACCCATGACTGTGTGGCCATGCACGCTTCCAACTCAATCATCAAGTTTGCTGACGTCACTACAGTGGTAGGCCTGATTACCAACAACGACGAGACATTCTACAGGGAGGAGGTGAGGGCCCTCGGAGTGTGGTGTCAGGAAAATAACCTCTCACTCAACATCAACAAAACAAAGGAGACTATTGTGGACTTCAGGAAACAGCAGAGGGAGCACCCCCCCATCCACTTCGACGGGATAGTAGTGGAGAAGGTGGAAAGTTTTAAGTTCCTCGGGGTACACATCACGGACAAACTGCAATGGTCCACCCACACAGACAGTGTGGTGAAGAAGGCGCAACAGCACCTCTTCAACCTCAGGAGGCTGAATAAATTTGGCTTGTCATCTAAAACACACACAAACTTTTACAGATGCACAATCGAGAGCATACTGTCGGGCTGTATCACCGCCTGGTACTGCAATTGCACCGCCCTCAACCGCAAGGCTCTCCAGAGGGTAGTGCGTTCTGCACAATGCATCACCGGGGGCAAACTACCTGCCCTCCAGGACACCTACACCACCCGATGTCACAGGAAAGCCAAAAAGAACATCAAGGACAACAACCACCCGAGCCACTGCCTGTTCTCCCCGCTATCATCCAGAAGGCGAGGTCAGTACAGGTCCATCAAAGTTGGAACCGAGAGACTGAAAAACAGCTTCTATCTTAAGGCCATATTAAGGCCATTTATTTGAATCTGCTATTCAATGCGTTTTAATGGGCTAATAGCAGTTAGGCCAAATAAACATTTCCATCAAATAATATTTTTACAATTTTGGGGGGATACTTCAAGGGGTCTTAAAATTCAAAATCAAATAGCAAATGAATCCTTGGTATGACCTTCTTAAAACAATTCCATATAACTAAGGACAGTAGAATGCTCCAGCACATTTCAATCTTACACACACACTTTTCTTGCTTTTCTACAGTTGTGAAATTCAGAAGAAAATCAGCCCTGTTCCACGGGCCATGTCCATTTATCATAACAATATAACCCAAGCACTAGAAGACAGAAGGCAGAAGAATCACAATATTTTGTTAAGGTTCATCTGGGCCTGATGATAGATCATGCGGGGTGTCAAGCTGTGTGTGTGTGTGTGTGTGTGTGTGTGTGTGTGTGTATCCCTGAAACAACAGAAGCAGAACAGCAGGGGCAAATCAATAGCAATCACATCCAGTAAGTAATGAACAAATGGAAAGCCATTAAACCTGTCCACCATCATCCACTTGCATACATACAGCCTCCATAGTCATCTGGGGAGAAGAACACGTCTCAGGTTACCTAATAATACTAAATAGGGTTGCAAAAGTTAAGTAACTTTTGCAAAATGCCTAGGATTTCCTGCTTATTCCTGATCAGAGCCCTAAGTACCAAGCTCTATATAAATCAGTCAAAACATTTCAAGAATGAAGGAACATGTGACATTAAACCACTAAATAATTGCTCATAAATGGCAAATTACCTTTAATTAATTTGTTTGGTAGCTAATTAGATATTACAAATCATGCAAGGCCCAACGATAGACTAGTGTCCTGTCCAGGGGGTGTAGCCTACTTGTCCATGAAGCTGCCTCACACTACAGAAACCGGAGACAGGCTCCGTTCAGCTCGCACAAGCCAAGGCTACTTACTTATGGGCTTGTAATGGGTAGGAAATAGCCCCGTTGGGGCCTACTAGAGACCAATTAATTGTCAATAAAGAGTTATCTGAGTCAACGTAGAAACCATTAATCAATGATAAGAGGGGCGGGTCTAAAGGATGAATTCATGTCAAAGAGTCAGATAAAAGAATCAGAGAACAATTTGCCATTCAACATGCAGCATTAAACAGATGGTCATGTTCATATCACTGGAATATGAGCATTCAGATGAAATTCGGAGTTGGGTGAAGTTGTCCCGAGACGCTGCTGTAGGTCACTTCTGCATTTCCCCCACTAATGGTTAAGGTTAGGAATGAGGGAGGGGAAGCTGATCCTAGATCTGTACCTGGAGCGTAATGATCCCATTGGCAGAACAAGAAGTCAAATATCAAACCGTAACTTTATCATGAAAAACAATGGCAGAATGCTCGGTCACCCATTAACTTCCCTGGGGTTAAATGTGTGTGTCAAATACTAGTTTGACAATGTCTTAGGTAGACTGGTCCCAGATAACACAAACAGATCTGGAACCAGGCTAGTTTTGGGTCGCATAACTTTCCACATCCCATCCACTCCTGTCTAGAGAACCATTAGATGATGCAAGTTAGCAATTTCGGTGCACAATACCTTCACAGAGTAAAACCACTAAACTATGTGCAGTAAACTGAAGCATAAACATGATTAACATCCTGCGGTGGTGGAGTTGATCCAGAAAACCCATTAGACTTACCACTCTATTCTGAGTCCGATTGTGACTCATGATAAAAGACACACTAAAGTAAAAGTCATTTATGAACTGACAACAACCCAAAACCCTCAGCCGAAGCTGCTTACCCTCCATTTGCAGAACACAAACAACAAATATTGATTTGTTCTCAACAGAGACTTTTGGGGATTTGCATGGAAAATAATATTGTAAAGCTTTTCAAAGCTGTGGAAGTAAAGTAATCTATGAGTCCATCACAAAGACCGATTAAAGCCATTAGGGCAAAGGAGCAATATTGAGGTCAAGTTCCAAAATCAAAAAGTATTGTCGGTGTCCATATAAGGATAGCGTAAGTCTCAAAAGGACTTTAACTAGTCACTTTAATAACACGACCTACATGTACATATTACTACAATTACCTCGACACCGGTGCCCCAACACATTGTACCGGTACCCCCGGTATATAGCCCCGCTATTGCTATTTACTGTTGCTCTTTAATTATTTGTTATTCTTATCTCTTACTTTTGTTTTTTGTTGGTATTTTCTTAAAACTGCATTGTTGGTTAAGGGCTTGTAAGTAAGCATTTCACTGTAAGGTCTACACCTGTTGTGAGAAATACAATTTGAAATGATTTGACTTGGTGAGACTGTCCTAATATGGACACCGTGCAAATTCATTTAATCTCTGGTCAGATCTGTCTGTCTGATGCTGATGAAAAGGCTGTCCTTAAATGTACATATCTACTGGAATGAGTAGGTGTGTCCAAACTTTTGACTGGTACTGTATATATACAGTACCAGTCAAAGGTTTTTGAACACCTACTCATTCAAGGGTGTTTCTTAATTTTTACTATTTTCTATATGTTGTAGAATAATAGTGAAGGCATCAAAACTATGAAAAAGCACATATGGAATAATGTAGTAACCAAAATACTGTTAAACAAATCAAAATATATTATTCATTCAAATAGCCACCCTTTGCCTTCACAGCTTTGCACACTTGGCATTCTCTCAACCAGCTTCATGATGTAGTCACCTGGAATGCATTTCAATTAACAGGTGTGCCTTGTTAAAAGTACATTTGTGGAATTTCTTTCCTGCGTTTGAGCCCATCAGTTGTGTTGTGACAAGGTGGGGTAGTATACAGAAGATAACCCATCTGCCCATCTGTAAATGGCCCATCCAACCAACTACCTACCTCATTCCCATATTTGTTTTTTGTTTTTCCTTTGCACACCAGTATTTCTACTTGCACATCCTCATCTGCACATCTATCACTCCAGTGTAAATTGCTCAATTGTAATTACTTCACCACTATGGCCTATTTATTGCTTTAGCTCCTTACTTAATTTCCACACACTGTATACAGATTTTCTATTGTGTTATTGACTGTACGTTTGTTTATCCCATGTGTAACTCTGTGTTGTTGTTTTTGTCGCACTGCTTTGCTTTATCTTGGCCAGGTCGCAGTTGTAAATGAGAACTTGTTCTCAACTAGCCTACCTACCTAAATAAAGGTGAAATAAAAATGTAATTAAAAATACAGTGAAATGTTCAATAAATCTACAGGTGTCACAAGGAAATAATACAATCTCTGGCCTCAGACAGTTCCCACCAACTGTTGCTTGACAATACTGTCAGGTTAGTCTATTATTAATAAGGTTTAATATCTTCTAGACACAAAATGTCCCCTTATTTAACTGTTAGTTGAAGTATTAGTGTGTTTGACATTGTCTAGGACAACGAGACATTTAATATTAATGTCATATTAAACATTCAACAAATGTTGTATTCGTCAAATGAAATGCCACACCATCAATTACTCAGAGATCAAAATTATTTGACGTGAAAAATGAATGAGACAGGATCAAAGCACATTCTACTGGCCGGTCACGTTGCAAAGCACATGCAGGAATGTCTTACTGAGAGATTGAACTGCTGCAGTAGATTCAGTCACTCACCACATGCCCTTACGCTGTTGTTAGTGAGCAACTTCTCATCCACTGACATTGGAGACATTCTCCACATAGTTTTATTCCGTTAAAGTGCATCAGGCTTTCTCCTGCCAGAAAACTGGGGGAAAACAGACTTTCCTATATGCAAGAGTTTATATCAAGAGAGAAATCATTGCGTTGACTTATTGACATTGTACAGCTGGCTTCTGATATTTGGGAAGATACTTATACAAAGTCGTAGTTTCCATTACTTTACTGTTTGAGAGACGCCCAAAAATGGCTAGTTTGCCTGAATGAGGCTGTATATCTACTCTCTGGAGGTTGTATATCTACTCAATAGAGGCTGTATATCTACTCTATAGAGGCTGTGTATCTACTCTATAGGGGCTGTATATCTACTCTATAGGGGCTGTATATCTACTCTATAGGGGCTGTATATCATCTACTCTATAGGGGCTGTATATCATCTACTCTATAGGGGCTGTATATCATCTACTCTATAGAGGCTGTATATCTACTCTATAGAGGCTGTATATCTACTCTATAGAGGCTGTATATCTACTCTATAGAGGCTGTATATCTACTCTATAGGGGCTGTATATCTACTCTATAGGGGCTGTATTTCTATTCTATAGGGGCTGTATATCTACTCTATAGAGGCTGTATATCTACTGTATAGGGGCTGTATATCTACTCTATAGGGGCTGTATATCTACTCTATAGGGGCTGTATATCTACTCTATAGGGGCTGTATATCTACTCTATAGGGGCTGTATATCTACTCTATAGAGGCTGTATATCTACTCTATAGGGGCTGTATATCTACTCTATAGGGGCTGTATATCTACTCTATAGAGGCTGTATATCTACTCTATAGGGGCTGTATATCTACTCTATAGGGGCTGTATATCTACTCTATAGAGGCTGTATATCTACTCTATAGAGGCTGTATATCTACTCTATAGGGGCTGTATATCTACTCTATAGAGGCTGTATATCTACTCTATAGAGGCTGTATATCTACTCTATAGGGGCTGTATATCTACTCTATAGGGGCTGTATATCTACTCTATAGGGGCTGTATATCTACTCTATAGGGGCTGTATATCTACTCTATAGGGGCTGTATATCTACTCTATAGGGGCTGTATATCTACTCTATAGGGGCTGTATATCTACTCTATAGGGGCTGTATGTCTGCTAGACATCTACAGTGCCGTCAGAAAGTATTCATACCCCTTGACTTATTCCACATTTTATTGTGTTACAGCTTGAATTCATGTTCACACAATATCCCATAATGACAAAGTTAACACACGTTTTTAGAAATGTTAGCAAATTAATTGAAAATTAAATACAGAAATATCTCATTTACATAATTATTAACGCCAATGAGTCAATACATCACCTTTGGCAGCGATTACAGCTGTGTGTCTTTTTGGGTAAATCTCGAAGAGCTCTGTCAAGTTGGTTGGTGATCCTTGCTAGACAGCCATTTACATGTCTTGCCATAGGATCTGTAACTAGGCCACTCAGGAACATTCAACGTTGTCTTGGTAAGCTACTCCAGTGTATATTTGGCCTTTTGCTTCACGTTATTGTCCTGCTGAAAGGTGAATTTGTCTCCCAGTGTCTGTTGGAAATCAGACTGAACAAGGTTTTCCTCTAGGATTTTAGCTGTGCTTACCTCTATTCCGTTTCTTTCTATCCTAAAAAACTCAGTGATGTGTTGTGATGGATTTGCCCCAAACACAACACTTTGTGTTCAGGACATGAAGTAATTTATTTTGCCACATATTTTTGCAGTTTTACTTTAGTGCCTAGTTGCAAACAGGATGCATGTTTTGGAATATTTGTATTCTGTACAGGCTTCCTTCTTTTCACTCTGATATTTAGGTTAGTATTGGGGAGTAACTACAACGTTGTTGATCTATCCTCAGTTTTCTCCTATCACAGCTATCTAACTCTAACTGTGTTAAAGTCACCATTGACCTCATGGTGAAATCCCTGAGCAGTTTCCTTCCTCTCCGGCAACAGAGTTAGAAAGGATGCCTGTATCTTTGTGGTGACTGGGTGTAATTAATAACTTCACAATGCTCAAAGGATATTCAAAGTTACCCATATACCAATAGGTGCCCTTCTTTAAGAGGCATTGGAAAACCTTTCTGGTCTTTGTGGTTGAATCTAACTGAAATGCACTGTTTGACTGAGGGACCTTACAGACTGTATGTGTCGGGTCCAGAGATGAGGTAGTCATAAAAAAAAGAATGTTAAACACTATTATTGCACACAGAGTGAGTCCATGCAACTTATTATTTGACTTGTTAAGCACATTCTTACTACTGAACGTATTTAGGCTTGCCATAACAAAGGGGTTGAAGGGGTTGAATACGGACTCAAGACATTTCAGCTTTTCATTTTTTATTAATAGTAAAAAATGTCATAAAAAATCATTCCACATTGACGTTATGGTGTATTGTGTGTAGCCAGTGACATTAAATCTCAATTTAATCTATTTTAAATTAGGGCTGTAACACAACAAAATGTGGAAATAGTCAAAGGTTGAGAATACTGTTTGAAGGCATTGTATGCTAGTTGCTAATCCGCTTATCCACACACATGCTAACAAAACACTGTGTTGCAATTCCATTTGCTCCTGTCTTGGAAGGCGTTCATTCAACCTGAATAAGCCAGCGCAATCATGCAAAATCACCCTTGGTTAAGAAATTGTTTAGGTGATTAAAAAGAAAAATCTTAAACATTTACAAAGTCGGGGTGAATCCTCTGAAAGAAAATCTGAGCGGAAAGGGAAAAAAGACAGAGAATAGAAGTTTAGCGAGTGTTGAATAAATATCGGGTGAGCCAATGTGTTGGGAAAGCTTTGCATTCATTCCATAGCCTCCATCAAAACTGAGCAGAGCATCAAAGACGGGGAAAATAAAGAGTCAATAAAGTGAAAAATCAGTTGAAGAGCCCCGTGGCTGAATATTATAACCATAGCTAAAAACGAAGGCACTCACTGCGAGAAGAAGAATTCAATATCTAAAAGCATATCCTCTGAAGAATAAATCAGTCAAGTTCAATAGATGCTTAAAGAAACATAAAAGTGCAGCTCATGTGGATTGCTTCCTTGCTGGAACTAATGCACATTACCTCTAAACTTCTGTCAACTTCATAGAGTTCAATAGAATTGAGGGATTAAAGGGGCAATCTGGGATGGGTACATCCATTTTCAGACTTTTGGGAGTACATAACTATGTAAATTGCCTTATGCGATTAGTTCAACTTTCTTACCCCATCAGAACTAAAAGAAAATAGAGCTTGTTTAACTCCATTGTTTGTGATTAATGTAATTGTGGTGACATTTCTCCAGTCCCAACCCTTAGAAGTTTACCAAAAAAGTGGAGGGGTGCCACTTTGAATCCCAGATTGTTGTCATGTCCAGGCCTGAAAAGACAGGCTGGCGTGTTTTTGCTTTGGTTTTGGTGTAGGGTTTTTATGTTCTAGGTGTTATATTTCTATGTTGGGGTAATGGTTCCCAATTAGAGGCAGCTGTGTGTCATCTCTAATTGGGAACCATATATATGTTTGTAGTTTTCACTTGGGGTTTGTGGGTTATTGTTTGATCATAGCATAGTTTTGTTGGTATTGTTATGTTCCACGTTGCGATCTTTGTTTTGTTTTGTATATTTTTCCCAGTTACGTTGCTCAAATAAACATGTATACTGGATGCCTCGCTGCGCCTTGGTCTGTCCATTATGAAGATCGTGACAGAATAACCCACCAAAAGAAGACCAAGCAGCGAGAGACCCGGGAGTACAGGACTTGGGAGGAGGAATTATTTAATGGAGGTGCTTGGACCCAGCCTGGAGAGTATCGCCGTCCTAGAGAGGAACTGGAAGCAGCGGCGGCGGAGCGGCGCAGGTACGAGGATCATGGGATCCGGATAGAGGAGAGTTTGTTAGACCTCGCCTGGCTAGGAAGCCCGAAAGGCAGCCCCCAAAAACTTTTTGGGGGGGGCACACGGGGAGTTTGGCCGGTTCAGGAGGGACTCCTGAGCCAACTCCTCGTGCTTTGTGGAGAGAGCGTTGGGGAGAGCGTCGCACGGAAAGGACACCGTGCTATGCAGTTTTGCGCACGGTTTCTCCTGTGCGCGTTCACAGCCCAGTGCGAGAGATCCCAGCGCCACTCGTATGTCAGGCCAAGGTCAGTGTGCAGCCTGGTAGAGTGGTGCCAGCTCTGCGCGCTAGGTCTCCAGTGCGTCACCTAGGACCAAGATATCCTGCACCGGTCCTACGGGCAGAATCTCCGGTTCGCATCCACAGCCCAGTATGTCCTGTCCCTGTTCCACGCTCCAGGATCCCTGTTCCATGCTCCAGGATCCCTGTTCCACGCTCCAGGATCCCTGTGCCCGGCGTGGACTCAGCACGTCCTGTCCCTGCTCCACGCTCCAGGATTCCGGTACCCGTCAGGAACCCAGTACGGCCCGGTTCCTGCTCCCCGCACCAGAGTGCCCGTTACGAGCCCAGTACGGCCGGTTCCTGCTCCCCGCACCAGAGTGCCCGTTACGAGCCCAGTACGGCCGGTTCCTGCTCCCCGCACCAGAGTGCGCGTTACGAGCCCAGTTCGGCCGGTTCCTGCTCCCCGCACCAGAGTGCGCGTTACGAGCCCAGTTCGGCCGGTTCCTGCTCCCCGCACCAGAGTGCGCTGTTCACGAGCCCAGTTCGGCCGGGTTCCTGCTCCCCGCACCAGAGTGCGCGTTACGAGCCCAGTACGGCCGGTTCCTGCTCCCCGCACCAGAGTGCGCGTTACGAGCCCAGTTCGGCCGGTTCCTGCTCCCCGCACCAGAGGGCAAGTGTGCTTCCCCAGTCCGGCGCCGCCAGTGAGGGTCCCCAGTCCGGCGCCGCCAGTGAGGGTCCCCAGTCCGGGTCCGCCAGTGAGGGTCCCCAGCCCGGGTCCGCCAGTGAGGGCCCCCAGCCCGGGTCCGCCAGTGAGGGCCCCCAGCCCGGGTCCGCCAGAGAGGGCCCCCAGCCCGGGTCCGCCAGAGAGGGCCCCCAGCCCGAGTCCGCCAGAGAGGGCCCCCAGTCCAGCAAATGGCCCAGGGCCTCCGGTGCGTGACTTCGGACCAGCACGGCCAGCACCGGAGCCGCCAGCTGGGACAAAAAAAAACACCCGAAGACCCCCCCATGGACTTTTGGGTGGCTCGGTACTGTCACGTCCAGGCCTGAAAAGACAGGCTGGCGTGTTTTTGCTTTGGTTTTGGTGTAGGGTTTTTATGTTCTAGGTGTTACATTTCTATGTTGGGGTAATGGTTCCCAATTAGAGGCAGCTGTGTGTCGTCTCTAATTGGGAACCATATATATGTTTGTAGTTTTCACTTGGGGTTTGTGGGTTATTGTTTGATCATAGCATAGTTTTGTTGGTATTGTTATGTTCCACGTTGCGATCTTCGTTTTGCTTTGTATATTTTTCCCAGTTACGTTGCTCAAATAAACATGTATACTGGATGCCTCGCTGCGCCTTGGTCTGTCCATTATGAAGATCGTGACAATTGTACTTAAAAAATCAGGCCATTTCCTTTACAGAACAGGAGCGCGTTACAGTAAATACATTGAAACAGTACGGTTATACAGCGCGATTTGCCAAGGCAAGATACTCTGAGCGCAGCCCAATCCAGAAATATGGCAGTGGCTTCTGATTAAATTCGCTTTTCACAGAACCGCTTGTTGCAATTTCGATGAGGCTCTCTTGTACAGATATCGGTAAGTGGACTGGAGGCAGGGCATGAAAGGGATAACGAATCCAGTTGTTTGTGTCATCCTTTTCGGGAAAGTATCTACGTAATTGCACACCCAGCGCTCTCAGGTGCTTCGCTATATCACATTTGACATTGTCCGTAAGCTCGAGTTCATTTGCACACAAAAAAATCATACAATGATGGAAAGACCTGTGTGTGGCCCTTAGGGGGCAGTGGGTCACAGGTGCCCCACCTGCGACAACTTCCGCAAAAATGCAGAGCTCCAAATTCAAATTACAAAAGTAGTAATATAAAACATTCATGAAAATACAAGTGTTGCACACTGTTCAAAAGCTTAGAATCTTGGTAATCTCACAGCATTGTCAGATTTCAAAAAGGCTTTTCGTCGAAAGCATAACATTTGATTGTCTGAGGACAGCGCCCCGCATATTGCCTTCATGCATAATTTCATAACCAGCACGCTCACGAGGCGCACGTTCATGGTCCAGCGCGTAAAAGAGAAAAGTCACTTCCTCACTCCACTTGCCAAAACTGGTCTTACTCCTCGATTTTTCAAGATAAACGCATGAAACCTTGTCTAAAGACTGTTGGCATCTAGTGGAAGCCATAGGTACTGCAACCTGGGAGCTGGATTCCACTCCTTTCTATACCAAGTCAATGGGAAAAGAGGCACCTCACAGAATCACATTTTTCCGGATGGATTTTCCTCAGGTTTTCGCCTGCCAAATCAGTTCTGTTATACTCAGACATTATTTTAACAGTTTTAGAAACTTTAGAGTGTTTTCTATCCAATACTACTAATTATGTGCATATCCTAGTTTCTGGGCCTGAGTAACAGGCATTTTACTTTGGGCACGCCAGACTCTCCAAAACTCTGAACACTGCCGCCGCTCCCTAATAGACAGAGAAATGTATGGTCAGTAAAGAAAACTTTAAGCTTGTCTCTCAATTTAAAAAAACATGTCAATACTTTGCCCCTTGATAATCAGCACACTTCTGTATGTTGTAAAAGCGTTACATGGTCGCTGCCCATATCATTGCGTAGTGCAGAAAATATACAAGAGTTCAGGGGCCTTGCTTTAACAAAGTTAACCATTTTCACTGTAGTGTCCAAAACGTCTTTCAAGCTGTCAGGCATTCCCTTGGCAGCAAGAGCCTCTTGGTGGATGCTGCAGTGTACCCAAGTGGCATTGGGAGCAACTGCTTGCACGCGCGTTACCACTCCACTATATCTCCCTGTCATGGCTTTTGTGTCATCAGTACAGATACCAACACATCTTGACCACCAAAGTCCATTTGATGTCACAAAGCTGTCCAGTACTTTAAAAATATTCTCTCCTGTTGTCCTGGTTTTCAGTGGTTTTCAGAAGAGGATGTCTTCCTTAATTCACCTCCCATAAACGTAACGGACATATACCAGGAGCTGTGCCAGGCCCGCCAAGTCTGTTGACTCATCCAGCTGTAACGCATATAATTAACTGGCTTGTATGCGAAGCAGTAATTGTTTAAAAACATCTCCTGCCATGTTTAAAAAATATATATATATTTCACCTTTATTTAACCAGGTAGGCTAGCTGAGAACAAGTTCTCATTTACAACTGCGACCTGGCCAAGATAAAGCAAAGCAGCTCGACACATACAACAACACAGTTACACATGGAATAAAAAAACATACAGTCAATAATACAGTAGAAAAGGTCTATATACAGTGTGTGCAAATGAGGTAAGATAAGGGAGGTAAGGCAATAAATAGGCCATAGTGGCGAGGTAATTACGATATAGCAATTAAACACTGGAGTGATAGATGTGCAGAAGATGAATGTGCAAGTAGAGATACTGGGGTGCAAAGGAGCAAAATAAATAAATAAATACAGTATGGGGATGAGGTAGTTGGATGGGCTATTTACAAATGGGCTATGTACAGGTGCAATGATCTGTGAGCTGCTCTGACAGCTGGTGCTTAGTGAGGGAGATATGAGTCTCCAGCTTCAGTGGTTTTTGCAGTTTGTTCCTGTCATTGGCAGCAGAGAACTGGAAGGAAAGGTGGCAAAGGAGGATTTGGCTTTGGGGGTGACCAGTGAAATATACCTGCTGGAGCGCGTGCTGCAGGTGGGTGCTGCTATGGTGACCAGTGAGTGGAGATAAGGTGGGGATTTACCTAGCAAAGACTTGTAGATGACCTGGAGCCAGTGGGTTTGGCGACAAGTATGAAGCGAGGGCCAGCCAACGAGAGTGTACAGGATGCAGTGGTGGGTAGTATATGGGGCTTTGGTGACAAAAGGGATGGCACTGTGATAGACTGCATCCAATTTGTTGAGTAGAGTGCTATTTTGTAAATGACATCGCCGAAGTCGAGGATCGGTAGGATAGTCAGTTTTACAAGGGTGTTTGGCAGCATGAGTGAAGGATGCTTTGTTGCGAAATAGGAAGCTGATTCTAGATTTAATTTTGGATTGGAGATGCTTAATGTGGGTCTTGAAGGAGAGTTTACAGTCTAACCAGATACCTAGGTATTTGTAGTTGTCCACATATTCTAGTCAGAACCGTCCAGAGTAGTGATGCTGGACGGGCGGGCAGGTGCAGGCAGTGATCGGAAAAGCATGCATTTAGTTTTACTTGCATTTAAGAGCAGTTGGAGGCCACGGAAGGAGAGTTGTATGGCATTGAAGCTCATCTGGAGGTTAGGTAACACAGTATCCAAAGAAGGGCCAGAAGTATGCAGAATGGTGTCGTCTGCGTAGAGGTGGATCAGAGAATCACCAGCAGCAAGAGCGACATCATTGATGTCACTGATGCATCGTGAAATAGTGTTGTTTGATGATCCCGTGGCTTATTTTTCTAATTGCCATGTTTTGTTTCTAAATGTCTGCACAAGAGTGAAGGTTTCATTGAGTTGTGATATAGTACTTTTGCACATATAACACAATGTGGCTGAGGAAAGGCACTACTCCCAATATAAGTGAACCCCAAATCAATGTAGTTCTCATCGTATTTGCGCCTCTTCGATGATCCAACATCCCTGTCTGTTGTTCAATGCTTTCCCGGGAAAGGGGGCAGTAGCTCTTCGGCTGCATCAGATTCACAACTGTTTGTGTCCATGCTAGCTGGGCAAACAACAAATGTAGAATTACTGATGCTAGCATTGGATGTGCTTGTGGAAGCAGAACAGCTTGTGTCATCGACAGGTGCAGGTGTAGTACTGCTGGTGGTAGTAGCAGTACTACCAGTAGAGCTGGTATGTGTCTCTATGGACGCAAGCCTTTCTTATTTTTAACCATTTATCAATTTTCCAGCAAATGGAATGAGCAGAAGCTACATTTGGCTACATACGGACTGTTAGTGGAATTCCCGCGAGAGAGTAATGGTTAATGTGATTGGATGTTAGTTATTTGACTAGGCTACCTGTATTTGACATTGCGTTGTTATTTCGCTGAACACTAGATGGTATATGATATGACTTTGAGATGACTCCATGCACTTTACAAACATGACTGATTAGCTTTGCTAAATTATTCTGCACTGTTGAGGAAGAGCGGCAAGTATGCATTTCACTGTATTCTTTACACTGCTGTAGACTGCGCGTGACAAATACACTTTGATTTCACTGTATTCTTTACACCGCTGTAGACTGCGCGTGACAAATACACTTTGATTTCCCTGTATTCTTTACACCGCTGTAGACTGCGCGTGACAAATACACTTTGATTTCCCTGTATTCTTTACACCGCTGTAGACTGCGTGACAAATACACTTTGATTTCCCTGTATTCTTTACACCGCTGTAGACTGCGCGTGACAAATACACTTTGATTTCCCTGTATTCTTTACACCGCTGTAGACTGCGCGTGACAAATACACTTTGATTTCACTGTATTTTACCAATAACTATATCAAAATCCCCAAATAAAGGGTGAACTGCCATGAGTGAAAGTTAATTTAAATACAAGCGGAGTCACTCAGGGTTCTTGTTCTTTCAGGTCAGACCAATGATATCAATAGTTCCTCTTCCACTACAGATACTCTCATACATTTCCTCAATTTCATTTCAATCTGAATAAACTGAAAGTTCTCCAGAGCAGTTATTATTTTAAAAAAATAACTAATTTAGATAGCACACTGTTGGTATGGCACATTGGGGGGGTAATCTTATTCTGTGGAGACTGTTGAATGCTCAGTTGTATCTGAGGGAAAGCAATAATAAAGGAAAAGAGAGGATGGAGGAGATAAAAAGAATAATGAATTTCATTGTGAACGCACCACACTTTAATTATGTGCTAGTCGTATTTAGAATCAAAGTGGTACATGAGGTAATTAATCGTTTCAAGACTGACTGAACCTCATGAGGAGACCCATAAGTCTTTCACTGGGAGAATACACTTCCAGGGGTAGAATGTGTTTTGAATTGTACTGATTTCATAGTATCAGAACCAAAAAGTCCATATCAATAATTCAAAGTAAGGTAGACAGTGCATATAAAAATCAGGTGTCTGATCAGGTGTTTGTGTCTATATGGTAAGCACATTTTTGACAACGTTTTGAGAAACCTAATAATAGCCTTTTTGCACGAAAACCCCTTTAAACTGTAATTGGTCACTGAAGTAGTGACAGGGGCTTTTTCACACTTTCCATGGAGAAATGACTGAAGCTGACAACATCTTCACACTAATTCACTGGTTAATTCACAGATTTTTCTGAGAACTGAGTCATCACAGCTAATGCTGTTCTGATCAAATAAAACATGCAAATATTATGACGGCAATTACGCAAAACAACTGCGCAGCGAGAAATAGAAGGCAAACAGACAGACACTGGAGAGAGAATCTTAGTGATTCATGTTAATAATTTGTAAATACTTTTTCAATCATTCTGTATTTAGGTCAATTTCATTAATTTAAAACTAGTACAGTCTAAAATGCTAATTAACCGTCATTAATAACTCAGATGCTGGCCCTTTCCTCATGCTCTACGCTCTCACTTATTCAAGCCAACTATTCACATCTCTCTCCACCCACCTAAATACTTTATCCTAAATGCTCCCCATCCTCTCGCTACCCAATCTAAATACTTTATCCTAAATGCTCCCCATCTTCTCTCTACCCACTTAAATACCTTATCCTAAACGCTCCCCATCCTCTCTCTACCCACTAAATACCTTATCCTAAATGCTCCCCATCCTCTCTCTACCCACTTAAATACCCTATCCTAAATGGTCCCCATCCTCTCGCTCTCCATGCCATCATTCTCTCTCTCTCTTCCTCCCAGCCTAAATCTGACAATTGTCTCCAATGACAATGTCAGGAAGGGAGAGGGCTAGAGAGCTTAGGCACGCAGTATCACACAAATTAACTCACTGTCTTTGTTCCTGTGCCATGCCCTGCAATGTAACTGGTAACATAGACAGACAGAGCCCTCAGTCAACAGGTTCCCCCTTCCATCCATCTGTCTGTCTGGCTGTCACTATGGTTTATCCGGGGACTCAACATGCCCAGTCCTTAATGAAGCTTGATTACCTTCTACACCAGCACACAGATCTGTTCGTGCTCTTGCCCACTCCATTGTCATGTCAAATAAGTAGCATGACAATTCCATAAGGAGTTGGCAAAAGAGCAGAAACAGACTGGCACCCAGGCTAGGTTATATTACCAAACAGACTGGCACCCAGGCTAGGTTACATTAGCATGAATGGTGTAGATGAGATGATGAGTAGGAGTGGATTAAACACATTAATTTGTAGCCACAGAGGGTTTTAGGGTTCACCATGCCCTTACTGAGCCTACAGTATTCCACAGCAATAATATTGAAAACTAACTGATCAGAGTTGACACAAACACATATATCAGTAAGAAGAGTGGAAAGAATCAAGATTTAAGCCTCCAGTACTTTGTGAATTGAGTAAGGCTGATGTAGTAATTCCCAACATACACTACATTACCAAAGGTATGTGGACACCTGCTCATTGAACATCTCATTCCAAAATCATGGGCATTAATATGGAGTTGGTCCCCCCTTTGCTGCTATAACAGCCTCCACTCTTCTGGGAAGGCTTTGCACTAGATGCTGGGCTTGCTTCCATTCAGCCACAAAAGCATTAGTGAGGTCGGGAACTGATGTTCAGCGATTAGGTCTGGCTTGCAGTCGGCGTTCCAAATAATTCCAAAGGTGTTCGATGGGGTTGAGGTCAGGGCTCAGTGCAGGCCAGTCAAGTTCTTCCACACCGATCTTCCCCCCAAAAAATCTGTAAGGACCACGCTTTGTGCACGAACCATGAAAAACAGCCCCAGACCATTATTCTTCCTCCACCAAACTTTACAGTTGGTACTATGCATTGGGGGAGGCAGCATTCTCCTGGCACCGCCAAACCCAGATTTGTCCGCCGGACTGCCAGATGGTGAAGCGTGATTCATCAATCCAGAGAACACATTTCCACTGCTCCAGAGTCCAATGGCGGCGAGCTTTACACCACTCCAGCTATTGCTTGGCATTGCGCATGGTGATCTTAGGCTTGTGTGTGGCTGCTCGGCCATTTCAGAAACCCATTTCATGAAGCTCCCAACGAACAGTTCTTGTGCTGACGTTGCTTCAAGAGGCAATTTGCAACTCGGTTGCAACCGAGGAGAGACGATTATTACGCGCTACGCACTTCAGCACTCGGCAGTCCCGTTCTGTGAGCTAGTGTGGCCTACCACTTCGCGGCTGAGCTGCTGTTGTTCCTAGACATTTCCACTTCACAATAACAGCACTTACAGTTGACCAGGGCAGGTCTAGCAGGGCAGAAATTTGACTATGGAGATTGCTTGACTGTGTGCTCGATCTTATATACCTGTCAGCAACAGGTGTGGACGAAATAGCCGAATCCACTAACTTGAAGGGATGTCCACATACATTTATATATATAGTGTATTTCAGATGAGGCCAAACTATAAATTAACATGATGCAAGTACTTAACCCTGCGGTCCTAATATTTATCTTTATAATCGCAGACAATGAAAAGAGAGTGAAGCGTTAAGCAATGGATAGACTATGACATCAGCCTTGGTACATGCAGACAAGATCTGGCCATTATCTTTGGAGAACGATCCAAATTGATGATTAAAAACAAGCTGGGTCAAAACAAAGTCCAAGCCAAAACTAACTAACTGCGAAACAAGAATTATCATGTGGTCTCCGATTCACAGAGACATGGATATAGATTAGCAATCCGAGAGCCCACAGATTCTTCTTTATGCTTTTTAACCACCAGTGAAGTAGTATCATGAAGGCTTTAGGACCACAATCGCTCTCCCAAGTGGTGGAGACATACAGTACCAGTAAAAAATGTGGACACACCTTCTCATTCAAGGGGTTTTCTTTATTTTTACTACTTTCTACATTGTAGAATAATAGTGAAGACATCAACACTATGAAATAACACATATGGAATCATGTAGTAACCAAAAAACTGTTAAACAAATCAAAATATATTTTAGATTTGATATTCTTCAAAGTAGCCACCCTTTGCCTTGATGACAGCTTTGCACTCTTGGCATTCTCTCAACCAGCTTCTTGAGTTAGTCACCTGGAATGCATTTCAATTAACAGGTGTGCCTTGTTAAAAGTTAATTTGTGGAATGTCTTTCCTTCTTAATGCGTTTGAGCCAATCAGTTGTGTTGAGACAAGGTAGCGATGGTATACAGAAGATAGCCCTATTTGGTAAAAGACCAAGTCCATATTATGGCAAGAACAGCTCAAATAACCAAAGAGAAAACGACAGTCCATCATTACTTTAAGGTCAGTCAATCTGGAAAATGTCAAGCCACAAAAACCATCAAGCTCTATGATGAAACTTGCTCTCATGAGGACGCCACAGATAAGGAAGACCCAGATTTACCTCTCTGCTGCAGAGGATAAGTTCATTAGAGTTACCAGCCTAAGAATTGCAGCCCAAATAAATGCTTCACAGAGTTCAAGTAACGGACACATCACAACATCAACTGTTCAGAGGAGACTGTGTGAATCAGGCCTTCATGGTTGAATTGCTGCAAAGAAACCACTACTAAAGGACACCAATAATAAGAAGAGACTTGCTTGGGCTAAGAAACACAAGCAGTGGACGTTAGACCGGTGGAAATCTGTCCTTTGGTCTGATGAGTCCAAATTGGAGATTTTAGGTTCCAACCGCTGTGTCTTTGTGAGACGCAGAGTAGGTGAACGAATGATCTCTGCATTTGTGGTTCCCACTGTGAAACATGGAAGAGGAGGTGTGATGGTGCTGTGCTGGTGACACTGACAGTGATTTATTTTGAATTCAAGGCACACTTAATCAGCATGGCTACCACAGCATTCTGCAGCGATACACTATTCCATCTGGATGGCGCTTAGTGGGATCATCATTTGTTTTTCAACAGGACAATGACCCAACACACATCCAGGCTGTGTAAGGGCTATTTGACCAAGAATCAGAGTGATGGAGTGCTGCATCAGATGAACTCCACAATCACCCGACCTCAACCCAATTGAGATGGTTTGGGATGAGTTGGACCACAGAGTGAAGGAAAAGCAGCCAACAAGTGCTCAGCATATGTGGGAACTCCTTCAAGACTGTTGGAAAAGCATTCCAGGTGAAGCTGGTTGAGAGAATGCCAAGAGTGTGCAAAGCTGTCATGAAGGCAAAGGGTGGCTACTTTGAAGAATCTCAAATATATTTTGATTTGTTTAACAGTTTTTTGGTTACTACATGATTCCATGTGTTATTTCATAGTTTTGATGTCTTCACTATTGTTCTACAATGTAGAAAATAGTAAAAAATTAAGAAAAACCCTTGAATGAATAGATGTGTCCAAACTTTTGACTGGTACTGTACATGTGGTACTGTTCTGTATCCAGGCATCAGCATCAAAGCTCAGGGAGCTTATCTAGCTACACTTGGTGATTAGAAATGAATCCATGGACTTCCCAATGAAAACAGAACTAATAAGATGACTGACTGCCCTGGGAAGGATCCGAACAGCCATCTAGCTGTCATAGCATTGACTCGTTCCAATACATGGAGGTCAAAACTAAACAGTCTTTCTGATTATATATGTATCTGCATCTGCTGAGATCAAATGTACCGTTGATTGTTCGTTCCCACAAAGATCAAAGCCTGAGAGTCAGGATATCTTGTTTTTATCTGCTTATTTGAAAAGTTCCTTAATGAGGAGAGGTGGAGAGAGAGAAAAGGGGGAGAGAGAGAAAAAGAGAGAGAGAGGAAGAGAGAGAGAGTTGTTCTGTTCAGTCATATTAAAGGATAATAATTGGTTGCTCTCCGCTGTAGATCATGTACAGATTAGAACATGGAGTTTATATGGAGCATTCTATTGTAGGTCCCTTGGGAATTATTGTCTCTATAGTAAAAAGACCCTTAGAGAATGATCACTCTCTATAGTGTACTGCCAACTTCAAATGAATTAGCAGGGTTTTGCTTGATTCAAGTCTGAAGCATCATTCAAGATCTACAGTACCAGGAGGTCTCCATGGTCTGTTCACGGCTTATCTATGTTGGCTTTCATTCAAACAATCCATTTACGTTGGTATTGCTAAAGGCACCACACCCAGACCTTGACAACACATGTCTGTGGTGTCGTTAGTATAACGACAACATTCCCCCCATTTTGTTTTGCAGCGTAAATCTGACCACAGCACATGTGTGGAAACACACAGCGACCAAGACTTACCCAGTGATTGCTGGCTTTGGGAAGGTTCCCCTGGCATCATTTAATAATCTAGGTTTACTCAGAACAC
The DNA here is from genome assembly GCA_030435695.1 of Brachymystax lenok tsinlingensis. NCBI lineage: Eukaryota > Metazoa > Chordata > Actinopteri > Salmoniformes > Salmonidae > Brachymystax > Brachymystax lenok. Next base: position 28,570,280 of record CM059806.1, read on the forward strand.
ACCTTGGTCTGGGCTGGGTTTACTCCCCCGTAACTCAACCGACGGCCTGCAGAACACACCTTGGTCTTTTGAAGCGCTTGCTGAATCAGGCCGACCCACCCTGCTGAAGAAAACGTCTGGAGCGTTTGAGCTGCTGTCCCTCCCTGCCACGGCAAGTCTGCACTACTCTCCTGAGGACTGAGGGGAAAAAACAATCACTCAACCTGTTGGTTGAAACCAATTTCGAACAAACATTGTCTCAGGCCTTGGTAAAGAAGTTCCAGAGAAAGCCTTTGAGTATGTTGGGCCAGTAACCGAAAGGTTGCTGGATCAAATCCTCGAGCTGACAAGGTAAAAAAAAAAATATGTCGTTCTGCCCCTGAACAAGGCAGTTAACCCATTGTTCCCCGGTAGGCCATCACATTTAGTATGAGAGAAATGTGATCTTTGAACATCTCTGATACCACCTTAGAGGCCCTGAAATGATTCTCTTCTGTATTCCGCCCCGTGGAGAATTAGAACCATGCAGGGTGGCCTTCATCCGCTGGTAATATCGCAAATTCACTTCTCATTAGAAGTGTGTCGAAAGGAATTAGAGCTATCATTTTGCTCTGTGAGATACAGCACCGCCTTCATCACTGGCAGCACCTCCTCTAAAGATGGCGGATGGATCTGCTTACCCTTTAGGGTCATATAGTCTCACTGTTTATTACAAGATACCCAGCTTCCATTGAGCCTGATTAACTTTCCAGGATTCCCCTAGAGCCAGGCCCTCTTTGTTGCTTGGCTGGAGATGGGGAATTTAAAATCAATAAAAAATGGAGAATGGAATTCGCTGTTATTGTGATGAATGGGAAAAATAGAAAATATTTAAATCACTGAAATGAAAATCAGCTTCTCACCACAACTGAACTGTCACTTTGTGGGAAGCAGTCATGCAACAGAACACTGGGAGAACTTTAGCACAGCAGTCTCTCAGAGATGTTGAGTCACGGGTCCTAGAGGACTAGCTGCCCTGTATCAGGGCTGCTGTCTGTACTTTATGACTTCACACAGGGCTATTAATATGTATGACAAACTGTCAAAACTCACAACTCATCATTTAGACAGACGGAAGGTGTGTGTGTGTGTACTGCATACTGACTCATCTACAGTGTTTTCAGAATTTGAGTTACAGCCTGAATTTTTGATTTTGTGTAACTGGCCTACACACAATACCCCATAATGTCAAAGTGGAATTATGTTTTGACATTTTGACCAATTAATTAAAAAGTATAATAGTATAATAGTGCTTAAAATGATTTGTTTTATTACTACCTCATCTCTGTACCACACATACAATTATCTCTAAGGTCCCTCAGTCGAGCAGTGAATTTCAAAACGCAGATAAAAACCACAAAGACCAGAGAGGATTTCCAATAACTCGCAAAGAAGGGCACGTATTGGTAGATGGATGGATAACAATTTAAAAAGCAGTCATTCAAAAATTGTGGCAAAGAAATGAACTTTACAGTGCCTTTAGAAAGTATTCCCTTGACTTCTTCCACATTTTGTTGTGTTACAGCCTGAATTTAAAATGGATTAAATTGAGAATGTGTGCCATTGATCTACACACAATACCCCATAATGTCAAAGTGGAATTTTGTTTGTAGAACATTTTAGAAATGTATAAAAAATTTAAAGATGAAATGTCTTGAGTCTAAGTATTCAACCCCTTTGTTATGGCACGCCAAAATAAGTTCAGGAGTAAACAGTTGCAGGGATTGGGGGCAGTGTTCGGAGGTTGATATGAGCAGCGACCATGTAATGCTTTTACAACATACAGAATTGTGCTGGTTATCAAGAGGCAAAGTATTGACATGTTTTTTTAAAATTGAGACGAGCTTAAAGTTTTCTTTACTGACCATACATTTCTCTGTCTATTAGGGAGCGGCGGCAGTGTTCAGAGTTTTGGAGAGTCTGGCGTGCCCAAAGTAAAAGGCCTGTTACTCAGGCCCAGAAACTAGGATATATACATGATTAGTAGTATTGGATAGAAAACACTCTAAAGTTTCTAAAACTGTTAAAATAATGTCTGTGACTATAACAGAACTGATTTGGCAGGCGAAGACCAGAGGAAAATCCATCCAGTCCTGTCTGGTCCAGCGACAGTGGGTTTGTGCCCATAGGTGACGTTGCCGGTGATGTCTGGTGAGGACCTGCCTTACAACAGGCCTACAAGCCCTCAGTCCAGTCTCAAATCAGCCTATTGCGGACAGTCTGAGCACTGATGGAGGGATTGTACGTTCCTGGTGTAACTGGGGCAGTTGTTGTTGCCATCCTGTACCTGTCCCGCAGGTGTGATGTTCGGATGTACCAATCCTGTGCAGGTGTTGTTACATGTGGTCTGCCACTGCGAGGACGATCAACTGTCCGTCCTGTCTCCCTGTAGCGCTGTCTTAGGCGTCTCACAGTACGGACATTGCAATTTATTGCCCTGACCACATCTGCAGTCCTCATGCCTCCTTGCAGCATGCCTAAGGAAAGTTCACGCAGATGAGCAGGGACCCTGGTCATCTTTCTTTTTGGTGTTTTTCAGAGTCAGTATAAAGGCCTCTTTAGTGTCTTAAGTTTTCATAATTGTGACCTTAACTGCCTACCGTCTATAAGCTGTTAGTGTCTTAACAACCGTTCTACAGGTGCATGTTCATAAATTATTTATGGTTCATTGAACAAGCATGGGAAACAGTTTCTAAGCCTTCAGCCATAAGACCCACTAATAATTGTATTATTTGATCAAAATTGTTTAACCTGCTTTTTTGCAATAATCACTGATCTGGCATTCAAGTCTATGAAAATGTATTTTTTTTTAATAAATTTAACCAGAACCATGCACATCCACAAATAATGACAAACTTCTGGTAGCAGGCATTATAGAAAATTAACACAGGTCTCATCAACAATCTCTCAAACACAAGCCCACCTGCTAGTGAGTAGCCAGCTAATCTTAATATCTAAAGTATAGCCAACTTGGATCTACTTGCTTGCTAACAAGGTTTAATAGTGCACATGTATAACACAGACAGCTAGAACACAACAGTCTGTGGCTAAAATGCTGCTAGTGGTACGTGGCAGAAACCCAACATTAATTTCTTGATACTTCCATCTTAGTAGGTTCTGTTCTGTTCTACATTTTGGGAGTTGAGCATAAAAACGGTATCGTTACAAATGTTAAGTTCTCCTTTATTACAGTAAAATAATGTCTCAATGTGTTTCGGTGTCCATATGACCGATTATGTTGCACAAAACATAAAATGTAAATAGCGAGTTGAAACTGCTTGTTGTCAAGGGAAAAGGGAAAGGGCTTGGTGTCTGTGTGCGAGTGGGTAGGTGCACAGTGCAAACAGCACAAAAGGAGCGAAGGAGACGAGACCAAAAAGACAAACACTGAAAAAAATAAAATAATAATAACTAGATTCTTGCAATACAGATATTTGGAACATCACATTAAAACATAAATACAAATCAAATCTAATTTTATTACTCACATGCTCCGAATGCAACAGGTGTAGACCTAAACGTAAAATGCTTACTTACGTGCCCCTAACCAACAATGCGGTTTATAAAAAATATGAGTAAGAATAACAAATAAAAGTAGCAAGTAATTAAAGAGCAGCAGTAAATTAACAATAGCGAGACTATACACAGGGCGGTACCGGTACAAAGTCAATGTGCGGGGGCATCAGTTAGTTGAGGTAGTATGTACAGTTGAAGTCGGAAGTTTGCATACACTTTAGCCAAATACATTTAAACTCAGTTTTTCACAATTCCTGACATTTAATCCTAGTAAGAATTCCCTGTCATTTTGCAACAACTTTGGAAGTATGCTTGCGTTCAATGTCCATTTGGAAGACCCATTTGCAACCAAGCTTTAACTTCCTGACTGATGTCTTGAGATTTTGCTTCAATATATCCATATAATTTTCCTACCTCATGATGCCATCTATTTTGTGAAGTGCACCAGTCCCTCCTGCAGCAAAGCACCCCCACAACATGATGCTGCCACCTCCGTGCTTTACGGTTGGGATGGTGTTCTTCGGAGTGCAAGCCTCCCCCTTTTTCCACCAAACATAAGGATGGTCATTATGGCCAAACAGTTCTATTTTGTTTCATCAGACCAGAGGACATTTCTCAAAAATGTACGATATTTGTGCCTATATACAGTTTCAAACCGTAGTCTGGCTATTTTATGGCGGTTTTGGAGCAGTGGCTTCTTCCTTGCTGAGCGGCCTTTCAGGTTTTGTCGATATAGGACTCGTTTTACTGTGGATATACAGTGGGGAGAACAAGTATTTGATACACTGCCAATTTTGCAGGTTTTCCCACTTACAAAGCATGTAGAAGTCTGTAATATTTATCATAGGTACTCTTCAACTGTGAGTGACAGAATCTAAAACAAAAATCCAGAAAATCACATTGTATGATTTTTAAGTAATTAATTTGCATTTTATTGCATGACATAAGTATTTGATACATCAGAAAAGCAGAACTTAATATTTGGTACAGAAACCTTTGTTTGCAATTACAGAGATCATACGTTTCCTGTAGTTCTTGACCAGGTTTGCACACACTGCAGCAGGGATTTTGGCCCACTCCTCCATACAGACCATCTCCAGATACTTCAGGTTTTGGGGCTGTCGCTGGGCAATATGGACTTTCAGCTCCCTCCAAAGATTTTCTATTGGGTTCAGGTCTGGAGACTGTCTAGGCCACTCCAGGACCTTGAGATGCTTCTTACGGAGCCACTCCTTAGTTGCCCTGGCTGTGTGTTTCGGGTCGTTGTCATGCTGGAAGACCCAGCCACGACCCATCTTCAATGCTCTTACTGAGGGAAGGAGGTTGTTGGCCAAGATCTCGCGATACATGGCCCCATCCATCCTCCCCTCAATACGGTGCAGTCATCCTGTCCCCTTTGCAGAAAAGCATCCCCAAAGAATGATGTTTCCACCTCCATGCTTCACGGTTGGGATGGTGTTCTTGGGGTTGTACTCATCCTTCTTCTTCCTCCAAACACGGCGAGTGGAGTTTAGACCAAAAAGCTATATTTTTGTTTCATCAGACCACATGACCTTCTCCCATTCCTCCTCTGGATCATCCAGATGGTCATTGGTAAACTTCAGACGGGCCTGGACATGCGCTGGCTTGAGCAGGAGGACCTTGCGAGGGAGATTGACCGTCATCTTGAACTTCTTCCATTTTCTAATAATTGCGCCAACAGTTGTTGCCTTCTCACCAAGCTGCTTGCCTATTGTCCTGTAGCCCATCCCAGCCTTGTGCAGGTCTACAATTTTATCCCTGATGTCCTTACACATCTCTCTGGTCTTGGCCATTGTGGAGAGGTTGGAGTCTGTTTGATTGAGTGTGTGGACAGGTGTCTTTTATACAGGTAACGAGTTCAAACTGGTGCAGTTAATACAGGTAATGAGTGGAGAACAGGAGGGCTTCTTAAAGAAAAACTAACAGGTCTGTGAGAGCTGGAATTCTTACTGGTTGGTAGGTGATCAAATACTTATGTCATGCAATAAAATGCAAATGAATTATTTAAAAATCATACAATGTGATTTTCTGGATTCCGTCTCTCACAGTTGAAGTGTACCTATGATAAAAATTACAGACCTCTACATGCTTTGTAAGTAGGAAAACCTGCAAAATCGGCAGTGTATCAAATACTTGTTCTCCCCACTGTAGATACTTTTGTACCTGTTTCCTCCAGCATCTTCACAAGGTCCTTTGTTGTTGTTCTGGGATTGATTTGCACTTTTCGCACCAAAGTACGTTCATCTCTAGGAGACAGAACGGGTCTCCTTCCTGAGCGGTATGATGGCTGCGTGGTCCCATGGTGTTTATACTTGCACACTATTGTTTGTACAGATGAACGTGGTACCTTCAAGCTTTTGGAAATTGTTCCCAAGGATGAACCAGACTTGTGGAGGTCTACAATTTTTTTTTTTTAGGTCTTGGCTGACTTGATCTTCCCATGATGTCAAGCAAAGAGGCACTGAGATTGAAGGTAGGCCTTGAAATACATCCACAGGTACATCTCCAATTGACTCAAATGATGTCAATTAGCCTATCAGAAGCTTCTAAAGACATTACATCATTTTCTGGAATTTTCCAAGCTGTTTAAAGGCACAGTCAAATTAGTGTATGTAAACTTCTGACCCACTGGAATTGTGATACAGATTTTTTTTACTTATAATTCACTGTATGTAAACAATTGTTGAAAAAATTACTTGTGTCATGCACAAAGTAGATGTCCTAACCGACTTGACAAAACTATAGTTTGTTAACAAGAAATGTGTGGATTGGTTGAAAAACGAGTTAAGTGTATGTAAACTTCCGACTTTAACTGTACATGTTGGTAGAGTTATTAAAGTGATATGCAGAGATGATAACAACAGAGAGGAGCAGCGGAGTAAAAGGGGGCAATGCAAACAGTCTGGGTAGCCATTTGATGCTCTCGATGTTGCAGCTGTAGAACCTTTTGAGAATCTGAGGACCCGGGCCAAATCTTTTTAGTCTCTTGAGGGGGAATAGGTTTTGTCGTGCCCTCTTCACAATTGTCTTGGTGTGCTTGGACCATGTTAGTTTGTTGGTGATGTGGACGCCAAGGAACTTGAAGCTCTCAACCTGCTCCACTACAGCCCCGTCGATGAGAACGTGGGCATGCTCGGTCCTCTTTTTCCTGTAGTCCACATGTTGAGGGAGAGGTTGTTGTCCTGGCACCACACTGCCAGGTCTCTGACCTCCTCTCTATAGGCTGTCTCATCGTTGATCAGGCCAACCACTGTTGTGTCATCGGCAAACTTAATGATGGTGTTGGGGTCGTGCCTGGCTGTGCAGTCTTGAGTGAACAGGGAGTACAGGAGGGGACATAGCACGCACCCCTGAGGGGCCCCTGTGTTGAGGATCAACGTGGCGGATGTGTTGTTACCTACCCTTACCACCTGGGGGCAGCCCGTCAGGAAGTCCAGGATCCAGTTGCAGAGGGAGGTGTTCAGTCTCAGGGTCCTTAGCTTATTGATGTGCTTTGAGGGCACTATGGTGTTGAACGCTGAGCTGTAGTCAATGAATAGCATTCTCACATAGGTGTTACTTTTGTCCAGGTGGGAAAGGGCAGTGTAGAGTGCAATAGAGATTGCATCATCTATGGATCTGTTAGGGCAGTATGCAAATTGGAGTGGGTCTAGGGTTTCTGGGATAATTGTGTTGATGTGAGCCATGACCAGCCTTTCAAAGCAGTTCATGGCTACAGACGTAGGTGCTACGGGTCTGTAGTCATTTAGGCTGCTTACCTTAGTGTTTTTGGGCACAGGGACAATGGTGATCTGCTTAAAACATGTTGGTATTACAGACTCCGACAGGGAAAGACAGTTGAAAATGTCAGTGAAGACACTTGCCAGTTGGTCAGCGCATGGTCACAGTACACATCCTGGTAATCCGTCTGGCCCTGCCGCCTTGGGAATGTTGACCTGTTTAAAGGTCTTACTCACATCGGCTGCGGAGAGTGTGATCACACAGCCTTCTGGAACAGCTGGCGTTCTCATGCATGTTTCAGTGTTATTTGCATCGGAGCGAGCATAGAGGTAGTTTAGCTTGTCTGGTAGCCTTGTGTCACTGGGCAGCTCTCGGCTGTGCTTCCCTTTGTAGTCTGTAATGGTTTGCAAGCCCTGCCACATCCGACAGGCATCAGAGCTGGTGTAGTACAATTCGATCCTAGTCCTGTACTGCCTCTTTGCCTGTTTGATGGTTAGTCGGAGGGCATAGCGGGATTTCTTATAAGCTTCCTTTAGAGTCCCGCACCTTGAAAGCTGCAGCTCTAACCTTTAGCTCAGTGCGGATGTTGCCTGTAATCCATGGCTTCTGGTTGGGGTATGTACGTACGGTCACTGTGGGGACGACGTCATCAATGCACTTATTGATGAAGCCAATGACTGATGTGGTGTACTCCTCAATGCCATCGGAGGAATCCAGGAACATATTCCAGACTGTGCTAGCAAAACAGTCCTGTAGCTTAGCATCTGCTTCATCTGACCACTTTTTTCGAGTCACTAGTGCTTCCTGCTTTAATTCTTGCTTGTAAGCAGGAATCAGGAGGATAGAATTATGGTCAGATTTGCCAAATGGAGGGTGAGCTTTGTATGCATCTCTGTGTGTGGAGTAAAGGTGGTCCAGAGATTTTTTTCCCTCTGGTTGCACATTTAACATGCTGATAGAAATTTGGTAAGATTGAATTAACCTGTTCAGGGCCCGGGTCAGTGTTAGGAGGTTCGGAGAGACTGGCGTGCCAAAGTAAAATGCCTGGTACTCAGGCCCAGAAACTAGGATATGTACATAATTTGTAGTATTGGATAGAACACTCTGAAGTTTCTAAAACTGTTAAAATAATGTCTATGAGTATAACAGAACTGATTTGGCAGGCGAAAACCAGAGTAAAATCCATCCGGAAAAGCTGAATCGGTCATGTCACACTGTTTTCAATTGGCATCCTATTCAAAGCACTGTATTTTAGCTCCCAGATTGCAGTTCCCATGGCTTACACTAGATGTCAACAATCTTTAGAAAAGGTTTCAAGCTTTTATCTTTAATAACCATGGAGTAAGAGATGTTCTTCCTGAGGTGTCGTCAAGTGTCCTGTTATGGATTGAGCGCGTAACAGTGAGCGCACTCTCAGCTGTTTTTCTCTTCTATTCAACAGGCTATATTCCGTCTGAAATATTATAGTTTATATTCATTTTAGGGTATCTGAGTTTTAATTAGAAACGCTGTTTGACTTTTTTCGACGAACTTCACCGGTAATTTTGGGATATTGTTTGTCTGCATGGATAAACGCCTTTGGGCAGGTGGATTACTGAACAAAACGCGCCAACCAAACAGAGCTTTATGGATATAAAGATGGACTTTATCGAACAAAAGGACCTTTTATTGTGTAGCTGGGATGCTTTGGTATGCCATCAGATGAAGATCTTCAAAGGTAAGCGATTTATGTTATTGCTATTTTTGAGTTTTGTGACACCTCTGCTGGTTATGTTATTATGCTAATTGAATATTTGTGCGGGGCGCTGTCCCAAGACAATAAAATGTTCTGCTTTCGCCGTAAAGCCTTTTTTAAATCTGACAAAGCTGTTAGATTAACAAGATTCTAAGCTTTTGGATGGTGTGCAACACTTGTATTTTCATGAATGTTTAAAATTAGTATTTTTGTCATTTGAATTTGGCGCTCTGCATTTCACCGGATGTTGTCAAAATCGATCCCGTTCATGGGATTGTATCCCTAACAAGTTAAGCCCCCTGCTACTAGGAGCGCCGCCTCTGGGTGAGCATTTTCCTGTTTGCTTATGGTGGAATACAGCTCATTCAGTGCGGTCTTAGTGCCAGAGTCTGTGCTGGTATATAGACAGCTACGAAAAAAGTGTGGTCTACAGCTTATCATGAGATACTCTACCTCAGGCAAGAAAAACCTTGAGATTTTCTTAGATATCGTGCACCTGATGTTATTTACAAATATACAAAGTCCGCCGCCCCTTGTCTTACCAGACACCGCTGTTCTATCCTGCCGATACAGCGTATAACCAGCCAGCTGTATGTTGAAAATGTCATTGTTCAGCCACGACTCCATGAAGCATAAGAATGTTTTGAATGTCCCGTTGGCAGTTTAATCTCCCGCGTAGGTCATCAATTTTATTTTCCAAAGATTGCACGTTTGCTAGAAGAATGGAAGGAAGTGGGGGTTTATTCGATCGCCTCCGAATTCTCAGAAAGCAGCCCACCCTCTGGACCCTTTTTCTCTGCCTTTTCTTCAAGCAAATGACGGGGATCTGGGCCTGCTTCCGGGAAAGCAGAATATCATTCACGTCGGGGTCGTCGGACTCGTTCAAGGAAAAAAAGGATTCTGCCAGTCCGTGGTGAGAAATCACAGTTCTGATGTCCAGAAGTTATTTTCGGTCATAAGAGACGTTGCTGTCGCAGCAACATTATGTACATTATGTACAAAATAAGTAAAAAAAGAAGTTACAAACAATACAAAGAAACGAGCAAAAAAACACGCTTGGTTAGGAATACGTAAAACACCAGCCTTGTTCTCCGGCGCCATCTTTTTTCGTTTGTCACCGTTATAGTGCAATTATTGTATTGTTTAATGTTGTGGTGTGTAGTGGCTTTGCTGGCATTAAAAAATTGTGAGTTTTCCCCACCAAAACATGAAAATGGCTGTCTAGCAATGATCAACAACCAACTTGAAAGGGTTTGAAGATTTTTTTTTATAATAACGTGCAAAAAGTTGTACAATCCAGGTGTGCAAAGCTCTTAGAGACTTACCCAGAAAGACTCACAGCTGTAATTGCTGCCTTACGTGATTCTAACATGTATTGACTCAGGGGTGTGAATTCTTATGTAAATTAGATGTGTATTTCATTTTCACTTTTTTTCCAAACATTTCTAAAAACATGTTTTCACTGGGTGAGATTTTTTCCTTTTTTAATACATTTGGAAATCAGGCTGTAACAACAAAATGTGGACTATGTCAAGGGGTATGAATACTTTCTGAAGGGAAAGGGGGATACCTAGTCAGTTGTCCAACAATGTATTCAACTGAAATGTGTCTTCTGCATTTAACCCAACCCCTCTGAATCAGAGAGGTGCCGGGGACTGCCATAATCGACATCCACGTCTTCGGCGCCCGGGGAACAATGGGTTAACAATTTTTTACTTGTCAGCTCCAGCAACCTTCCGGTTATTAGCCCAACGCTCTAACCACTACGCTACCTGCCGCCCCACACTAGGCTACCTAAACAGGCACTGTGTATCCATGCATACTGCTCTATCATTCCTATAACTACCACCACCAACGATTCTACCTCCCTCCCCTATAACAAAAAATGTTCCTCCATCAATACCTGTGTTACGACAACAGAACTCATTCACATCCTCATCCTCAGCCCTCCAACATCTAGTTCCTCTGGACTGGGGTCCATTCCCAGCCCTCCAACATCTAGCTCCTCTGGAATGGGGTCCATTCCGAGCCCTCCAACATCTAGTTCCTCTGGACTGGGGTCCATTCCCAGCCCTCCAACATCTAGCTCCTCTGGAGGAACAGGCAGTGCCAAGCCTCAGCGTGGTGAATCACAACCTGACCACATGCTTAAGTTAACTGCCGAGCTGTCAGGCGAAGCAGAGAGATGTGTGAGGGAGAGAGACGAGAACAGAAAATGTGTGTGTGTCTGTGTGTGCGTGTTCTCAAGTTTATGCATGTACCCGTCTGTGTGTGTGTGTGCACTCTTCGAGCGGGCTGGGTATTGGAGAGCTCAGCAGGCTTTTAGCTGCCAGATTGCTGGTGCCCACAGGGATGTCTCCAGCACTCTACAGAGGAAATTATATTGGATGGATCTGATTCCTGCCACCGCCCCAAAAGCTCCAACCAGCCCCAGAGCCCCATTCACCAACAATGAATATCAATACTCACACCCCGCCTCTGACCCCCTACCTGTGTTGATTCAACACTGGTGCTGAGCTGAAGGGTAAAAGCATATCACTCAAAACTTCAAGGGGTGGTTTCCTGGACACATATTTAACCTAGTCCTGGACAACAAAAAACTATCCATTGAGCCAGGTTTTAGACCAAGTCTAAGCTTAATCTGTGTCTGGGAAACCACCCCCAAAATCAAACACTGGTAAAGACAAAAAAAAGTGTATGGTTGTAGTGGCTGATTCAATCACCTGTATTCAATCACCTGTATCCATGTATCAAGACCTTAAAATCCATATTTAACCTTAATCAATAAGGGATCATAGCTTTCACATGATTAGTTTGTCGTAGAAAGAGCAGGTGTTCTTAATGTTTTTTACAGTCAGTGTATATTCTTAACCAGAGTTTGAATGCTGAAATCCAGCACAAACACACGAGGTAAGCACATGTGGTACCAAACATACCACACACACAGCTGCTGTTTATTCCGTCGGCAGCACAAGTAAAGCTTGTTCAAAGCTAGCCCTGAAGAGCCAGTGTTTACTCTGAGTTTCACGGCTCACCAGGTTGGTTGGTTAGGGAGCTGTATAGCATCACAGAGGGCTAATCGCTAATCACAGACAGACAGAGAGAGAAGGGGGAGACAGTGAGCGAGAGACAGAGAGCGAGAGAGACTAAACCACAGGAATGGACACTATAGAACACAACGCTTTTAGCATCTTATGCTGGAATATTCAAGGTCTGAGGTAATCTGCCTTTGGCCTAAAGAGTAGGAAGACTGCCTTAACCAAATAAATCAGAAATACAGACGTTGTTATTCTACAATAAACATAGTATATAGGAGATGGATCCACTGGTTGCCCTCTAGGTTACAGAGAGATGTTAGTCCCATCCACCAAACTATCGGGAGTAAAACAGGGTAGGAACTCAGGGGGTATGCTAATTTGGTATAGAGCAGACCTAATCCATTCTATTAAATTAATAAAAACTGGAGAATTTTACATCTGGTTAGAAATGAATAGGGAAATTATCTCAAAAGAGAAACTTTTTCTCCTGTATGCAACCTAAATCCCCCCCCAATAGAATCCCTATACTTTAATGACAACAGCTTCTCCACCTTGGGTGATCAACCATTTCCAGGCCCAGGGACATGTACTAGTCTGTGGTAACCTAAATGCCAGAACTGGACAAGAACCTGACACTCAGCACACAGGGGGACAAACACCTACCAGGTGACAGTACTCCCTCCCGAATATGCCCCCCTAGACACAACAATGATAAAACAACCAACAAAATCGGGTCACATCTCCTGCAGCTCTGTTGCACGCTGGGTCTGTACATAGTCATTGGTAGGCTTCGAGGGGACTCCTACGGTAGGTACACCTATAGCTCATCTCTTGGCGTTAGTACTGTAGACTACTTTATCACTGACCTCAACCCAGAGACTCTCAGAGCTTTCACAGTCAGCCAACTGACACCCTTATCAGATTGCAACAAAATCACAATCTACTTGAACAGAGCAATACTCAATCATGAGGCATCAAAGCCAAAGAAACTGAGTAATATTAAGAAATGCTATAGATGGAAGGAATGTAGTGTGGAAACCTACCAAAAAACAATTAGGCAACAACAAATCCAATCCCTATAGACAACTTCCAGGACAAAATGTGAAGGTCCAAACTTAGCAGTAGGAAGCATAAACAGTATATCTGACAAGCCTATTTTAAATTCAAGCAGAAAACCAAAGGAACAGAACATCAATGACAAAGGGTTTGATGAAGAATGCATAGAAAACCTAGCCAACAAAAAACACACAACTAGAACACTTTAGCTTACACTTTCACTATGTGGAAACACTAAAACAGTACAGTAAGAAAAAATACAGAACAGCATGTCAGAAAACAACTCAATGTATTTGAAGAATCCATATAATCAAATCACTTGTGGGAAAATTGGAACATAGTGAACAAACAACATTAGAGCTACCAATCCAAAATGGAGATGTATGGAAAAAACACTTCTCCAACAAAGAACCAAGAACAAAAACATGATAATTTACTAAATGTAGAGTCAGTTATAAAAGACTACCGGAACCCACTGGATTCTCCAATTACATTGGATGAGCTACAGGACAAGATACAAACCCTCCAACCAAAAAAGACCTGTGGTGTTGATGGTATACTAAACAAAATGATAAAATATACAGACCACAAATTCCAATTGTCTATTCTCAAACTCTTAAACATTATCCTTAGCTCTGGGATCTTCCCCAATATTTGGAACCAAGGAATAGCCACCCCAAGCCAAAAAAGTGGAGAGAAATTTGACCCCAATAATTACCATGGAATCTGTGTCAATAGCAATCTAAAAACATCCATCAAGAGCAGACAACATTTTCTCAGTGAAAACAATGTTTATACTCCCTGCACACCTTTATTACAAATAAATAAAACAAAACAAAAGCAAAGCCTTCTCATGCTTTGCTGATTTCAAAAAAGCTTTTGACAAAATGTGGCATGAGGTTCTACTATACAAATTGATGGAAAGCGGTGTTGGAGGAAAAACAAATGACATTATAAAATCAATGTACACAAACAAGTATAAAAATTCAAATTTAAAAAGTTAAAATTGGCAATAAACACAGATCTCTTTCTTTAGGGCTGTGGGGTGAGAGAGGGATGCAGCTTGAGCCCCAACCTTGTAAAAATATTTTATTCCCCTCATCAATCTAAACAATACCACATAATGACAAGGAAATAGCACAATTACATAATTATTCAGACCCTTTCCTCAGTACATTGTTGAAGCACCTTTGGCATCGACTATAGCCTCAAGTCTTGAGTATGACGCTACAAGCTTGGCACACCTTTATTTGGGGAGTTTCTCTCATTCTTCTCTGCAGATCCTCTCAAGCTTTGTCAGGTTGGATGGGTAGCCTCACTGCACAGCAATTTTAAGGTCTTTCCAGAGTTCGGGTTCATTTCCGGGCTCTGGCTGGGCCACTCAAGGACATTCAGAGACTTGTCCCAAAGCCTCTTCTGCATTGTCTTGGCTGTGTGCTTAGGGTCGTTGTCCTGTTGGAAGGTAAACCATCACCCCAGTCTGAGGTTCTGTGCGCTCTGGAGCAGGTTTTCATCAAGGATCTCTCTGTACATTGCACCGCTCATCTTTCCCTCGATCCTGACTAGTCTCCCAGTCCCTGCCACTGAAAAACATCTCCTCAGCATGATGGTGCCACCACCATGCTTCACCGTAGGGACGGTGTCAGGTTTCTTCCAGATGTGACGCTTGGCATTCAGGCCAAAGAGTTCAATCTTGGTTTCATCAGACCAGATAATCTTGTTTCTCTTGGTCAGAGTCCTTTAGGTGCCTTTTGGCAAACTCCAAGTGGGCTTTCATGTGCCTTTTACTGAGGAGTGGCTTCCATCTGGCCACTCTACCATAAAGGCCTGATTGGTGGAGTGCTGCAGAGATGGTTGTACTTCTGGCAGGTTCTCCCACCTCCACAGAGGAACTCTAGAGCTCTCTCAGAGTGACCATTCTCCCCCCAATTGCTCTGTTTGGGAAGTCTTTGTGGTTCTAAACCGCTTTCATTTAAGAATGATGGAGGCCACTGTGTTCTTGGGAACCTTCAATGCTGCAGCCATTTTTTTGGTACTCTTCCCCAGATCTTTGTCTCGACACAATCCTGTCTCAGAGCTCTACGGACAATCCTGTCCCGGAGCTTTACGGACAATTCCGTTGACATCATGGCTTGGTTTCTGCTCTGACATGCACTGTCAACTGTGGGACCTTCAATAGACAGGCGTAAAGTTGTAGAAACATCTCATGGATGATCAGTGGAAACAGGATGCACCTGAGTTCAGTTTCAAGTCTCATACCAAAGGGTCTGAATGCTTATGTAAATAAGATATTTCTGTTTTTTATTTTCAATACATTTGTCATTATGGTGTATTGTGTGTAGATTGATGAGGGGGAAAAATGATTTAGTCAATTTTAGAATAAGGCTGTAACTTAACAAAATTAGGAAAAAGTCAAGGGGTCTGAATACTTTCTGAATACACTGTATATCAATGAATTGGTGAGGGCACAAGAACAGTCTGCATCACCCTATTGGTCTCGGAAATCAAATGTCTACTGTTTGCTGATGATCTGGTGCTTCTGTCCCCAACCAAGGAGGGCCTACTGCAGCACCTAGATCTTCTCCACAGATTATGTCAAACATGGGCCCTGACACTGAACGTCAGTAAGACAAAAATAATGGTGTTCCAAAAATGTTCCAGTTGCCAGGACAACAAATACAAATTATATCTAGACACTATTGCCTTAGAGCACACAAAGAACTATACCTATCTCGGCCTAAACATCAGCACCACAGATAACTTCCACAAGGCTTTGAACGATCTAACAGACAAAGCAAGAAAGACCTTCTATGTCATCAAAAGGAACATAAAACTCTACATCCCAATTAGGATCTGGCCAAAAATAATTCAATAAATTACAGAAGCCATTGCCCTCTATGGTTGTGAGGCCTGGTGTCCACTCACCAACCAATAATTCACTAAATGGGACAAACACCCAATTGAGACTCTGCCTGCAGAATGCTGCAAAAAGATGCTTTGTGTACCACGCAAAACCCCAAACAATGCATGGAGAGCAGAATTAGGACTATATCAACTGATTATCAAAATCCGGAAAAGAGCTGTTAAATTCTACAACCACCTAAAAGGAAGAGATGCCCACACATTCCACGACAAAGCCCTCCCCTACAGAGAGATGAACCTACAGAAAAGTCCCTTCAGCCAGCTGGCTCTGGGGCTCTGTTCACAAACACAAACAGACCCCACAGAGCCCCAGGCCAGCAACACAATTAGACCCAAACAAATTATGAGAAAGCAAAAATATTAATCTTTCCACTGTGTCAAATAGTTAACATTCCAATTTGCTCCGTTTTTTTATCTGTCCCTAAACAGAGAGTACAATGTGGCATAATACCTGACCACTGTGACTGACACAAAATTAAGAAAATCCTTGACTATGTACAGACTCAGTGTGCATAGCCTTGCTATCGTGTGAGGTCGCCATAGACAGACCTGGCTATCAAGAGAAGAGATGCGGTGGAAACTGAGCTGCACTTCTTAACCGCCTGCCAAATCTATGACCACATTAGAGACACACATTTCCCACAGATCACACAGACCCACAAAGAATTTAAAAACAAATCCAACATTCATAAACTCCCATATCTGTTAGGCGAAATACCACAATCTGCAATCACAGCAGCACGGTTTGTGGCCCGTTGCCATGAGAAAAGGGCAACCAGTGGAGCACAAACAACATTGTAAATACAACCTATACTAATGTGTTTATGTATCTTCCCCCACTATTTATACTACAACTATTTGCACATTGATAAAACACTATACATAGCTGATAATATAACACTTGAAATGTCTTTTTAAAACCTTTTTGAGAGCAATGTTGACTGCTAATTTCTAATAGATTGTGTTGATGTTATTACATTTGTTTCTTCTTACTTTTGTTTATTTCAACTTCCTAGGCAATGTAAACCTATGTTTCCCATGCCAATAAAGCCCCTTTGAATTGAATTGAGAGAGAGAATTTGATTGAAATACTATGCTAGCTGGCATTAGCAGCACCTTCCTTGCTGGAGGGCATAACAACTGCTGCAAGTGAACAGTGGTCAGGCTACATGGTTGGCTGGGTACTGGGGTCAAGGTGATCTCTATAGGATGTCAGTGGAAAAGCATGGTTGAATTTGAGACCTGGTGCTCAGACTGGCAGAATTCAGAAATGTGATCGATCGTTTTGTCCTTTCTATACAGAGTTTTATCAGGGAGCTCTGGCTTTGAGAAAGTGGTGTAGAACAAGGAGGAGGGATGGAGGTATAGAGGGATAGAGGGATGGTAGGGAGGGCTAGGTTCCTGGACCTAGATTAAGCTCCTGGACTAAAAAACATCCTCAATGGAGTATTTTAAAAGGAAAGTGCTTTCCAGTTGAGGAATGGGCATAATCGGAGTTTGGGAAACAGTTCCTTTTCTACAATCTAGTGCCCTCAAACTCAACTCTGGACCTGGAAGCCAGTTCCACTGTATGTTTTCATTGTTCCCCTCTAATCAGGGACTGATTTAGACCTGGGACACCAGGTGTGTGCAATTAATTATCAGGTAAAAAATAAAATCAGCAGGCTCCAGACCTCGTAGGGTAAGAGTTAAGTACCCCTGGCCTAGTATATAGACAGACCATAAAGAATTTAGCAAAATGTGGTTTAGAAAGAAGGAGGGATTAAAGAGGATTTCTATTTATTTATTTAACCTTTATTTATTTTTTTAACTATTATATTTGTCACATACACATGGTTAGCAGATGTTAATGCGAGTGGAGCGAAATGCTAACTAGGCAAGTCAGTTAAGAACAAATTCTTATTTACAATGACGGCCTAGGAACAGTGGGTTAACTGCCAGAATGACAGTTATTTACCTTGTCAGCTCAGGGATTCGATCTAACAACCTTTCGGTTACTGGCCCAACACTCTAACCACTAGGCTACCTGCTGCCCCTAATCACATTAACACAGTCTCTGAAGTGAGTTCTATTGTTGTGTTAGGGCATCAGGGGGTGGGCTTATCTGGTCATGTGACATTGGTTGGATATCTGTTATCATCAGCTGGCCATAGGGAAATTCTGGCAAATTCTGACTGAACCATCTAACAAATGTGCCAGTGTGGAGGACTTGAGGAAAGAAGTGGGCCAGTTTGATAGAAAAGCCAGGGTCGATTTCTGTTCCCAGTCCATCCCTGATGGGCCAGTTTGATAGAAAAGCCAGGATCGATTTCTGTTCCCAGTCCCTCCCTGATGGGCCAGTTTGATAGAAAAGGGTTGATTTCTGTTCCCAGTCCGTCCCTGATGGGCCAGTTTGATAGAAAAGCCAGGGTCGATTTCTGTTCCCAGTCAGTCCCTGAAAGACTCCAAGCTGAGTCAGCAAAGGTCTGGTTGATGAACTCTTTCCAGTGTGTCCTTCCTGCCTCTTCTGCTTACTGCAGAAATATTTACTTTTTCAGCTCTGGGATTCGTTTTAGCAAACTTTCGGTTACTGGGCCAACGCTGTAACCACTAGGCTACCTGCTGCCCCAATGGGGAGAAGATGGGGAGAGGGGAAGGAGAAAAAGAGTGGGAAGACTTCACTCTCTTTCCTGATAGGCTCATGGCAGCCAGTCTGGTGTCTTAGACATGGAAATTGAGACAGTCACTAAGATGTCACTAGAGTCTGAGTCCCATACATATTGGCATGCAAGTCATTGACAGAATCTGCTTTTAAATCAAACCAAGTCAAGGTAGCAAACGTGTGCTAAACTACAAGGATTCCTCTACAAATTGAAACGCGATGCGTAATTGACTTTATAATGTGTTTACAAATGAGGTCTCTCCCTCGTGTGTGTTTGTGCGTTTATGCGTGTGTGTGTGTGTGTGTGTCTGTGTGTACTCACCCATAAGAGAATACAGTTTATAATCTGAATGTCCCTTTTTGTAATTAACTATGCCGGGAGAGATTGCAAATGACTGGTAAGAAAGTCAAAGCCCAATCTGCATTCACTTTAAATGAATGTACACTGCTAATGTAAACGCTGACCTTGATTCTTAATTATCAAAGTCAGTACATAGTATATACACAAACGCAAATAATGAAAATAGTGATTTAATAAAGTGGTTTAAATTAGGAGAAGAAAACAAAAGGGGAAGAGAGCAGGCTGTAGAGGTTTTACTGTGGGAGAGAGAGAGGGAGAGAGAGAGAATGAGGGAGAGAGTGAGGGAGAGGGAGAAAAGAACTTTTGGGAAACTAAGAGAGGGTGTATCTCAAGCGATGAATGATTTATTGACCTGAATTAAAATAACGTTGTATTTCCAACGAAAGACTAAAAGCTTTTTCCAATACATTTTAAAGTTAAAAAATTGAGTTATTCTATGAAAATGGAGATAGAATGAGTCAATGTAGAGGGACTAGAGAGAGCGTCTCTGTGTTTCCGCCGCCCGCTGAAGCGAGGATGTTTTAAATAGCGCTTAATCAAGCGGACAGGGTTAGACACAAAGTGGTATCATTATGCTCTCTCTGTGTAAAAGGCCTCACACCACTTTAGCCTCCCGAGAGGAGCGGATCTCTCTCCCTCTCCCCTGATCCGACATGCGTTTGTGCACTGTTGTGTTTTACAGCCCCTCTCTCCAATCTGCACCTCTTATCTTCCACTCAGAGCTCCATGTCCCTGGTCATGTGATCTAACAACCCTGACAGTATCAACAGAAATGGGCTATGCTGGACCACACAAGTGTGTGTACACGTGTGTGTGTGCCTGGCGGTGTGTGTGTTCTCACAGACGCTTTTTTCAGGGCTGACAGTTTTCAGAAATTTAGAGGCCCCTCCGCTAACAGTCACAAACCCCACCTTCAGTGCGATGCTGGTAATGGATCAAATGAATCAGCTACAGCAGATGAATATGAGGAGGATACACAACTGTGTGGTTGTCCCTCAGCTGGCAACTTATTTTCTCGCCCATAGTGTGTTCATGAGAAGCACCGAATGAAGACTGAACACTCACCTGTGACCTTTCGTGACCTCTTGCAGCCATCGACTGACTGATAGACCGACCTTACGTTTTCACGCTTTGGTGATCGTCGTGACAACCTGTCACTTCAGCATTCCCCCGAATTGACCGCCCCTTCCAGAATGTTCTCCCCCTCGGGACCTAGTGGTTCAACTCAGAGGAGACTTCTTTAAAGTGAGAGATAACCACTCATTAATCAGCTACTTCAAAGATGTGTTCCAAAATGAGAAAAATAAAGGAAGAACTAGAAATGGAAGAAGCAGAATACACAGCATACAAGAGAATGGCCTCCACTGAGTCTCATTCACCGTTGAAGTAGAAGCAATGTGTGAAAAGTGTCCGGTTTATGTGGGTATTCTCCTGGCCATAGCCTTCTTTCTCAGATGGAGTTAATCACAAGGAGACAGAAAAGCAAGAGTCAACACAAACGGTTCAGTCGAAGGTTGAATTGATGGCTGGATTACATTGTATCATATGTGAAATTGAGGTCAATAGGGATAAATGAGACAGAAGGGTGAGAGAGAAATAGAGACATATAGAGAGAGGAGAAGGGAGAGATTAAGAGGGAGAGAGAGAGAGGGACAAGCGAGTGAGAAAAAGGAAGAGAAACGAGCTAGAAAAAGAAAGGACAGTGGTGATGAGCATGAACACCCAGTAATGACAACCCAGGGTGTTGTTGCATTGTGGATCGTCCCTGGTCTGGTGGTCTCCTGAGAGTTCTTAATGGAGACTGTTGTTGAGTCCTAAAGGGCACCCTATTCCCTACATAGTGCACTCTTTGACGAGAGTCCTATGGACAGGAAATAATGAAGTGCACTCTTTGATGAGAGTCCTATGGACAGGAAATAATGACCCTTAATGAGCGTAAAGGACAGACGGCGAGCACTCTCGCCCCATTTCCCACACAGGCAGGAATGGATGGACATTTAAAGCAGGGTAAGAGAACAGAGGTGCATATATATATATATATAAATAAGAGAGAGAGAGAGAGAGAACCAAAGTTTATCATTCCAAAGCTATACAGCAAATGGTCTGGAAAGCAACAGAAACCTGAAAACACCATCCAACCTGGAACTGAGTGAGTAATGTTTAGTCTGAAGCTATATTTAACTTCCAAAAGCCAAGAAGAAAAATACATTACATTACTTTATAGGGACTGAATGCTAAATTAAGGCTGCCAAGTTTGATTCAACTTCAATTAGCACTGGCGTGTCAAGTGAGAGGTGTCAAAACCTTTAGCCCAACAATGGCAGGAGAGTCGCAGTCTACTCCAACCACATGGAGAGGCCTTAGAAGCTGCCTCATCTTCCACACAGACCATCCCCTGGCATGGCACCATGCTATATTAACCAGACCATCCCCTGGCATGGCACCGCGCTATATTAACCAGACCATCCCCTGGCATGGCACAGTGCTATATTAACCAGACCATCCCCTGGCATGGCACCGTGCTATATTAACCAGACCATCCCCTGGCATGGCACCGTGCTATATTAACCAGACCATCCCCTGGCATGGCACCGCGCTATATTAACCAGACCATCCCCTGGCATGGCACAGTGCTATATTAACCAGACCATCCCCTGGCATGGCACAGTGCTATATTAACCAGACCATCCCCTGGCATGGCACCGCGCTATATTAACCAGACCATCCCCTGGCATGGCACAGTGCTATATTAACCAGACCATCCCCTGGCATTGCACAGTGCTATATTAACCAGACCATCCCCTGGCATGGCACCGTGCTATATTAACCAGACCATCCCCTGGCATGGTGCTATATTAACCAGACCATCCCCTGGCATGGTGCTATATTAACCAGACCATCCCCTGGCATGGCACCGCGCTATATTAACCAGACCATCCCCTGGCATGGCACAGTGCTATATTAACCAGACCATCCCCTGGCATGGCACCGTGCTATATTAACCAGACCATCCCCTGGCATGGCACAGTGCTATATTAACCAGACCATCCCCTGGCATGGCACCGTGCTATATTAACAAGACCATCCCCAGGCATGGCACAGTGCTATATTAACCAGACCATCCCCTGGCATGGCACCGTGCTATATTAACCAGACCATCCCCTGGCATGGCACCGTGCTATATTAACCAGACCATCCCCAGGCGTGGCACCGTGCTATATTAACCAGACCATCCCCTGGCGTGGCACCATGCTATATTAACCAGACCATCCCCAGGCATGGCACCGTGCTATATTAACCAGACCATCCCCTGGCATGGCACCGCGCTATATTAACCAGACCATCCCCTGGCATGGCACAGTGCTATATTAACCAGACCATCCCCTGGCATGGCACCGTGCTATATTAACCAGACCATCCCCAGGCATGGCACAGTGCTATATTAACCAGACCATCCCCTGGCATAGCACCGTGCTATATTAACCAGACCATCCCCAGGCATGGCACCGTGCTATATTAACCAGACCATTCCCTGGCGTGGCACCATGCTATATTAACCAGACCATCCCCTGGCATGGCACCATGCTATATTAGCACACTACCCCTCTGTTAAGAGGGGGCGGGTGTTACCGAGGGGTGGAAACTCAGGACACTAGACAACGAGGACTCTGAGTCAGCTAATATAAATCTCAATAAGTCTGGAACAGTATTGGTACAGGGCAACCCCAAACAGTTTCAGCTGGACTTTCACCTAATCAAATAATTAGTTAAGCATTAAAAGCTCTCCATTGAAAAAAAACAGACTTCTTCATTATATAACCCCACAGACGAACAACCCCAAGCGGAAAGTCAACCTCCCAGCACAGAGTACTACTCCCTCATTGAAATGAAGGATACATTTACCCAGCTAGAGGTAAGGCAGGTGGAGCTGGAACAGCAGGTGATTACACTCCAGTCAGCACAGACCCAGACAACAGTCCAGCACAACAACACCCCCTTAACCAGACCCAGAGAGCTGGAGGTGGAGAGACAACTTCAACAGGAGAAAGAGCAGGAACAGGAGAAGAACAGAGCACTAGAGGAGAGGATCAGACTGCTGGAGGAGAGGGTGATGGCGTGTGACAGAGAACAACCCACTAAAGAGGCGGGCACCCCCGCAGAGAAGCCAGCAGAACAGCCCACCTCAGCTCCCGACAAATGTCTCGACACCACAGCAGAACAGTCCACCCCAGACCCTGACCACGCCGATATCACAGCAGAACAGTCCACCCCAGACCCTGACCTACTCGATATCACAGCAGAACAGTCCACCCCAGACCCTGACCTACACGATATCACAGCGGGACAGTCCACCCCAGACCCTGACCACGTCGATATCACAGCAGAACAGTCCACCCCAGACCCTGACCACGTCGATATCACAGCAGAACAGTCCACCCCAGACCCTGACCTACACGATATCACAGCGGGACAGTCCACCCCAGACCCTGACCACGTCGATATCACAGCAGAACAGTCCACCCCAGACCCTGACCTACTCGATATCACAGCGGGACAGTCCACCCCAGACCCTGACCTACTCGATATCACAGCGGGACAGTCCACCCCAGACCCTGACCTACTCGATATCACAGCAGAACAGTCCACCCCAGACCCTGACCACGTCGATATCACAGCAGAACAGTCCACCCCAGACCCTGACCTACTCGATATCACAGCAGAACAGTCCACCCCAGACCCTGACCTACTCGATATCACAGCAGAACAGTCCACCCCAGACCCTGACCACATCGATATCACAGCAGAACAGCCCACCCCAGACCCTGACCTACTCGATATCACAGCAGAACAGTCCACCCCAGACCCTGACCACGTCGATATCACAGCAGAACAGCCCACCCCAGACCGTGACCTACTCGATATCACAGCAGAACAGTCCACCCCAGACCCTGACCTACTCGATATCACAGCAGAACAGTCCACCCCAGACCCTGACCACGTCGATATCACAGCAGAACAGCCCACCCCAGACCCTGACCTACTCGATATCACAGCAGAACAGTCCACCCCAGACCCTGACCACATCGATATCACAGCAGAACAGTCCACCCCAGACCCTGACCACATCGATATCACAGCAGAACAGTCCACCCCAGACCCTGACCACATCGATATCACAGCAGAACAGCCCACCTCAGCTCCCGACAAATGTCTCGACACCACAGCAGAACAGTCCACCCCAGACCCTGACCACGTCGATATCACAGCAGAACAGTCCACCCCAGACCCTGACCACATCGATATCACAGCAGAACAGTCCACCCCAGACCCTGACCTACTCGATATCACAGCAGAACAGCCCACCCCAGACCCTGACCTACTCGATATCACAGCAGAACAGTCCACCCCAGACCCTGACCTACTCGATATCACAGCAGAACAGTCCACCCCAGACCCTGACCACGTCGATATCACAGCAGAACAGCCCACCCCAGACCCTGACCTACTCGATATCACAGCAGAACAGTCCACCCCAGACCCTGACCACATCGATATCACAGCAGAACAGTCCACCCCAGACCCTGACCTACTCGATATCACAGCAGAACAGCCCACCCCAGACCCTGATCTACTCGATATCACAGCAGAACAGTCCACCCCAGACCCTGACCACGTCGATATCACAGCAGAACAGCCCACCCCAGACCCTGACCTACTCGATATCACAGCAGAACAGTCCACCCCAGACCCTGACCACATCGATATCACAGCAGAACAGTCCACCCCAGACCCTGACCACATCGATATCACAGCAGAACAGTCCACCCCAGACCCTGACCACATCGATATCACAGCAGAACAGTCCACCCCAGACCCTGACCTACTCGATATCACAGCAGAACAGCCCACCCCAGACCCTGACCTACTCGATATCACAGCAGAACAGTCCACCCCAGACCCTGACCACATCGATATCACAGCAGAACAGTCCACCCCAGACCCTGACCTACTCGATATCACAGCAGAACAGTCCACCCCAGACCCTGACCACATCGATATCACAGCAGAACAGTCCACCCCAGACCCTGACCACATCGATATCACAGCAGAACAGTCCACCCCAGACCCTGACCTACTCGATATCACAGCAGAACAGTCCACCCCAGACCCTGACCACGTCGATATCACAGCAGAACAGTCCACCCCAGACCCTGACCTACTCGATATCACAGCGGGACAGTCCACCCCAGACCCTGACCTACTCGATATCACAGCGGGACAGTCCACCCCAGACCCTGACCTACTCGATATCACAGCAGAACAGTCCACCCCAGACCCTGACCTACACGATATCACAGCAGAACAGTCCACCCCAGACCCTGACCACGTCGATATCACAGCAGAACAGTCCACCCCAGACCCTGACCACATCGATATCACAGCAGAACAGTCCACCCCAGACCCTGACCTACTCGATATCACAGCGGGACAGACACATGAAGAAGCTTAAGCCCAGAGGATGCCACCCCCTCTGATCACACCCCTGTCAGCCACCGTGATAGCCCTTCTGACAACCCCCCCACACCCACTGAGGACATACACAGGACACAGATTGTACTCCTTATGGACTCAAACAGGAAATATATACAATAAAAAAAACTTTTTCCCAAACACAGTGTGTCTAAACTCTGGTGTCCAAACACCCAGCGCGCCCTAGACCTTCTGTCTGAGGACCAACTAGGTTCACCCAGCCACATAATAATACACACAGGCACAAATGACCTGAGAGCAGGAAAGGGTGGCCACAGCACTCAAGGGAGATATTGAAAAAGCTTCTTCTACTTTCCCCACTGCACAAGTGGTTATCTCCACCCTGCTACCACGAAAAGACTTCCACCCTGCTACCATACAGCGGGTAAACGCAAGTATTTCCCGTGACTGTGCCTCAAACCAAATGTTTTCCTGGCCCACCACTCCACCCTGGACTTGAACAGCCTCTATGACCAGGTCCACCTATACAAGGCAGCAGTGCACACCTTCGCCCGGACCCTAAAGGACATCGCTTTCAAACGCAGCCTCAACACTTCACACATGAGCAACAGATCAATAGACACCCCGCTCAGACCAGTGAGACACTCTCCCAGACCTGTGCCCCCCCCCGACCTACACATAGAGGACTCACGCCGAGAGGACCAGACCACAACACCACCAGCCACATCCACACCAACACCCCAACCAATCAACACCCCCCCAAGTCAACCATGCCCACACCCCATTTAGGCCCCCTCAGATCAGACCTATACCCCCTCCTGCCCACCCCACACACCCCACCACCGCAAAGAGGGCCTCAACATGGAAGTCACACATACGCTCAGGCTGTGAGCAGGCCTAACCCCCACTCTTACACTAGCCCAAGCTAATGGCATGTACCAGATGCTCAGCAGGCTCTGCTCACACTTACTGGCCTGAGGCCAAACCACACAACATTGGACCCTTTATGGAACACAAAGCCTTCACTATCTCATCCTGGAATATCCAAGGTCTGATGTCATCTGCCTTTGGCCTAAAGAGCAGGAACCTGGATGTCATCAAATAAATCAGAAATACAGACATTGTCATCCTACAAGAAACATGGTATAGAGGAGACGGACCCACTGGTTGCCCTCTAGGTTACAGAGAGCTGGTAGTCCCATCCACCAAACTACCAGGTATGAAACAGGGAAGGGACTCAGGGGGTATGCTAATTTGGTATAGAGCAGACCTAACTCACTCCATTAAATTAATCAAAACAGGAATATTTTACATTTGTCTAGAAACTCTAAAGGAAATGATCAGAGAAAAATGTCCTCATGCGTGCTACCTATATCCCCCCACTAGAATCTCCATACTTTAATGAAGACAGCTTCTCCATGCTGGAGTGGGAAATCAATCATTTCCAGGCCCAGGGACATGTACTAATCTGTGGCGACCTAAATGCCAGAACCGGACAAGGACCTGACACTCTCAGTACACAGGGGACAAACACCTGCCTGGAGGTGACAGCATTCCCTCCCCCATATGCCCCCCTAGGCACAACATAACCAACAAAAACAATTCACAACTCCTGCAGCTCTGTCACATGCTGGTTCTGTACATAGTCAATTGTAGGCTTAAAAGGGACTCCTATGGTAGGTACACATATAGCTCACCTCTTGGCAGTAGTACTGTAGACTACTTTATCACTGACCACAACCCAGAGTCTCTCAGAGCGTTCACAGTCAGCCCACTGACACCCCTATTAGATCACAGCAAAATCACAGTCTACTTGAACAGAGCAATACTCAATCATGAGGCATAAAAGCCAAATGAACTGAGTAATATTAAGAAATGCTATAGATGGAAGGAATGTAGTGTGGAAACCTACCAAAAAACAATTAGGCAACAACAAATTCAATCCCTTTTAGACAACTTCCTGGACAAAACATTGCACTGTAATAGTGAAGGTGTAAACCAGGCCGTAGAAAATCTTAACAGTATATTTGACCTCTCAGCTTCCCTATCAAATCTAAACATTCCAAACAACAATGACAAATGGTTTGATGAAGAATGCAAAAACCTAAGAAAGAAATGTAGAAACCTGTCCAAACAAAAACATAGAGACTCAGAAAACCTGTCTACGCATTCACTATGGTGAATCACTAAAACAATACAGAAATACACTAAGGAAAAAGAAGGAACAGCATGTCAGAAATCAGCTCAATGTAATTGAAGAATTCATAGACTAACCACTTCTGGGAAAATTGGAAAACACTAAACAAACACAAAGAATTATCTATCCAAAATGGAGATACACCACTTATCCAGTCTTTTTGGCTCTATAACAAAGAACAAACAGCAAAAACATATACATGATCTTAGAATCAACTATTAAAGACTACCAGAACCCATTGGATTCTCCAATTACCTCAAATGAACTACAGGACAAAATAAAAACCCAAAAAGGCCTGTGTTGTTGATGGTATCCTACATGAAATGATAAAATATACAGACAACAAATTCCAATTGGCTATACTAAAACTCTTTAACATCATCCTTAGCTCTGGCATCTTCCCCAATATTTGGAACCAAGGACTGATCACCCCAATCCAAAAAAGTGGAGACAAATTTGACCCCAATAACTACGGTGAGATATGCTTCAACAGCAACCTTGGGAAAATCCTCTGCATTATCATTAACAGCAGACTCGTACATTTCCACAGTGAAAACAATGTACTGAGCAAATGTCAAATTGGCTTTTTACCAAATTATCGTACGACAGACCACGTATTCACCCTGCACACCCTAATTGACAAACAAACAAACCAAAACAAAAGGCAAAGTCTTCTCATGCTTTGTTGATTTCAAAAAAGCCTTTGACTTAATTTGGCATGAGGGTCTGCAATACAAATTGATGGAAAGTGGTGTTGGGGGAAAAACATACAACATTATAAAATCCATGTACACAAACAACAAGTGTGCTGTTAAAATAGGCAAAAAACACACACATTTCTTTCCACGGGGATGTGGGGTGAGACAGAGATGCAGCTTAAGCCCCACCCTCTTCAACATATATATATCAACAAATTGGCGAGGGCACTAGAACAGTCTGCAGCACCCGGCCTCACCCTACTAGAATCTGAAGTCAAATGTCTACTGTTTGCTGATGATCTGGTGCTTCTGTCACCAACCAAGGAGGGCCTACAGCAGCACCTAGATCTTCTGCACATATTCTGCCAGACCTGGGCCCTGACAGTCAATCTCAGTAAGATCAAAATAATGGTGTTCCAAAAAAGGTCCAGTCGCCAGGTCCACAAATACAAATTCCATCTAGACATCGTTGCCCTAGAGCACACAAAAAACTATACATACCTTGGCCTAAACATCAGCGCCACAGGTAACATCCAGAAAGCTGTGAACGATCTGAGAAACTAGGCAAGAAGGGCTTGCCATTGAAAGGAACATAACATTCGACATACCAATTAGGATCTGGCAAAAGATTATTGAATCAGTTATAGAACCCATTTCCCCTTTATGGTTGTGAGGTCTGGGGTCGGCTCACCAACCAAGCATTCACAAAATGGGACAAACACCAAATTGAGACACTGCATGCAGAATTCCGCAAAAACATCCTCCGTGTACAACGTAAAACACCAAGTAATGCATGCAGAGCAGAATTAGGCCGATACCTGCTAATTATCAAAATCCAGAAAAGAGCCGTTAAATTCTATTACCACCTAAAAATAAGCGATTCCCAAACCTTCCATAACAAAGCCATCACCTACAGATAATTGAACCTGGGGAAGAGTCCCCCTAAGCAAGCTGGTCCTGGGGCTCTGTTCACAAACACAAACAGAGCCCCAGGACAGCAACACAATTAGACCCACCAAAATCATGACAAAACAAAAAGATAATTACTTGACACATTGGAAAGAATTAACAAAAAAATAGAGCAAACTAGAATTCTATTTGACCCTAAACAGAGAGTACACAGTGGCAGAATACCTGACCACTGTGACTGACCCAAAATTAAGGATAGCTTTGACTATGTACAGACTCAGTGAGCATAGCCTTGCAATTGAGAAAGGCCACCGTAGGCAGAACTGGCTCTTAAGAGAAGACAGGCTATGTGCACACTGCCCACAAAATTAGGTAGAAACGGAGCTGCATTTCATAACCTCCTGCCAAGTGTATGACCATATTAGAGACACATTTCCCTCAGATTACACAGATCCACAAAGAAATTGAAAAAGAAACCTGATTTTGATAAACTCCCATATCCACTGGGTGAAATACCACAGTGTGCCATCACATCAGCAAGATTTGTGACCTGTTGCCACAAGAAAAGAACAAACACCATTGTATATACAACCCATATTTATGTATATTTATTTTCCCTTTTGTACATTAACCATTTGAACATCGTTACAACACTGTATATATATATATACACATAATACGACATTTGTAATGTCTGCATTCTTTTTAGAACTTCTGTGAGTGTAATGTTTACTGTTTATTTCCCTTTTGCATATTATCTACTTCACCTGCTTTGGCAATGTTAACATATGTTTCCCATGCCAATAAAGCCCCTTGAATTGAATTGAGATTGAGGGGAGAGAGGGGGGAGAGAGAGAGATTGAGGGTTGAGGGGTGCGAGAGAGAGAGAGATTGAGGGGAGGGGAGAGAGAGATTGAGGGGAGAGAGAGATTGAAGAGAGAGAGATTGAGGAGAGAGAGGGGAGAGAGAGAGATTGAGGGGAGAGAGAGAGAGATTGAGGGGAGAGAGAGAGAGATTGAGGGGAGAGCGAGATTGAGGGGAGAGCGAGAGAGGGGGGAGAGAGAGAGAGAGCGAGAGCGACAGAGAGAGAGTTTGAAAGTGAGAGTTTTTTTTTCCTACCATTTGGATGAGGCTCTCCTGGATTCTGTTCAGTGTTGTTCTCAGTCAGCTGCTGATCAAACCCAGACCTGATGATTCATACTGCAGAAGACACACACACGGTCACATTAATTGGCGCACACAGACACACACACAATCTAACCACAAACTAATCTTAGGAAAGAATAGAGATTAGAGAGAGAAAAAAATAGCTATATCTTCTCAGTTTGGGAGCATTATGAACGACTCTGCCATCTCTAGCGGTTAAGAGTGTTTGGCCAGTAACCGAAAGGTAACTAGTCAGTTGTACAACCGAGTGCCTTCAACTGAAATGTGTCTTCCGCATTTAACCCAACCCCTCTGAATCAGAGAGGTGCGGGGGGGCTGCCTTGATCGACATCCACGTCTTCGGCGCCCAGGGAACAGTGGGTTAACTGCCTTGTTCAGGCATGACAGAGTAGGGACCTGCAGCCAGTCTCACACCACATTACCATGACAGAGTAGGGGCCTGCAGCCAGTCTCACACCACATTACCATGGCAGAGTAGGGGCCTGTAGCTAACCACATTACCATGACAGAGTAGGGGTATGTAGCTAGTATCACACAACATTACCATGACAGAGTAGGAGCCTGGAGCCAGTCTCACACCACATTACCATGACAGAGTAGGGACCTTTAGCTAGTATCATACCACATTACCATGACAGAGTAGGGACCTGTAGCTAGTATCATACCACATTACCATGACAGAGTCGGGACCTGTAGCTAGTATCATACCACATTACCATGGCAGATTAGGGACCTGTAGCTAACAACATTACCATGGCAGAGTAGGGACCTGTAGCTAACATTACCATGGCAGAGTAGGGACCTGTAGCTAGTATCATATCACATTACCATGACAGAGTTGGGACCCGTAGCTATTATCATACCACATTACCAAGGCAGAGTAGGGACCTGTAGCTAACAACATTACCATGGCAGAGTAGGGACCTGTAGCTAACAACATTACCATGACAGAGTAGGGACCTGTAGCTAACAACATTACCATGACAGAGTAGGGACCTGTAGCTAGTATCATACCACATTACCATGACAGAGTCGGGACCTGTAGCTAGTATCATACCACATTACCATGGCAGAGTTGGGACCTGTAGCTAGTATCATACCACATTACCATGGCAGAGTAGGGACCTGTAGCTAACAACATTACCATGACAGAGTAGGGACCTGTAGCTAAAAACATTACCATGGCAGAGTAGGGACCTGTAGCTAGTATCATACCACATTACCATGACAGAGTCGGGACCTGTAGCTAGTATCATACCACATTACCATGGCAGAGTTGGGACCTGTAGCTAGTATCATACCACATTACCATGGCAGAGTAGGGACCTGTAGTTAACAACATGACCATGGTAGAGTAGGGACCTGTAGCTAGTATCATACCACATTACCATGGCAGAGTAGGGACCTGTAGCTAATAACATTACCATGGCAGAGTAGGGACCTGTAGCTAACAACATTACCATGACAGAGTAGGGACCTGTAGCTAACATTACCATGGCAGAGTAGGGACCTGTAGCTAACAACATTACCATGGCAGAGTAGGGACCTGTAGCTAACAACATTACCATGACAGAGTAGGGACCTGTAGCTAACATTACCATGGCAGAGTAGGGACCTGTAGCTAGTATCATACCACGTTACCACGGCAGAGTAGAGACCTGTAGCTAACAACATTACCATGGCAGAGTAGGGACCTGTAGCTAACAACATGACCATGGTAGAGTAGGGACCTGTAGCTAGTATCATACCACATTACCATGGCAGAGTAGGGACCTGTAGCTAACAACATTACCATGACAGAGTAGGGACCTGTAGCTAGTATCATACCACATTACCATGGCAGAGTAGGGACCTGTAGCTAATAACATTATCATGGCAGAGTAGGGACCTGTAGCTAACAACATTACCATGGCAGAGTAGGGACCTGTAGCTAACAACAATACCATGACAGAGTAGGGACCTTCAGCTAACAACATTACCATGGCAGAGTAGGGACCTGTAGCTAGTATCATACCACATTATTGGGCAGAGTAGAGACCTGTAGCTAACAACATTACCATGACAGAGTAGGGGCCTGAGTAGAGACCTGTAGCTAACAACATTACCATGACAGAGTAGGGGCCTGTCGCTAACAACATTACCATGGCAGAGTAGGGACCTGTAGCTAACAGCAATACCATGGCAGAGTCGGAACCTGTAGCTAGTATCATACCACATTATCATGGCAGAGTAGGGACCTGTAGCTAACAGCATTACCATGGCAGAGTAGAGACCTGTAGCTAACAACATTACCATGGAAGAGTAGGGACCTTTAGCTAACATTAAATCAAATCAAATTGTATTTGTCACATACACATGGTTAGCAGATGTTAATGTGAGTGTAGCGAAATGCTTGTGCTTCTAGCTCCGACCATGCAGTAGTATCTAACAAGTAATCTAACAAATTCACAACAACTACCTTATACACACACAAGAGTAAAGGAATGAATATGAGTATGTACATATAAATATATGGATGATCGATGGCTGACCGGCGTAGGCAAGATGCAGTAGATGGTATATAGTACAGTATATACATATGAGATGAGTAATGTAGGATATGTAAACATTATATAAATGGCATCGTTTAAAGTGGCTAGTGATACATTTATTTCATCCAATTATAATTATTAAAGTGGCTAGAGATTTGAGTCGATGGCCGAATGGCATAGGCAAGATTCAGTAGATGGTTTAGAGTACAGTGTATACATTTGATATGAGTAATGTCGGATATGTAAACATTATATTCAAAATTGTTTAAAGTGGCTAGTGATACATTTGTTACATCCAATCCTATTATTTAAAGTGGCTAGAGATTTAAGTCAGTATGTTGGCAGCAGCCACTTTATGACTGAGGCCTGGGCTCAATATGAGTGCAGTCAACCATTACCATATCCAGCAATGATCTTGGTTTTTCCACCAGGCAGACAGACAGTCAATTCAAAAGGAAAATACTGGTTTTGGAAGACTATGGTCAAATTTGAGTTCTGACACCAGTGGCTTTGTGACTAAGGCCAGGGGTTTTCGCGGGGCAGGTCATGTAGTCAGGAAATACCTCTGGCCCTAATTATGACAACCCAGGCCGGAGATGAGAGAGAGGACAGGGAGAGATCGGCTGGGCTAACAGATATGGGGAGGAGCAGGATGATAAAGATCACACTGCAGTTTATGAGTCTCAACACTACTCCACTAGTAACGGGCCGGAGCCCCAGTCTTACCCAGCAGAAAGGGGCAACAGGCCTGGCCGGACCAGCCTCCCTGACACCTGACCCCCGGGCACAGATGGGTTAGGGGCTGGCTTGGGAGCAGCAAGGGCAAAAATAACTGCAACAATGGTGCAAATTAAACAATGAACTGGAGGAGCAACATAAATCAAACAAA
Source organism: Brachymystax lenok tsinlingensis (assembly GCA_030435695.1). Classification (NCBI taxonomy): domain Eukaryota; kingdom Metazoa; phylum Chordata; class Actinopteri; order Salmoniformes; family Salmonidae; genus Brachymystax; species Brachymystax lenok. The sequence continues at coordinate 28,604,191 of CM059806.1, forward strand.
GGCAATATAATGAAATTGGTGTTTTGTTATTTGGAGGACCTGATGATTGAGTGTTGGAAAAAGAGGGGTTTTAGAGAGCTGTTCTAGTGTTTGTCCTTCATACACTCATTTGAAGGGGATGATATAAGAGTGTGTGTGTGTGTGTGTGTGTGTGTGTGTGTGTGTGTGTGTGTGTGTGTGTGTGTGTGTGTGTGTGTGTGTGTGTGTGTGTGTGTGTGTGTGTGTGTGTGTGTGTGTGTGTGTGTGTGTGTGTGTCGGTTTGTGTGTGTGTACCGAGAGACAGAGAGGCAGGGTTGGTTTAGATATTGTGTAAAAATCAGCCTCTCAAAACCCGGTAGACAGACGGCTGTCAAGGGGACAATAAACAGGATCTCCCACTAATGTTCAGATTTCTGCTAACTTTCTATTAAAGTGACAGCATCCCTCTCCCGCTCTCTCTCACTCATTCACACTGTCTCTCATTCACACTCTCTCTCACTCATTCACACTGTCTCTCATTCACACTCTCACTCACACGCTCTCTTATTCACACCCTCTCTCTATCATTCATACTCTCTCTCACTCAATTCAATTTCAATTTAAGGGCTTTATTGGTATGGGAAACATATGTTTACATTGCCAAAGCAAGTGAAAGATAATAAACAAAAGTGAAATAAACAAACAGTAAACATCACACTCACAGAAGTTCCAAAAGAATGTCTATATACAGTGTTGTAATGATGTGCAAATAGTTAACATACAAAAGGGAAAATAAATAAACATAAAAATAGGTAGTATTTACAACAGTATTTGTTCTTCACCGTTTAAAAATATTAAAACCTTTATTTAACTAGGCAAGTCAGTTAAGAACATATTCTTATTTACAATGATGCCCTAGGAGAAGGCAAAAGGCCTACTGCGGGGATGGGGTTAAAAATCCAAATTCAAATAAAATTATAGGACAAAACACACATCACGATAAGAGAGACACCAAAGCACTACATAAAGAGAGACCTAAGACAAAAACATAGCATGGCTGCAACACATGAAAGCACAGCATGGTAGCAACACAACATGACAACAACATGCTAGCAACACAACATGGCAGCAGCACAACATGGTAGCAGCACAAAACAGTGTACAAACATTATTGGGCACGTGACAACAACACAAAGGGCAAGAAGGTACAGTCAACAATACATCACACGAAGCAGCCACAACTGTCAGTAAGAGTTTCCATGATTTTGAATGAAGAGATAGAGATAAAACGGTCCAGTTTGAGTGTTTTTTGCAGCTCGTTCCAGTCACTAGCTGCAGCGAACTGAAAAGAGGAGCGACCCAGGGATGTGTGTGATTTGGGGTCCTTTAAACAGAATGTGACTGGCAGAACAGATGGTGTATGTGGAGGATGAGGGCTGCAGTAGGTATCTCAGAGAGGGGGGAGTGAGGCCTAAGAGGGTTTTATAAATAAGCATCAACCAAATGGCAAATCTGGCAAATCTGATGGCCAAATGCTAAAGTACATCTAGCTGCTCGAGAGCACCCTTAGCTGCCAATCTATAAATTACATCTCCGTAATCTAGCATGGGTAGGATGGTCATCTGAATCAGGGTTAGTTTGGCAGCTGTGGTAAAAGAGGAGCGATTATGATAATGGAAACCAAGTCTAGATTTAACGTTAGCCTGCAGCTTTGATATGTGCTGAGAGAAGGACAGTGTACCATCTAGCCATGCTCCCAAGTACTTGTATGAGGTGACTACCTCAAGCTCTAAACCCAAACGCTTTGGCCAAGTCAATAAAACTAGCAGCACAACAAATCATAGAATCAAGGGCAATGGTGACATCATCATTCAAAACTTTTGATAAACAGGGAAAAATAGAAATTGGCCTATAACAGTTAGGATCAGCTTGATCTCCCCTTTTAAATAAAGGACGAACCGTGGCTGCCTTCCAAGCAATGGGAACCTCCCCAGAGAGAAGAGACAGGTTAAAAAGGTCAGAGATAGGCTTGGCAGCAACCTTAAAGAAGAAAGAGTCTAAACCAGATGGTTTTTGGGGGTCAAGTTTAAGGAACTCCTTTAGCACCTCGGACTCAGTGACCGCCTGCAGTGAGAAACGTTGTAGTGGGGCAGGGGAAAAGAGGGAGGACCATCGGGGATAGTCACATTAGAAGGGGTGGGAGATGAGGAAATGTTGGATGGGCAAGGAGGCATGGCAGTCAAATAGGAATCCTGACTTAATGAATTGGTGATTAAAGAGCTCAGCCATGTGCTTATTGTCAGTAACAACCACATCATCAAGATTAAGGAACATGGGCAGCTGTGAGGAGGAGGGTTTATTCTCAAGGTTTATTCTCCTTTAACCGTTTTCCAGAACTTATTTTGGCTTTAGACACACAAAGAGAGACCTGCTCCTTAAAGTAACTAACTTGGCCTTCCGGATAGCCTGAGTGCACTTATTTGTCATTTGCCTGAACAAGTGCCAGTCAGCCTGAGTATGCGTGTGCCGAGCCTTTCGCCATATGCAATTCTTGAGGTGGAGTAACTCTGCTGTATCACGGTTGAACCAGGGGCTGAACCTGTTTTTAATTCTAATATTCTTTATGGGCGCATATTTTGTTAACGACACCACTGAAAATATCAAAAAAGAAGGTCCAAGCGTCTTCAATAGAGGGGATCAAGCTGATTCTATACCAATTTACAGAGGCCAGACCATGAAGGAAGGCTTGCTCATTACACATTTTTAGCAAGCGTCTATGACAAATCAGGACAGGCTGTTTCACTGAGCAGCCATTACAAACACAGGCTGTAAAACAGTGATCAATAAGGTCCTTACAGAAAACACCAGACTGATACATATCAGGATTATTTCTGAGGATAATATCGAAGAGAGTAGCCTTTTCTGAGTGTTTGGAGTCATACCTTGTGGGATTGGTAATAATCTGAGAAAGATTTAGGGAGTCCCATTGTTTTATGATTTGGTCAGGTGGTTTAAGCATGTCCCAGTTTAGGTAACCTAGCAGGACAAATTCAGGGGCCAGGAGAGAGCTTAGGGCATTTAGGGTACAGGCTGGTGCTGATGGTGGCCGATAACACCCAGCAACAGTCAACAAAGAGTTATTTGAAAGTGAATGCGTAAAACTAGCAAATACAATTGTTTGGGGACAGACTTGGTGGAGATAACCGAGCACTGAAGGTGTTCCTTGGTAAAGATTGACACTCCCCACCTTTGGAAGATCTGTCTTGCCATAAAATATTATAACCAGAAAGGTTAACATCAGTGTTCAAAACACTCTTCCTTAACCACGTCTCAGTAATGACCAACATATCTAGATTGGAGCAGTGAACCCACACTTTCAATTGATCCATTTTAGGTAATAAGCTTCTAGTTTTAATGTGCAGAAACCCCAGGCTTTTACGAGAGCAGAAATCAGTGAAGCAGATATCGGAGCACAAATCAGAATTGGGGCTAGCAACAGTAGATGGTCCAGGGTATACATGCACATTTCCAGATATAATCAGCAGTATTACATTCAGGGCACAGCAGAGGACAGGGAGAGCTCTGCAGTGTTGATTTATGACATTTGAATGTGCATTAGAACATATTGTACAGCAATTTCATCAGGTAACATGAATACAAAGCCGGAGAGAGGTGGTTAGAATAGGATGGCGGGTGCCAAGAGTCCGTGTAACCAATAGAGAGTGAGAGTCCCGAGTGTGGGAACTAACATAGACTGTCCCATGGATGGGTAAACAAGCAAGTTCATAGTCAACAAAACACGCAGGAGTCATGAGGAAAATAGCATAAAGCACAAGAAAAAAATATAACAACTTGGGGCTAGCCATTGTAAGTTCAGAGTCACTCGCCTCAACAGTGAAAGCTCGGGAGAGATGGGAGAGTGTGGCCGAGGTACCTGTACCAGACAGGGGGAGACAGGCCAGGGCAGACGGTCAACAGATCGCCAGGTGGAATCCAAGCAGCAGTGCAGCAGGCAATGGGAGTAGGTGTCACACCCACTTGGGAGAAGCTTTTTTCAGGGGGCAGATTCCTTGTAGAAAACCCCAGCTAGCTAGCTAGCTAACGTAGCTAGCAAGTCTCTGTCTGGCTTTTCCACATGGAAAAGGAGATTGTTAGCGAGCTATATCTTTTCAGTATCGTGGAATGGTTCTTTACGACGTTCAAACAAAGTTGTCCCGTGGCTGTTGTATTTTGGGGATTCTGAAGAGGACTTCTTCTCTGCACAGATGGAGGGGGCTTCACAGGCCTCTGCATTTGGGTGTGGAGGGGCTGTGAAACTCTCCTGCCATTGTTAGGGTCAAGAGTTTTCCCGCCTCTCGTTTTCACACCTCTCGATTCACACTTAAGTGATTCCTTCCTTCAGATTCCTTCCTATCAGCTTGGTAGCCTTATTTATTAAGCTTTATAAAACACAATTACCTAGAGATTATTGTCTTTTACTTTTTGGCTTCAGAAAGTAGGTTCAGGCTGAAAATTACTCAATTAATTTTGTGTTGGATGGTATATCCAGGTTCCGCAGATTTTGGCTTGTTAGAATATTATTTTTTATTTGGTAGGTTGTCCTTTTCTTGTGGCAACAGGCCACACATCTTGCTGCTGTGATTGCACACTGTGGTATTTCACCCAATAGATATGGGAGTTTATCAAAATTGGATTTGTTTTCAAATTCTTTGTGGGTCTGTTTAACTACTTAGGGAGTGGTGGGGCGCTAGCTCCCGACACTACCCGGTGAAATGCAAGGCGCCAAATTCAAAATCCAAAAGTTGAATTATTAAACATTCATCAATATACAAGTGTTGCATAGTCATCAAAAGCTCTGCTTCTTGGCAATATCACAGTGTTATCAGATTTCAAAAAGGCTTTACGGCGAAAGCACAACATTTGATTGTTTGAGGGTTGCACCTACAATATTTTACCATTAGCATAAATTCATAAACCATCGCGGTTCACACAAAACACATTTCACAGCGAAAACGAATCCCTTACCTTTTGAAGAACTTCTGCTGAGGGCTTCCCAAGTGTCCAACGAAGACATCCAATGGTTCTTTTGTTAGAAAAAGTAATTTATTATATCCATAAATCTCCGTTTGTTTGGCGCATTATGTTCATAAAATACAGCGTCCACTCGCCCATTGAACCGTGAAGAGAACTCGTTCAACCTATACACTTGTCCAAGAACAATCAAACATCATTGATAATGTATCCTTAGGAACACTTTTATGTATATTTACTATAATATTTCAACCGGATTATAAAGTCGACGATAGGAAAGGAAAAAACCACAGCGCGCGCGAGCCCGTGAACGCGCTTCCTCCTGTTTACATCCGATGACCACTTCGAAATTCTTCTTCTATTACCATCCAGAGCAACTAAACATCATCAAACACTGTATAGAGACTGTTGACATCCAGTGGAAGCAATAGGTACTGCAATCTTACTCCTATATATGTCTGTTCAAAATGAGGCAATGTGTCAAAAACACTTTTTCCAGGACAGAAGTTCCTCGGGTTTTCGCCTGTTATATCAGTTCTGTTATACTCACAGACAATATTTTAACACTCTTAGAAACTTCAGAGTGTTTCCTATCCAATAGTACTAATTATGTGCATATCCTAGTTTGTGGGCCTGAGTGGGAGGCATTTTACTTTGGGCATGCCAGACTCTCCAAAATAAGTTAATCTTAGGGAAATATGTCTCTCTAATATAGTAATTCACTTGGCAGGAGGTTAGGAAGTGCAGCTTCCACCTCATTTTGTGGGCAGTGTGCACATACTGTAGCCTGTCTTCTCTTGAGAACCAGGTCTGCCTTTGGCAGCTTTTCTCAATAGCAAAGCTATGCTCACTGAGTCTGTACATAGTCAAATATTTTCTTAATTTTGGGTCAGTCTCTCACTCTCCCACCACTCTCTCTCCCACTTTCTCTCCCTCGCTCTTTCTCTCATCCTATCACTCTGTTGTTGCTACTGTTTAATAGCTGTTAGGGAGCGGCAGCAGAGGTGTCGGTTTTGGAGAGTCTGGCGTGCCCAAAGTAAAATGCCTGCCACTCAGGCCCAGAAACTAGGATATGCACATAATTAGTACAATTGGATAGGAAACACTCTGAAGTTTCTAAAACTGTTAAAATAATGTCTGAGTATAACAGAACTGATATAGCAGGCGAAAACCCAAGGAATTTCTGTCCGGGATTTCTTTTTTTTGTGACATGCCCTCACTTTCAATGTCTGCCTATGGGATTCTCAGTGAAATAGCTCCCAGATTGCAGTACCTATGGCTTCCACTAGATGTCAACAGTCTTTAGACAAGGTTTCATGCCTTTATCATGGAAGATCACAGAATAGAAGAAGAATTTGTAAGTGGATAGAGGAAGTGACTTCAGTTTTTGGTGCACAAGCCGTGTGCTCGTTCCTCGGTATTTTCCTTTTATATCATTTGGGATACTATCCGTGTGAAATATAATCGTTAATATACATAATAGTATACCTAAGGATACATTATAAATGATGTTTGATTTGTTTGGGCAAAGTTGATAGGTATAATTTGAATGCTTTCTCTTCACTGTTCAATGGGCGAGTCGACAGGGGATTTTCTGAACATAACGCACCAACCAAACGGAGATGTATGGATATAGACAATTACTTTTTCTAACAAAAGAAACATGGATTGTCTTGCTTGGACACTTCGGATTGCCCTCAGCAGAAGATCATCAAAAGGTAAGCGATTTGTTTTGTGAGACCCGCACTGGTTATGGATTTTTGCTAATGCATAAAATGTGAGGTGCTATCCTCAAACAATCAAATGTTGTGCTTTGAGCCTTTTTGAAATCTGACAACGCTGTGATATTGCCAAGACTCTAAGCTTTTGATGACTATGGAACACTTGTATATTGATTCATGTTTTATAATTCAACTTTTGGATTTAGAATTTGGCGCCTTACATTTCCCTGAGTAGTGTCGGGAATGGGGCGCTAGCGCTCCAATGAACTTTAAGAGGTTTTAATATCTGTCACTTTGTTCCTAGTTATATGTACTAGGAATAGTGTATTTCGAAAGTATTCAGACCCCTCGACTTTTTCCACATTTTGTTACATTAGAGCCGTATTCTTTTTTCCCCACATCAATCTACACACAATACCCCATAATGACAAAGCAAAAACAGGCTTTTAGAAATTTTTGCAAATGTATAAAAAATACAAAACTGATATCACATTTACATAAGTATTCAGAACCTTTACTCAGTACTTTGTTGAAGCACCTTTGGCAGTGATTACAGCCTTGAGTCTTCGTGGGTATGATGCTATAAGCTTGGCAGCCCTGTATTTGGGGAGTTTCTCCCTTCTCCCACGATTGCTCAGCTTGGCCAGATCTAGGAAGGGTCTTGGTGGATCCAAACTTCTTCCATTTAAGAATGATGGAAGCCACTGTGTTCTTGGAGATCTTAAATGTGCCTTGACACAATCTTGCCTCAGAGCTCTATGGACAATTCTTTCGACCTCATGTCTTGGTTTTTGCTTTGACATGCACTGTCAACTGTGGGTCTGTATATAGACAGGTGTGTGCCTTTCCAAATCATGTAAAATCAATTGAATTTACCACAGGTGTACTCCAATCAAGTTGTAGAAACATCTCAAGAATGACCAATGGAAACAGGATGCACCTGCGCTCAATTTCAAGTCTCATTGCAATGGGTCTGAATACTTATGTAAATAAGGTATCTTTATGTTTATTACATTTGCAAGCATTTCTAAAAAACTATATACGCTTTAATCAATTTTAGAATAAGGCTGTAACGTAACAAAACGTGGAAAAAGCAAGGGGTCTGAATACTTCCGAATGCCCTGCACCTCAATTACCTTGTATCCCTGCACATCGACTCAGTACTGGTACCCTTTGTATATAGCCAAGTTGCCATTACTCATTGTTTATTTATTATTACGTCTTTTACTTTTGTATTAATTCTCAATGTATGTTCTTTCTGCATTGTTGGGAAGGGCCCGTAAGCATTTCACTGTTAGTCTACACCTGTTGCTTACGAAGCATGACAAATAACATTTGATTAGATTAACTCACACTCTCTCCCCCCATCCCCTTCTCTCCCCCTCCCTCATTCCCCCTCTACCTCCATCTCTCCTCACTGGAATGAGCACAGAAGGGGGGCTGAATCCAAGACGTACCCAGAGGGAAAGCATTTCATCATCTGAATGGTGATGTATTTTCCCCATAAGGTATTTGTAACTCTCCAGATCTCTTCCCCCGTTATCAACTCTGGACAAGAAGGCGTGAACGTCTGCAGCTAACGCATCTCAACATATATGCGTGTCGGAGGTAATATCGCAGTGGTATATAATGGTGCTTTTACCCTTTCTAATATTAATATCGCTCATTACTCAGGGAACGAGGGGCTTTATATAAACCACATCTCCCCAATGCTCATGGTATTATAAGCCATCGGTAGGTCACAACAACAGCGTATACGTGCATATACATTTTCAGGGGGATTTGTAAATATTCATAAAGCATTAGCATTTGAGTGTGGGTGTCTTGGAATGAGAGCCATATTGTACTGGAAACTAAGGAGGAGCGGCAGAGTGATAGAGGTAGGAAGAGAGACAGTTGAAGAAGTAAAGGAGGAGTGAACCCAGAAGGGTGAGAGATGGACGAGGAAACAGAGATGGAAAAGCAGAGAGAGATGGGAGAGGAGAGAAATACAGAGAGGAGAGAAAAATACAGAGAGAGAGGAGATAGAAATAAAGAGAGCGAGACAAATACAGAGAGAGAGAGACAAATACAGAGAGAGAAAGAGAGAAGGAGATAGACAGAGAAAGAAGGGGGAGAGAAAGAGAGAAATACAGAGAGAGGGAGAAAGAGGAAGGGGGAGAGAAAGATAAGTGCAGAGAGACAGAAATATAGAAACGCAGAGAGAAAGAAGGTGAAAACAAGGGATGCCCTGTCAAGGTGAAATGCGACTGTCCTCCTGTCCTAATCACCAGCACACTCCCTGGACCCCCTGAGGAGAAGCCAGTCAGGACCCAAGCAGCAGAGCAGCAGCAGAGCCTCATCCACTCTGGCATGTGACATCCATTTTGTTGACATCATTACCAGCTCCCCCGGGGTTTATCAGTCACACATAGTCACACGCAGACGGAGCGCTTTCTTTAACGGAAGCTTTAGCTGCTAAAATAGCTTCAGAAGAGTTTTAAAGTTATAACGAAACAATGTTGTTTTTACAGGGGCAGAAAACTTGCTCTGTTACTCATTGTGGCTTGTCTGTAAAAATAGAGATTAACAGTGAGAGAGAGAGGGGGAGGTGGAGTAGAAGTGTCAACTGAAGGAATATAGTACTGAAGACTAATACAGACCAGATAGCACCTCAGTACCCTTCCCTTAGTAAACAGACCAGTTAGCACCTCAGTTCCCTTCCCTTAGTAAACAGACCTGTTAGCACCTCAGTTCCCTTCCCTTAGTAAACAGACCTGTTAGCACCTCAGTTCCCTTCCCTTAGTAAACAGACCAGTTAGCACCTCAGTTCCCTTCCCTTAGTAAACAGACCAGTTAGCACCTCAGTTCCCTTCCCTTAGTAAACAGACCAGTTAGCACCTCAGTACCCTTCCCTTAGTAAACAGACCAGTTAGCACCTCAGTTCCCTTCCCTTAGTAAACAGACCAGTTAGCACCTCAGTACCCTTCCCTTAGTAAACAGACCAGTTAACACCTCAGTTCCCTTCTTAGTAAACAGACCAGATAGCACCTCAGTACCCTTCCCTTAGTAAACAGACCAGTTAACACCTCAGTTCCCTTCTTAGTAAACAGACCAGATAGCACCTCAGTACCCTTCCCTTAGTAAACAGACCAGTTAACACCTCAGTTCCCTTCTTAGTAAACAGACCAGATAGCACCTCAGTACCCTTCCCTTAGTAAACAGACCAGTTAGCACTTCGGTGTCCCTTATCTTACTGAACAGTCAAAAAATATCTGTAACAATGCAATGTTTTCAAGGAGGGTGACTTGTTCTGAAGACACTCATTCATTCCAACTCTATTTGAACACCATACGCACTAATACAGTGCTCTCTAATACATTGGACCAACAGAAGGGAAAAGCAATCTTAGGTGATTTCAATTCAACAATTTCCCATGAGTGATGTGTGTACGAGGGGTGGAACATAGAAGCAGTCACCACATACAGATAATTGAGTGGTAAATAATATACAGTTGAAGTCGGAAGTTTACATACACTTAGGTTGGAATCATTAAAACTCGTTTTTCAACCACTCCACAAATTTCTTGTTAACTTCTTTGGGAGCAGAAGTCAGAAGTTTACATTCAATAAGTTGACTGTGCCTTTAAACAGCTTGGAAAATTCCTGAAAATTATGTAATGGCTTTAGAAGCTTCTGATAGATATCATTTAAGTCAATTGGAGGTGTACCTGTGGATGTATTTCAGGGCCTACATTCAAACTCAGTGCCTCTTTGCTTGACATCATGGGAAAATCAAAAGAAATCAGCCAAGACCTCAGAAAAAACATTGTAGACATCCAGAAGTCTGGTTCATCCTTAGGAGCAATTTCCAAACGCCTGAAGGTACCACGTTCATCTGTACAAACAATAGTACACAAGTATAAACACCATAGGACCACGCAGCCTCCTCAGGAAGGACACGTGTTCTGTCTCCTAGAGATGAACGTACTTTGGTGCGAAAAGTGCAAATCAATCCCAGAACAACAGCAAAGGACCTTGTGAAGATGCTGGAAGAAACAGGTACAAAAGTATCTATATCCACAGTAAAATGAGTCCTGCTCCAAAACTGCCATAAAAAAGCCAGACTACGGTTTGCAACTGCACATGGGGACAAAGATCGTACTTTTTGGAGAAATGTCCTCTGGTCTGATGAAACAAAAATATAACTGTTTGGCCATAATGACCATCCCAACCATGAAGCACAGGGTGGCAGCATCATGTTGTGGGGGTGCTTTGCTGCAGAAGGGACTGGTGCACTTGGCATATTGAGGAAGGAAAATTGTGGATATATATTGAAGCAACATCAGTCAGGAAGACATCAGTCAGGAAGTTAAAGCTTGGTCGCAAATGGGTCTTTCAAATGGACAATGACCCCAAGCATACTTCCACAGTTGTGGCAAAATGGCTTAAGGATAACAAAGTCAAGGTATTGGAGTGGCCATCACAAAGCCCTGACCTCAATCCTATAAAAAAATTTGTGGGCAAAACTGAAAAGGCGTGTGCTAGCAAGGAGGCCTACAAACCTGACTCAGGTACACCAGCTCTGTCGGAAGGAATGGGCCAAAATTCACCCAATTTATTGTGGGAAGCTTGTGGAAGGCTACCCGAAACGTTTGACCCAAGTTAAACAATTTAAGGCAATGCTACCAAATACTAATTGAGTGTATATACACTTCTCACCCACTGTGAATGTGATGAAAGAAATAAAAGCTGAAATAAATAATTCTCTCTACTATTATTTTGACATTTCACATTCTTAAAATAAAGTGGTGATCCTAACTGACCTAAGGCGGCGCGCTAGCGGGTAGATGTCCTAACCGACTTGCCAAAACTATAGTTTGTTAACTTCTTAGGGAGCGGTGGGGCGCTAGGTGAAATGCAAGGCGCCAAATTCAAAATCCAAAAGTTGAATTATTAAACATGCATCAATATACAAGTGTTGCGTAGTCATCAAAAGCTCTGATTCTTGGCAATATCACAGCGTTGTCAGATTTCAAAAAGGCTTTACGGCGAAAGCACTACATCTGATTGTTTGAGGATAGCACCTCCAATATTTATGCATTAGCATTAATTCCTATCCAGCATGGGTCACACAAAACCCATAAGAGCTAAAATAAATCACTTACCTTTCGAAGAACTTCTGCTGAGGGCTTCCCAAGTGTCCAACGAAGACATCCAATGGTTCTTTTGTTAGAAAAAGTAATTTATTATATCCATAAATCTCCATTTGGTTGGCGCGTTATGTTCAGAAAATCCACTGTCGAGTCGCCCATTGAACCGCGAAGAGAACGCGTTCAAATTATACCTATCAACTTTCTCCAAACAAATCAAACATAATTTTTTATGTATCCTTAGGTATCCTTTTATGTATATTTACTATAATATTTTACACGGATGTTAACCTAAATGTTATAAAAGGAAAATAAAGTGGGGCGCGCTAACGTTCTCGTGCCCGAAAAATGTTATTGACTTTTCTACTTCCTTCAGTAATTCTTCTTCTGTATGGTTCTGTTCAGTGCTAAAGCCTCCAAACACTGTCCAGAGACTGTTGACATCTAGTGGAAGCCATAGGTACTGCAATCTAGGAGCTAAAACCCATGTATTTCAATAGGAAGCCTATCAAACTGAGGTAATGTCACAACAACAAAAAAATTCTGGACAGAAATTCCTCAGGTTTTCGCCTGCTATATCAGTTCTGTTATACTCACAGACATTATTTTAAGAGTTTTAGAAACTTCAGAGTGTTTCCTATCCAATAGTACTAATTATGTGCATATCCTATTTTCTGGGCCTGAGAGAAAATCACCTCTGCTGCCGCTCCCTAAGAAGTTAAGCCTAGTCCTGGACTAAAATGCATGGTCAATGAATAATCTCCATTGAAATAGCTTTTTAGTATTTTTCCGTACCATATCGTTACGGCCGAAGGCGGCGTAGACAGCATACAGGTAGTAATCAAACAGCTGGGAAACACAGTGGATGACATCAAAGGCTATAGGCTTCAGAATGGTCATCACCCGCATGTATTTCCCTGTATGGGAAATATTAGAAAGGTATACATATTATTCTATATGTTATTATATACTATTAGATAACAAAACAATTGATATCAGTTAAACAGTTATCAACAGAAAGGTTAAAAAAAAAGCTAATCTCAAAAACTACTAGCCTGGCATATTAGATACTTGGAAATTCCATTTGGATCTTTCATATCTAAAAAAGTTGATCCATAACCCTCGCGTCATCTTTTTGGGGGATTTGAATGGGATAAATTCAAATGTTTGAATGTAACTTTTAAGCAAAGATCCTCTGGGCGATTTACAGTACATGACTGATATGAATGTGATCAGGATGACAAAGAATTGACATGACGTTGGACATCAGCACTGCACCAAATGAAAGCACATATCTAATGTGATGAAACAACTGATTTACTCTCCATTCACCTCTATAAGATGTCCTGGGAAGTAAAGGGTCTCAACTGTTCATCATATCCAACTAAAGCAGACAACATTGTAGCTGGGGTAACATTAGGTCCCAGGACTCCCATAGTAATGTAATCTATGATGTTTTAAGTCAATCATAATCGAATAGTGATTTATAATAATATCTTTGCCCAGCCAATGGAGCATTTACATGTACTCTGAGGGGATGGAATTTAATTTGAGAAAAAGGTAATAAAATGAATAGCTACAGAGCACATGGATGTAACAAGGTTACCATTGAATCAGAGCTGATGAAATAGCCACTCAACTTTTTGAGCTGAGACCGGCACTTTCTTACTTTCTCTTTCTATGAATGCTAGAACCCTGTCATCTAACTTTTCAGAGCACTATTGAAACAGAAATCCAGATGAGGATTTCTTTCACATTAAGTGACTTGGTATACTGTACATGTTCTATTTCACTTATTACTTTTTAAATCATACATGTACTATTATACATCTGAAATGCAAAAAAAATTAAAAGTTAGTTGAATAAAATAAATTTACTACACTGTAAGTGCGCTGGTCATTTAGAATGTTTAGAAACGTAAATAAATTCAAATCAGTTAAAAACAACCAGTGAAAAACAGGAGATTTCTTCACAAACTCAGAGCCTTAACTACCTCACTTATCATAATGACATTTCTTCCTGTCCAATTAAATCAAATTAAAGACGGGTTGCGATTTGAGCAGGAAGCAAAATTGACGTTGATGTCCGACACCTCGCAAATGACGTCAAACGGACATTTACATTTCACTTAGGAAATGAAAGGTCACGGGGGTTTGGCGTGGATAACGACAGGCTAATGACGGCAGGTACAGGCCAGTCACACCGCCAGGTAGCCTTGGGAATAGGGTCCTGGTTCATCACATTCTAAAATGAGCGATGAGCTTGTTAATTGGTGCCGTTATCGAGGTCTCCGGCGGGAGAGGGGTCATCACGGTCATCACTTAGTGTCTTGGATGTTTCTGGGAGGTGAGAGGAGAAGAAGAGAGGAGAAGATTACTCACCAACCAGGCGGATCACGTTGAGGGTTGTGTTGGTCAGGATGGGAGCATTGGCACCCTTGTTAAGGCTGTAGTCCGACTTCCTGCTGAGCAGTCTCCCTTGATGGGCTGATTAGAGAGAGAGGGGAGGTGCTGATTAGAGAGAGAGAGGAGAGGCGTCAGGGCGGGACAACAAGACAGTGGTTCAGGTTCATAACCCTGAGGCTTGATGGCTGAGCCCAGACATAGACAGCGGTTCAGGTTCATAACCCTGAAGCTCGGTAGTTGAGCCCAGACATAGACAGTGGTTCAGGTTCATAACCCTAAGGATCGGTGATTGAGCCCAGACATGAACCACTGTCTATGTTCATAACCCTGAGGCTCGGTGGTTGAGCCCAGACAGACAGCGGTTCAGGTTTATAACCCTGAGGCTCAGTGGTTGAGTCCAGACAGACAGCGGTTCATGTTCATAACCCTGAGGCTCGGTGGTTGAGCCCAGACAGACAGCGGTTCAGGTTCATAACCCTGAGGCTCAGTGGTTGAGTCCAGACAGACAGCGGTTCATGTTCATAACCCTGAGGCTTGGTGGTTGAGCCCAGACAGTGGTTCAGGTTCATAACCCTGAGGCTTGGTGGTTGAGCCTAGACATAGTGGTTCAGGTTCATAATCCTGTGGCTCAGTGGTTGAGTCCAGACATAGACAGTGGTTCAGGTTCATAATCCTCTGGCTTGGTAGTTGAGCTAAGACAGACAGCGGTTCAGGTTCATAATCCTGAGGCTCGGTGGTTGAGCCCAGACAGACAGTGGTTCATAACCATGAGGCTCAGTGGTTGAGCCCAGACATAGACAGCAGTTCATAACCCTGTGGCTCAGTGGTTGAGCCCAGACAGACAGCGGTTCAGGTTCATAACCCTGAGGCCCAGTGGTTGAGCCCAGACATAGACAGTGGTTCATGTTCATAACCCTGAGGCTCGGTGGTTGAGCCCAGACAGACAGTGGTTCATAACCCTGAGGCTCGATGGCTGAGCCCAGACAGACAGCGGTTCATGTTCATAACCCTCAGGCTCGGTGGTTGAGCCCAGACACAGACAGCTGTTCAGGTTTCATAACCCTGTGGCTTGGTGGTTGAGCCCAGATATTCATTCGTAAAATCTACTTAATTTATCAATTAAGAAGCGTGACACGAGAGGGCTAAAGACATAGCTAAACGAGTGTTGGGGCAGTGGTGAACCGCTGATCTTACAGAACCATCCCCCGTACTAACGATGAAACTGCATCTACCACCATTCATTAGCACATATCTAATTGCTGGACATGGACGTGACCTTCCAGCAGCCCTTCAATTAGCCAGCGATTCCTTCTGATAGATTGGGAAATTAGCGTGTTATGGGCTTAGATCAGTACTGGGGAGAACGCAGACCCTGCAGGCACCATGTTCTGCTACATGTAGTGAACCCAAAGCTTTCGCCACACAACATGCATGGAAATCAATTACTGTGTGTAATGTTTACGTACATCATAAATTCATTAATTACTACATCTGTTCTTAATGAAGAGCTTTTGAATATGTAAACGTGTTTTTGGCCCCCCGCTGCACATCTGCCACTCTCACACAATTAGCTGCCATATTGTAGCACATAGTCACATTCATAGTCTACCCTCTGATTTACTGCAGAAAATCCCCTCCTCTCTGTTAACAAGAGAACAATGGAAGGGTGTTTGTGTGTGAAGTAGTCATTTTTCCAGTGGAAGGAAATGTATTTGAATGATCTGTTAAAAACTGGCTTCATTGAAAGCTTAATGAAATACTGTAGAAGAGGAAGATTTGAGAACATTTTCACATGGGGATAAAATGCCTCTAAGTGTGTGTAATTCATCCTCTTTTCTGCACCAGAGGGCTAATGATTGTGTTCATCAAACATGGGATTTGAGTGCCTTGAGGAGAGGGGAGGGTAAAATAAAATGTTTCATTATGTAGACAAAGAACTTGATGAATTTGGGCCAACTTCGATGGATTATGTAGGGGTGAGCTAAAAATATATTTGAGACACCTATTCTAAATATATAGCCAATACATGCATTTAAATTGCCTTTTCTACCACAATATACACTTGTCCTTTTTCCAGAAAGACCACCAGATATACCCTGGCATTATGTGGCTGAGCCATGAGGAGAAAGACCACCAGATATACCCTGGCATTATGTGGCTGAGCCATGAGGAGAAAGACCACCAGATATACCCTGGCATTATGTGGCTGAGCCATGAGGAGAAAGACCACCAGATATACCCTGGCATTATGTGGCTGAGCCATGAGAAGAAAGACCACCAGATATACCCCAGCGTTATGTGGCTGAGCCATGAGGAGAAAGACCACCAGATATACCCCAGCGTTATGTGGCTGAGCCATGAGGAGAAAGACCACCAGATATACCCCAGCGTTATGTGGCTGAGCCATGAGGAGAAAGACCACCAGATGTACTCTGGTAGTCTTTTTTTTGTCCACTGTGTATTTCCGTTTGCTGAATTTTCAGATAAAGCCTGTAATAAAAGAAAAAGGGCTACCTATAATTAAATCATATATTTAGCTCCCATATAGCAAATGGCACGTATGTATATAGATTGTGTGTAAGCCTGTCTAACACTTGAATCTTCTCTTTGTGCCAGACTAGGTTCAAATGCCTTCCGTTTCATTTTTCTGGATTTATTTATCTGTATATACATTTATTTTTTGTATTCTTTTTACTGTTCTAGGGATGTAATTACTGCTTGGATAACTTTATTTACTATTATGTATTGATTTCTTTTTCACCTCATGTGGTGCATGCTGCCCAGAACACTGGAAGAACTATCACGGAATTGTTGTGATGTTTGTGTATGTGTCAGTTAATCCCATAAGGGATGGGTTGCCAACTGGCGATATGACACAGAAATAAAATGTAATTCATTCATGCACCTGTTTCAACACTACACTGAGAACAAAATAATGACAATTCTTTCAAAATGATGTATATAATGCATGTACCACCTACAATACTCTACAAAGAACAAAACCACCTACACTACTCTACCAGAAACAATACCATCTACAATACTCTACCAAGAACAACACCACCTACGATACTCTACCATAGAAAAAACAACCATGAACAATACCACCTACAATACTCTAACAGGAACAAAACCACATACAATACTCTTAACAGGAACAAAACCACCTACAATACTCTACCAGGAGCAATACAACCTACAGTACTCTACCATTTAAGAAAACAACCAGGAGCAATACCACCTAATAGTACTCTACGAGGAACAATACCACCTACAATACTCTACCAGGAACAAAACCACCTACAGTACTCTACAGGGAACAAAACACCCTACAATACTCAACGAGGAACAATACAACATACGATACTCTACCAGGAACAATACCACCTAATAGTACTCTACGAGGAAGAATACCACCTATGATACACTACCATGGAAAAAACAACCAGGAACAATACCACCTACAATACTCTACCAGGAACAAAACCACCTACAATACTCTACCAGGAACAAAACCATCTACAAAACTCTACCAGGAACAATACCACCTACGATACTCTACCATGGAAAAAAACAACCAGGAACAATACCACCTGCAATACTCTACCAGGAACATTACCACCTACAATACTCTACCAGGAACAATACCACCTATAATACTCTACCAGGAACAATACCACCTGCAATACTCTACCAGAAACAATACAACCTACAATACTATACCAAGAACAAAACCACCTACAATACTCTACCAGGAACAATACCACCTACAATACTCTACCAGGAGCAATACCACCTACAGTCCTATAAAATGGAGGAAAAAACAACCAGGACCAATACCACCTACAATACTCTTCCAGGAACAATACCACCTACAATACTCTACCAGGAACAATACCACTTACAATACTCTACCAGGAACATTACCACCTACATTACTCTACCAGGAACAATACCACCTGCAATACCAGTACTATACGAGGAACAATACCACCTACGATACTCTACCATGGAAAAAAACAACCAGAAATAAAACCACCTACAATACTCTACCAGGAACATTACCACCTACAATACTCTACCAAGAACAAAACCACCTACAATACTCTACCTGGAACATAACCACCTACAAAACTCAATGAGGAACAATACAACATACGATACTCTACCAGGAACAATGCCACCTACAATACTCTACCAGGAACAATACCACCTATAATACTCTACCAGGAACAATACCACCTACAATACTCTACCAAGAACAAAACCACCTACAATACTCTACCAGGAACAACACCACCTACTATACTCTACCAGGAACATTACCACATACATTACTCTACCAGGAACAATACCACCTGCAATACTCTACCAGGAACAATACAACCTACAATACTATACCAAGAACAAAACCACCTACAATACTCTACCAGGAACAATACCACCTACAATACTCTACGAGGAACAATACCACCTACGATACTCTACCATGGAAAAAAACAACCAGGAACAATACCACCTGCAATACTCAACGAGGAACAATATAACATACGATACTCTACCAGGAACAATGCCACCTACAATACTCTACCAGGAACAAAACCACCTACATTACTCAACCAGGAACAAAACCACCTACAATACTCTACCAGGAACAATACCACCTACGATAGTCTATCATGGAAAAAGAACAACAGGAACAAAACCACCAACAATACTCTACCAGGAACAACACAACCTACAATACTTTACCAGGAACATTACCACATACATTACTCTACCAGGACCAATACAACCTACAATACTATACCAAGAACAAAACCACCTACAATAATCTACCAGGAACAATACCACCTACAATACTCTACGAGGAACAATACCACCTACGATACTCTACCATGGAAAAAAACAACCAGAAACAATACCACATATAATACTCTACCAGGAACAAAACCACCTACAATACTCTAGCAGAAAAGAACACACCTACAATACACTACCAGGAACAAAACCACCTACAAAAGTCAACGAGGAACAATACAACATACGATACTCTACCAGGAACAATACCACCTACGATACTCTACCATGGAAAAAGACAACCAGGAACAATACCACCTGCAATACTCTACCAGGAACAATACCACTTACAATACTCTACCAGGAACATTACCACCAACATTACTCTACCAGGAACAATACCACCTACGATACTCTACCAGGAACAATGCTGGTTACTCTACCAGTAACAATACTCTACCAGGAACAATACCACCTACAATACTCTACCAGAAACAATACCACCTACAATACTCTACCAGGACCAATATCACCTACAATTCTCTGACATGGAAAAAACAAACAGGAACAATAACACCTACATTACTCTATCAGGAACAAAACTACCCAGGAACAATACCACCTACAATACTCTACCAGGAACAATACCACCTACAATACCCTACCAGGAATAATACCACCTACGATACTCTACCAGGAACAATAACACTTACGATACTCTACCATGGGAAAAAAACACCCAGGAACAATACCACCTACAATACTCTACCAGGATTAAAACAACCTATATTACTCTACCAGGAACAATTTAAACTGTTTAAGGTGAACTTAACTGAACTGCAGATTGCGTATGCTCACTTTCTCAATTTGATCGAAATCTAGCGACACAATGCCTTCGACTGAGCTTTAGCAGTTCATATTGAATACAACTTGAGGTTATGAAAATGTGTTAACAAGAAAGGAACCATTTTGGATTTGACTAATCCCCTTTGATAATACAATATTAATTCTCAAGATATATTGGATTGGTGTATTAATTAAAATTAAGACAAAAACAAACAACGGGTTGATTGTAATGGCAGATCAAAAACAAACTGATAATGAAAACTGAACAAATAATAGCCTTATACAGCTTATACACTGGCATTGAAATGTAACAAGTCCAGGCCACTTGTATGCAAGCACATTTCCATAAAAGATTATCACTTCATAAAAGCGAACCTTTTATTTAATTAATATCAGTGTGCTACCACTCAGAGCTCTCCAAAGGACAACACGCAACGCCCATATAAATGTAGTTTTTATTTTTCATTACAGTAGCGGCTCATATTGAATATAATCAAATGTCAAGTGCATCAAAGTGTTAAGCACCACTGCAGCGGGTGTTAACTCTGAGTCCATACCGACACGGTCCCCTCCATTAAACTCTGTTACGACCTCTGACGTGACTGTTAGGGCGACTATAAACTACTTAACGTCCCCAAATGATAATGTCCGACTTTAATCACAGCTCCACTTGAAATGACTCAGTGTGGCGGACGGTGATGACACGTGCTACCGGGGGAACTAATGGGATTCATATTAATACCTGGGGAGATCTGATGGAATGGCAGCAGGCGTTGTGAAGAAGGATCAGTGTATAGTGATACAACTTTCTGGTGGAGAGATGTAACAGAACTCTAGAAAGCATGTAATGGACTAGCGGAATGGACAATGTGTGTGGCAGACAGGGAGTTATGGAATATGTCACCTTCTGATTGAAATAACCTTAACTCACCCCTATCAACAAAGTTGCTGGTGCTTACAAACGGCTTCGTTCACTTCATTCTCCTTGACAACCAGCAAACACAACATACCAGCTACAGGACTAGCATCTACAAACATGTGATACATCTGGAACTAGGATGAGGCACGGGGGTGGTTCGACATTGCAAACTGATCTACAAATGACCTTACGTCATAAATAACTACTCATTATTATTTGTAGACTAAGTCAGTCATTCACAATTTACCCTCAATGCATTACAGATTTAATGCTCTCAAACATGGCCACTGCTTACCCCGTTGGAGGCCAGCACGTCCTCAGTCTCCTCATCCTTGTTGTCGATGTGCCTCTCAAAGGGGTTCCCCTCCTGGCTGAAGAGCTCAAAAAGAGACAGGCCTTCCTGGTCCTGGCTGGACAACACCTGTCTACTGGGAGACACTGAGGGGGACCGGCACTGACCCATGAACTTAAACTCCTGCAGGGGAGAGAGAGCAGAGGGAGAGATATTCTTAGCCTCCCAAATGGCAACTTATTCCACCGTAGGGTACTATATGTATAAAAAAAAAAGGTGGTGCACTATATAGGAAATAGGGTGCCATTTGGGACGCAACCTTAGATTGAGGGCCGTCCACACCAAGGACGATAACTATAACAATACATTTGTTAAAAATCTTCCTAATTCAAGTGAACAGGAACGTTCACACTACAACGAACAGCGGAAAACGATAACGAGAGCTATTGTTTAGATCACTTTCAGAGCGAGTTTCTGCCTGGCCCGATGATAAAACATTGACAACCAATCAAAAGCGCCTTCTATTGAAGCGTTCTTGGTTCTAGGTGTGCAAGGCTGCTCGGAGAGGAGAGAAGAGAAGGCAGAACGCAAGGTAAGCTTGCCTGAATAACTAGGCATGTGTGAGCATATTGGTAGCCACATTAATTATAGGAAGACTTCGGAGAATGATGATCCACGACAACCTGCGCATGAGAAGGCCATATTTTCTGCATTTTATTTCCTACTACTAGCCTATCAAGGAGAGATTCCAGCTTGCTTTTGCTTTCCGAATTAAAAAATGGGGAGTTTAAAAGGAGAGTGAGAGGAGTGATCAAAATACACCATATGAGTAGCCTGCTAATGTACCTTTCTGGACATGTACCTTTCATAACGGATCCAAATGGTTGCATGATCAGGCCTAGGCTATATGCAGTTATTTTGGCATGAAGCATTAAAAACAGGACGTATGAGCGGTTATTCAAATTAGCCTACATCACTGCAGTTTACAGCCCTAGACAATACTTGTGTACTGACTTGATAACAATAATACATTCCTCATTACACTGTGTTGTTGTAGCCCAGGTAGAATGTTTTAGTCTAAAACCTTAGGCCTAATCAATAGTGGAGCTTTCTGTGTCCGGAACTGCAGAGTGCAGCCTGGAGGAACACACAGATCTGCAATTTCATCATCTGTTCACTTTTTTTATTGCACTTTGACAGGTAAATATTTATAGCCTTACTATTTATCTAATGTATGGCCTAATATCCAGCTAATATGTAGCTTCTTACTTCAGCTACACATCTCTAGCCTCTCTTCAAACTGTTCCCGTGCGCATCAGGCTATAGGCTACGCAAGCCTCTCCGCTACTCCTCTTCTTGTGAAATCACAGGAAAAGCTATAGGCTACAAAAGCTACAAGACATTTATTTTGATTACTGTTTTACTTTAGTTTATTTAGTAAATATTTTATTTCTCCATTAATTGAACTGCATTGTTGGTTAAGGGCTCGTAAGTAAGCACTTCACTGTAAGGTCTACACCTGTTGTATTCGGCGCATGTGACAAATAAAATTAGATTTACAGTATTTTTAGACTCGGCCCAATAGCCTTTTTTGTGAAGAGAAGCAAAGTTTTCTCTTGCTAATTGCTAAATGTAAAATAAGCCTAGGCCAAATGAACTGTTGCACAGGACAGACTAATGAGCACAGTGAAAAATAAGAATTAATGAATTAATAATCAATAGAAAAATGGAACTCCCTTGCAAACCACTTGATCAACAAGACAAGCCATTACATGACTTAAAAGATGTGCAGGCTAAACAGCGTTTATTGTTGAATAGCTACATTTCTATGTACATTGAAGTACAGTGCCTTATTACATGTACATTGAAGTACAGTGCCTTATTACATGTACAATGAAGTACAGTGCCTTATTACATGTACATTGAAGTACAGTGCCTTATTACATGTACATTGAAGTACAGTGCCTTATTACATGTACATCGAAGTACAGTGCCGTATTACATGTACATTGAACTACAGTGCCTTATTTCATGTACATTGAAGGACAGTGCCTTATTACATGTATATTGAAGGACAGTGCCTTATTACATGTACATTGAAGTACAGTGCCTTATTACATGTACATTGAAGTACAGTGCCTTATTACATGTACATTGAAGTACAGTGCCTTATTACATGTACATTGAAGTACAGTGCCTTATTACATGTACATTGAAGTACAGTGCCTTATTACATGTACATTGAAGTACAGTGCCTTATTACATATACATTGAAGTACAGTGCCTTATTACATGTACACTGAAGAACAGTGCCTTATTACATGTACATTGAAGAACAGTGCCTTATTACATGTACACTGAAGTACAGTGCCTTATTACATGTACATTGAAGTACAGTGCCTTATTACATGTACATTGAAGTACAGTGCCTTATTACATATACATTGAAGTACAGTGCCTTATTACATATACATTGAAGTACAGTGCCTTATTACATGTACATTGAAGTACAGTGCATTATTACATGTACACTGAAGAACAGTGCCTTATTACATGTACATTGAAGTACAGTGCCATCAGAAAGTATTCATATATTATTATTATTCCACATTGTTGTTTTACAGCCTGAATTCAAAATGGGTTAAATATTTTTTCTCTAAACCTTCTTCACACAATACCCTATAATGACAAAGTGAAACATGTTTTTCTACATTTTTTCAAATGATTTGACAATGAAATACAGAAATATCTCATTTAAATAAGTATTCACACCCCTGAGTCAATACATGCTAGAATCACCTTTCTGGGTAAGTCTCTAAGAGCTTTGCACACCTGGATTGTACAATATTGGCACATATTTTTTTATTATTCAAGCTTTGTCAAGTTGGTTGTTGATCATTGCTAGACAGCCATTATCAAGTCTTGCTATAGATTTTCAAGACAATTTAAGTCAAATCTGTAACTAGGCCACTCAAGATCATTCAATGTCGTCTTGGTAAGCAACTCCAGTGTATATTTGGCCTTTTAAGTCATTGGCCGGGCTACATGGCGCCGACAGAGATGGTCGCCTCGCTTCGCGTTCTTAGGAAACTATGCAGTATTTTGTTTTTTTTATGTATTATTTCTTACACTGTTACCCCAGGAAATCTTAAGTCTTACTACATCCAGCCGGGAATAACTTTTGGATATAAGAGCAACGTCAACTTACCGACCAGGAATACGACTTTCACAAAGCGGATCCTCTGTTTGGACCACCACCCAGGACAATGGATCGGATCTGGAGCAACGAACTGCCCTTGCTGTCTCTGCCTGGCCGGTTCCCCTCTCCACTGGGATTCTCTGCCTATAACCCTATTAAAAGGGTCACTGGCCTACAGGTGCTCTTCCATGCCGTTGCTAGGGGGTGCGGGGGGTTCGTCGCTTGAGTGGGTCACTGATGTGATCTTCCTGTCCGGGTTGGCACCCCCCCTTGGGTTGTGCCGTGGCAGAGATCTTTGTGGGCTATACTCGGCCTTTTCTCAGGATGGTAAGTTGGTGGTTGGAGATATCCCGCTAGTGGTGTGGGGGCTGTTCTTCAGCAGAGTGGGTGGGGTTATATCCTGCCTGTTTGGCCCTGTCCGGGGGTATCTTCAGACGGGGCCACAGTGTCTCCCGACCCCTCCTGTCTCAGCCTCCAGTATTTATGCTGCAGTAGTTTGTGTGTCAGGGGGCTAGGGTCCGTCTGTTATATCTGGAGTATTTCTCATCTCTTATCCGGTGTCCTGTGTGAATTTAAGCATGCTCTCTCTAATTCTCTCTTTTTCTTTCTTTCTTTCTTTCTTTCTTTCTTTCTTTCTTTCTCTCTCTCAGAGGACCTGAGCCTTGGAACCATTCCTCAGGACTCCCTGGCCTGATGACTCCTTGCTGTCCCCAGTCCACCTGGCTGTGCTGCATGCTCCAGTTTCAAATGTTCTGCCTGCGGCTATGGAACCCTGACCTGTTCACCAGACACGCTACCTGTCCCAGACCTGCTGTTTTCAACTCACTAGAGACAGCAGGAGCGGTAGAGATACTCTGAATGATCGGCTATGAAAAGCCAACTGACATTTACTCCTGAGGTGCTGACCTGTTGCACCCTCGACAACCACTGTGATTATTATTATTTGACCCTGCTGGTCATCTATGAACATTTAAAAATCTTGGCCATGTTCTGTTATAATCTGTACCAGGGACAGCCAGAAGAGGACTGGCCACCCCTCACAGCCTGATTCCTCTCAAGGTATCTTCCTAGGTTCTGGCCTTTCCATGGAGTTTTTCCTAACCACCGTGCTTTTACACCTGCATTGCTTGCTGATTGGGGTTTTAGGCTGGGTTTCTATACAGCACTCGGTGACATCAGCTGATGTAAGAAGGGCTTTATAAATAAATTTGATTGATTGATTGATCCCAGTAGGCGACCAAAAACAACGGCGCCGCAGAAGAGACAGACGGGCACATCGCTCACCGCTCCCGAGTATACTACTCGCTAATGCAAACAAGGTAGACGAAATTCGAGCAAGGGTTGCCTTCCAGAGAGACAGAGATTGTAACATTCTCTGTTTCACGGAAACATGGCTCACTCGGGATACGTTATCAGAGTCGGTACAGCCACCCGGTTTCTTCACGCATCGTGCTGACAGAAACAAACATCTCTCTGGTAAGAAGAAGGGCGGGGGTGTATGCCTTATGATTAACGAGTCGTGGTGTGATCATAACAACATACAGGAACTCAAGTCCTTTTGTTCACCTGACCTAGAATTCCTTACAATCAAATGCTGACCGCATTATCTACCAAGAGAATTAACCTCGATTACAATCACAGTCGTGTATATAGCCCCCCAAGCAGCCACCTTGACGGCCCTGAAAGAACTTCATTGGACTCTATGTAAACTGGAAACCACATATCCTGAGGCTGCATTTGTTGTAGCTGGGGATTTTAACAAAGCCATCTGATAACAAGGCTCCCTAAATATTATCAGCATATCAAATGCGCAACCCAGGCTGGCAGCATTCTGGATCATTGCTACTCTAACTTCCTCGACGCATACAAAGCCCTCCCTCGCCCTCCTTTCGGCAAATCTGACCACGACTCCATTTTGTTGCTCCCAGCCTATATACAGAAACTAAAACAGGAAACGCCCGTGCTCAGGTCTGTTCAACGCTAGTTCGACCAATCTGATTCCACGCTTCAAGATTGCTTCGATCACGTGGACTGGGATATGTTCCGGATAGCCTCAGACAACAACATTGATGTATACGCTGATTCGGTGAGCGAGTTTATTAGCAAGTGCATCGGTGATGTTGTACCCATGGTGACTTACATGACCGAATACAAACAGTGTAGCTATTCCTTCTGCAAGGCAATCAAACGTGCTGAGTATAGAGACAAAGTAGAGTGGCAATTCAACGACTCAGACACGAGACGTACGTGGCAGGGTCTACAGTCAATCACGGATTACAAAAAGAAAACC
Organism: Brachymystax lenok tsinlingensis; assembly: GCA_030435695.1. Classification (NCBI taxonomy): domain Eukaryota; kingdom Metazoa; phylum Chordata; class Actinopteri; order Salmoniformes; family Salmonidae; genus Brachymystax; species Brachymystax lenok. The sequence goes on from CM059806.1 coordinate 28,630,783, forward strand.
AGCCCAGTCGCGGACACCGACGTCTTGCTCCCAGACAAACTAAACAATTTCTTGATTACTTTGAGGACAATACAGTGCCACTGACACGGCCCTCTACCAAAACCTTCGGGCTCTCCTTCACCGCAGCCAACGTGAGTAAAACTTTTAAACGTGTTAACCCTCGCAATGCTAGCCACATCCTCAGAGCATGCGCAGACCAGCTGGCTGGTGTGTTTACGGACATATTCAATCGATCCCTATCCCAGTCTGCTGTTCAAGAGGGCCACTATTGTTCCTGTTCCCAAGAAAGCTAAGGTAACTGAGCTAAACGACTATCCACATCGACGGGACAGTAGTGGAGAAGGTGGAAAGTTAAGATCCTCGGCGTACACATCACGGACAAACTGAAATGGTCCACCCACACAGACAGCGTGGTGAAGAAGGCGCAACAGCCCCTCTTCAACCTCAGTAGGCTGAAGAAATTTGGCTTGTCACCGAAAACACTCACAAACTTCTACAGATGCACAATCGAGAGCATCCTGTTGGGCTGTATTGCCGCCTGGTACGGCAACTGCTCCGCCCACAACCGTAAGGCTCTCCAGAGGGTAGTGAGGTCTGCACAACGCATCACCGGGGGCAAACTACCTGCCCTCCAGGACAACAACCACCCAAGCTTAAAAATATAAAGAGTGGTACTTAGTGATGTGTGGTGTTGGATTTGACCCAAACATACAGTGGGGCAAAAAAGTATTTAGTCAGCCACCAATTGTGCAAGTTCTCCAACTTAAAAAGATGAGAGAGGCCTGTAATTTTCATCATAGGTACACTTCAACTATGACAAACGAAATGAGAAAAAGAAATCCAGAAAATCACATTGTAGGATTTTTAATTTATTTATTTGCAAATTATGGTGGAAAATAAGTATTTGGTCAATAACAAAAGTTTATCTCAATACTTTGTTATATACCCTTTGTTGGCAATGACAGAGGTCAAACTGTAAGTCTTCACAAGGTTTTCACACACTGTTGCTGGTATTTTGGCCCATTCCTCCATGCAGATCTCCTCTAGAGCAGTGATGTTTTGGGGCTGTCGCTGGGCAACACGGACTTTCAACTCCCTCCAAAGATTTTCTATGGGGTTGAGATCTGGAGACTGGCTAGGCCACTCCAGGACCTTGAAATGCTTCTTACGAAGCCACTCCTTCGTTGCCCGGGCGGTGTGTTTGGGATCATTGTCATGCTGAAAGACCCAGCCACGTTTCATCTTCAATGCCCTTGCTGATGGAAGGAGGTTTTCACTCAAAATCTCACGATACATGGCCCCATTCATTCTTTCCTTTACACGGATCAGTCGTCCTGGTCCCTTTGCAGAAGAACAGCCCCAAAGCATGATGTTTCCACCCCCCATGCTTCAATGTAGGTATGGTGTTCTTTGGATGCAACTCAGCATTCTTTGTCCTCCAAACACGACGAGTTGAGTTTTTACCAAAAAGTTCTATTTTGGTTTCATCTGACCATATGACATTCTCCCAATCCTCATCTGGATCATCCAAATGCTCTCTAGCAAACTTCAGACGGGCCTGAACATGTACTGGCTTAAGCAGGGGGACACGTCTGGCACTGCAGGATTTGAGTCCCTGGCGGCGTAGTGTGTTACTGATGGTAGGCTTTGTTACTTTGGTCCCAGCTCTCTGCAGGTCATTCACTAGGTCCCCCCCCGTGTGGTTCTGGGATTTTTGCTTACCGTTCTTGTGATCATTTTGACCCCACGGGGTGAGATCTTGCGTGGAGCCCCAGATCGAGGAAGATTATCAGTGGTCTTGTATGTCTTCCATTTCCTAATAATTGCTCCCAAGCTGCTTACCTATTGCAGATTCAGTCTTCCCAACCTGGTGCAGGTCTACAATTTTGTTTCTGGTGTCCTTTGACAGCTCTTTGGTCTTGGCCATAGTGAAGTTTGGAGTGTGACTGTTTGAGGTTGTGGACAGGTGTCTTTTATACTGATAACAAGTTCAAACAGGTGCCATTAATACAGGTAACGAGTGGAGGACAGAGGAGCCTCTTAAAGAAGAAGTTACAGGTCTGTGAGAGCCAGAAATCTTGCTTGTTTGTATGTGACCAAATACTTATTTTCCACCATAATTTGCAAATAAATTCATTAAAAATCCTACAATGTGATTTTCTGGATTTCTTTTCCTCATTTTGTCTGTCATAGTTGAAGTGTACCTATGATGAAAATTACAGGCCTCTCATCTTTTTTAAGTGAGAGAACTTGCACAATTGGTGGCTGACTAAATACTTTTTTGCCCCACTGTAATACTTTGTATTCAGGACAAAGTATTCAGGACATTTTTTGCAGTTTTACTTTAGTGCCTTACTGCAAACAGGATGCATATTTTGGAATATTTATTCTGTAAAGGGCGTCCTTCTTTTCCATCTGTCAATTAGGTTAGTATTGTGGAGTAACTACAATGTCATTGATCCATCCTCAGTTTTCCCCTTTTCACAACAATTAAACAATTAAAATGACCATTGGCCTCATGATGAAATCCCTGAGCGGTTTCCTTCCTCTCCGGCAACTGAATTAGGAAGGACGCAGGTATCTTAGTAGTGAGTGGGTGTATTGATACACCATCCAAAGTGTTATGAATAACTTCCCCATGCTCAAAGGGATATTCAATAGGATGCCATTCTTTGCGAGGCATTGGAAAACCTCCATGGTCTTTGTGGTTGAATCTGTTTGAAATTCACTGTTCGACTGAGTGACCTTACAGATAGTTGTATGTGTGGGGTACAGCGATGAGGTAGTGATTCAAAAATCATGTTAAACACTATTATTGCACACAGAGTGAGTCCATGCAACTTATTATGTGAACTTATTTAGGTTTGACATAACAAAGGGGTTGAATACTTACAGACTCAAGACATTTAATATTTTCCTTTTTAATTAATATGTAAAAAAGTCTAAAAACATAATACCACTTTGACATTATGGCATATTATGTGTAGGCCGGTGACACAAAATCTCAATTTAATCCATTTTAAATTCAGGCTATAACACAACAAAATGTGGAAAAAGTCAAGTGGGGTGAATACTTTCTGAAGGCACTGTACTATTTGCAGTTGTCACTATGACAACGAACACACCCTGAAGCACCGAATGGTCTGTGTTACTACATTATTAATAGGCCTACAGTGTGAAGTAGGATGCGTTGATTAGTTGATTGACAGGTGTACTACAGAACGATAAACGGTTTTGCTGATGTGGATGCTCGCCAATGTTTATAGTTATGTATAATTTATGGTTAATGTTATAGTTATCCTCCTTGGTGTGGCTTTACGAAATAGCATTCATTGATGAAATCTTTGAAATCAAAGCAAAAAAACATCAAAGGAACACTAGGTATACTTCAAAAGGAACAGGCTACTCAAAAAATGTAAAGATAAACAACGTGCTCAACTCCACCTCATACAAACTTAAAATCGGGTGCTGGATCCTCATATATAATCCAAAGAACAGAAATAAGACAGCACAATGGTAAATAAACTGAAATTGAAATTGAAATTTCTATTGCCGCACGAACGTTTGGGGTATGAGCCCTTCTTCAGCTTGCAAGGCAATGGCAGTCAATGTCACGGCAACAAGACCTCACAGGTGGGCATCATTATAAATTCCCAGTCAGTATTAGCCCAATCAAGAGATCGCAACAGAAAAAGCTACGGGGGAAAAGTGAACATCAAATAAAGACAGACACACAATACAAATACATTATGATGTCATTACCTAAATGTTTTATGATGTCATTACATAAATGTTTGGCCTATTTAGAACCTACTACAAAAAAAAAAGTTATTTATCCCTCTCATATTTGGATATTTTTTATCATGGTTGTGAATGGAGCTCTTATGCTCACATTTCCTTGTCTTAAGTTCACGTTTGGTCTTACCCACATAATAAAAGTTACAGGAACACAACATATTTCGTGTTGCATGTTATTCTACCACAAAACTTTATCCTCTTACCCGAATGGGGACGGATAAGAGAGTACCCTTTGATCATGACATAACAGTGGACACAGTTGTGACACGGGAAATTACCATCAGGAATGATCGGGGAGGATTCAAACGCTTTACCAAAACTGGGGTCGCTGTGTAATATGTGCTAATGTCTATTAACCTCTTCCTCGATCAACCTTGAAATAGGACTGTAGGTGGACACCAAAGTTGCAGAGGTGGGAAAGGGATTCCTTTAATGTGTTTGCAATAATGCATTCTGCTCTTTGTCTTACTCTCTCTCTTAAGGCAATTGTCCAATAATTCAGCTTTATACAATCTTGTTTTGAATCGTTCACATAAATCTTTGGCATGCACCTCAAATGATAAATCAGAGTCACAAATGTGCCTAATGCGAAGAAGTTCACAAATTTGCAATAGAGGAATAATGGAGTTAAATAGGCCTAGTGCATGAGTGCCTATGACAAAATACTAGACAGAGACGAGAATAACTAAAAGAACACTTGGATATAGGACAAAAAAACGAAACCCGAGGCTCGAGCGTCACCTTTGCCAGTGGCAGAACAGAGGCAGGAACCAGTTGCCTACCTGTAAAATAAGTCACACCACAGAGAATCCCAGCTAGAACTCTGCCTACCACTTCCTTATTTTGTTTGTTAGATTCCAAGCCATTAATCTTTCATGAGGAGATTATAGCGGGACCCTGGCTTCCCTGAGGGTACCTGGTAGGAGGCTGGCAATATCAGTCGCTCTCTCACTCACTGCATTATTCATATGGTACTGTAGTCCTCAGATGTTGCTTACAGAATGAATAATTCCTAAACCGTGCGTGAGCTAATTGGAGCTGCATGGATGTTAAAACAATCCCATATGCCTGCCTGCTAATGCTGCATGTTTAAACATGTAGATGACATTATAGAACAAGTTGTCTGTACAGATTTTCTCTGTACATAAAAACCACAAAATGCATTGTTTGGGTTCAATTCCATTTCAATTCAACATTTTCCTAATTGAAAATAATTGGAATTTTTGTCTATTTCCTGAATTGACTGGAATTGAAATGTAATTGACCCAACCCTGACCCCACTTAGATAAAGGTTTGACAGGAACTCTCCATTTAAGATCTAGCGACTCCTTGTGGCGGCTGGGGGCATGCACGCTGACTTCGGGTTTGCCAGCTGTACAGTGTTTCCTCCGACACATTGGTGCGGCTGGCTTTTGGGTAAAGCGAGCAGTGTGTCAAGAAGCAGTGCAGCTTGGCGGGGTCGTGTTTCGGAGGACGCATGGCTCTCTACCTTCTCCTCTTCCGTACAGGAGTTGCAGCGATGGGACAAGACTGTAACAAGACTGTAACGGAGAAAAAGGGGTAAAAAGAACCAAAAAATGTCTGCTGGTAATGAAGGAAGAGAGCTTCCTTTTTTGAAATTCCATTATTGAAGGTTTTTATCTTAATGTGAGCCAAGTAAACAGTGTGCATTTTCATACAGGGTTCCGGGAACCAACATCTACACTACCTGTAATTACTCTTAGATGGATTTCTATCAGTCCAGATCCCGTTATAGTGTTTGAATATAATAATAAATAATTTAGCTTTAACTGTAACTCCTGCTGACAACTAGGGCCACTACGTTTCATATTCATATGTAAATGCCATGCCTACGATGAGTGACAGTGATACTGATCGCTCCAGATGAAACATGATGACTAAATGTCACATCACTTCTCTGAATCCTTCTCCCTGGCTCCCTGGCTCTGTAGCGTCGAACTGTCTTACTCACGTGGAGCTGAGTGATGTTGTAGTTAGACTTGACAGGACACCGTTCCCACGTCTCGTTCTCCAGAAACATCCGCAACTCCTCCAGGCGTGTCCTGGGCGGGCAGAGAGAAAGAGAGGGATGAAGAGAAAACAAAGAACGAAAGAAAGAAAGATGAAAAACAAAGAAAAGAAAGAAACAAGAAGAAGAGCAAAGTTGTCAGCGTTTGCCGATTAACGACCCGTTGCCATTTACTTTCTAGCACAAGGTCTCCTGTTCCAGATGAAATGCATGGACTCAAACAGAGCGGGGAAATGCCACGGTGGGCACGGAGGGCAGTTCGTAGAGGGAGAAAGGGTAGTCAATACTCTGCAGTGATCATCGAGGCACCAGACACAACCCCCAACCTCCCCCCGCTTGTGAGACCCCCCACCTGACGCCTCTCTCTTGGGGGTCAATACCAATTCATCCAAACGAAATGTCAGTGTAAACATCAAACATTACAGAGTCCTGGTCCCACAGCTTACAGGTGTTTGAATACATGGAACAACATATCTAACAACACCGAGCAGTTACAGGGATTATAACGAGGTGTTATGTTAGAAAAACAGTGTGCCAGATAAGTTAGTCATGTAACACCTTTAGTATTCAGAATAAGAGACTTGGTATTCAAGTACACACAGTGGATGGGGAGTGCCGTCAGTGCACAAGACAAACCAGATATCTAGAAGCATGTCTTGAATCATTATAAGTTATTAGGGGACAGAAAAAGTAGCTACAATGTCATATCCCCCGCTAGGCCCGTGGGGGGGACACCTACTCATTCAAGGGTTTTAGTTTATTTTTACCATTGTATACATTGTAGAATAATAGTGAAGACATCAAAACTATGAAATAACACATATGGAATCATGTAGTAACTAAAAAACACAGTAATGTACTTGTCCTTTTGCTCAGTTGTGCACCGGGGCCTCACACCGGGGCCTCTTTCTATTCTGGTTAGAGCCAGTTTGCGCTGTTCTGTTCTGTGAGTAGTACACAGCGTTGTACGAGATCTTCAGTTTCTTGGCAATTTCTTGCATGGCATAGCCTTCATTTCTCAGAACAAGAATAGACTGACGAGTTTCAGAAGAAAGGTCTTTGTTTCTGGCCATTTTGAGCCTGTAATTGAACCCACAAATGCTGATTCTCCAGATACTCAACTAGCCTAAAGAAGGCCAGTTTTATTGTTTCTTTAATCTGAACAACAGTTTTCAGCTGTGCTAACATAATTGCAAAAGGGTTTTCTAATGATTAATTAGCCTTTTAAAATGATAAACTTGGACTAACACAACACGCCATTGAAACACAGGAGTGATGGTTGCTGATAATGGGCCTCTGTTACGCCTACGTAGATATTCCATAAAAAAGTCTGCCTTTTCCAGCTACAATAGTCATTTACAACATGAACAATGTCTACACTGTATTTCTGATCAATTTTATGTTATTTTAATGGACAAACCAGTGTTCGAACAGGGAAACATTCACATAACTTTGGCAAACATTCATACAACTTTGGCAAACATTCGCTAGCAAGGGGCGAGGTGCCTCACCTGTGATAGTTCTTGAAGTAGTTGACACTTTGACGTTTAATGGACTCTTGCAGCAACTCGGACTTACTGCCACAGAACTCCTCCCCCACTTGCATCAGCCTGAGAGGGGAAGGGGGAGAGGGAAAGAAAGAGCTAGAGGGAGAAAAAGAGGTAGAGGGGGGGAAGAGAGACAAATGAGAAGCATTGCAAAATTAGATGGAAAGAACACAAAAGCGAGGAGGGGAAAGGAAAAGCATCTGCCAGCAGCTTCTGAATAGTTCAATGAACCCCATAGTTACTTCACAGCCATGTGGCCCGAGACCGATCCCCGAGGAACCCCTATTCTCGTTCCCCACTGGCCCGTAAGGACACAGCCGACCCAGAAACCCGATTCCTTAATTGACAAGCTTGTAAAGAGCCTGATTACGACCCTGTTCTGTTGGCGGAACAAGCAGATTCATTGATGCCCACATAACTCCCTCTCCGCTTTGGTTGTGGTTCTTTTAAAACAAGGGGTTTCACATGGACTAGGGGGCAAGGGGGAGGGTTTAGGCTTTCGGTCCATCCCGTTCAAACCAATCATTGCTAATGAGGATGTGGTCTTAGAAATATAATTACTAGAACGGGGATCCCCATTCAAGTCAATGTTCCATAATGGGTGGGCCGGCGTTCATATTGAGTGTACCCAATTCTATTTCATTCATTTAATTTCTCTATATCTGCTGATAACATCCAGGACCACAATGAAGTCATCGTATTTGAAGTTGGACGTGTCTGTCCCAAGCAGATAGGCTTTCACTTTCAGCTGGACTTCCTGAAGGGAGACGGGGAGCAGAATACTTGTTAGAGAGAGATATGGGAAGAGGGAGAGAGAGACGAGGAAAGAGCGAGACGAGAGATTAATGGAAAAGAGCGAGAGAGATGAGAGATGAATGGAAAAGAGAGAAAGAGAGGAGATATGAGAGAGGGTAGAAGTGAAAGAAAGCTTGTGTTCAGACCTGCCAAAATCGAGTGAGGCCATGTTCCAGCTTCTTCTTCACATAGCTGTGGTCCACAACCGCCTTTGCAGTGTCTGCGGCACCCGTCTCATCTGGGGACACAAATCACACACTGATTCATAAATACATCATACTTTAGTACCAGGCCTTATTCTGTCATCTGTTGTTGTGTTATTAATAGTGACTCATGTTGTCAGTTGCTCGTTCAGATGTATCTGGAACTGACACTGGAACAGATTGGATTGGATTCACAGATGGCAAATTAAAATGTAATTGCAATAGGAGAGTTGAAAATAGAAATGGCATGAAGCTAGAAACAAGTGTTTCAACCTCCATCTTAATAGTACCAGTGATACCTCTGCTATACAACCTCCATCTTAATAGTACCAGTGATATCTCTGCTATACAACCTCCATCCTAATAGTACCAGTGATATCTCTGCTATACAACCTCCATCTTAATAGTACCAGTGATATCTCTACTATACAACCTCCATCTTAATAGTACCAGTGATACCTCTGCTATACAACCTCCATCTTAATAGTACCAGTGATACCTCTGCTATACAACCTCCATCTTAATAGTACCAGTGATACCTCTGCTATACAACCTCCATCTTAATAGTACCAGTGATACCTCTGCTATACAACCTCCATCTTAATAGTACCAGTGATACCTCTGCTATACAACCTCCATCTTAATAGTACCAGTGATACCTCTGCTTTACAACCTCCATCTTAATAGTACCAGTGATACCTCTGCTATACAACCTCCATCTTAATAGTACCAGTGATACCTCTGCTATACAACCTCCATCTTAATAGTACCAGTGATACCTCTGCTATACAACCTCCATCTTAATAGTACCAGTGATACCTCTGCTATACAACCTCCATCTTAATAGTACCAGTGATACCTCTGCTATACAACCTCCATCTTAATAGTACCAGTGATACCTCTGCTATACAACCTCCATCTTAATAGTACCAGTGATATCTCTGCTTTACAACCTCCATCTTAATAACAGAAACATATTCCACCCCTATCCTCGTAGCAGTAACATCTTTGCTTTCCCACCCCGTCATACGAACAGGAATTTTCCAACCCCATGCAAAAAGTAAAGTTGGCATTTGTCCACATTAGCCATCATGCTACTGATGATGAGCCCTACGGCCATACCGTCCTCATTTGCCTCAGTGTTTCCTCTGTAGATGATGTGATGACAGAAACAGAACAGCGGGAGAAAGACATACGTTACAGCCGTCATATTGTCATTCAGACTTTGACACTAAAGAGGTCACAATGCCTTTCTCTGCCAGCCAGGCAGCCTTCCCCAGGCATCACAACAGAGAGAGAGGAAGGGAAGGACGGAGGAGGAGGGAAACTGCATTAGATCTGAAGACTGAGGGAATGTTGCCTATCCTCTGCAGTCAAGGCTGTGAGTAAGTGGCTGACTGTGTGTAGTAGCTGGCTGACTCTGTATTTTGTTTCTCTGCATAGACCCCAATATGCGAACAAAAACCATGTAACAAATTGCTGCAATGCATTTGACAAAACTCCATTGACGTAACACAATTCGTCTCGATGAAGCCTGGGTGAATCTCCCTCATTCCATTTAGTTGTTCCCTCCATATGAAATTACATACAGTAGACTACAACACATCAACTGTTCTGAGACACCACAAGAAGCCACACAGTTAGGAAACTGGATAAATCAACTGTTCTGAGACACCACAAGAAGCCACACAGTGAGGAAACTACACACACGTGTATTGATGTGTGTGTGTGTGTGTGTCTGATATGGTGTGTATTGATGTGTGTGTGTCTGATATGGTGTGTATTAATGTGTGTGTGTCTGATATGGTGTGTATTGATGTGTGTGTGTCTGATATGGTGTGTATTGATGTGTATGTGTCTGATATGGTGTGTATTGATGTGTGTGTGTCTGATATGTTGTGTATTAATGGGAAAGGGAGATACCTAGTCAGCTGTACAACTGAATGCCTTCAACTGAAATGTGTCTTCCGTATTTAACCCAACCCCTCTGAATCAGAGAGGTGCGGAGCCTGCCTTAAATCGACATCCACGTCATTGGCGCCCGGGGAACAGTGGGTTAACTGCCTTGCTCAGGGACCGATTTTTACCTTGTCAGCTCAGGGATTCTAACCGGTTCGGTTACTGGCCCAACGCTCCTACCCGCCAGGCTACCTGCCGCATCGGTGTGTGTGTTTGATATGGTATTGATGAGTGTGTACATTAAGCAGTGAATGATGAAGGTGGTCTGTGCCTGGTTGGCTACAGTACATGCATCTCAAGAGGAAGCATAAAACATGGAGTATTTGAAGAATCCACATTGAATTCCACTGACAGAAAGGGGTTGAGCTTGAGATGACCTTGAACTTTGTGGGAGGTGTCTAAGAGGTCACTCCCAAACCCTGCAGCTCTAAAGGGCAATTTCATCACAGAACCGCCGCAGTGGAAAAATGCACCCAAACACAGCAAGCAAGGACAAATGGAGAAGAAAAAGACCTTGCTGGCAAGAAGTTAACTTCAGCCTGAGACAAGGTACCTCTGAAAAGGCTAAACTCCATCTTTTGAACCAGCAGCATCAGGTTTGAACACTCCACCGCTACCATCCTTTGAGACCACTGACATTAACCTCGATCAAAAAGAGAAGAAAAACTGAAGGGTAATCTAGATGAAGACAGAGGTTGGACAGCCTTTGTCTTTTGGAGTGACATCCCTACTTATTGAAATCCATAGCTATAGAAAGTGGGAAATATTCAGGTATGTGATACGTATGCAATATAATCCAGGGATTATGAAACAGGGCATAAGAGGGGTTCATTCATACAGAAAAGGTGATAACTGCCAGTCGTAAAAAATCTCCTAGGCCATCCCAGAATAGAACATCTGAGTTGTGCTAATTATGCTTCGAACAGAAGAAAACTGACAAAACGCCCCGAAAAATTGCCAAAGACTCTAGCCATCCGAGACATGGACTGTTCTCCATGCTCCCGTACGGCAGGTGGTACCGGCGCATCAAGGCTCAGAACAACAGACTCCTAAACAGCTTCTATCCCCTGGCCCCTGGCCACTGTTAAATGCCTAACAACTACTGCTCCCCCTCACACCACTGCTAAAATGATTATTGATCAAATGTATTATTACCACTACGCTGCTGTTCATTAATTATTGATTGCAATTACCATTAGTATCCATCTATTCTCTCCTGGTACTAGCCACTATTACTCCTGTTCACATGTAAAGTATACACTGAGTATACAAAACATTAGGAAGATCTGCTCTTTCCGTGATTTTGACCGGCCAGGTGAATCCAGATGAAAGCCATGATCCCTTATTGAGGTCTTAAATCCACTTCAATCTGTGTAGATGAAGGGGAGAGAGGTATAAATTCTCAGAGTCTATTGACGCACCTGTGCGTCAATCTAAGTTTATCTGTCAATCTGTCAGTTTAAGCTAGAGATATCTGTTTTTGCATTGGATGCATCTCAATCCACTGTATCCGTCTATGTCGGCCGTCTGCATCTGCGGTGAAAGGTGGCTGAGCTACAGCGGTGTTTGTCAGACCATGATCAGTCTTTTCTCGAAAACGTCTGTAGCGTTCGAACAGTTTGGCCTAGAAACTAATATGACTCCACTGTGGAAAGGGGAGACTCTCACGAACACGATGAAGTTCTCTGTTTTGCTTTGACCCCCACAAGTGCCACAGGACTCCTCTGAAGGAAACCAATACAAATAAATAAAGTATGGAGGTAGTTCTGTGCCAACAAAAAAAGAGGTTCAAATCCATATTAGGACGGTGTTCCTAATGTTTTGTACACTGTGTATATTACCACTAGTCAAAGTCAAAGTCAAAGTCACCATTATTAGTCAGTTGTACAACCGAATGCCTTCAACCGAAATGTTTCTTCCGCATTTAACCCAACCCCTCTGAATCAGAGAGGTGCGGGGGGCTGCCTTAATCGACATCCACGTCTTCGGCGCCCAGGGAACAGTGGGTTAACTGCCTTGTTCAGGGGCAGAACGACAGATTTTTTCCTTGTCAGCTCGGGGATTTGAACTTGCAACCCTCCGGTTACAAGTCCAACGCTCTAACCACTAGACTACCTGCCGCCCCACTAGTATATAACCATCAGTATTTATATACTCCTGCTACGAGTTACTTTCCAGCCCTGTTTACATGTATATCCACCTATCACACACACTCCACCATGCACACACCCACCCATCACTTATACTGTTTATTATTGTTATTATTATTTATCCTGCTACTTGTCACTTTCTCCTAATCCCCCTCCTACATTTCCATATCTACCTCAAACTACTACAGTATCCCTGCACATTGTAAATGTGGTATTAGCATGGGCCCTGTATATAGCTTCCTCTTTTATTTATTGTGTCTTCTTTATTATATATACTTTACTAATAGTTATTATTTAGATATTGATTACTGCACTGTTGGGGTTAGAGCTTGCAAGATAAGCATTCTACTGTACTTGTGCATGTGACAATAAAACTTGAACTGAAACAGGGAGGGACTACCATTTTGCTACAGTGTGCTCTACTGAACACAACCCTGAAGTTGATTTAATCTTTACATCAGAACAATGACAGAGAAGAGCATGACATCACAGAGAACAGACAACCTACTGGAGAACAGCATGACATCACAGAGAGAACAGACAACCTACTGGAGAACAGTATGACATCACAGAGAGAACAGACAACCTACTGGAGAACAGTATGACATCACAGAGAGAACAGACAACCTTCTGGAGAACAGTATGACGTCACAGAGAAAACATACAACCTACAGGAGAACAGTATGACGTCACAGAGAGAACAGACAACCTACAGGAGAACAGTATGACGTCACAGAGAGAACAGACAACCTACTGGAGAACAGTATGACGTCACAGAGAGAACATACAATCTACTGGAGAAGTATGACGTCACAGAGAGAACAGACAACCTACAGGAGAACAGTATGACGTCACAGAGAGAATAGACAATCTACTGGAGAACAGTATGACGTCACAGAGAGAACAGACAACCTACTGGAGAACAGTATGACGTCACAGAGAGAACATACAATCTACTGGAGAAGTATGACGTCACAGGGAGAACAGACAACCTACAGGAGAACAGTATGACGTCACAGAGAGAATAGACAATCTACTGGAGAACAGTATGACGTCACAGAGAGAACATACAACCGACAGGAGAACAGTATGACGTCACAGAGAGAATAGACAATCTACTGGAGAACAGTATGACGTCACAGAGAGAACAGACAATCTACTGGAGAACAGTATGACGTCACAGAGAGAACAGACAACCTACTGGAGAACAGTATGACGTCACAGAGAGAACAGACAACCTACTGGAGAACAGTATGACGTCACAGAGAGAACATACAACCTACAGGAGAACAGTATGACGTCACAGAGAGAACAGACAACCTACTGGAGAACAGTATGACGTCACAGAGAGAACAGACAACCTACTGGAGAACAGTATGACGTCACAGAGAGAACAGACAACCTACTGGAGAACAGTATGACGTCACAGAGAGAACAGACAACCTACTGGAGAACAGTATGACGTCACAGAGAGAACAGACAACCTACTGGAGAACAGTATGACGTCACAGAGAGAACATAGAACCTACAGGAGAACAGTATGACGTCACAGAGAGAACAGACAACCTACTGGAGAACAGTATGACGTCACAGAGAGAACATAGAACCTACAGGAGAACAGTATGACGTCACAGAGAGAACAGACAACCTACTGGAGAACAGTATGACGTCACAGAGAGAACATACAACCTACTGGAGAAGTCAGGTCAAATAAACTGAGGCCCATTCGTGGTTAGTGTCACCTTGTGAGGACTTTCACCTCCACTTCACATTTTCCAACAAAACATTTTTCTTTTGATCTTTCTTTGTGCAGACTGCAGCTTTATCCAGAGGACTTGGACTACTGTACTAATCTCTTTACAGGAACTGCAGTCAGAGGGTGGACGGAAGCTGATATTTGCACTGACCCAGACTATGACTGCAACTGGGGTGTTTAATTGAGAGACTCTTCATCTATCCCCTTTGATAAGTGTTCTATCAATAGAACAAGTACTACTTCTACTGTTGAAATGAAATCCACAATGTGAACTCTATTCCTAGACCTATTGACCTTAGTACGATAAGCTATACATTTAGCTAACATTTTGCTGAAGGAACTGGATCTTTAGATCAACCCGATCTACATATCCTATTGACTGACTTAATGAATAACTCTGCACCATCACCACTGCAGCCATACTGACAGAATTTTGTCAGCTCTGGAAGCCTCATTAAACTCAGAGGCGATGGCGTTGGGTTGGGAAACAAAGAAATGCTGATGAGAATGAGGGTTAATCAGTTCTCTCCAACATAGCCTTCAGAGAGAAGCTCCACTAGGTGTTGCTTCCGAAGACACACATTTTTACAAGCTACCCGCTTCAGCACTCGGCGATTCTGTTCTGTGAGCTTGTGTGGCCTACCACTTCGCAGCTGAGCCGTTGTTGCACCTAGACGTTTCCACTTCATAATAACAGCACTTACAGTTGACCTGGGTAGCTCTAGCAGGGCAGAAATCTGACGAACTGACTTGTTGGAAAGGTGGCATCATATAACGGTGCCACGTTGAGCTCTTCAGTAAGGCCTTTCTACTGCCTGTTTGTCTATGGCGATTGCATAGACAAACAACAACACGGTTGTCTGTCCTGACTTGGCTAAGAACGACTGCATGAGTCACTCCCTGAAAGAAAGAATGGAACAAAAGAAAGAAAGGAACATGGCCCAGCCCAGGCCCACTGTTACATGACAGTATGACACAGAGGGGGATAGTGTTCATAAAAGAGATTCTCTGGTACTTTTATATACTTGTTAGCCAGTAGTTCTGAAAGTAGCGCTACGTCGCATATGTGCACCACGTCATTGCGCTCTCTCTCTCTCTCATTCTGATGTGTGTGCATCTTGCTAACTGTCACTCAAATGGCGAGGGGCTGAAGCTCATTGGCTAGAACTCAAATTGCTAGGGGGCTGGCGTAGCACAACTTCCACAAAAACTGTCAAATCAAATCAAATGTCATTTGTCACATACACGTGTTTAGTAGCTGTTATTGCGGGTGTAGCGAAATGCTTGTGTTTCTAGCTCCAACAGTGCAGTAATATCGTAAAACTGACTATCCTACCCATTTTTGACTTTGGTTTATGTCATTTAGAAAATAGCCTCCAACAGTGCCATCCGTTTTGTCACCAAAGCCCCATATACTACCCACCATTGCGACCTGTATGCTCTCATTGGCTGGCCCTCGCTTCATATTTGTCGCCAAACCCACTGGCTCCAGGTCATCTATAAGTCTTTGCTATGTAAAGCCCAGCCTTACCTCAGCTCACTGGTCACCACAGCAGCACCACCCGTAACATGCGCTCCAGCAGGTATATTTCACTGGTCATCCCCAAAGCCAATTCCTCCTTTGGCCGCCTTTCCTTCCAGTTTCTGCTGTCAATGACTGGAACGAATTGCAAAAATCCCTGAAGCTGGAGACTCATATCTCCCTCTCTAACTTTAAGCACCTGCTGTCAGAGCAGTTCACAGATCACTGCACATAGCCCATCTGTAAATAGCCCATCCAACTACCTCAGCCCCATACTGTTATTTATTTATTTTTGCTCCATTGCACCCCAGTATCTCTACTTGCACATTCATCTTCTGCACATCTATCACTCCAGTGTTTAATTGCTAAATTGTAATTATTTCGCCACTATGGCCTATTTATTGCCTTACCTCCCTTATCCTACCTCATTTGCACACACTGTATATAGACTTTTCTATTGTGTTATTGACTGTATGTTTGTTTATTCCATGTGTAACTCTGTGTTGTTGTTTGTGTCGCACTGCTTTGCTTTATCTTGGCCAGGTCATAGTTGTAAATGAGAACTTGTTCTCAAATGGCCTACCTGGATAAATAAAGGTGAAATAAAAAATTCAATTTTTTAAAATATCTAACCATATACACAAATCTAAAGCAAAGGATAGGAATTAAGAATATATAAATATTTGGATTAGCAATGTCAGAGCGGCATAGACAAAGATACAGTAGAATAGGATAGAATACAGTATATACATATGAGATGAGAAATGCAAAATATGTAAACATTATTAAAGTGACATTTTTAAAGTGGCCAGTTATTTCATGTATATAGGGCAGCAGCCACGGCTGTTTAACAGTCTGATGGCACTGAGATAGAAGCTGTTTTTCAGTCTCTCTGTACCAGCTTTGATGCACTGTTGCGCCTTCTTCACCACACTGTCTGTGTGGGTGGACCACTTCAGTTTGTCAGTGATGTGTACACCAAGGAATTTGAAGCTTTCCACCTTCTCCACTGCAGCTCCGTCAATGTGGATAGAGGGTGCTCCCTCTGCTGTTTCCTGAAGTCTACGATCAACTCCTTTGTTTTGTTGCCGTTGGGTGAGAAATTATTTTCCTGGCAACACACACCCAGGGCCCTCACCTCCTCCCTGTAGGCTGTCTCGTCATAGTTGGTAATCAGGCCTACTACTGTTGTGTCGTCTGCAAACTTGAGGATTGAGTTGGAGGCGTGCGTGGTAACGCAGTCATGGGTGAACAGGGAGTATAGGAGGGGGCTGAGCACGCATCCTTGTGGGACCCTGTGTTGAGGATCAGCGAAGTGGAGGTGTTGTTTCCTACCTTCACCACCTGTTGCACAGGGTGGGGTTCAGACCCAGGGCCTCGAGCTTAAAGATGAGCTTGGAGGGTACTTTGGTGTTGAATGCTGAGCTATAGTCAATGAACAGCATTCTTACATTTCCTCTTGTACAGATGGGATAGGGCAGTGTGCAGTGCGATGGCGATTGCATCGTCTATGGATCTATTGGGGCGGTAAGATTTTTTTTTAAGTGGGTCTAGGGTGTCAGGTAAAGTAAAATTATATGATCCTTGACTAGTCTCTAAAAGCACTTCATGATAACAGAAGTGAGTGCTACGGGGCGATAGTCATTTAGATCAGTTACCTTTGCTTTGTGGGGAAGGCAGACTGGGATAGGGAGAGATTGAATATATCCGTAAACACTCCAGCCAGCTGGTCTGCGCATGCTCTGAGGACGCGGCTAGGGATGCCGTCTGGGCCGGCAGCCTTGCAAAGGTTAATACGCTTAAATGTCTTACTCACGTTGATCACGGAGAAGGAGAGCGCATAGTTCTTGGTAGCGGGCCTTTGTAGCGTCGGTGGCACTGTGTTATCCTCAAAGTGGGCTTAGAAGGTGTTTAGATTGTCCGGAAGCAAGACGGTGTCCGCGAAGTGGCTGGTTTTCCCTTCGTAGTCCGTGATTATCTGTAGACCCTGCCACATACATCTTGTGTCTGAGCCTCCACTTTGTCTCTATACTGACGTTTTGCCTGTTTGATTTCCTTACGGAGGGACTAACTACACTGTTTGTATTCTGCTATATTCCCAGTCACCTTTCCATGGTTAAATGCGATGGTTCGCGCTTTTAGTTTTGCGCGAATGCTGCCATCTATCCATGGTCTCTGGTTAGGGTAGGCTTTAATAGTCACAGTGGGTAAAGCATCTCTTTTACACTTCCTGATAAACTCAGTCAACGCGTCAGTGTATTCGTCTATGTTGTTCTCGGAGGCCACCCGGAATATATCCCAGTACCTGTGATCAAAACAATCTTGAAGCGTGGATTCCAATTGGTCAGACCAGCGTTGAATAGTACTTAGCACGGGTACTTCCTGTTTGAATTTCTGCCTATAGGAAGGGAGGAGCAAAATGAAGTGGTGATCAGATTTGCCAAAGGGAGGGCGGGGGAGGGTCTTGTAGAATCCCGGAAGTTGGAGTAGCAGTGGTAGAGTCTTTTAGCAGCATGAGTTGTACAGCTTTGTTAAAATCCCTAGCTTCAATAAATGCGGCCTCAGGATATGTGGTTTCCAGTTTGCATAAAATCCAGTGAAGTTTTTTGAAGGCAGTCGTGGTATCGGCATGAGGGGGAATATATCCCCCTGAGCTTGTCAACTCTATTATTCAGAGACTGAACATTAGCGAGTAATATACTCAGAAGCGGTGGGTGGTGTGCGTGCCTCCTGAGTCGGACTAGAATTCCACTCCGAGTACCTCTTTTCCACCAGCAGTGTTTTGTATCAGCCTCTGGAATTAGTTCAATTGCCCTGGGGGGTACGAACAAAGGATCCGATTCGTAATGCTGGTAATGGTCGTAATGGTCGATTCCTGGTCGTAATGCTGGTAATGCTGGTGAGTTACTGCCGCTCTGATATCCAAAAGCTCTTCTTGGCTGTATGTCATAACACAAAGAAATTCCTGGGCTAATAATTTAAGAAATAGCATATAAAAAACAAAATACTGCAACGGTTCCTAAGAGCTAGAAACACGGCAGCCCTATCCATCAGCTCCATTTTCGCTTTAAAACTAGAGATTTCGTGGCTAATTGAGGTAAGACAATAATTCTGCTCAGATTATGCGTGTATGAACTACATAGACACATCCAGCCCAAAGTGGAAGATTTTAAAAATACTTAGTAGTTGCAAAAGTTCCAGAGCATGTCTTTAACAAGTGAGCGAGAAGGGAGATTAGCTCATCTGACTGTCTGGGAGATGTAGAGAAAAGGTTAATGCTACTAATGGGAACAGGGGAGGGAGGAAAGAGGAGAGGAGCCCGATGAGGAGGGTGATATAACCATGCAAAGACTTAAATGGTTAGATAGAGTATTTCTAGGTTACTTTCTATCCAGGTTGGGCCTCAGTTTGACACCAGCATAATATGAATTAATTTAGTGATAGAAGTCATTGCAATGTTCTCCAAAAAAATATCACAGCAGGGTCAAAGCAGTTAACGTTGGACAAGGAAGAATCTGGGAAGTGAGTGAGGTATGATGAAACAGCATCCAGGGGGCTTTCATTGTGTTACTGTTACACATTTCAAAATTGTAAACAGATATCCTCCCCCGACGACGGAAAGGAAGGATGCCAGAAAACAACCGGCCAACGTCTCACAGACTACAACACAAAATTCCAAGATGTAGTTTCGCTAAGTAATTCAACAAGATAAAACTGTGACAAAGAGCCTTGAGAAACTTGGACGGTCTCCAGTCAAATCCTAGCCAGCCAAAACGTAATTTAAACATCCATTTAAAACGAATGCATTACGGGGGGTGTGGTAAGGGCTGTTTTAAGCATGACGCACGCGGAGTGCCTGGATACAGCCTGTAGCCGTTGTATAGTGGCCATATACAACAACCCCCAGAGATGCCTTATTGCTATTATAAACTGGTTACCAACGTAATTAGAGCAGTAAAATGCTATGTTTTGTCATACCCGTGGTATACGGTCTGATATACCACGGCTGTCAGTCAGTCAGCTTTCAGGGCTCAAACCACCCAGTTCCTAATTCCTCTTTTGACCTGGCAACCGCATTTACCTCATCATCGCATTGGAAGATGACATTGGAGTGTGAAAACACACAACAAAGCTTGTCACAGGCCAGGGAAAGCAATTTACCTGCTGATAGGCCCGGCAAATGAAGGAGAGAAGCCGCCTTAACAAATACAGAGGTAAGTAGCAGAGGCAATGGAAGGCAATGGGAGGCGTAATTGTCCATTTCCGCCCAGGGACTGCTGTATTATTTAATGTCCCAGACACGAATAATTAGCCAAGCAATCATGTACATGATCAGAAAGAACTGGTGTGGCTACGTATCAATGATGTCATCTGTTACGCTAACTATGGAGTCACGTTTGGACTGAACGTGTCAAGGCCAATATCAAGGCAAATACCCCCCACATTTATCCTCTCACCACCGAGGACCTGTCCGAGCTGATTGAACATGACAGTGGGTGAGCTAAGGCTGCAAATTCAATTTGGCAAGATGGGAGGGAACCCTTCGCCCATATTCAATTCAGAAACAACCTCCCTTTATTGAGTGGTGACAATAATTACTGATACATCATGGTGACAGGATCATTATACCAGCTGTGGTGACACTCCGTAGAGGTGATGCAGGCTGCGTACCAAATAACACCCTATTCCCTGAACAGGGGCTCTGGTTAAAAGCAGGGCACTTCATCTGGAATAGGGTGCCACTTGGGATGCGTACGCAGCGTTGCAGCCATCAAGGGACCTTTAAATTATTTTCTCCAATGACAGAAAGGAGCCTGGCGGTCATGCAGGGTGGCCGGTAGAACGTGTTGGGGACAAGGACACAACACACAGTCTGACAAATTAAGACCAGCATGTGAATCACTCTTCTTAAGGCTTTGGTTTACACAGAGATGTACACCCACTTATAAGAACACACAAACACACACACACACACACACACCAAACAAACAAGCACCAAACACACACTTTACGTAGAGGAAAGGTGAGGACACCTTCACTTAGAAGGTAGTAGAGGACAGCCAATCACACCCACTGATATGACAGCACCTATTGATGGATGGCCCCGCCTCCTCTGATTAGAACTGAATGTCCCTTCACTCACAGAACAAGGAGATGTGCTTAACTAAGGCTTGGAAGCTGAAGACTTGAAGGGCGCGTTCCAAACGGTAACCTATTCCCTATTTAGTACACTACACAGGGAATAGAACGCCATTTGGATCTCAGCCGAAGTCTCAACGGCACCAGTGATCAGGGGATAAAGTCCTACTTGTCATCACCCATTTTCTTAATCAATCCAATGAACTGAAGGGGGAAATTAAACCCCTTTTCCACAGAGAAAGGACAAGTTCCGCATCTGAGCCAAAACTACTGTTGATTGAAAAAGTATTTGAAAATGCAAAATAATAGGAAGGAATAGAAAACTTTGCTAAATGATAAAACTGAAACTTTATCGCCATGAAAACAGAGCCAACGGTTGTTTGTCGCAGACTTGGATACCTTAGTAAGGTTATAGTAGTGATGATACAAGCTGGAATTTTCTTGCTTATCCCAACATAAACTCATCTCGGACTGCCTTTGTGTTCTCAAATTATCTAGCTACCTGCTCTCTCTGGCTCATAGTTATATACAGTACCAGTCAAGAGTTTGGACACCTACTCATTCAAGGGTTTTACTTAATTTGTTCTATTTTATACATTGTAGAATAATAGTGACGACATCAAAACTATGAAATAACACATGCAGTAACCAAAAAAGTGTTAAACAAATCCAAATATATTTTAGATTCTTCAAAGTAGCCCCCGTTTACCTTGATGACAGCTTTGCACACTCTTGGCATTCTTTCAACCAGCTTCACCTGGAATGCTTTTCCAACAGTCTTGAAGGAGTTCCCACACTTGTTGGCTGATTTTCCTTCACTCTGCAGTCCAACTCATCCCAAACCATCTCAATTGGGTTGAGTGATTGTGGAGGCCAGGTCCTCTGATGCAGCACTCAAACACTCTCCAAGTGCGACTGAAACTTTCCGGATTGACTGACCTTCATGTCTTTAAAGTAATGATGGACTGTCGTTTCTCTTTTATTATTTGAGCTGTTCTTGCCATAATATGGACTTGGTCTTTTACCAAATAGGGCTATCTTCTATATCTTTTGTATACCACCCCTACCTTGTCACAACACAACTGATTGGCTCGAACACATTGAGAAGGAGAGAAATTCCACAAATTAACTTTTAACAAGGCACACATGTTAGTTGAAATGCATTCCAGGTGACTACCTCATGAAGCTGGTTGAGAGAATCCCAAGAGTGTGCAAAGCTGTCATCAAGGCAAAGGGTGGCTACTTTGAAGAATCCCAAATATAAAATATATGAGTAGGTGTATATATAAAATACACCTTCTGTCTTTCCAGCAGATAGGCCATTAGCTTAGCTTAATAACATCTAAAACTATCTGAGCGATTCACTGTGGCCTGTTTTGGAGACCATAGCAGTGTTGCACTTGATAACCCTGTTTGATTGTGATGAGGGGCGTTGGGTTTCTCAGAAAAGTAGAACACTCCATACGTCATTCATTTGATCTAATCTAAATATCACGTAAACAATGCGTCGTCCTCCCTGTGGTTGTACGGAATCATACTTAATAAATACATGAATAATACATAAATAACTCCTAACAGGGGGTGAGCACTGAGGGACATGATGTTGTCTGTAATTAAGAAAAATAAATACATCATTTTCTCTTACAAATATCAATCAAAACGGTGCTTAAATTGAAATGAACATGATAATGGAATGGAAACGTACTGTAAATTTACAGGTTTAAATAGCACAGTTTATCTCCATTTATCTCCAGCGTGTGGATTATTTTTTAATGTTCATCTAATCATTAGATGAATCATTAGAAACATTAGATTCAAGAGGTCTTTGGAGGGCTCGGTGACCTTTCAAAGTCAGCAGTGTGTTGGCGTCAACAAAGCACCTATCACTTTCAGGCTTGGTTGGCTCAATGACCTTCTACGTGGACAGCCTGAAAGAGGGAGAGCCACTGAAGCAACACTAGAAAACAAATTCCACTTGACTATCAACACACTGGTAAGTGCGGCGACAAATTCAATCTCAATTACCCATACCATCACGCCAACGTGTGCTGTGTGGGCTGTGCAAATGCAGCGCTGCACATTCACAGCCATTTTCGTTATATGAGGGGGGTCAGACGAGAAGGCAATACCGTAGCTCTGCTCTCAATAAAGGGCAAATGCAATACTTACAAATCCATAAATCGCTGTGATCAGGGGATAAAGGCATCACCGTGGTCCTACTCGTCATCGCCCATTTTCTTAATCAACAGAGAAAGGACAAGTTCCGCATTTGAGTGAAAGCTACTGCTGATTGACAAAGTATTTGAAAAGGCAAACTAATAGGAAGAAATTGTCATGCCTGCTCCCGCTCTCCCTCTGGCGCTCAGGGGCGCCAGGCTGCCATTATTACGCACACCTGTCACCATCATTACGCGCAGCTGCGCAATATGGGACTCACCTGGACTCCTTCACTTTGTTGATTTACTTCCCTATTTCGATCTGCTCCTCACTTTGTTCCCGGTGTCAGCATTAATGTCGTTATGTGTTCATGTCCAGACGCTGTCCTGTTCTGTTCCATGTCTGTTGCTAATTAAATGTTCACTCCCTGTACTTGCTTCTCGTCTACCAGCATCGATCCTTACAGAAATAGAGAACTTTACTCAACAATAAACCTGAAACAGTAGCTCTGCTCTCTATAAAGGTCAAATGCAATACTTCGAAATCAAATCAATCTCCGGGTTTACGTCTGTGTGAAATTAATGGGGGTGGCTGGTAGCTTAGCGGTTAAACGCGATTGGCCTGTAACCGAAAAATCACTGGTTTGAAACCCTGAGCCGGCAAGGTTGAAAAATCTGCCATTCTGCCCTTGAGCAAGGCAGTTAACCCCCACCACCACCACCCCCTAAACTGCACCCCTGGACATCAATTAAGGCAGCCCCACGCACCTCTCTGATTCAGGGGGGTTGGGTTAAATGCGGAAGACACATTTCGGTTAAACGCATTCAGTTGCGCAACTAACTACTGTATGTATACCATTTCCCCTAATGAAAGTCAATCCCCCTTTCGTTTTTATATAATTCTTTACACAATCAGCTTAAATTGATTTAGGGGTGGCTAATAAAAAGTGTCTAGCTTCTAAGAACTTCTAGAGGACGAGGGGAAACTACGGCAGCAGAAATGCAAGGTGAACTGTACAACCTGAAGCTGAGGGTGGCTAAAGAAGGGATCTTTATTATATGGGATGTTCGAGGCATTTAGGTGTATTAAGCGTAAGGGAATCAGGGCTTTAGGTGTATTAAGCGTAAGGGAATCAAGGCTTTGGGTGTATTAAGCGTAAGGGAATCATGGCTTTAAGTGTATTAAGCGTAAGGGAATCAGGGCTTTAAGTGTATCAAGCGTAAGGGAATCAGGGCTTTAGGTGTATTAAGCGTAAGGGAATCAGGGCTTTAGGTGTATTAGCGTAAGGGAATCAGGGCTTTAGGTGTATTAAGCGTAAGGGAATCAGGGCTTTAGGTGTATTAAGCGTAAGGGAATCAGGGCTTTAGGTGTATTAAGCGTAAGGGAATCAGGGCTTTAGGTGTATTAAGCGTAAGGGAATCAGGGCTTTGGGTGTATTAAGCGTAAGGGAATCAGGGCTTTAGGTGTATTAAGCGTAAGGGAATCAGGGCTTTAGGTGTATTAGCGTAAGGGAATCAGGGCTTTAGGTGTATTAAGCGTAAGGGAATCAGGGCTTTAAGTGTATTAAGCGTAAGGGAATCAGGGCTTTAGGTGTATTAAGCATAAGGGAATCAGGGCTTTAGGTGTAATAAGCATAAGGGAATCATGGCTTTAAGTGTATTAAGCGTAAGGGAATCAGGGCTTTAGGTGTATTAAGCATAAGGGAATCAGGGCTTTAGGTGTTATAAGCATAAGGGAATCAGGGCTTTAGGTGTATTAAACGTAAGGGAATCAGGGTTATAGAAGTACGAGAGGTTAGAGGGTGGACAGTGAATAAGGGCTTTAGTGGTTGCTTGCCTGAATTAAAGGGGAGGGGACCGTGCTATGCTGAATTAAAGGGGAGGGGGTATTGGTCAGCCAAAGGCCTAGTGTTGTGCTGAATTAAGGGGATGGGCTAGATATTGGTTGGACAGGTGTACCTATAGCGGTTGCGGCATCCTCCTTGTCATGCTCCTCGTGCCACTGCATGGTCCGGTGATAGCTGAGCATCTACTCCCATAATGCCTTGCAAAGGTTGCTCAGGCAGGGAAAGTAGCTGTCTGGAGTGATGTGCTGCGGATGAGACAGGAAAGATGGAGACAAAAATGGAAAAAGAGAGAGAGAAGTGGGAGAGAAAGAGAGGTGTTAGACACACTTCCTGTTTCTTCTTCCTGTGAGGTCACAATGAAGAAATGATGTGATTGCCAGACATCAATTATTAGCCCAGCACCTAAAGATGTATTTATTATTATTTTTGACCACAGGACTTGATGTGTAGCCTATAAGGGTGGGTTTGTTTAACACCCAAACAGCCAGAAGCCAGAAAAGGATGAAAAGTGCCACTGAAAGTAAATAGCCACTAATTTCTACAGATCATCCATCATCAAAGAGAACTTTGATATATAACAGTCCAAATAACAGTCTTTTACAGCAGAGATATGTTGATGTCTGGCTGAAACTCTTCTCCTATCCATCCTGTTGGTCTTAATTAAGCCTGATTTGTAGCCTTCCAGTTGACATTCAAGGAAACACATCTGAGGACAAACCTCATCTCAGTTTTCCTTTAATCAGTCCGTAGCATAATGAATACACCTCAACAAAGAGAACAGTGGAACAGCTAACTGTCATACCAGAAGATGTCATTCAAATTAGGATGGGGCTGTATGTGAAGAGGTAGGCTACTGGTAGACAGGCGCTTATCTTCAAACCGTCTTGCAGCCAGAGAGAACAGGCTGTGTTTTTTTTTTCTTCTGGCCCACAGACACCGACGGTTCAGCAATGAGCCTGAAACTATTACATCAACGACAATGTCGAACACTAATAAATTCCTTGTGCCTGACCCAAACAAATAAAAAAAATTCTAAAGAAATGTGTGTTTATTGCACATAGACCTTTGGTAGGCCCATCAAAACATGACCTGCCTCTTGTGCACAATTTCAAGCACATTGGCCTATGTAAATTGTGTGACTGAATGGAGGGAGGGACTGCAGTTCTACACTGTAGATTATACAGAAGTGATGATGACAGTTAGTGCTTTCTTCATTTGAGACAGGTGAAGTTAAAAAAACAACCCATCACTCTGGGGAGAAGGGCAAATGAGTTGAGTTAGGTTTTGGCCAACCTCAACATCGAAGCTAGCATGGTCATAATTCTCTATGGCTGGCATTGAGAGGCTCGCCCTGTCAAGCCCAGCAGTGCACAGAGCTCCGAGGTTACATACCTCCTGGCCTGACACAGACCAAGGACCATTTCTCCAGCCGTGGTTTTCAACACCGTCAGAGACTAAAGAGTCATCATTGCATTGTGAAAGGAGTCTGCTGCCACTCACCAGAAGCTCTATGATGCCAATTGTTTTAAACATAGCTCCACGTGTGAGACCTCCTGTTCCCTCTACCAGGCAGCTGTAAACTACCGACAGCAAGCCACAGACACCAGGGGTTTCTGCAGGGGAAAACAGTGCATAGCAACACGGACCCTGGCTGTGGAAAAGCTAACAGGAGCGAAGGGTTCCAGATCAATTTATGTATTGCAGCCGTCTCTCTTTCCCTCTCAGAGTTTACCGCCAGCCTGTAAATTAGAGGAAGCCAGGGTGCAGGCTGCCAGACCCACTCGGCTACCAAACTCTTTCTCCGAGTGCCTCTGGGTGAGAGAATTCACAATCGCAAACAGCGAGTCGAGTGAATGATATCATTCAGTGACCCCACTCTGTCTCTCCAGTGTTGCAAAGCTCCAAAGCTAATGGAATACAAGGAAAGCAATGTTATTGCCCGAGTTAGAGTTGTAGTGTTTTGATTCATGTTGTTGAGTTCATGTGTATGTCTGTTTATGACTATAGTACAAACACCACAACAAAGGATAAACTTTCTTTCACATTTGGTGTTTCTTCTTTATTTTTGCCATATCCACTTGTTGCAAACCAAATGTTCCCCATGCCGTAGAGCCCACGGCACTCAACAGAAGAGCTGAGACTTTAATACAGAATGGTTAATAATAATATGGTTAAATGTAAAAAATAATAAATTAAATGTTAAGAGAACCAGAGGGGAAGGTAATACTAACATAGAGCCCTCTGGGCCTCCCGAGTGGCACAGCGGTCTAAGGCACTGCATCGCAGTGCTAAAGGCGTCACTACAGATCCGGGTTCGATCCCGGTCTGTGTCGCAGTCAGACGCGACCGGGAAACCCATGAGGCGTAGCCTGGATTAGGAGAATGTTTGGCTGGCCAGGATGTCTTTCGCTGGCCGAGATGTCCTTGTTCTATTGGGTTTTATCAGCAACAAAGTTCAGATACGTTATGGTATGTGTTGCTCAATTGGTATCAAGGGACCTAACATGCATCAGGAAAACACTCCCCAATCCAGTACACCACTACCACCAGCCTGTACCGTTGACACCAGGCAGGATGGGCCATGGACTCATGCTGTTTATGCCAAATCCTGCCATAAGCATCACACAGCAGGAACTGGGATTCGTTGGACAAGGCAATGTTTTTCCACTCCTCATTTGTCCAGTGTTGGTGATTGCGTGCCCACTGGAGCCACTTTTTCTTGTTTTTAGCTGATGGAACCAGGTGTGGTCTTCTGCTGCAATAGCCCATCCGTGACAAAGATCAACTAATTGTGCGTTCCCGAGATGCCGTTCTGCACACCACAGTTGTACTGCACCACTATTTGTCTGTTTGTGGCCAGTGTGTAAGCTTGCACGATTCTTGCTATTCTGCTAAATGGATATTTTTGGTCTGTCGCACATTCTCAGTAATCCACAGACATTGTCGTGCGTGAAAAGCCCAGAAGGCTTTTTCTAAGATACTGGATGCAGCTCGCCTTGCACCGATGATCATGCCACAAGCAAAGAGGCTTAGGTCACTAGTTTTGCCCATTCTAACATTCAATCAAACAGTAACTGAATGCCTCGATGCCTGTCTGCCTGCTTTATATAGCAAGCCACGGACATG
Source organism: Brachymystax lenok tsinlingensis (assembly GCA_030435695.1). Classification (NCBI taxonomy): domain Eukaryota; kingdom Metazoa; phylum Chordata; class Actinopteri; order Salmoniformes; family Salmonidae; genus Brachymystax; species Brachymystax lenok. The sequence goes on from CM059806.1 coordinate 28,658,810, forward strand.
TGACTAGGACTGTGGCGATCATTACATTTTGTCAGCCAGTTACTGTCATGCAAAAGACTGCCGGTCTCACGGTAATTGACCATTAATTAACAAACAAGTTGAGTATCTTTAGGCCTCCACGCATACAAGCTGCATACAAGCCACAGACTCGCGCGCCTTGGCAACATCTACTGTACATTTAAAAAGTCTAATAAATAATGAAATCAATCAATTGAATGTAGACCATCACAATAAATCCAATATTTATTTTAGTCAGGTCTAAAGAAACATTATAATACGAAGAAGAACAGAACAGCCCATGAGTTGGCCTACTGTATGTTATCTGGCTACGCTCAATGCTCCATGTAGGCTTGTTCATTTAGCTGACAAGATATGCTTATAAGTTCCATGCCATTCTTTTATATTATATGATTTTATAGTAAGAAGAATATAATTTAACCTAGCTGAATAATAATTTAACCTAGCTCCCATTTCGGAGCGAATGTGCATATGAAGTCGCTATTTTGAGCGTAAAAGTAAACATTTGACACAGGTCCCTTATTGCTAGATTTAGAATTATTAGGCAACTTAGTTGTGAAAGATACAAACCTAAAAATGTGTTAGAAATCCAAACATAATGGGCTGCATTGTGCGACTACAGGCTATTGATGAGTTGAGAAAGTCGCAAAAAAAGCTTGCCCCAGGCTGCACAGCTGTTCTCTCATCAAGTGATCATATTTTCACCCAACAGGCTATTCTCAACTAGTCTTTACTAATACGTGTAATTTGTTTTGATTTAGAATGTATCAAATGGGCATAAACAGGGGCAGGGGGAAATAGACGTCATCTGTATATACTGAAATAATTAAGGAAGGTACCCCTATAATACTTTTCCCCGTGCAGGACACTCATTAGCAAAGAGTTGCTCAGTTGGTAAACCCTCTCACATTAACATTCAACAACAATCACTGGGACAATTAGCTAAGTAGTTAAACCACATTAAACAGACACATTTTCCAAAGAGAAAATGGTTTTCAGGTTGACACAGACACTGGTTTCATGGGAAAAATTGTCACATGACTATGTCTCACATATGGACTATTTAAAAGTCACCTACGAACAAGCCACTCAGCACATGGGGTGTATTCACTGGGAACCAAATGGAAGCAAAAGGCCGAAACGGGGAGGGACTAATGTAAACTTGTCCAATAAGAAACACTTGTTTGAGCTGCAAAAACATTTGTTGCAAAGTGTTTTGCTACAGTTTGCCAAGTTCCTGGCTGCCCCTACCAATAACCTAGTATGGCATCATGTGATGCAGTGAGTGTGTAGATGTTGACGCTGTCTGTCCCCTCGTGAGATGTTTGAGATGGAGCTAATATCAGACAACACAGAGCCTAATAGAGGAACAGCTATAGCAGCCTGAAACAATCACGCCTCTCCTCTCACGCCTCAGTACACACGAAATCACACAGACACACATACACACACACACACAGCTGACTGTTAGATCCATTTAATCTCAGCCCCTTCCATATCTTTCTAATGCCTGCCACTGTATTTAGAAGCATTAACAGCACGTCACTGATGTGTCAAGCATTCCTTTACTGTGGGATATTATGATCATTTTGCTATTATTGGAGAGAAAAACGGGTTAATCCCAAGACAATATGGCACCAATATACCACCAATTAGACTTCCAGCTTTCAAAAGCATGATACAGTGCCTTCAGAAAGTATTCATAACCCTTGACTTATTCCACCTTTTGTTGTGTTACAGACTGAATTTAAAATGGATTAAATAAAAAAAATGTCTCACCCATCTACACACAATACCCCATAATGACAAAGTGAAAACATGTTTTTAGAAATTTTTGCAAATGTATTGAAAATGAAATACAGAAATATTTTATTTACATAAGAATTCACACCCCTGAGTCAATACTTTGTAGAGCTCACTTTGGTGGCGACTACAGCTTTGAGTCGTCTGGATTTGGGGATTTTCTTCCTCGCAGATTTTCTCAAACTCTGTTAAGTTAGATGGGGAGTGGCGGTGAACAGCAATCTTCAAGTCTTTCCACAGATTTTGAATGGGATTCAAGTCTGGGCTTTGGCTGGGACACAAGGACTTTCACATTCTTGTTCTGAAGCCATTCCAGCGTTGCTTTGGCTGTGTGCTTGGGGTCATTGTCCTGTTGGAATGTAAATCTTCGCCCCTGTCTAAGGTTGTTTCCACTCTGAAGCAGGTTCTCATCAAGGATTTTCCTGTATTTGGCTCCATTCAATGTTCCCTCTATCCTTACCAGTCTCCCAGTCCGTGCCGCTGAAAAGCATCCCCATAGCATGATGCTGCCACCATCATGCTTCATGGTATGGATGGTGTTAGACGGGTGACAAGCCGTGCCTTGTTTTATCCAGACAGAGCTATGCATTCAGACCAAAGACTTACATTTTTGTCTCATCAGTCCACAGAATCTGTTGTCTTATGCTCTCAGTCTTTCGCATGTCTTTTTGCAAACTCCAGCCGTGCTGTCATGTGTCTTTTTTTCAGGAGTGGCTTCCGTCTGGTCACTCTCCCATAAAGCCCAGATTGGTGAAGTGCTATAGAGACTGTTGTCTTTCTGGCATATCTCCCATCTCAGCCAAGGAACTCTGTAGTTCTGTCAGAGTGGTTATTGAGTTCTTGGACACCTCCCTGACCAAGGTCCTTCTTGCCCAGTTAGGTCGGACGGCCAGCTCTAGGCAGATTCTGGGTAGTTCCATATTTTTTCAATTTCCCAATCATGGAGACCAGTGTCCTTGGAAAGGTTCAACACTCTAGAAATAGTTTTCTACCCTTCCCCAGATATATGCCTCATCACAATTCTACAGTATCTCGGAGATCTACGGACAGTTCCTTGGACTTAATAGTATAGTTTCTGCTCTGATATGCAATGTCAACTGTTAGATATTTATGTATTTGCAACAAAATGTGGAATAAGTCCAGGGGTATGAATACTTTCTGCAGGCACAGTATATCTTGTTTAATATCTCAAATTGAGGAGACAAAAGTAAATTGCCTCCCCCATCCAACCCCAGTGGCTACCTGTTATCAAACTGTTAAATTAGTGATCCACATCCAAGAGGACAATCAAGGGTCCAGCCCTGCCATTTGATGGTGATGCTCTCCTGCTATGGTAGAAAATATAACAGTACGTTGCCAGGCAACTGGGACTAGTTGGCAAGAGAAAGGGTCCGCAAGGGCTCTGTGATCTTTAGTAGGTTTTCAGGGGGCACGGCCTGACCCCTTCCAAGCCCCCACAGGGGGTTAGCCTCAGCCGGGCAGACCAGAGGAACAGCCAGCTGGACACGCACGGACACTACACCCGCTCAGGGTAAGGTCACAGCTGGGTGTTTTATCTCCGGGAGTGTATTCTCTACACCTCCATAGGGCAGGTTGGATTTGATGTATGTAGAGGCATTGGAGTCCGATCACTGGATTATTCAGACAGAGAGCTGAGTACAGTGTTTTGGGGCGGCTAGGGTCGGAGGGAGATGAGGTGGCTTAAATTCCTTTCCTTTTTTTAGCTGATTCACTTCCATTTTTAGATGTGATCATAGTGTTTTCCCAAACTGCAGAGGATGAAAAAAAAATTGCAACCTGCCTGCTAGTCAGCAATCTGCAGATCTGCCGAGCCAGCAAAACACAACATCATCTCCTCCTCCTTCTTCTCCTCCTCTTTCTCCTCTTCCTCCATCAAAGTGTAGCTGGCCTCCTCAAGGACAATACAACACATGCATTCAGTCATGGTGGCAACACTGGCAGGCCACTGCACTGCACACACCTCAGGCAAGTTACAGTGATGTTTCACACCAAAATCAAACTATGTCAGAAGTTTTCAGACATGGAATTTGGACTAATTTCGAGACAGCCGGTTATGCTCTGATACAGTTATATACAGTCCTGTTCAGGGAGTTACTCAGCCGGTTATGAGGACACAGATTTTCTTCTAGTCTGTGTGGGCAGACACACAGTTGAGGACAACAGTGGCGTGCTCCCTTGACAAGAGACTCAAACAGACAGATTAAATGTGTATTCCTATTTTCTGGAGCAGCAGAGAAAAGTAGACTGGAGCGACAGTCAAGCAACACATTACACTTAGCAAACTGGAGCAACAGTCAGGCAACACATTACACTTAGCAAACTGGAGCGACAGTCAGGCAACACATTACACTGAGCAGACTGGAGCGACAGTCAGGCAACACATTACACTTAGCAAACTGGAGCAACAGTCAGGCAACAGATTACACTTAGCAAACTGGAGCGACAATCAGGCAACACATTACACCTAGCAGACTGGAACGACAGTCAGGCAACACTAATTTACTTAGCAGACTGGATCGACAGGCAGGCAACACATTACACTTAGAAAACTGGAGCGACAGTCAGGCAACCCATTATATTACACTTAGCAAACTGGAGCGACAGTCAGGCAACACATTACACCTAGCAGACTGGAACGACAGTCAGGCAACACTAATTTACTTAGCAGACTGGATCGACAGGCAGGCAACACATTACACTTAGAAAACTGGAGCGACAGTCAGGCAACCCATTATATTACACTTAGCAAACTGGAGCGACAGTCAGGCAACACATTACACTTAGCAGACTGGAGCGACAGTCAGGCAACACATTACACTTAGCAGACTGGAACGACAGTCAGGCAACACTAATTTACTTAGCAGACTGGATCGACAGGCAGGCAACACATTACACTTAGAAAACTGGAGCAACAGTCAGGCAACCCATTATATTACACTTAGCAAACTGGAGCGACAGTCAGGCAACACATTAGACTTAGCAGACTGGAGCGACAGTCAGGCAACACATTACACTTAGCAAACTGGAGCGACAGTCAGGCAACCCATTATATTACACTTAGCAAACTGGAGCGGCAGTCAGGCAACACATTACACTTAGCAGACTGGAGCGACAGTCAGGCAACACATTACACTTAGCAAACTGGAGCGACAGTCAGGCAACTCATTATATTACACTTAGCAAACTGGAGCGACAGTCAGGCAACACATTACACAGGATATGATTTAGAAAAATCTCTGTTTTGTATTTCCAACATTAAGACAGTTATATAGTTTAAAATATTACATGACATTACATTTCATAACACTTTACTCAATACATTTAGTGTGTTCCTTCTTCAGGCCACTACTCCACTATCACATATTTACAATACAACATCCATGTGTAGTGTCTGTAGAGTGTGTGTCTGTGTCTGTGTAGGTGTATTATTTTTATCTGATTCCACTGTTTGCATCAGTTACTTGCTGTGGAATAGAGTTCCATGTAGTCATGGCTCTATGTAGTACTGTGCGCCTCCCATAGTCTGTTCTGGACTTTGTGATTGTGAAGAGACCTCTGGTGGTATGTCTTGTGTGGTATGCATGGTTGTTCGAGCTGTGTGCTAGTAGTTTAAACAGACACCTCTGTGCATTCAACACTTCTTACAAAAACAATTAGTGATGAAGTCAATCTCTCCTCCACTTTGAGCCATGAGAGATTTACATGCATATTATTAATGTTAGTTTTCAGTGTACCTTTAAGGGCCAGCCGTGCTGCCCTGTTGTTGAAACAAAAACACTTGTGTCATTTATCAAGACAACTCGTCTGAGTACAAAAAAATCATAGTAGCATGGTCTTAAACAAACCATCAGTCATTCCTGGCTATGACTGGCAAGGAGTGTACACAACTGACCATTATAGAGAGGCCTTATAGAGTATGATGCTCAGAGTGGGTGACCATGTGTGGCAGCGTGACACAGAGGTAGTGCTCCAGCATGGAGGGCTTTCACGTTCAGCCACCATGCACGATGCTTCTCTTTCTCTGCTTGTACCACTGATTACAGTATAGAAGGCTACATGCAGACTGAGCAACTGTCTCCTTTTCATTGGTTAAATTCACACTTCACTGTGTTAATCAGCAAATGCCGCTCTTTCTCCCACGTCTCTCTTCTGCTCTCAGGGATCAATGGTGCATCTCTCACGGAGCTAACTGTCAGGAGGAATTCAAAGTCCCCTGCTGTACCATATGGAAAATGTTCCAAAGCCTTTATCGCCTACCAGAGCACTAGATAAACTCATCTGGTGTTACCGTGGTGATGAGTGAAGTGCAGACCTATCTGGGACATTGAAATATGAATTATTGAAAGCATGGCTAACACTATTGTGCCTAAACAGCTTGAGATGTGAAGGTTGTTACGAGCTAGAGTGGGTGAATCATCATACCATGCTAAAATAAATCATCTCATTAACTCCATGCCAAGGACAATTTGGAAGACACAAACAACAGTGTCTGTTTAATCTGAGATACATGAATGATTGCAAGCTGCAAATCTACCTTCCATTCAGTTTAAGCACAAAGAAATACTGAGTTTTAGAGAAACTAAATATGAAAGTATATGAAACAGCTCCCAAAAGAGACGGGAGGAAGCAAGACAAGAAATTAGCTTCCAGGCCTGGAAATCTGGGATCATTGATGCAAATGAAAGCAGACCTTTATAAATGAGAGAACACAACAAACGGCCCCAGCGTTGAGTTGTTTATTGATGCTGTTACACAAGAAGATAAACACCTTTTTCTATCGCAGCTGGAAGGGAGGGAGACAGGGGGTTATGTGTTTAGAGAAAGTATCAGTTTCACTCAATAATGAAGCAAGCACAAAACACAGGACACAGCGAGAGAGACAGTGAGAGATAGAGAGTGAGAGGGAAATAAAACCAGACTTGAGCGTCCAGGCATGGAAATCTGGGAACATCGATGCAAATGAAAGCAGACCTCCTTTATATAAATGAGAGCGCACAACAAACGGCCCCAGCATTGAGTTGTTTATTGATGCTGTTACACAAGAAGATAAACACTTTTTTCTATCGCAGCTGGTGAGCATAGCCTTGCTATTGAGAGAGGCCGCCATAGGCAGACCTGGCTCTCAAGAGAAGACAGGCTATGTGCATACTGCCCACAAAATGAGATGGAAACTGAGCTGCACTTCCTAACCTTCTGGCAAATGTATGACCATATTAGAGACACATATTTCCCTCAGATTACACAGACCCAAAAAGAAATTGAAATCAAATCCAATTTTGATAAACTCCCATATCTATTAGGTGAAATACCACAGTGTGCCATCACAGCAGCAAGATTTGTGACCTGTTGCCATGAGAAAAGGGCAACCAGTGAAAAACAAACATCATTGTAAATACAATCCATAGTTATTTTACATAGTTACAACACTGTACATAGCTTAATATAACATGTGAAATGGTTCTATTCTTTTGAAACTTTATGATTATCTGTTTTACATGCTTTGGCAACCATGCCAATGAAGCCCTTTCAATTGAACTGTGAGAGCGAGAGAGACAGAGGTGAGAGAGAGCGAGACAGAGGTGAGAGAGAGCGAGACAGAGGAGAGAGAGAGCGAGACAGAGGAGAGAGAGAGCGAGACAGAGGAGAGAGAGCGAGACAGAGGAGAAAGAAAGAAAGAGAGAGGACAGAGGAGAGAGAGAGAGAGGACAGAGGAGAGAGAGAGGGACAGAGGGGGAGAGAGAGAGAGAGAGAGAGAGAGAGAGAGAGAGAGAGAGAGAGAGAGAGAGAGAGAGAGAGAGGGGGACAGACGAGAGAGAGAGGAGAGAGAGAGACAGAGGAGAAAGAAAGAAAGAGAGAGGACAGAGGAGAGAGAGAGAGGACAGAGGAGAGAGAGAGAGAGACAGAAGAGAGAGAGAGAGACAGAGGAGAAAGAAAGAAAGAGAGAGAACAGAGGAGAGAGAGAGAGGACAGAGAGAGGAGAGAGAGAGACAGAGGAGAAAGAAAGAAAGAGAGAGAACAGAGGAGAGAGAGAGAGAGGGAGAGAGAGAGAGAGAGAGAGAGAGAGAGAGGGACAGACGAGAGAGAGAGGAGAGAGAGAGACAGAGGAGAAAGAAAGAAAGAGAGAGAACAGAGGAGAGAGAGAGAGGACAGAGAGAGGAGAGAGAGAGACAGAGGAGAAAGAAAGAAAGAGAGAGAACAGAGGAGAGAGAGAGACAGAGGATAAAGAGAGACAGAGAGCTGATAATGTTGTGTTGCCTTATTTGAAAGCTGATCTGAATGCTGAAAGGCCATGGAAGGTTCCCCTCCACTAAGGGGTTCACAGTCCTTCACATGAACAATGGACCATTTAATTAACTCGCACTGTGTCCTGTAAAAATGAACATACTGTTACACAATCAAAATACTGATTGTAATCAGTGAGTGAACCTTGGGATGATAGAATGGTGATGTAATCAAGATCTTTATATGGCCTGGCTCATCTAGAGATAACACAGGTATAGCTTTACATCCGGCCTACTGCCCTTTCACACAACCCCTCTCCATCTGTCCCACTGTCATCTTCCCTCCGTCTGTCCCCACTGTCATCTTCCCTCCGTCTGTCCCCACTGCATCCTTCCTCTCTCTCTCTCTCTCTCTCTCCCCACTATCTATCTGTTCAATAGAAATCATAAAATATCTTTCAAAAATATATTTTAGAAAAAAATATGATCCTTATCAAACCCCATTATCATAAGATACTCTGCTGTAGCTCTGAAGGTACACTACATCACCAACAGTATGTGGACATCCCTTCAAATTTGTGGATTTGGCTATTTCAGCCACACCCGTTGCTGACAGGTGTATAAAATCGAGCACACAGCCATGCAATCTCCATAGACAAACAGTTCCAGTGTAGATGATTCATTCTAGATGATTCTGAAGAACTTAACTGGCCTGCACAGAGCCCTGACCTCAACCCTATCAAACACCTTTGGGATGAATTGGAACGTCAACTACGAGCCAGGCCTAACCCTGTAATCTGTACATCTTAATCTATAACCGTAGTGCAGTGAATGGGGTGCCATTTGGGACACAGCAAGGGAGTCCAGGAGAAGGTGGGAAGAAAGAGAGAGAGAGAGAGAGAGAGAGAGAGAGAGAGAGAGATAGAGAGAGAGAGAGATGGCTGAAGTAGGGAAGGGGACCAATATTGATTCACAATATGATTTGACCTTTCTGCGTACCCCTTGAATTTTAATTTCCACAACTCATTGCAAAGTTCAGGACAGTAGAGAGTGCAATTTACATACTATCCTGTATATATTTTATGATGTACCCTTCAGGGGAGGGACTCGAGGGAGTGAGTGGTAGACAAGAGAGTGTCCCTAAATCCCCAAGCAACTTCTCTCTCTTCTGAAGTTTCTAAGTTTCTAGACTTATTCCAAGATGCTTTGTTGCGTATTGCTGCCTTTCCCAGGTCGGTGTAGGTACTACACATTTATCTCATTCCCCCTCACATTCGTATAGACGCTCAGAAGATTAAAGCACCAAAACATTTCTCACAAAGCAGCTTTCCTCCATCCTCCACTGTTCTTAAAGAAACACAGAGAATTGTTCTGTTTAGTTTCCAGTGGAACTGGTGCCAAAGTAATAACAAAGATTTTATCTTCCTTAAAACCTGTTGCCAGTCACTGAGTGTGGAGCCACGGAGAGAAAGAACACCCTATCTAGTCTCATGTGTCATCAAAGAAATAGCCTGTCCACAATCTTTGTCTTTGTCAGGTTCGAGCTTCACAGTGATAAACATATGCGAGGCTAGCTAGCGCATAGCTCTACCTGTTTGGAGGCCAATACATTGTGTAGCCCAATGCTAACATGACACGCCCCATCAATCCAAAGTAGGGGATGACGAGTCGGGGGACGTTGCTGCAGGCTGACAGCGCATACGTTAAAGAGAAGTAAACACTGTACAGCTCTCTGCATCCAATTTCAGACTAGCCTTGCTAGTCACTGTCAGACAGGCAACGCCTCAGCGGCCTGATACAGCTCAACGCCTGTTACAGCTCAGCGCCTCAGCGGCCTGTTACAGCTCAACGCCTGTTACAGCTCAACGCCTGTTACAGCTCAACGCCTGTTACAGCTCAACGACTCAGCGGCCTGTTACAGCTCAACGCCTGATACAGCTCAACGCCTGTTACAGCTCATAGCCTCAGCGGCCTGTTACAGCTCAGCGCCTCAGCGGCCTGTTACAGCTCAGCGCCTCAGCGGCCTGTTACAGCTCAGCGCCTCAGTGGCCTGTTACAGCTCAGCGCCTCAGCGGCCTGTTACAGCTCAGCGCCTCAGCGGCCTGTTACAGCTCAACGCCTGTTACAGCTCAGCGCCTCAGCGGCCTGTTACAGCTCAGCGCCTCAGCGGCCTGTTACAGCTCAACGCCTGTTACAGCTCAGCGCCTCAGCGGCCTGTTACAGCTCAACGCCTGATACAGCTCAACGCCTGTTACAGCTCATAGCCTCAGCGGCCTGTTACAGCTCAGCGCCTCAGCGGCCTGTTACAGCTCAGCGCCTCAGCGGCCTGTTACAGCTCAGCGCCTCAGCGGCCTGTTACAGCTCAGCGCCTCAGCGGCCTGTTACAGCTCAACGCCTGTTACAGCTCAGCGCCTCAGCGGCCTGTTACAGCTCAGCGCCTCAGCGGCCTGTTACAGCTCAGCGCCTCAGCGGCCTGTTACAGCTCAACGCCTGTTACAGCTCAGCGCCTCAGCGGCCTGTTACAGCTCAGCGCCTCAGCGGCCTGTTACAGCTCAGCGCCTCAGCGGCCTGTTACAGCTCAGCGCCTCAGCGGCCTGTTACATACAGCTCAATGCCTCAGTGGCCTTTTACAGCTCAACAGCTCAACCCGGTGAGGAGGGAGAATGAAAGTAATTTCTACTTAAATCTACAAGCTCTGCTTCCGTACTTGGTGAGGCAAACTTAAACTATGCACAGTGCTCCTTGTAGATTTGGAACACATTGAGGATAGTTTAAGAATATTGAACTAGAAGGAGAACTCGTTTTCTGCCACGGAAGGGACTGATATTGTGATCTTCCAATCCTCAGAAACACCTTTAATAAATCCAGGCTCTAACGCATAGAGTTAAGTAGATGCCCTAGTCCTTCAACCTGTCTTGATTAAGCCTCCAACCCACATTTCTGGTGCTTCTCCCCATAGGAGTCCCAGATCTCATACAAACCACAGCTGCTGCTCCGCCATCTTGTGGTCAAGGTAGAAACAACAACACAGGGGAGAGTTACAGCGTTTGATTCCCCCACTCAGCAAGGTAATAAAAGGCTCAGGAAGAGAAGACAACTCACTCAGTGGAATTGTGATGCATGGCCCTGCTGATTGCAGGCACATTATATGAGCATGCAAATGTGATTTGGGTGTCTGGACCCAACCAGAGCTCTGGGCAGAGAAAGGAGAGAGAAAGGAGAGAGAGAGAGAGAGAGAGAGATTGGCCCAATAAGACCACCACTCAGCAGCTGCTTTTCAAAAGAGCCCATTCGTCGTCCACTTAAATACGATTATTTATCTCATAATAAAGGTCTATGATTGAGAACGCCTCTCTCTGGACTGAGAAAATGAATGTGTCTCATTCTCTCCATCCCGCTCTCCCTCTCACTCGGGAGGATCGAGTGATACTTGCCATGAAGAGAGGAGGGACATTTTCTGCTTGGTTAGAGTACAATATGAGCGCATGGGTGTCGTATGTCTGAGTGTTTATCAAGTCAACGGAGTAGCAGAGATGTCTACTGGTGTGACCTAAATCCTTTATTTCAGCTCTTTAATAAACAATACAATATATGGTAATTCCCTTAGTGGGCATCTAGCCAAGCTTATAAGATCTTCTCCAAGTCTGTCCAAGGCTGTACTCCACCACAGATTGACGCTATGTTTGTTTACAGCACCAGACCGATGGCTTATTAAAGATACAGTATTAATAGCCACCTAGATACTACATAATAGAGGCTGATGTGTTTCCTTTGTCACCTGAAATTCAAACTATGAAATCCTTTCTTTGTGGTAATGGGACCTGACCAGGAAAAAAAATCATAGCCTGATACCAGGACCCAAAGTTTTACCAGGCCAGGTAGTCACATGCACATAACACTTAAACCCTAGGTAAGGTCTTGGTTTTCCGTGCTAAGAAGACACAACTCCTAGTTAAGGTCTTGGTTGCCCCTGGAAAGAAGACACAAAACCTAGGTAAGGTCTTGGTTGGCCCTGCAAAGAAGACACAAAACCTAGGTAAGGTCTTGGTTGGCCGTGCAAAGAAGACACAAAACCTAGGTAAGGTCTTGGTTGGCTGTGCAAAGAAGACACAAACCCTAGGTAAGGTCTTGGTTGGCTGTGCTAAGAAGACACAAACCCTAGGTAAGATCTTGGTTGGCCGTGCTAAGAAGACAAATCCTAGGTAAGGTCTTGGTTGGCCGTGCTAAGAAGACAAATCCTAGGTAAGGTCTTGGTTGTCCTTGCTACAGTAAGATGATGGGAGAAGGTAGCTAGTCTAAGTGATTAAGAACTGCATGGGTTGTTCCCCAAATCACCCCCTATTTACTACATAGCACACTCCTCTTGACCAGAGCCCTATACTCTGTTCAAAAGAAGTGCACTATATAGTGAATAGTGTGCATTTGGGAAGCAACCATGGGAACACAACCGCTCGCTAACAAGTACTTCTGAATGTACCAGGTACCCAACAGATGAGTCCATTAGACAAATGGAATAATACTCGTAAAGAAATGCGAACAAAAATACTCATAAAGACAAGGTGTAAACAGTATTGCTAAGTGGCGTCCCAAATATCACCCTATTCCCTATATAGTGCACTACTTTTGACGAGAGCACATATGCACTATATAGGGAATAGGGTGTCATTTGGGACGCGTACCTAGACTCATTAAGCTAATGGCGACACACAAGGCTGAGCCAGACGGAGAGGAGCAGAGAGCTGCTTGTTCACCTGAAGGAAAATGTATTTATATCAAACTGAACACGGCCTCACTATGATGAGAACCTTTCAGCTTTGAAGCCCTAAAGTCACCAAAGTTCAGTGTGCATAGATAAGGGAGCGCGACACAAAATACAAAAGTGTGTGTGGTGTGTGTGTGTCCCCATGCATGCAATGTGCAACGTGCAATCACCCACACAAAGAGTGAAAGGGCCTTGAGCCAGTCCAACAATAGGTCCTTGAGTTTCAGAGCCAGCACTATACTCACTACACAGTATCACTGCCCTGCCTTTGAGGAAGGTGTTTATCATTATGGAGAACACAACCATTGTGATTGTGGATAGCCTACTCTAAAAAGCTGATGATCTGCAGATGACGCAGTCTCTGATGCTAAGGGCCACTCTCGCCTCATGGCTGAGGGCTGTCAAACATACAGAGACACTAATCATCACGTCAGCATGTTTTTGTTTTCCACATGAGTAGCTCCATAAATGGGAAAAATACACAGGGCATGGGAATCTCTTTATGGCTTCTCTAACTAACCTCTTTCATTCATCACCATCATTATACAGTGCATTGTTCTGATGAGTTGGTAAATTTGATTGGCCAACAGGAATTCTTTCCCAAAGTTGCGATCGGTCTCCCAGGAAGGCAGGCCGATCCAGAGAGCGCTGCAGGGTGGTCTTCCCTTCATCCTTTACGCAGTTACTGAGTCAGACTGACACACACAGAGAAAATAATCCCGCAGCAACAGGATACGTCAATTATTATGTGGATTATATTAAAGTTTTGTAGGGGTTGATAACATTTTTATTACAGCAAATCAAAATGACAAACGTTAGAATACAGACCCCTGAACAAAGCATTTAGTCCTGACAATGACAGTCCCCTGAACAAAGCATTTAGTCCAGACACTGACAGACCCCTGAACAAAGCATTTAGTCCAGACACTGACAGTCCCCTGAACAAAGCATTTAGTCCAGACACTGACAGTCCCCTGAACAAAGCATTTAGTCCAGACACTGACAGTCCCCTGAACAAAGCATTTAGTCCAGACACTGACAGACCCCTGAACAAAGCATTTAGTCCAGACACTGACAGTCCCCTGAACAAAGCATTTAGTCCAGACACTGACAGACCCCTGAACAAGGCATTTAGTCCAGACACTGACAGACCCCTGAACAAAGCATTTAGTCCAGACACTGACAGTCCCCTGAACAAAGCATTTAGTCCAGACACTGACAGTCCCCTGAACAAAGCATTTAGTCCAGACACTGACAGACCCCTGAACAAAGCATTTAGTCCAGACACTGACAGTCCCCTGAACAAAGCATTTAGTCCAGACACTGACAGACCCCTGAACAAGGCATTTAGTCCAGACACTGACAGTCCCCTGAACAAAGCATTTAAAATATTCCATCTCGCAGACAGTGGGGGAAGGGGGGGCTTTACTAGTGATAATGGAAAAGCTTTAGTAGGGATTACAGATCTGTGATTCCGCGTTGGTAGTGGGGGGAGAAGACAGTGTAAAAACTACAAGACACTTCCCTAAGCATGAGGAGAATAATATTAACCCAGGTATGACTCATCACTCCTGATCAACACAGGGAGAAAGAGAGAAAGAGAGAGAGAGAGAGCGCGCGATGGTTGGGTGAGAGAGAGTGGGAGAGAGAGAGAGGTGAGAGGGATAGTGGGAGAAAGGAGAGAGGGGGGAGCGAGGGAGAAAGGAGAGAGGGATAGAGGAGTGAGGAGAGAGAAGAGAGGGAGAGAGGAGAGAGGGATAGAGGAGAGAGGAGAGAGGAGGGAGAAACAGGGAGTACAATACAGAGGAAGAAGTAAGGTAGACAGGCAGTGGTGTAAAATACTTAAGTAAAAATACTTTAAAGTACTACTTAAGTAGTTTTTAGGGTATCTGCACTTTTTGACTACTTTTAATTCACTACAGAAAACAATGTACTTTTTACTCCATACATTTTCCCTGACACCCAAAAGTACTCATTACATTTTGAATGCTTAGCAGGACAGGAAAATTGTCCAATTCACACACTTATCAAGAGAACGTCCCTGGTCATCCCTACTGCCTCTGATCTGGTGGACTCACTAAACACAAATGCTTTATTTGTAAATTATGTCTGACTTTTGGAGTGTGCTCCTGGCAATCAGTAAATTTTAAAAACAAGAAAATTGTGCCGACTAGTTTGCTTAATATAAGGAATTTGAAATTATTTATACTTTTACTTTGATACTTACAGTGAGGGAAAAAAGTATTTGATCCTCTGCTGATTTTGTACGTTTGCCCACTGACAAAGAAATTACCAGTCTATAATTTTAATGGTAGGTTTATTTGAACAGTGAGAGACA
Source organism: Brachymystax lenok tsinlingensis (assembly GCA_030435695.1). Lineage (NCBI taxonomy): Eukaryota > Metazoa > Chordata > Actinopteri > Salmoniformes > Salmonidae > Brachymystax > Brachymystax lenok. The sequence continues at coordinate 28,673,973 of CM059806.1, forward strand.
GAATAACAACAAAAAAATCCAGAAAAACACATGTGAAAAATGTTATGAATTGATTTGCATTTTAATGAGGGAAATAAGTATTTGACCCCTCTGCAAAACATGACTTAGTACTTGGTGGCAAAACCCTTGTTGGCAATCACAGAGGTCAGACGTTTCTTGTAGTTGGCCACCAGGTTTGCACACATCTCAGGAGGGATTTTGTCCCACTCCTCTTTGCAGATCTTCTCCAAGTCATTAAGGTTTTGAGGCTGACGTTTGGCAACTCGAACCTTCAGCTCCCTCCACAGATTTTCTATGGGATTAAGGTCTGGCTAGGCCACTCCAGGACCTTAAGGTGCTTCTTCTTGAGCCACTCCTTTGTTGCCTTGGCCGTGTGTTTTGGGTCATTGTCATGCTGGAATACCCCTCCACGACCCATTTTCAATGCCCTGGCTGAGGAAAGGAGGTTCTCACCCAAGATTTGACAGTACATGGCCCAGTCCATCGTCCCTTTGATGCGGTGAAGTTGTCCTGTCCCCTTAGCAGAAAAACACCCCCAAAGCATAATGTTCCCACCTCCATGTTTGACGGTGGGGATGGTGTTCTTGGGGTCATAGGCAGCATTCCTCCTCCTCCAAACACAGCGAGTTGAGTTGATGCCAAAGAGCTCCATTTTGGTCTCATCTGACCACAACACTTTCACCCAGTTGTCCTCTGATTCATTCAGATGTTCATTGGCAAATTTCAGATGGGCATGTACAGTGGGGCAAAAAAGTATTTAGTCAGCCACCAATTGTACAAGTTCTCTCACTGAAAAAGATGAGAGAGGCCTGTAATTTTCATCATAGGTACACTTCAACTATGACAGACAAAATGAGGAAAAAAAATCCAGAAAATCACATTGTAGGATTTTTTTATGAATTTATTTGCAAATTATGGTGGAAAATAAGTATTTGGTCAATAACAAAAGTTTATCTCAATACTTTGTTATATACCCTTTGTTGGCAATGACAGAGGTCAAACGTTTTCTGTAAGTCTTCACAAGGTTTTCACACACTGTTGCTGGTATTTTGGCCCATTCCTCCATGCAGATCTCCTCTAGAGCAGTGATGTTTTGGGGCTGTCGCTGGGCAACACAGACTTTTAACTCCCTCCAAAGATTTTCTATGGGGTTGAGATCTGGAGACTGGCTAGGCCACTCCAGGACCTTGAAATGCTTCTTACTGAAGCCACTCCTTCGTTGCGGGCGGTGTGTTTGGGATCATTGTCATGCTGAAAGACCCAGCCACGTTTCATCTTCAATGCCCTTGCTGATGGAAGGAGGTTTTCACTCAAAATCTCACGATACATGGCCCCATTCATTCTTTCCTTTACACGGATCAGTCATCCTGGTCCTTTTGCAGAAAAACAGCCCCAAAGCATGATGTTTCCACCCGATGCTTCACAGTAGGTATGGTGTTCTTTGGATGCAACTCAGCATTCTTTGTCCTCCAAACACGACAAGTTGAGTTGAGTTTTTACCAAAAGTTCTATTTTGGTTTCATCTGACCATATGACATTCTCCCAATCCTCATCTGGATCATCCAAATGCTCTCTAGCAAACTTCAGACGGGCCTGAACACGTACTGGCTTAAGCAGGGGGACACGTCTGGCACTGCAGGATTTGAGTCCCTGGCGGCGAGTGTGTTACTGATGGTAGGCTTTGTTACTTTGGTCCCAGCTCTCTGCAGGTCATTCACTAGGTCCCCGTGTGGTTCTGGGATTTTTGCTCACCGTTCTTGTGATCATTTTGACCCCACGGGTGAGATCTTGCGTGGAGCCCCAGATCGAGGAAGATTATCAGTGGTCTTGTATGTCTTCCATTTCCTAATAATTGCTCCCAAGCTGCTTACCTATTGCAGATTCAGTCTTCCCAACCTGGTGCAGGTCTACAATTTTGTTTCTGGTGTCCTTTGACAGCTCTTTGGTCTTGGCCATAGTGGAGTTTGGAGTGTGACTGTTTGAGGTTGTGGACAGGTGTCTTTTATACTGATAACAAGTTCAAACAGGTGCCATTAATACAGGTAACGAGTGGAGGACAGAGGAGCCTCTTAAAGAAGAAGTTACAGGTCTGTGAGAGCCAGAAATCTTGCTTGTTTGTATGTGACCAAATACTTATTTTCCACCATAATTTGCAAATAAATTAATAAAAAATCCTACAATGTGATTTTCTGGATTTTTTTTCCTCATTTTGTCTGTCATAGTTGAAGTGTACCTATGATGAAAATTACAGGCCTCTCATCTTTTTAAGTGAGAGAACTTGCACAATTGGTGGCTGACTAAATACTTTTTTGCCCCACTGTATATGTGCTTTCTTGAGCAGGGGGACCTTGCGGGCGCTGCAGGATTTCAGTCCTTCACGGCGTAGCGTGTTACCAATTGTTTTCTTGGTGACTATGGTCCCAGCTACCTTGAAATCATTGACAAGATCCTCCCGTGTAGTTCTGGGCTGATTCCTCACCGTTCTCATGATCATTGCAGCTCCACGAGGTGAGATCTTGCATGGAGCCCCAGGCCGAGGGAGATTGACAGTTATTTTGTGTTTCTTCCATTTGCGAATAATCGCACCAACTGTTGTCACCTTCTCACCAAGCTGCTTGGCGATGGTCTTGTAGCCCATTCCAGCCGTGTGTAGGTCTACAATCTTGTCCCTGACATCCTTGGAGAACTCTTTGGTCTTGGCCATGGTGGAGAGTTTAGAATCTGATTGATTGATTGCTTCTGTGGACAGGTGTCTTTTATACAGGTAACAAACTGAGATTAGGAGCACTCCCTTTAAGAGTGTGCTCCTAATCTCAGCTCGTTACCTGTATAAAAGACACCTGGGAGCCAGAAATCTTTCTGATTGAGAGGGGGTCAAATACTTATTTCCCTCATTAAAATGCAAATCAATTTATAACATTTTTCACATGCGTTTTTCTGGATTTTTTGTTATTATTCTGTCTCTCACTGTTCAAATAAACCTACCATTAAAATTTTAGACTGATCATTTCTTTGTCAGTGGGCAAACGTACAAAATCAGCAGGGGATCAAATACTTTTTTCCTCACTGTAAGTATATGTTTGATACTTAAGTATATTTAAAATATACTTAAGTACAATTTTACTCAAGTAGTATTTTACTGGGTGACTTTCACTTTTACTTGAGTCATATTCAATTAAGGTATCTTTACTTTTACTCAAGTATAACAACTGGGTGCTTTTTCCACCACTGGATGGGTAGAGGGAGAGAGCGAGAGAGAGAAAAAGAGAGAGAGACAGTGGGAAACAAGGGGAGTCGGGGAGGGAGAACAATATAGACGGAAGAGGGGATAGAAAGTGGGGAATGGATGACAAAATGATGAGGACAGAAGCCGTCAAAGCAGAGCAGAGATCTGTTGACAGAGGATGGATCTCTCACCTGGCTCTTTCCCAGGAGGGTGTACGCCAGCTGGCTCTTTCCCAGGAGGGTGTACGCCAGCTGAACTCTGGTGTAGTGGGAGACGTCAAAGTGCTTGCAGATTTTGGAGAGGGCCACATCCAGCTGCTCCTGTTGGGTGGGTAGAGGAGGAGGGGAAGGGAGGGATGGAGGAGAGCGGGATTAGAAGTGTTAAGACCAGGGATTTGGACATGAATCAACTCCTAGGGCAAAGATAATTAGCAACAGCTGCCATAGCGGAGGGCTGAGGCCGCTGTCTTTAAGTCTGTGTCCCAAATGGTATACTATTCCCTATATAGTGTACTACTTTTGACCAGGACCCATATGGCTCTGGTCAAAAGTAGTACATTATGTAAGGAATTGGCTGCCATTTGGGACACAGGCTACATGTCAGTCACAGAGAGCCAAGGAGAACCAGGGGGAAGAGAGATACGCACCCAGCCTCCCCCAAGGTCAAAGGAGCACCAGCATTGATGTCAAACAGAGCTGCTGGCTGAGATAAATACAGGGAGACAGGTTGGGTCGAAGGATGAAGAAGACTACATTTTATTTACGACAGAAAATTGAGTTCTGTCTAACAATGGAGAGTAGAGAAAGTATATTATAAAGTAATATCACACTATAGAAGTTTCATTTGAGAAAGCAAAATACTGTACATTGTACTCATTTTACAAAGTACAGTACAGTATGTTCAATGGACTTTGAGATATGAAAATACTGTAGCTTTGACTTTTTTCCGAATACCAAATACTTTCAAATTATGAATATAAACTCAGCAAAAAAAGAAGTCCTCTCACTGTCAACTGCGTATATTTTAGGCAAACTTAACATGTAAATATTTATATGAACATAAAATTCAACTGAGACAAACTGAACAAGTTCCACAGACATGTGACTAACAGAAATGTAATAATGTGTCCCTGAACAAAGGGGGGGTCAAAATCAAAAGTAACAGTCAGCACCTGGTGGCCACCAGCTGCATTAAGAACTGCAGTGCTTCTCCTCCTCATGGACTGCACCTGTTACCCCACACTTCCACCAAGGCACCTGCAAGTTCCTGGACATTTCTGGGGGGAATGGCCCTAGCACTCACTCTCCGATCCAACAGGTCTCAGACGTGCTCAATGAGATTGAGATCCGGGCTCTTCGCTGGCCATGGCAGAACACTGACATTCCTGTCTTGCAGGAAATCATGCACAGAATGAGCAGTATGGCTGGTGGCATTGTCATGCTGGAAGGTCATGTCAGGATGAGCCTGCACAAAGGGTACCACATGAGGGAGGAGGATGTCTTCCCTGTAACGCACAGCGCTGAGATTGCCTGCAATGACAACAACCTCAGTCTAATGATGCTGTGACACACCGCCCCAGACCATGACGGACCCTCCACCTCCAAATCGATCCCGCTCCAGAGTTCAGGCCTTGGTGTAACGCTCATACCTTCGACGATAAACGCGATTCCGACCATCACCCCTGGTGAGACAAAACCGTGACTCGTTAGTGAAGAGTACTTCTTGCCAGTCCTGTCTGGCCCAGCAACGGTGGGTTTGTGCCCATAGGCAACGTTGTTGCCAGTGATGTCTGGTGAGGACCTGCATTACAACAGGCCTACATGCCCCCAGTCCCGCCTCTCTCAGCCTATTGAGGACAGTCTGAGCACTGATGAAGGGATTGTGCGTTCCTGGTGGAACTGGGGCAGTTGTTGTTGCCATCCTGTATCTGTCCCGCAGATGTGATCTTCGGATGTACCGATCCTGTACAGGTGTTGTTACACATGGTCTGCAACTGCGAGGACGATCAGCTGCCCGTCCTGTCTCCCTGTAGCGCTGTCTTAGGTGTCTCACAGTACGGGCATTTACATTTATTGCCCTGGACACATCTGCAGTCCTCATGCCTCCTTGCAGCATGCCTAAGGCACGTTCACGCAGATGAGCAGGGACCCTGGGCATCTTTCTTTTGGTGTTTTTCAGTCAGTAGAAAGGACTCTTTAGTTTCCTAAGTTTTAATAACTGTGACCTTAATTGCCTACCATCTGTAAGCTGTTAGTGTCTTAACGACCATTCCACAAATGCATGTTCATTAAAAGCATGGGAAACAGTGTTTAAACCCTTTACAATAAAGATCTGTGAAGTTTCTTTGATTTTTACGAATTATCTTCAAAAGACAGGGTCCTGAAAATGGGAATTTCTTTTTTTGCTGAGTTTATATGTACATTTACGGATCTATATTACAGTACCAATGTCAGACTGAAAAGTGGGTGGTGGTAATGGTAAAATATGATTGGTGAATTTACACAAATTTGCTTTATTAAAATGGCTGGCTACATTGCATTTCAATAGAGGCCCGGGTTGAGAGAGGAGTCTTATGTATGGTAGAGAAAGCAGGATTAGAGAGCATGATGAGAAAAATGTTTTGTTGATTCACGGAGCTAAAGCTACCAGGGGGAACTCCACGCAAGACTTCCAAATTACATCTATCTAGCAGATCAATGTCGAGACCAAGACACCGCTCACTGCAGGGACGGTATCGCTCTCGCTCTGTGTGTGTGTGTGTGTGATCATGAGCTCTCAGAGGAGTGCATTTACTCACATTTACACACACACAGTCAAGCTGTGTCGGTGTGTGTGTGAGTGTGCGTCATACATTCACATGGACCCCAGGTAATGAACCTCCCCAAGCGTGGATGTTGGAAAATTGCTTTGAATACCATTCTCCAGACATAATTATTAAAATATGGCCTAAAATTAAATGGATAATATTAACTATGTTTACCATTCTAGCAGTAATAGCTTTTTGAATATGTCAATATGTAGCAGGGTGAACTGAAAAAGAACAAAAAAATTCAAGACAAAACACTTTCTCTCTTTTTAGATGTAGGTGTCACGATCTCCTTGACGGACAGACCAAGGCGCAGCGAGGTATCCAGTATACATGCTTTATTTATGCAACGTAACTGGGACAAAACAACAAAACGACCGAAAATAAAGACCGCAACATATAACATAGACGAAACACTTTAGCTATGCATAAACAATAACCCACAAACTCCTAATGAAAACCCCAAACATATATTTGGTTCCCAATTAGAGGCAACGACACTCAGCTGCCCCTAATTGGGAATCATTACCCCAACATAGAAATAGAACACCTAGAACTGAAAAAAAAACCTTCACCAAAAACGAAACCTAAACACGCCAGCCTAAAACTCTGGCCTGGACGTGACAGTAGGCTTTAAGAAAAGTACATGGAATATTTAATGTGTTTAGTATCAAACAACCTTTGAGATGTGTGACAAATTGCAGTGTACTCAATCAATAGAAATAGTAAGAAAAGCTCCTATGTGTAAAGAGCCGTGATGGAATAGGTAACACACCCAGCAATAAGCACATGTATGCCTCCTCACCGGAGACCAGGGTTCCATTCTTGTGGCCTCTTCTCATCGCTCAGTCTCTCCCACCTTTTTATTACGGCCTCAATAAAGCATTAAAATACTGAAGGTAGGGTGGATTTCCACCATTTTTTAAATAATAAAAATAAGAACAAAAAGAAAAGAAAAGCTCCTACATACCTCTATCTGCTCCAGAGTGTCTTGTAGCATGGAATTCAACTCACTGTGAAGGAAAGGGAGAGGACATAGTTAGGTCTGTTCCCTGCTGATCACCTAAACACCAGTCAAGGCTTCACTTGGACTCTATCAGTGACCTAGAACTCTAAGGTACCACTCATTCCTATATCCTGACCCACAATTTGTGGCATATGCCATGTGGACACCATGCTCTGTCACACATACTGTAGCAGTGCTGAGCAATTAGTGCTTTTTGAGGTTGGTTCGGTTTCTGTTTTTTTTTTTACATTAAATGCATTATGAAATAATGACATTACAATGATTTTAGAGCTTTTTAATGGAACAAAAATAGTGAACATTCCATTGCCAAAACATTGAAAATATTCCATTGTCTATGTCAGGTCCACATTGGGTAGACATCAACAGAAAACTAGGAAATTAATATGAAATAATACAATATTTCAGTTGTGTATATTACTTTATTTTTCATTCCTTAAAGTCCTCATCCCATCTCTGCCCAGGCAGATTACCATCGATAAAACACAATTGTGTTCGTGGTCCGTAGCTTATGCCTGCCTATACCATCACTCCACCGCCACCATGGGGCACTCTGTTCACAACGTTGACATCAGCAAACTGTTCGCCCACAAGACTCCATACACATGGTCTGTGGTTGTGAAGCCGGTTGGACGTACTGCCAAAATCTCTAAAATTAAGTTGGAGGTGGCTTATGGTAGAGAAATGAACAGCTCTGGTTGACATTCCTGCAGTCAGCATGCCAATTGCACGCTCCCTCAAAACTTGAGACATCTGTGGCATTGTGTGACAAAACTGCACATTTTAGAGTGGCCTTTTATTGTCCCCAGCACAAGGTGAACCTGTGTAATGATCATGCTGTTTAATCAGCGTATTGATATGTCACACCTGTCAGGTGGATAGATTATCTTGGCAAACGAGAAATGCTCAGTAACAGGGATGTAAACAAAATTGTGCACAAAATTTGAGAGAAATCAGCTTTTTGAGCATATGGAACATTTCTGGGATCTTTTATTTCAGCTCATGAAAAATGTGAGCAACACTTTACATGTTGCATTTATATTTTTGTTCAGTGTATATATTTATACTTCGGACTCCGACATTGCTCATCCTATTATTTATATATTTCTTAATTCAATTTTTTACTTTTAGATGTGTGTATTGTTCAATATTACTGCACTGCTGGAGCTAGGAACACAAGCATTTCACTACACCCACAAAATACATCTGCTAAATATGTGTATGCAATAACATCTGCTAAATATGTGTATGCAATAACATCTGCTAAATATGTGTATGCAATAACATCTGCTAAATATGTGTATGCGACCAATAACATTTTGTTTGATTTATTTAGCTAGCCTGCCTAGCTAAAGTACACTGCAGAGCTGTCTGACAAAATCATTTTACTAGTTCTTCGAAATCATTTTACTAGTTCTTCAAAGTAGATAAGGCTAACTTTCACAAACTGTTTATATCCCTCTCTCTCGTCATTGTGTTGTGTACATTCCTCTTTCAGGCGTAAAAGTGTATCCGTCCAGAGATCTGTATATAATGACGAGATGGCTCATGTCTCCGCCCTAACAATGGGAGTCATTGTCCAAAAGGCAGGAACACAGGCGACAAGCTTAGGTCCCAAATAAGCCCATAGAAACGAACTGGGCTTATTTTGTTCCGATTTTGGAGAGTGAAACCTCCCACTTCGCCGTCTCTTCTTTGATCCGTCTATGATCGAGCGGAAAAAAAACAGGCGCAATGATCATTGTAGCTAATTACCATGTTTCTGCGCCAAACCATGTTGAATATTTGCTTAATGAAAACTACAACTCCCTTGCACCCAGTGTCCAACATAGTTATTGATTTCTCTCGTGAATGATTTGAATTCTCTCTAGAGAAACGTCTCAATGGGCTCACAAAAAAACCTGAACTAAATAGAATTCAAGTAATTGAACTGACGTCGGTCAATTAGTTGTTTAATAACCCCAAAAAATGAAGACTGCCGGTTAATAGCTCAGCACTATCACATAGAGACAGGAAAGGAGCCATTGTCCATTTTGTATGGAGTAACACAGCCTTCTCACAAAGGATATTTCCTAACCCATTACCATGTCTTTCTCTAGTGAATAGCAACAACACCTTGAACACCTGCATGTGGTTGTACTCTAAGTGCTTGAATTGCTTCGTGAACCTGCCATTTCTGACAAAGAACATTGTGTCAATGCTTGATCTAGGCTTTATTGGTTGTTTCCTTCTTGCAGTTGTTGTTGTGCTTTCAATCGCTGTCTTAACTAAAAGTAACATTGGATAAAACTGAAAGCATCTGCTAAATAAGAAGTATTATTGCTGGTCCTGAACTGTGCCAACACATTAACAAGATGCTATGTTATTCCTTTACTGAGGTCTCTTTCAGGTCAACTCTAAAACAGAACACTTAGGATGAGTCTCAAGAGGACACAGCGCCCTTAGGGAGTGTTTGTGTTGTTTGTGGCTGACCCTTAAGGAATCGCTGCTAAAGCACTTCAGCCATGCTAGCGGCAGAGACAGGGCAGGCAGAGACTAGAGCCATGCTAGCGGCAGAGACTAGAGCCATGCTAGCGGCAGAGACAGGGCAGGCAGAGACTTCAGCCATGGTAGCGGCAGAGACAGGGCAGAGACTAGAGCCACGGTAGCGGCAGAGACTAGAGCCACGGTAGCGGCAGAGACTAGAGCCACGGTAGCGGCAGAGACTAGAGCCACGGTAGCGGCATGTTAACTTAGGTTAAAGAGTCAACATAATACAGACACCACTGAGTCTTAAGTTAAAGGCTGTCTTCTCTCGTCTGTGGTTTTAACCAAATCAGCATCCATGATTAGACCCATCTTTTGCATAATTAACTATATCAGCTGACCTCTCTCAGAACCAACACTGAGTTCAAACGTATCATGGCAAAAGTGTGGTAGTTCAGACAGCTATGGGTAACATCCGTGGAAGGATATTTAGGGTATGAACTAAAGCTCTGGAATGGAGAGTGTCTGTTGAATCTGACAAAAATGGAGATGTATGTGAGAATATACACTGAGTATGCAAAACATTAGGAACACCTTCCCAATATTAAATTGCACCCCCCTTTTGCACTCAGAACAGCCTCTATTTGTCAGGGCATGGACTTTATATGGTGTTGAAAGCGTTCCACAGGGAAGCTTGCCCATGTTGACTCCAATGCTTCCCACAGTTGTGCCAAGTTGGCTGGATGTCCTTTGGGTGGTGGACCATTCTTGACACATACGGGAAACTGTTGCACATGACAAACCCAGCAGCGTTGCAGTTCTTCACACAAACCAGTGCGCCTGGCACCTACTACCAGACCCCGTTCAAAGGCACTTACATCTTTGGTTTTGCCCATTCACCCTCAATGGCACATGTACACAATCCATGTCTTAATTGTCTCAGGGCTTAAAAATCCTTATTTAACTGGTCTCCTCCCCTTCATCTACAATGATTTGAAGTGGATTTAACAAGTGACATCAACACAGGATCATAGCTTACACCTGGATTCACCTGGTTGGTCGATGTCATGGAAAGAGCAGTAGACTCAGTGTATGTCACGGCTGCAGATGTCAGAACACATAACACGGGACAGTCGTGTTCTATTACATGACAAGGTCATTGTGATGCGTGTGAGGAACAGCTTGGACACGTCATGTCAGGGCTTTAGGCTGTCTGTGAGACAGCTGACTAGCAGGCTGCCTGACTAGAAAGCCTCATGTTGGAGTCAGCACAGCGCTGAGTCAAAGTAGGAGAGGTCAGGGTACAGGGCCGGGGAAGGACAGGAGGGAGAGGGGTGAGAGGGGGTGACACTGCAAATTGCCAACTCATCAATATCCATCACCCCAATGCCTCGACCTCAACTCTGGAAAATTAAACATTTAATCGGTGGGTACTAGCTATGGTTAAGAGAGGGGTGGAGGGAGAATCTGCAGTGAGCCTGTCATGGCATTTTGAATTGGCAGCCACCCAAGCCCGGAGATGTTTGCCCTCAATTAGCCAGAGCACCCCAGTTTGGGGAGAGGAGGAGAGCAACCCCACTGAGCTCTGGCGCTCTCGAGCATCCCTGCTATCTCTATTGATCCCTGCTGCACTCCAGATCTCCAGGCCCTAACCTGTGTGTCAGCAAAATAAGTGTCCAGGGAAAGGTGGGATCAAGCCGGTCAGGTTTGTAGTTCATATTCTGCATCCCAAATGGCACCCTATTTACTTTTGACCAGGGCAAATAGAGACTCCAAGAGTATGTGGACACCCATTCAAATTAGTGGATTCGGCTATTTCAGGCAAACCTGTTGATGACGAGTATATACAAATCGAGCACACAGCCATGCAATCTCCATAAACAAACATTAGCAGCAGAATGGCCCGTACTGAAGAGCTCAGTGACATTCAACGTGGCACCGTCATAGGATGCCACCTTTCCAACAAGTCAGTTCGTTAAATCTCTGCCCTGCTAGGGCTGTCCCGGTCAACTGCAAGTGCTGTTATTGTCAAGTGAAAACATCTAGGAGCAACAACGACTCAGCCACGAAGTGGTAGGCCACACACAGAACGGGACCACTGAGTGCTGAAATTCTGAGTTCCAAACTGCCTCTGGAAGCAATGTCAGCACAAGACCGGTTTGATGGGAGCTTCACAAAATGGGTTTCCACGGCCGAGCAGCCGCACACAAGCCTAAGATCACTATGCGCAATGCCAAGCATCGGCTGGAGTGGTGTAAAGCTAGCCGCAATTGGACTCTGGAGCAGTGGAAACACGTTCTCTGGAGTGATGAATCACGCTTCACCATTTGGCAGTCCGATGGACGAATCTGGGTTTGGCGGATGCCAGGAGAATGCAACCTGCCTCAATGCATAGTACAAACTGTAACGTTTGGTGGAGGGGGAATAATAATGGTCTGGGACTGTTTTTCATGGTTTGGGCTAGGCCACTTAGTTCCAGTGAAGGGAACTCTTAATGCTACAGCATACAATGACATTCTAGACGATTATGTGCTTCCAACTTTCTGGCAACAGTTTGGGGAAGGCCCTTTCCTGTTTCAGCATGACAATGTCCCTGTGCACAAAGTGAGGTCCATACAGAAATGGTTTGTTGAGATCGGTGTGGAAGAACTTAACTGTCCTGACCTCAACCCCATCGAACACCTTTGGGATGAGTTGGAACGCTGACTGCGAGCCAGGCCTAATCGCTCAACATCAGCTATTATAGCAGCAAAAGGGAGACCAACTTCATATTAATGAGATATTCGACGAGCAGGTGTCCACATACTTTTGGTATAACCTGCACTCCCAAATAACATTACAACACCGCTCTTCAAAAAGCACCCTGGTCAAAAGTAGTGCACTATATAGCGAATAGGGTGCCATTTGGCACTCACACATGGTCTTTAGAAGAATTGAATGTCCAGGCAGCCTCACACCGACTTTCCGTTCCGTGGTCTTCAGCAGTTCAGTGGATGATGGGGAAATGCCAGCTCTGACGTGCATGGCTGTACTCAATAGACAAAACGGCCGCTGCTCCCTCTCTCCAAGCCACTATTACTTGGTAATAGTGTTAGAGCACTATTACCAAATAAATCAAGGAAAGAGGGATAACTGGTTGTAGACACAGACACCCACACAAGTACGCATGCACTCACTCAGGCAAGCACACACACACCATCCTCTTTCAACATGTTCGCAGTCTGCCATCATCCAATGAAATAGAGTCGGTTACATTGTCATTCTCTGTCTTTAAAAAAATGGAAGGTAGTATGAGGAACTCTGTTAGACACATGTTGTATGACCTAGCTATAGTATCTTAGAAGTACATGCAGTGACAGCAGTTACACCGTCATTCTCTCAGGAAAGATGTCTGAAATTCTCTCTGCCTCTTTCTGCTGTCCTTCACCTATGCGAGAATGCTGTTCATTGACTACAGCTCAGCGTTCAACACCATAGTGCCCTCCAAGCTCATCACTAAGCTAAGGAACCTGGGACTGAACACCTCCCTCCACAACAGGATCCTAGACTTCCTGACGGGCCGCCCCCAGGTGGTGAGGGTAGGCAACAACACATCCGCCAAACTGACCCATCCAGGACCTCTATTCCAAGCCGTGTCAGAGGAAGGCCATAAAAATTATCCCAGACTCCAGCGACCCAAGTCATAGATGGTTCTCTCTGCTACTGCATGGCCAGCAGTACCGGTGCACCATGTCTGGAACCAGGATGCTGAACAGCTTCTCCCCCCAAGCCATAAGACTTCTAAACAGTTAGTTTAAAAGTTAACCAAATAGCTACCCAGACTATCTGTATTGAACCTTGTTATGCACGCCTCTTGGAGGGAATACAACACCCTGCTAGACTCAACTCCCCGTGGAGTGAAAGATGTGTGACTGTAGGTGCGGGTAAGGATGACAGAGGAAGAATATATTACAGTTTACATGGAATTTATTTCCTTCACACGGTAATATGGGGAAAAGTGGCAGGACGGAACCAAAGCAAAGAAAGTAAAAGTTAAAGAGCCCCCTCTCTTACCTTACCTACCTACCCGCTACTTACCTAACTAGCACCACCTGGCACACTAACCAAAATACAGGGGATGGTCCGCCCAGGTCTTACCTAGTGTGCATAGACATAGTACATACCCATACCCGTAGTATGTCCTTTTTGCCACAACTTTTAAGCCATTTTGCCACAACTTTGGAAGTATGCTTGGGGTCATTGGCCATTTGGAAGACCCATTTGCGACCAAGCTTTAACTTCCTGACTGATGTCTTGAGATGTTGCTTCAATATACCCACATAATTGTCCTTCCTCATGATTCCATCTATATAGTGAAGTGCACCAGACCCTCCTGCAGCAAAGCACCTCCACAACATGAGCTGCCACCCCTGTGCTTCACGGTTTGGATGGTGTTCGGCTTGCAAGCCTCCCCCTTTTCCCTCCAAACATAAAGATGGTCATTATGGCCAAATAGTTATATTTTTGTTTCATCAGACCAGAGGACATTTCTCAAAAAAAGTACAATCGTTGTCCCTATGTGCAGTTGCAAACCATAGTCTGGCTTTTTTTAATGGCGGTTTTGGAGTAGTGGCTTCTTCCTTGCTGAGCGGTCTTTCAGGTTATGTCGATATAGGACTCGTTTTACTGTGTATATAGATACTTTTGTACCGGTTTCCTCCAGCATCTTCATAAGGTCCTTTGCTGTTCTGGGATTGATTTGCACTTTTCACACCAAAGTATGTTCATCTCTAGGAGACAGAACGCATCTCCTTCCTGAGCGGTATGATGGCTGCGTGGTCCCATGGTGTTTATACTTGCTTACTATTGTTTGTACAGATGAACGTGGTACCTTCAGGCGTTTGGAAATTTTTCCCAAGGATAAACCAGACTTGTGGAGGTCTACAATTTTTTTTTCCTGAGGTCTTGGCTGATTTCTTTTGATTTTCCCATGATGTCAAGCAAAGTGGCACTGAGTTTGAAGGTAGGCCTTGAAATACATCCACAGGTGCACCTCCAATTGACTCAAATGTCAATTAGCCTATCAGAAGCTTCTAAAGCCATGACATCATTTCCTGGAATTTTCCAAGCTGTTTAAAGGCACAGCCAACAGAATGTAAACTTCTGACCCACTGGAATTGTGATACAGTGAATTAAAAGTGAAATAATCTGTCTATAAACAATTGTTAGAAAAATGTAGTGTCATGCACAAAGTAGATGTCCTAACCAACTTGCCAAAACTAGTTAAGAAATTTGTGGAGTGGTTGAAAAATGAGTTCTAATGACTCCAACCTAAGTGTATGTAAACTTCGAACTTCAACTGTATGTATGCCCTCAGGCCTCTTGCCTAAGCACTCCCAAGGTGCCTTCCCCTTCCCCCCTGGGAACAAAAACAGACTAATTACAACTTAAGTTAACTATTTCAATAAATCAATAACACTAAGTCCTTTTGACATACACATACCTCAGCAGGACCGGCTACAAAATACTGGCAACAAATTATACAGACAACAAAACACAGGCCACACCTAGAAGCTCTCTTTCTAACAAAGGAACACTGGCTTATAAAGCTGCAGAAGGAGTCTGTAATTGCAGACAGCTGTATCTCCTGACGAGAGGGCGGGGTCAGAGCTCCAATCTGCACTGAGGCCGACCAATCAGCTGCTTGGGGGAAACCCACAACACAGAAACTGGGGAACTAACAACCCTTTTTGCACTAACTCTTTTGACTCATTACAAATGCTGCCGCTGCTGTCTATTACCTATCATATTGCCTTGTCACTTTAATCCTACCTATATGTACATAGCTACCTCAATTACCTTGTATCCCTGCACATTGACTCAGTACTGGTACCCTGTGTATATAGCCAAGTTATCCTTACTCATTGTGTATTTATTATTACGTGTTTTACCTTTTAAATTTTTCTCTATGCATTGTAGGGAAAGGCCAGTAAGTATTTCACTGTTAGTCTTCAGCTGTTGTTTACAAAGTACGTGACGAATACAAGTTGATTGGATTTCATCAGTTGTGGCTAAAGCCTGTTCCCACAACCAGAGGCTTCTCCCAAACATATCCCTCCACTCAGAGGGGAGAGGGGGGAACGAGGGAGGGGAAAGGAGGGAGGAAATAGTTCTTTACTACTCCAGTCTGAGCTTGCACACCAGTCAAGATGACTGTTGAACTGAAGGGGCTCTGCATTTTAAATCTTTCCTGAACACGCACATAAACGCACACCTCTACAATGGAGGAAAATTAACAAGAGCCAGAAAGAAAAGGAGGGGGGGTACAGAGCATAATAAACAGACTGGGGAAGGTGGCTTCCATGAGGAGAGAGTGAATCCCTCACACAGGCAGAGGAGCAGATATCTGGCTGAACAGGTAGGGCTAGCTGAAGGCTGATAAGCTGAGAGACTGGCCATGCAAGGCAATAACTAGAGGAGGGAAGGAAGGGAGCTCTGTAAATCCATGGCTGGCATTAAGGCAAGCATCAGCACAGATAGAGAGGGAGAGAGAGAGAGAGAGAGAGAGAGGGAGGGGAGACAGAGAGAGATCGAGAGAGCGAGAGACAGCGAGCGAGAGATAGCGAGAGAAAGAGAGAATGACAGAAAGAGGGGAATTAAAGAGAGAAACAAACGAACAGTAAAAATGTTTTCTGGCCACAAGACATATACAGTAAGGCACTCAGCAACCCTCCAACACTTCTCCCCTAACCCCCTCCTCACGGGGGAAAGACTACTGAAATAATGACAGGCCATTAAATAAGTCATAAGCCTTCCTGAAGACCAACAGGTCACTGCGCAATAGCGAGCAGTATTTCTACCATTGTCTAGCTATTTGTTAGCTTCTCCCTTTTCAAAAATAACTTTCAACAAGAAGTTAAGTTTCAAATTATCATCATCTGGTGAGTGGAACTGTGTTTGTTATTACAGCGCACTTGCTGTTGTTAGCCATCTCTTTGAAAATAACTAAAATTAAAGTGGAATTGACAGCATTTAAGCAACATTTCATATTTTTTTTTAAATCTGTTCATATACAACCTCAACCTTATTTATTTTCTGACAAGCAACCACTTAGATATGGTGATTTTCACGTTTTCATAAATTCTTAGTATATGTAATTCCCAAGCATTCTAAGAAATTATGGAAATTCTATAGCAATATAGAGTGGGAAAGCCATAGCAGAGCTGGTTAGACTGTTTACATGTTATCTAGAGACACTGGTCATATTGAGCAAGTGTTGTGCGTTCTTCAATGCATCAGTTGTTCTGCGCTGTGTCACACTCAGACGAGAGTTCTCTGAAATTGGAGTAGAGAGCCAGAGTGAATTTGCGTGAACGCAAGAGATATGCTAACTGTATAACAGTCATTCAAGTTCTTACTCGCTTACCAAATGACACCTGCATCTCTAACTGTGTATAACCACCGAGAAACGATATGAGGGGAAAATGTTAGTCACTCACCCACTCCTCCAATGAAATGACATGATATGACGTCCACCTAGCAGCTAAGTTAGGCTCTGTTTTTAGCTTGCTACATAAATAGATACAGTTGAAGTCTGAAGTTTACATTCACCTTAGCCAAATACATTTAAACTCCGTTTTTCACAATTCCTGACATTTAATCCTAGTAAAAATTCCCTGTCTTAGGTCAGTTAGGATCACCACTTATTTTAAGAATGTGAAATGTCAGAATAATAGTAGAAAGAATTATCTATTTCAGCTTTTACTTATTTAATCACATTCCCAGTGGGTCAGAAGTCTACATACACTCAATTAGTATTTGGTAGCTTTGCCTATTAATTGTTGAACTTGGGTCAAACGTTTTGGGTAGCCTTCCACAAGCTTCCCACAATAAGTTGGGTGAATTTTGGCCCATTCCTCCTGACAGAGCTGGTGTAACTGAGTCAGGTTTATAGGCCTCCTTGCTCGCACACGCTTTTTCAGTTGTGCCCACAAATTGTCTATAGGATTGAGGTTAGGGCTTTGTGATGGCCACTCCAATACCTTGACTTTGTTGTCCTTAAGCCATTTTGCCACAACTTTGGAAGTATGCTTGGGGTCATTGTCCATTTGGAAGACCCATTTGCGACCAAGCTTTAACTTCCTGACTGATGTCTTGAGATGTTGCTTCAATATATCCACATAATTGTCCTTCCTCATGATGCCATCTATTTTGTGAAGTGCACCAGTCCCTCCTGCAGCAAAGCACCCCCACAACATGATGCTGCCACCCCCGTGCTTCATGGTTGGGATGGTATTCTTCGGCTTGCAAACCTCCCCCTTTTTCCTCCAAACATAACAATGGTCATTATGGCCAAGCAGTTCTATTTTTGTTTCATCAGACCAGAGAACATTTCTCCAAAAAGTACAATCTTTGTCCCCATGTGCAGTTGCAAACCGTAGTCTGGCTTTTTTTAAATGCCGGTTTTGGAGCAGTGGCTTCTTCCTTGCTAGGCAGCCTTTCAGGTTATGTCGATATAGGACTCGTTTTACTGTGGATATAGATTATTTTGTACCTGTTTCCTCCAGCATCTTCACAATGTCCTTTGATGTTGTTCTGGGATTGCAAGTCACCGGTTACTTTATGAAATATTTTTTTGCAATGGGAAGTAATAGTTGTACATTTTGATGGGGAAATGCTTAATGGTTGTGCTTTTGTATTCTTATGATTGGGACCTACTGGCTTATTATGTCAGAGTCTATGGACTGCTTATCCTTTAACATCATGCCGTGTGTGACTGCTGTCTTTCCATCAGCCCTACACAGTTGTGTGGTGATGCCTGGAGAAGTGCGTATTCTTTAATTTTGCCAAATAATTGCCACACAGCACACCCAGCGAAGGAAAGGTACCGTGTGAAAAACCCTTTGTTTTCCTATGGTTTTTTTATTAGCTTTCCTATAAGTTTTTCATATTTCCACTCTCAAAATCACAGCTTTTTTTTATAGAAAAAATATTTGATGGTCCACAACAATGTTTAAACCACATCAATCTGTTTGGGTTGGTCTGACAGGGCCTGGCAGGGCCTGGCTCCTCAGTGGGTGGGCCTCTGTCCACCCAGGCCCATACATGTCTTCGCCCCTGATGCAAAAAGCTCACGATGACAATTGAGCATCACAAATACCCTACTAACCAACACTTCTGACTAAACATTTTCTTACCCTGCCAGTTACCGATGTCATTCTTCAAAACCAGTTGAGAGCTGCAAACTCTTGCTGCCTGTAGATGATATTCCTCTAAAACTAGGCTGTGTGTGGTGCGCATGTCAATATATTTAATGGCTTTGTGTAAGATACTTTGTGCATGATTTATATGGCTTATACCTGCATATACCCTCCACTACACAACCGGCCCTTTGTGTTTTACAAAAAGTGCACTTTCCTACATGAGTGCGCTGGTATTACGGTTGATGTCCGTTCAGAACCACCAACCTGTCACACTTAAGGCCTATAGGTTAACCACGGTACTAACCTGTCACACTTAAGGCCTATAGGTTAACCACGGTACTAACCTGTCACACTGAAGGCCTATAGGTTAACCACGGTACTAACCTGTCACACTGAAGGCCTTAAGGCCTATAGGTTAACCACGGTACTAACCTGTCACACTGAAGGCCTATAGGTTAACCACGGTACTAACCTGTCACACTGAAGGCCTATAGGTTAACCACTGTACTAACCTGTCACACTGAAGGCCTATAGGTTAACCACGGTACTAACCTGTCACACTGAATGCCTATTGGTTAACCACTGTACTAACCTGTCACACTGAAGGCCTATTGGTTAACCACTGTACTAACCTGTCACACTGAAGGCCTATTGGTTATCCACTGTACTAACCTGTAACACTGAAGGCCTATTGGTTAACCACTGTACTAACCTGTCACACTGAAAGCCTATTGGTTAACCACTGTACTAACCTGTCACACACTGAAGGCCTATAGGTTCACCACTGTACTAACCTGTCACACTGAAGGCCTATTGGTTAACCACTGTACTAACCTGTCACACTGAAGGCCTATTGGTTAACCACTGTACTAACCTGTCACATTTAAGGCCTATAGATAACCACGGTACTAACCTGTCACACTTAAGGCCTATAGGTTAACCACGGTACTAACCTGTCACACTGAAGGCCTATTGGTTAACCACGGTACTAACCTGTCACACTGAAGGCCTATAGGTTAACCACGGTACTAACCTGTCACACTGAATGCCTATTGGTTAACCACTGTACTAACCTGTCACACTGAAGGCCTATTGGTTAACCACTGTACTAACCTGTAACACTGAAGGCCTATTGGTTAACCACTGTACTAACCTGTCACACTGAAAGCCTATTGGTTAACCACTGTACTAACCTGTCACACACTGAAGGCCTATAGGGTCACCACTGTACTAACCTGTCACACTGAAGGCCTATTGGTTAACCACTGTACTAACCTGTCACACTGAAGGCCTATTGGTTAACCACTGTACTAACCTGTCACACTGAAGGCCTATTGGTTAACCACTGTACCTACCTGTCACACTGAAGGCCTATAGGTTAACCACTGTACTAACCTGTCACACTGAAGGCCTATTGGTTAACCACTGTACTAACCTGTCACACTGAAGGCCTATTGGTTAACCACTGTACTAACCTGTCACACTGAAGGCCTATTGGTTAACCACTGTACTAACCTGTCACACACTGAAGGCCTATAGGTTCACCACTGTACTAACCTGTCACACTGAAGGCCTATTGGTTAACCACTGTACTAACCTGCCACACACTGACGGCCTATTGGTTAACCACTGTACTAACCTGCCACACACTGACGGCCTATTGGTTAACCACTGTACTAACCTGTCACACACTGAAGGCCTATTGGTTTGCCACTGTGCAAACATGTTAATAACAGATATAAAGGCTGGATATTAATGTTTCAAAAAAGGAGCTTTGACTGGTGAAGCGGTTTTATGCGCTGAATGAATAGAAGCTAATAATGAATTTTTTACTTCGCTGGTCTCGGGAAGAAATTACGAGTCCTTACTGTCCGAGTCAAGACAGAGTACAAATGTATCCAACACCGAGACAAGACCAAGACACTTAATACGTGCCGTGAGACCGGTCTCGAGTACTACAACACTGCCATGCAACCTTGCTAAACACATAGCAGTCTGACGCTAATTCAAATACTGCTCTGCCTTTTCTTGCATGCCCACGCTCGCTGGGGAGGGGTGATAGGCGGAGAGAGGTGCAGAGGAGTGTGACCCTGGGAAAACTTTGTCATTACGTGACATAATGGTTTTTCCCCAAGTCTGAACACGGACAGTGGCATTCAACCAAGACTCACTAACTCTCTCTCTCTAACATTACAAAACATTCATTGTAGTACATTATCAGACTAATGGTTTTGAAACCCACCATATGAGAAGGTTTAAACCCATTAGGAAATGCTCATTTACTTTCCTTAGGACGCAAAGGTTTGTGATGAAAAAAGGGGTGGTGTTTTATTATGCACAGGTAAAAGGCCTGTAAAATTGATTTTGATAAAAACTTGCTACTTTAATCTGAGCACTTTCTCTGAGTAGCAGCCACAACCTTTAAAAGCATCAATGCCCCTCACAAACTATTCAGCCTGCTCTTACATTATTCAACACAAAGCAGTGAATGAACTCACTCACCAGATGAAACTTCATGTACATGAACTAGGTCCGGGGTAAGGTTTCCCCTAGGTACAGATCTAGGATCAGCTTCCCTTCCCCCAATCATAACCTTAACCATTAAGTGTTCTAACACACAAAAAAACTCCAATATAATATTTGAAAAAGAGAACCATTAGTGGAGGAAATGCAAAACTGACAAGATCAGCCTCTAGGGGTAAATTCACTCTACACTACACCACATCAACTACCTACACTGTCTGAGTCTTTCAACTGACAAGATCAGCCTCTAGGGGTAAATTCACTCTACACTACACCACATCAACTACCTACACTGTCTGAGTCTTTCAACTGACAAGATCAGCCTCTAGGGGTAAATTCACTCTACACTACACCACATCAACTACCTACACTGTCTGTCTTTCAGTAGCATTGCAAAATGTCTTGACATTTTTTTTAAATATGTTTGATTCTAAAGTGTGAAATGGGCCAATCCTTTGTGTTTTAAATCCATTACTGTAATGACATCAGAATAAATACAGCTACAGTTTCTTAGCATACCTTGTGTTGTAGTGTTTGAATGTGAAAAGATGTTTAATTCTAAAATGTGAAATGGGCATATCCTTTGTGTGTCAAATCCATTACTGTACTGACATCAGAAGAAATACAGCTACGGTTTCTTAGCATATCTTGTGTTGTAGTGTTTGAATGTGCTGTAGTAGTTGGAATTATAACATACTGTGGTAGTTGGAATCTCAACATACTGTAGCAGTTGGAATCTCAACATACTGTAGCAGTTGGAATCTCAACATATTGTAATAGTTGGAATCTCAACATATTGTAGTAGCTGGAATCTCAACATACTGTAGCAGTTGGAATCTCAACATACTATAGCAGTTGGAATCTCAACATATTGTAGCAGTTGGAATCTCAACATACTATAGCAGTTGGAATCTCAACATACTGTAGCAGTTGGAATCTCAACATACTATAGCAGTTGGAATCTCAACATATTGTAGCAGTTGGAATCTCAACATATTGTATCAGTTGGAATCTCAACATACTGTAGCAGTTGGAATCTCAACATACTGTAGTAGTTGGAATCTCAACATACTGTAGTAGTTGGAATCTCAACATACTGTAGCAGTTGGAATCTCAACATACTGTAGTAGTTGGAATCTCAACATACTGTATCAGTTGGAATCTCAAAATACAGTAGCAGTTGGAATCTCAACATACTGTAATAGTTGGAATCTCAACATACTGTAGCAGTTGGAATCTCAACATACTGTAGCAGTTGGAATCTCAACATTCTGTAGTAGTTGGAATCTCAACATACTGTAGCAGTTGGAATCTCAACATACTGTAGCAGTTGGAATCTCAACATACTGTAGCCGTTGGAATCTTAACATACTGCAGCAGTTGGAATCTCAACATATTGTAGCAGTTGGAATCTTAACATACTGTAGCAGTTGGAATCTCAAAATACTGTAGCAGTTGGAATCTTAACATACTGCAGCAGTTGGAATCTCAACATACTGTAGCAGTTGGAATCTTAACATACTGCAGCAGTTGGAATCTCAACATACTGTAGCAGTTGGAATCTCAACATACTGTAGCAGTTGGAATCTCAACATACTGTAGCAGTTGGAATCTCAACATACTGTAGCAGTTGGAATCTCAACATACTGTAGCAGTTGGAATCTTAACATACTGTAGCTATTGGAATCTCAAAATACTGTAGCAGTTGGAATCTTAACATTCTGTAGCAGTTGGAATCTTAACATACTGTAGCAGTTGGAATCTTAACATACTGTAGCAGTTGGAATCTTAACATACCTTATGCAGCTGTAGTGTTTGAATGTACTGGCAGCCTTCTGACATTCCAGACACAACTGGATGGCACCTGGATAGCCCTCTTCCTACAGGACAGAGAGGAACACAAGCCAAGAACAGGAATATCAGACATTAAACGTTATATTTAGTACATAGTGTATGCAAGAATAGAAACATAAGTAATTGTTTTGACCACTGCACTAAACCAGGGGTCTTCAACCTTTTCTTGCGGAGGGACCCCCGCCCAGGCAAACCGGCGACCCGTTTGTTTGTGAAAAGAATGCTTGCCCTATGTCTTATTAGGTGAATGATAATGGCTAGGAGAAGTAATTAAAATTTTCACAATGAATCAAATCCAATTTTATTTGGTACATGAAGGGCTGTGGCAGTCACGAAATTATGTCAGCCGGTAATTAACAAGCAAATAAATGTCAGTCTCACGGTAATTGACAGTTAATTAACATAAGCACTCCTGGCTTCCACACCTTCCACATCTACATTTTATAAAGTCTAATAAATCCATGTAATATAGCCTCCACCTTCACAATAAATCCATTATTTATTTTAGAAAGGTCTAAAGAAGCATGATATGTAAAAAATGTAGTCTATTTCAGAAGAACAGAACAGCATACTCTGAGTTGTCCTTCTGTTAGGTCCTGATGTGGCTATGCCAAATGGCTGTGGGCTACACTAGTTCATTTAGCAGACAAGATTTGCTTAGAATTCCCTGGCAATTTTTTATATTATTTTATAGTATGAAGAATACAATTGAACAAAGCTGAATAAAATAGAAAGGATATTTTCTCCAAACGATTTGAGGGAGTGCACACATGCGGCTATTGTGTTGAGCGGTTAACAAAGAAACAGGTCCTCCTATATGCTTCATTTAGAGTTATTCATGTAACTTTAGTTGTTCTACAAACGCTGGGCTATATGTTTAGATTTTTAATACATTGTAAGGCTGCCTGATGCGACTCCAATGACGATTTGAAAAAAGTTGCTTGAAAGGCGTGAGAGCTGCCTTGTTTCTTGCGCAGGCTGTACACACTACATCAGTCTCTCATTCACAATTTTACAAGCATTTGACAATGCTTAGAATTTCATGGTGGCATCCCCCTTTTGTGTGGCTGAAATGCACCCTAAAACAATCAATGCCTTTTGCGGCCACTACTAATGACACTACTAATGACAAGCAGCAGAATCAGAGCTTAGAAAAGCCTAATTACCATTACTAAACCAGTCACGTGGAATTTGACTACCTTCATGACTCGTGACCGCCGGTGTTGCGGTAATACGGTGACAGCAACAGCCCAAGTCACATGCACCGAATACAACTGGTGTAGACTTTACCATTAAATGCTTGCTTACGAGCCTTTTCTAACGATGCAGAGTTTTAAAATAAGAATACTAAATTATAAACAAGAAAACAGCTATACAAAGGAAGTACCAGTACCAGATCAATGTGGAGCTATAAACAGGAAGAATCAGACCAATGTGGAGCTATATACAGAAAGAATCAGATCAATGTGGAGCTATATACAGGGAGTACCAGATCATTGTGGAGCTATATACAGGGAGTACCAATACCAGACCAATGTGAAACTATATACAGGAAGTAACAGATCAATGTGAAGCTATATAAAGGAAGAACCAATACCTGATCAATGTGGAGCTATATACAGGAAGTACCAATATCAGATCAATGTGGAGCTACATACAGGGAGTACCAGTATCAGATAAATGTGGAGCTATATACAGGAAGTACCAATATCAGATCAATGTGGAGCTATATACAGGAAGTACCAGATCAATGTGGAGCTATTTACAGGGAGTATCAGTATCAGATCAATGTGGAGCTACATACAGGGAGTAACAGTACCAGATCAATGTGGAGCTATATACAGGGAGTACCAGTACCAGATCCATGTGCAGCTATATACAGGAAGAACCGGTACCAGATCAATGTCGAGCTATATACAGGGAGTACCAGTACCAGATCAATGTGGAGCTATATACAGGGAGTACCAATACCAGATCAATGTGGAGCTATATACAGGGAGTACCAGTACCAGATCAATGTGGAGCTATATACAGGAAGTTCCAGTACCAGATCAATGTGGAGCTATATACAGGGAGTACCAGTACCAGATCAATGTGGAGCTATATACAGGAAGTTCCAGTACCAGATCAATGTGGAGCTATATACAGGGAGTACCAGTACTAGATCAATGTGGAGCTATATACAGGAAGTACCAGTACCAGATCAATGTGGAGCTATATACAGGGAGTACCAGTACCTGATCAATGTGGAGCTATATACAGGGAGTACCAGTACCAGATCAATGTGGAGCTATATACAGGGAGTACCAGTATCAGATCAATGTGGAGCTATATACAGGGAGTACCAGTACCAGATCAATGTGGAGCAATATACAGGGTGTACCAGTACCAGATCAATGTGGAGCTATATACAGAAAGTACCAGTATCAGATCAATGTGAAGCTATATACAGGAAGTACCAGATCAATGTGGAGCTATATACAGGGAGTACCAATATCAGATCAATGTAGAGCTATATACAGGAAGTACCAGATCAATGTGGAGCTATATACAGGGAGAACCAGCACCAGATCAATGTGGAGCTATATACAGGGAGTACCAATACTAGATCAATGTGGAGCTATATACAGGGAGTACCAGTATCATATCAATGTGGAGCTATAAACAGGAAGTACCAGTACCAGATCAATGTGGAGGTATATACAGGAAGTACCAGTACCAGATCAATGTGGAGCTATATACAGGGAGTACCAGTATCAGATCAATGTGGAGCTATATACAGGGAGTACCAGTACCAGATCAATGTGGAGCAATATACAGGGAGTACCAGTACCAGATCAATGTGGAGCTATATACAGAAAGTACCAGTATCAGATCAATGTGAAGCTATATACAGGAAGTACCAGATCAATGTGGAGCTATATACAGGGAGTACCAATATCAGATCAGTGTAGAGCTATATACAGGAAGTACCAGATCAATGTGGAGCTATATACAGGGAGAACCAGCACCAGATCAATGTGGAGCTATATACAGGGAGTACCAATACTAGATCAATGTGGAGCTATATACAGGGAGTACCAGTATCATATCAATGTGGAGCTATAAACAGGAAGTACCAGTACCAGATCAATGTGGAGGTAAATACAGGAAGTACCAGTACCAGATCAATGTGGAGCTATATACAGGGAGTACCAGATCAATGTGGAGCTATATACAGGGAGTACCAATACCAGATCAATGTGGAGCTATATACAGGGACTACCAGTATCAGATCATTGTGGAGCTATATACAGGGAGTACCAGTACCATATCAATGTGGAGCTATATACAGGGAGTACCAATACCAGATGAATGTGGAGCTATATACAGGAAGTACCAGATCAATGTGGAGCTATATACAGGGAGTACCAGTACCAGATCAATGTGGAGCTATATACAGGAAGTACCAGATCAATGTGGAGCTATAAACAGGAAGTACCAGATCAATGTAGAGCTATATCAAATCAAATCAAATTGTATTTGTCACATACACATGGCTAGCAGATGTTAATGTGAGTGTAGCGAAATGCTTGTGCTTCTAGTTCCGACCATGCAGTAGTATCTAACAAGTAATCTAACAAATTCACAACAACTACCATATACACACAAGAGTAAAGGAATGAATATGAGTATGTACATATAAATATATGGATGAGCGATGGCTGATCGGCATAGGCAAGATGCAGTAGATGGTATGGAGTACAGTATATGAGATGAGTAATGTAGGATATGTAAACATTATATAAATGGCATTGTTTAAAGTGGCTAGTGATACATTTATTTCATCCAATTATAATTATTAAAGTGGCTAGAGATTTGAGTTGATGGCCCGAACGGCATAGGCAAGATTCAGTAGATGGTTTAGAGTACAGTGTATATATTTGATATGAGTAATGTCGGATATGTAAACATTATATACAAAATTGTTTAAAGTGGCTAGTGATACATTTGTTACATCCAATTCCTATTTTTAAAGTGGCTAGAGATTTAAGTCAGTATGTTGGCAGCAGCCACTCAATGTTAGTGATGACTGTTTAACAGTCTGATGGCCTTGAGGTAGAAGCTGTTTTTCAGTCTCTCGGTCCCAGCTTTGATGCACCTGTACTGACCTCGCCTTCTGGATGATAGCGGGGTGAACAGGCAGTGGCTCGGGTGGTTGTTGTCCTTGATGATCTTTTTTTGGCCTTCCTGTGACATCGGGTGGTGTAGGTGTCCTGAAGGGCAGGTAGTTTACCCCCAGTGATACGTTGTGCAGTCCTCACTACCCTCTGGAGAGCCTTGCGGTTGTGGGCGGAGGAGTTGCCGTACCAGGCGGTGATACAGCCCAACAGGATGCTCTCGATTGTGCATCTGTCGAAGTTTGTGAGTGATTTTGGTGACAAGCCGAATTTCTTCAGCCTCCTGAGGTTGAAGAGGCGCTGTTGCGCCTTCTTCACCACGCTGTCTGTGTGGGTGGACCAATTCAGTTTGTCCGTGATGTGTACGCCGAGGAACTTAAAACTTTCCACCTTTTCCACTACTGTCCCGTCAATTTGGATAGGGGGGTGTTCCCTCTCCTGTTTCCTGAAGTCCACGATCATCTCCTTTGTTTTGTTGACATTGAGTGAGAGGTTATTTTCCTGACACCACACTCCGAGGGCCCTCACCTCCTCTCTGTAGGCCGTCTCGTCGTTGTTGGTAATCAAGCCTACCACTGTAGTGTCGTCAGCAAACTTGATGATTGAGTTGGATGCGTGCTTGGCCACGCAGTCATGGGTAAACAGGGAGTACAGGAGAGGGCTGAGAACGCACCCTTGTGGGGTCCCAGTGTTGAGGATCAGCGGGGTGGAGATGTTGTTTCCTACCCTCACCACCTGGGGCCGGCCCGTCAGGAAGTCCAGGACCCAGTTGCACAGGGCGGGGTCGAGACCTAGGGTCTCGAGCTTAATGACGAGCTTGGAGGGAACTATGGTGTTAAATGCTGAGCTGTAGTCGATGAACAGCATTCTTACATAAGTATTCCTCTTGTCCAGATGGGTTAGGGCAGTATGCAGTGTGATTGCGATTGCTGTCTGTGGACCTATTGGGACGGTAAGCAAATTGGAGTGGGTCCAGGGTGTCTGGCAGGATGGAGGTGATATGATCCTTGACTAGTCTCTCAAAGCACTTCATGATGACGGAAGTGAGTGCTACGGGGCGATAGTCATTTAGCTCAGTCACCTTAGCTTTCTTGGGAACAGGAACAATGGTGGCCCTCTTGAAGCATGTGGGAATAGCAGACTGGGATAGGGACTGATTGAATATGTCCGTAAACACACCAGCCAGCTGGTCTGCGCATGCTCTGAGGACACGGCCAGGGATGCCATCTGGGCCAGCAGCCTTGCGAGGGTTAACACATTTAAATGTTTTCCTCACGTTGGCTGCGGTGAAGGTGAGCCCGCAGGTTTTGGTAGCGGGCCGTGTCGGTGGCACTGTATTATCCTCAAAGCAAGCAAAGAAGTTGTTTAGTTTGTCTGGGAGCAGGACGCCGTGGTCCGCGACGGGCTGGTTTTCTTTGTAGTCCGTGATTGACTGTAGACCCTGCCACATTCCTCTCGTGTCTGAGCCGTTGAATTGTGACTCTACTTTGTCTCTATATTGACGCTTAGCTTGTTTGATTGCCTTGCGGAGGGAATAGCTACACTGTTTGTATTCAGTCATGTTTTCCGGTAGCCTTACCCTGATTAAAAGCAATGGTTCGCGCTTTCAGTTTTGCGCGAATGCTGCCATCAATCCACGGTTTCTGGTTGGGGAAGGTTTTAATAGTTGCTATGGGTACAACATCACCAATGCACTTGCTAATAAACTCGCTCACCGAATCAGCATATACATCAATGTTGTTGTCCGACGCTATTCGGAACATATCCCAGTCCACGTGCTCGAAGCAATCTTGCAGCATGGAATCAGATTGGTCGGACCAGCGTTGAACAGACCTGTTTTAGTTTCTGTTTGTAGGCTGGGAGCAACAAAATGGAGTCATGCTCAGACTTGCCAAAAGGAGGGAGAGGAATAGCCTTGTATGCATCACGGAAGTTGGAATAACAATGATCCAGGAATTTACTAGCCCGGGTGGCACATTTGATATGCTGGTAAAATTTCGGGAGCCTTGTTTTCAAATTAGCCTTATTAAAATCCCCAGCCACAACAAATGCAGCCTCAGGATATGTGGTTTCCAATTTACATAGAGTCCAATGAATTTCTTTCAGTGCCGTTGATGTGTCAGCTTGAGGGGGGATGTACACGGCTGTTATTATAATCGAGAAGAATTCTCTTGGTAGATAATGCGGTCGGCATTTGATTGTAAGGAATTCTATGTCAGGTGAACAAAAGGACTTTGAGTTCCTGTATGTTGTTATGATCACACCACGTCTCGTTAATCATAAGACACACACCCCCGCCCTTCTTCTTACCAGATAGATGTTTGTTTCTGTCGGCGCGATACGTGGAGAAACCAGGTGGCTGTACCGACTCTGATAACGTGTCCTGAGTGAGCCATGTTTCCGTGAAGCAAAGAACGTTGCAGTCTCGGATGTCTCTCTGGAAGGCAACCCTCGCTCTGATTTCGTCCACTTTGTTGTCCAGAGACTGGACATTGGCGATTAAAATACTCGGGAGAGGTGCACGATGCGACCGTCTACGTAGCTTCACCATCAATGTGGAGGTATATACAGGGAGTACCAGTACCAGATCAATGTGGAGCTATATACAGGAAGTACCAGTACCAGAACAATGTGGAGCTATATACAGGAAGTACCAGATCAATGCGGAACTATATAAAGGAAGTACCAGTATCAGATCATTGTGGAGCTATTTACAGGGAGTACCAATACCAGATCAATGTGGAGCTATATACAGGAAGTACCAGATCAATGTGGAGCTATATACAGGAAGTACCAGTACCAGATCAATTTGGAGCTATATACAGGGAGTACCAATACCAGATCAATGTGGAGCTATATACAGGAATTACCAGATCAATGTGGAGCTATATACAGGGAGTACCAATACGCTGATTCGGTGAGCGAGTTTATTAGCAAGTGCATTGGTGATGTTGTACCCATAGCAAATATTAAAACCTTCCCCAACCAGAAACCGTGGATTGATGGCAGCATTCGAGCAAAACTGAAAGCGTGAACCACTGCTTTTAACCAGGGTAAGGCTACCGGAAAACATGACTGAATACAAACAGTGTAGCTATTCCCTCCGCAAGGCAATCAAACAAGCTAAGCGTCAATATAGAGACAAAGTAGAGTCACAATTCAACGGCTCAGACACAAGAGGAATGTGGCAGGGTCTACAGTCAATCACGGACTACAAAAAGAAAACCAGCCCCGTTGCGGACCATGACGTCCTGCTTCCAGACAAACTAAACAACTTCTTTGCTCGCTTTGAGGACAATACAGTGCCACCGACACGGCCCGCTACCAAAACCTGCGGGCTCACCTTCACCGCAGCCAATGTGAGAAAAACATTTAAATGTGTTAACCTCGCAAGGCTGCCGGCCCGGATGGCATCCCTGGCCGTGTCCTCAGAGCATGCGCAGACCAGCTGGCTGGTGTGTTTACGGACATATTCAATCAGTCCCTATCCCAGTCTGCTGTTCCCACATGCTTCAAGAGGGCCACCATTGTTCCTGTTCCCAAGAAAGCTAAGGTGACTGAGCTAAATGACTATCGCCCCGTAGCACTCACTTCCGTCATCATGAAGTGCTTTGAGAAATTAGTCAAGGATCATATCACCTCCATCCTGCCAGACACCCTGGACCCACTCCAATTTGCTTACCGTCCCAATAGGTCCACAGACGACGCAATCGCAATCACACTGCATACTGCCCTAACCCATCTGGACAAGAGGAATACTTATGTAAGAATGCTGTTCATCGACTACAGCTCAGCATTTAACACCATAGTTCCCTCCAAGCTCGTCATTAAGCTCGAGACCCTAGGTCTCGACCCAGCCCTGTGCAACTGGGTCCTGGACTTCCTGACGGGCCGGTCCCAGGTGGTGAGGGTAGGAAACAACATCTCCACCCCGCTGATCCTCAACACTGGGGCCCCACAAGGGTGCGTTCTCAGCCCTCTCCTGTACTCCCTGTTTACCCATGACTGCGTGGCCAAGCACGCATCCAACTCAATCATCAATTGGTCCACCCACAAAGACAGCGTGGTGAAGAAGGCGCAACAGCGCCTCTTCAACCTCAGGAGGCTGAAGAAATTCGGCTTGTCACCAAAATCACTCACAAACTTTTACAGATGCACAATCGAGAGCATCCTGTCGGGCTGTATCACCGCCTGGTACGGCAACTGCTCCGTCCACAACCGTAAGGCTCTCCAGAGGGTAGTGAGGACTGCACAGCGCATCACCGGGGGTAAACTACCTGCCCTTCAGGACACCTACACCACCCGATGTCACAGGAAGGCCAAAAAGATCATCAAGGACAACAACCACCCGAGCCACTGCCTGTTCACCCCGCTATCATCCAGAAGGCGAGGTCAGTACAGGTGCATCAAAGCTGGGACCGAGAGACTGAAAAACAGCTTCTACCTCAAGGCCATCAGACTGTTAAACAGCCATCACTAACATTGAGTGGCTGCTGCCAACATACTGACTTAAATCTCTAGCCACTTTAAACATAGGAATTGGATGTAACAAATGTATCACTAGCCACTTTAAACAATTTTGTATATAATGTTTACGTATCCGACATACTCATATCAAATGTATACACTGTACTCTAAACCATCTACTGTATCTTGCCTATGCCGTTCGTCCATCGACCCAAATCTCTAGCCACTTTAATAATTATAATTGGATGAAATAATGTATCAATAGCCACTTTAAACAATGCCATTTATATAATGTTTACATATCCTACATTACTCATCTCATATATATATATGTGTATATACTGTACTCCATACCATCTACTGCATCTTGCCTATGCCGGTCAGCCATCGCTCATCCATATATTTATATGTACATACTCGTATTCATTCCTTTACTCTTCTGTGTATAAGGTAGTTGTTGTGAATTTGTTAGATTACTTGTTAGATACTACTGCATGGTCGGAACTAGAAGCACAAGCATTTCGCTACACTCGCATTAACATCTGCTAACCATGTGTATGTGACAAATAAAATTTGATTTGATTTGAGATCAATGTGGAGCTATATACAGGGAGTACCAGTACCAGATCAATGTGGAGCTATATACAGGGAGTACCAGTATCAGATCAATGCAGAGCTGCATACAGGGAGTACCAATACCATATCAATGTGGAGCTATATACATTGAGTACCAGTATCAGATCAATGTGGAGCTATATACAGGGAGTACAGTACCAGACCAATGTGGAGCTATATACAGGGAGTACCAATACCAGATCAATGTGGAGCTATATACAGGGAGTACCAGTATCAGATCATTGTGGAGCTATATACAGGGAGTACCAGATCAATGTGGAGCTATATACAGGGAGTACCCGTACCATATCAATGTGGAGCTATATACAGGGAGTACCAGTACCATATCAATGTGGAGCTATATACAGGAAGTACCAGTACCAGATCAATGCGGAGCTATATACAGGAAGTACCAGTACCAGATCAATGCGGAGCTCTATACAGGAAGTACCAGTACCATATCAATGTGGAGCTATATACAGGGAGTACCAGTATCAGATCAATGCAGAGCTGCATACAGGGAGTACCAGTATCAGACCAATGTGCAGAGGTACGAGGTATTTGAGGTAGATACTGTATTCACATGAAGGCCGGGTTAAGTGACTAGGCATCATCATTAGCAGCAGCATATGATGAGTGTAAATGTGTGTGAGTGTGCGTGTGTGTGTGTAATGTGCATTTGTGTTGTGTCGGTATACGTGTGTGTGTTATGTGTGAATGTGTGTGGGAGTATCAATTTAGTGTGTGTGAGTGAGTGTGTATATGGTGTGTATATACACTAAGTATACCAAACCCCTCCCCCCTCCTGCATATCTATTTTGTATACTCAATGTACAGTCTAGTGAGTGTGTGTAGGTTCAGCGCAAAATAGAGACAGTGCAGATAGTTTGGGTACCATTAAAATGGTCCCCAAAAAATAATGAACAGCTTCAAATTCTCTAGCAAAAAAAATTGTGGGACTGTCTGGAAGTGGTCTGAGTGAGAAGGGGAAAACTGAAAATGTGCTGTTATTGGCAGAGAGGTTTGGAACTCTTTCTTATTGGTAAATTAACTAATTTACCGCATCGTGATGTCACCATAGAATGCCAAAACACCATTCCACCAAAACAGGATGAAATCCCAGGCAGTCTTTTCAAACAGCTCTTAAACTAAAAGAGAATTATCATAACAACCTCACTGGGGTTTTAAAATCAAAATTCCCACTTTTTTTTGTATGTGTTTACAGTGCCTTCTGGAAGTATTCAGACCCCTTGGCTTCCACATTGTGTTAAGTTACAGCCTTATTCTAAAATGTATCAAATAGTTTTTTTGGTTCATGTATCTACACACAATAATCCCTAAATGACAAAGCAAAAACAGGTTTTTAGACATTTCATAATTTATAAAAAATAAAAATAAAAAAATATCACATTTACATAAGTATTCAGACCCTTTACTCAGTAATTTGTTGAAGCACCTTTGGCAGCAATTACAGCATTGAGTCTTCTTGGGTATGACGCTACAAACTTGACACACCTGTATTTGGGGAGTTTCTCCCATTCTTCTCTGCAGATCCTCTCAAGCTCTGTCAGGTTGGATGGGGAGCGTCGCTGAACAGCTATTTTCAGGTCTCTCTAGAGATGTTCGATCTGGTTCAAGTCCGGGCTCTGGCTGGGCCACTCAAGGACATTCAGAGACTAGTCCAGAAGCCACTCCTGCATTGTCTTGGCTGTGTGCTTAGGGTCATTGTCCTGTTGGAAGGTGAACCTTTGCCCTAGTCTGAGGTCCTGAGCGCTCTGGAGCAGGTTATCATCAAGGATCTCTCTGTATCTTGCTCCGTTCATCTTTCCCACGATCCTGACTAGTCTCCCAGTCCCTGCAGCTGAAAAACATCCCCACATCATGATGGTGCCACCAATATGACTTTTGGCATTCAGGCCAAAGAGTTCAATCTTGGTTTCATCAGACCAGAGAATATTGTTTCTCTTGGTCTGAGAGTCTTTTAGGTGGCTTTTGGCAAACTAAACAGGCAGGCTACCACATGCCTTTTACTGAGGAGTGGCTTCACTCTACCGTAAAGGCCTGATTAGTGGTGCTGCAGAGATGGTTGTCCTTCAGGAAGGTTCTCCCATCTCCACAGAGGAACTCTGGAGCTCTGTCACAGTGACCAACGGGTTATTTGGTCACCTCCCTCACCAAGGCCCTTCTCCCCCGATTGCTCAGTTTTGCCGGGCGGTCAGCTCTAGGAAGAGTCTTGGTGTTTCCAAACTTCTTCCATTTAAGAATGATGGAGACCACTGTGTTTTTGGGGACCTTCAATGCTGAATAAATGTTTTGGTACCCTCACAATCCTGTCTCTGAGCTCTACGGACAATTCCTTCGACCTCATGGCTTGGTTTTTGCTCTGATATGCACTGTCCACTGTGGGACCTTACATAGCCAATTGTGTGCTATTCCAAATCATGCCCAATCAATTGAATTTACCACAACTGGACTCCAATAAAGTTGTAGAAACATCTCAAGGATGATCAGTGGAAACAGGATGCACCTGAGCTCAATTTTGAGTCTCATAGCAAAGGGTCTGAATACTTGTGTAAATAAGGTATTGCTGTTTGTTTTTAAAACCTGTTTTTGCTTTGTCATCATAGGGTATAATGTGCAGTCAAAAGTTTGGACACACCTACTCATTTCAGGGTTTTCCTTTGTTTTTATTATTTTCTAAATTGTAGAATAAGAGTGCAGACATCAAAGCTATGGAATAACACTTATGGATTCATTTAGTAACCAAAAAAGTGTTAAACAAATCTAAATATATTTTATATTTCAGATTCTTCAAAGTAGCCACCCTTTGCCTTGATGACAGCTTTGCACACACTTGGAATTCTCTCAACCAGCTTCATGAGGTCGTCACCTGGAATGCATTTCAATTAACTTCTTTAGGGAGCAGCGCACGAGGGGACGGTTTTGGAGAGTCTGGCGTGCCCAAAGTAAAATGCCTCCCATTCAGGCCCAGAAAATAGGATATGCACATATTTAGTACCATTGGATAGGAAACACTCTGAAGTTTCTAAAAGTGTTAACATTTTGTCTGTGAGTATAACAGAACGGATATGGCAGGCGACAACCCGAGGAATTTCTGTCCTGGAAAAAGTGGTTTTGACACATTGCCTCATTTGGAACCCCTCCCTTATGAAAATGCCCATATAAGGGTATATGAATGCAGTACCTATTGCTTCCTCTGGATGTCAACAGTCTCGAGAAAGTATTTTGATTCTTCTTAGCTGCTTTTAGATTGTAGAAGAAGACAAATAAGGAAGTGGCTACACAGATGTCAATAGAAGAAAATGCGCGTTCCCGGCTGGCACGATCTGTGGTTTTTTCCTTTCTTATCGCCCAGTTTATATTCCAGTTGAAATATTATACTATTTATACATAAAAGTGTTCCTAAGGATACATTTACAATTATGTTTGATTGTTCTTGGACAAGTTTATAGGTATAAGTTGAACGAGTTCTCTTCACGTTTCAATGGAGGAGTCGACGCTGTATTTTCTCATTAAAACGCGCCAACCAAACAGAGATTTATGGATATAATACAGTACTTTTTCTAACAAAAGAACCATGGATTGTCTTCGTTGGACACTTAGGAAGCCCTCAGCAGAAGTTCTTCAAAAGGTAATTGATTTGTTTTCGCTGTGAAATGTGTTTTCTGTGAACCGTGAAGGCTTATGAATTCATGGTAATGGAAAAATATGTGGGGTTACTCAACTTTTGGATTTTGAATTTGGCGCCTTGCATTTCACAGGGTAACGCCCCACCACTCCCTAAGAAGTTAAGAGTTGTGCCTTGTTAAAAGTTAATTTGTGGAATTTCTTTCCTTCTCAAAGTGTTTTAGCCAATCAGTTGTGTTGTGACAAGGTAGGGGTGGTGCAGAAGATAGCCCTATTTGGTAAAAGACCAAGCCAATATTATGGCAAGAACAGCTGTAATAAGCAAAGAGAAACGACACTCCATCATTACTTTAAGACATGAAGGTCAATCGAATATCAGGCCTTCATGGTCGAATTGCTGCAAAGAAACCACTATTAAACAACACCAATAAGGAAGAGACTTGCTTGGGCCAAGAAACACAAGCAATGGACACAGCCAGAAGAGGACTGGCTACCCCTCATAGCCTGGTTCCTCTCTAGGTTTCTTCCTAGGTTCTAGCCTTTCTAGGGAGTTTTTCTTATCCACCGTGCTTCTACACCTGCATTGCTTGCTGTTTGTGGTTTTAGGCTGGGTTTCTGTACAGCACTCTGTGACATCAGCTGATGTAAGAAGGGCTTTAGGAATAAATTTGATATGAGTTCTGCATAAGATGACCTGGCTCCACAATCACCCGACCTCAACCCTATTGAGATGGTTTGAGATGAGTTGGACAGCAGAGTGAAGGAAAAGAAGCCAACAAGTGCTCCGCATATGTGGGAACTCCTTGAAGACTGTTGGAAAAGCTTCCAGGTGAAGCTGGTTGAGAGAATGCCAAGAGTGTGCAAAGCTGTCATCAAGGTAAAGGGTGGCTACTTTGAAGAATCTATAAAATATATGTTGACTTGTTTAACACTTTTTTGGTTACTACATGATTCCATATGTGTTATTTAAAAGTTGTGATGTCTTCACTATTATTCTACAATGTAGAAAAGAGTAAAAATAAAGAAAAACCCTGGAATGAATAGGTGTGTCCAAACTTTTGACTGGTACTGTATATTCGGGCTCCCGAGTGGCGCAGCGGCCTAAGGCACTGTATCTCAGTGCTAGAGGCATCACTACAGACACCCTGATTCGAATCCAGGCTGTATCACAACCGGCCGTGATTGGGAGTACCATAAGGCGGTGCACAACTGGCCCAGCGTCCTCCGGGTTGGGCCGGTGTAGGCCATCATTGTAAATAGGAATTGTTCTTAAGTGACTTGCCTAGTTAAATAAAGGTAAAAATATATATATATATATAGTTGAAGTCAGAAGTTTACATACACTTAGGTTGGAGTCATTAAAACTCTTTTTTCAACCACTCCACAAATTTCTTGTTAACAAACTATAGTTTTGGCAAGTTGATTCGGACATCTACTTTGTGCATGACACAAGTAATTTTTACAACAACTGTTTGCAGACAGATTATTTCACTTATAATTCACAGCATCACAATTCCAGGGGGTCAGAAGTTGACATACACTAAGTTGACTGTGCCATTAAACAGTTTGGAAAATTCCAGAAAATGATTTCATGGCTTTAGAAGCTTCTGATAGGCTAATCGACATAATTTGAGTCAATTGGAGGTGTACTTGTGGATGTATTTCAAGGCCTACGTTCAAACTCAGTGCCTCTTTGCTTGACATCATGGGAAAATCAAAAGAAATCAGCCAAGACTTCAGAAAAACAACTGTAGACATCCACAAGTCTGGTTCATCCTTGGGAGCAATTTCCAAACGCCTGAAGGTACCACGTTCATCTGTACAAACAGTAGTACGCAAGTATAAACACCATGGGACCACTCAGCCGTCATACCGCTCAGGAAGGAGACGCGTTCTGTCTCCTAGAGATGAACGTACTTTGGTGCGAAAAGTGCAAATCAATACCAGAACAGCAAAGGACCTTGTGAAGATGCTGGAGGAAACAGGTACAAATGTATCTATATCCACAGTAAAACGAGTCCTATATCGACATAACCTGAAAGACCGCTCAGCAAGGAAGAAGCCACTGCTCCAAAACCGCCATAAAATGCCAGACTACGGTTTGCAACTGCCCATGGGGACAAAGATCGTACCTTTTGGAGAAATGTCCTATAGTCTGATGAAACAAAAATAGAACTGTTTGGCCATAATGACCATTGTTATGTTTGGAGGAAAAAGGGGGAGGCTTGCAAGCCGAAGAACACCATCCCAAATGTGAAGCACGGGGGTGGCAGCATCATGTTGTGGGGGTGCTTTGCTGCAGGAGGGACTGGTGCACTTCACAAACTAGATGGCATCGTGAGGAAGGGAAAAGATGTGGATATATTGAAGCAACATCTCAAGACATCAGTCAGGAAGTTAAAGCTTGGTCGCAAATGGGTCTTCCAATGACCCCAAGCATACTTCCAAAGTTGTGGAAAAATGGCTTAAGGACAACAAAGTCAAGGTATTGGAGTGGCCATCACAAAGCCATGACCTCAATCCTATAGAATATTTGTGGGCACAACTGAAAAAGCGTGTGCGAGCAAGGAGGCCTACAAACCTGACTCAGTTACACCGGCTCTGTCTGGAGGAATGGGCCAAAATTCACCCAACTTATTGTGGGAAGCTTGTGGAAGGCTACCCGAAACATTTGACCCAAGTTAAACAATTTAAAGGCAAAGCTACCAAATACTAATTGAGTGTATGTAAACTTCTGACCCACTAGGAATGTGATGAAATAAATAAAGCTGAAAAAAAACATTCTCTCTACTATTATTCTGACATTTCACATTCTTAAAATAAAGTGGTGATCCTAACTGACCTAAGACAGGGAATTTGTAATATGATTAAATGTCAGGAATTGTGAAAAACTGAGTTTAAATGTATTTGGCTAAGGTGTATGTATACTTCCGACTTCAACTGTATATATAACAAACTATAGTTTTGGCAAGTCGGTTAGGACATCTACTTTGTGCATGACACAATACATTTTTCCAACAACTGTTTACAGACAGATTATTTCACTTATAATTCACTGTATCCCAATTCCAGGGGGTCAGAAGTTGACATACACTAAGTTGACTGTGCCTTTAAACAGTTTGGAAAATTCCAGAAAATTATGTCATGGCTTTAGAAACTTCTGATGGGCTAATTGACATCATTTTTGTCAATTGGAGGTGTACTTGTGGTTGTATTTCAAGGCCTACCTTCAAACTCAGTGCCTTCTTGCTTGACATCATGGGAAAATCTGGATTAAATGTCAGGAACTGTGAACAACTGAGTTCAAATGTATTTGGCTAAGGTGTATGTAAA
Source organism: Brachymystax lenok tsinlingensis (assembly GCA_030435695.1). Lineage (NCBI taxonomy): Eukaryota > Metazoa > Chordata > Actinopteri > Salmoniformes > Salmonidae > Brachymystax > Brachymystax lenok. The sequence continues at coordinate 28,713,277 of CM059806.1, forward strand.
CTTCCGACTTCAACTGTATATATATTTAAAAAATATATATATTTTATTTTCTATTTTTTGCAGACCCCCTCCAGTACGACCCCAGGTTGAATATAAATTGCTCTAAACCCATTACTTTAAGCATGGGCTATAACTGAATATGAATCCTTTGTATATCGGTGTCTGACCTTACAATCTACAAAGTCCAGGATGGGATTCAGGGATTCATGACGATCTGGATTTCCTCCTAGAGCTTCATCTGAACTCAGCCTCCTGTTGTTTGACCTCTAGAGCACCCTTGTACATGCATTCTAGTGGCATGACTCCTACCTCCAGCATCTCACTGAGTCTAACATCTGTCCTTTGCTGTAAAACAACAAGGAGAACAGTTAAGCATGACCATCACTATCAAGACCCAAAACAAACGTTAAAACTCAATTACAAAATAAGTGCAACATTCCACAACTTAATTGTATGTTGCATGTCAATATCCTGTAGATATCTATGTCTGTATGAGGATTTAAAGCAATAGTTGACTTGGATACTTACCAGGGTCTTGATGGTCCTCAGTGACTTCAGCAGCCCTGTGAGCAGCTGTCTCCTCCTCTGATTGGCTAGGAGGCCCGGGCGGGAAGTGATATCAGACATTTACAATGCTGGCACAGTTCTGTTAAGAGTAATCTCAACATGAATCACAACACTGACTGACTCAACACTGACTGACTCAGTTATCGTGCACTGATTTGATATTGTACATGCAAACAGTGGGAATTAAATTGACTGTGTCATTTAATACATGCTAACAGGAATGTTCAACTCAATAATTCATTGTGGAAGAACAACAGCTTTAAGAGGGAGGGTGGGTCACATCAGAATGCTTACCTCCTAGCGTTGGTGCAGATCACTGCAGCCAGCTGTAGGTTGGTTTGTAATGGCGTCACCCTCTCTAGCTCCTTCAGAAAATAAGAGATCCAATCACATTGAGCGACCAATCACAATTCACACAACAACACAAGTTACACTTTATTTAACAGTCCACTCTTCACATGGTAAAATGTTAAGGTACAGTACAGAAGATACCTATTGAGTTGAATGCTAGCTGGAATAGGACTGTGTATAATAAAAGGTTACTGGAACTTGTAATGTCAGAACACACAGTTGAATTGTCTCTCATCCACTCCAGTTTCCTGTGAGCCCCATCTTTCACCAATGGGGTGAAACAGGGAGAGAATCATTACCCCACACAAAGTTCGAAATGTTCTTCTCTTCCTCTAGAGTACCCCACTGAATGAAAGAAACAAATGGAAGGATTATATAATGGAATGTGGAAATTAGTGGTTTGGTTTTACTTGGAAAAGGCTGAACCAAAAGCGACCTCTCAAAGAACGAACATGCCCTCAGCTACCGGCGGATTCACAGATCTTTTTTGAAAAGCCAGCTGTCATCGCCTTGAGGTGGGAGCACACGCCAACTGACCTTATCTCAGGGTGGAAGTGGAGTCGTCGACCGACCCCAATAAAGAGGTAGCATTCAGAGAAAGACATAACACTGTCACGTTAAAAACAACTATTTGGTGAGGGAATATGAGGTGGAAAATTGATTCAGATCGGTAGATAAAAAGAGAGAGGGATCTTATGTCAGAACACATGTCTAAACAAACAAAACCATTCAAACTAGATGGAGAATGGCCTCCTGACCGGCTTGATCAGTTGACGTTAGGGTTGTGCAATGTCAACCTTTATCCTGTCATGATCATGTAACCATAAAACATTGTTATATACGATGCTATCGTCTTCTATTAGCCAACCCAAAAATCTCAGCTAAAACGACAGTTGGGCTATAGCGCGAAGTCGAACTCAACTGGACGAATCATGATGGAAGATAATGTTGTTGAAAGCCTGGACGAATCATGATGGAAGATAATGTTGTTGAAAGCATGGACGTATCATGATGGAGGATAATGTTGTTGAAAGCCTGGACGAATCATGATGAAACATGTTGTTGAAAGCCTGGACGAATCATGATGAAAGATGAGTTGCTGAAAGCCTGGACAAATCATGATGAAAGATAATGTTGTTGAAAGCCTGGATGAATCATGATGAAAGATTATGTTGTTGAAAGCCTGGACGAATCATGATGAAAGATAATGTTGTTGAAAGCCTGGACGAATCATGATGAAAGATAATGTTGTTGAAAGCCTGGATGAATCATGATGAAAGATAATGTTGTTGAAAGCCTGGACGAATCATGATGAAAGATAATGTTGTTGAAAGCCTGGACAAATCATGATGAAAGATAATGTTGTTGAAAGCCTGGACAGATGATAAGTTCAGGCAAATCTTTTCTAATAGTCCTTTCTGGTGGAGGAGCTTTAGCATGGAGCAGGTTGTGTGTGTGTGTGTGTGTGTGTGTGTGTGTGTGTGTGTGTGTGTTTGTGTGTTGCGCTGTGATCGAGCAGTGACTGTCTGATAAGGAACGGGCTGTCTTATGGTGACATCATGGGCTGGAAAGAAGCAGTCCACCGTCTTAACAACTGGATAATAATTGCTTTACTTGGATCATAAAATCATAGAACATTTGTATCTATCATAAAGCTGTGCTTGAGAATTGCCTAGGCTGTATCGACTTTCATTGTTGTTATTTTTGACAACAGCTTGGTAGGACAGAATTATTTGGGAAATAATTGACTGTTGCTAACTGTAAGTTATTTTAAAGCTAATGACAGGCCAATAGGAGGAATGAGGACAGTCTATTGGCCATTTGGTTTTCAACCTCGTTTGGAAGGATTTTCCTGGCCTGCACGGATCATTTCTTTCTTAATAAGCTTAAACTTGTAATTAGATCTTTCTATCTCCACTCTGTCTGGCCTATATTCCTCTACTGCATTCATTATCACATATTTGTTGAAATAGGCTATAATAGGCTATATCAAATTACACTTCTGTAATGTCCTGCTGTCTGCTGCCCTGCTGTCTGCTGCCCTGCTGTCCTGCTGTGTGCTGTCCTGTTGTGTACTGTCCTGCTGTGTACTGTCCTGCTGTCCTGCTGTGTGCTGCCCTGCTGTGTACTGTCCTGCTGTGTACTGTCCTGCTGTGTGCTGCCCTGCTGTGTACTGTCCTGCTGTGTACTGTCCTGCTGTGTACTGTCTTGCTGTGTACTGTCTTGCTGTCCTGCTGTGTACTGTCCTGCTGTGTGCTGCCCTGCTGTGTACTGTCTTGCTGTCCTGCTGTGTGCTGCCCTGCTGTGTACTGTCCTGCTGTGTACTGTCCTGCTGTGTACTGTCCTGCTGTGTGCTGCCCTGCTGTGTACTGTCCTGCTGTGTACTGTCCTGCTGTGTACTGTCTTGCTGTGTACTGTCCTGCTGTGTACTGTCTTGCTGTCCTGCTGTCTACTGTCCTGCTGTGTGCTGCCCTGCTGTGTACTGTCTTGCTGTCCTGCTGTCTACTGTCCTGCTGTCCTGCTGAGTGCTGCCCTGCTGTGTACTGTCCTGCTGTGTACTGTCTTGCTGCCCTGCTGTGTACTGTCCTGCTGTGTGCTGCCCTGCTGTGTACTGTCCTGCTGTGTACTGCACTGCTGTCCTGCTGTGTACTGTCCTGCTGTCCTGCTGTGTACTGTCCTGCTGTGTGCTGTCCTGCTGTCCTGCTGTGTACTGTCCTGCTGTCCTGCTGTGTGCTGCCTTGCTGTGTGCTGCACTGCTGTCCTGCTGTGTGCTTTCCTGCTGCCCTGCTGTGTACTGTCCTTCTGTCCTGCTGTGTGCTGTCCTGCTGTGTACTGTCCTGCTGTGTACTGTCCTGCTGTCCTGCTGTGTGCTGCACTACTGTCCTGCTGTGTGCTGTCCTGCTGTGTACTGTCCTGCTGTGTACTGTCCTGCTGCCCTGCTGTGTACTGTCCTGCTGTCCTGCTGTGTGCTGTCCTGCTGTCCTTCTGTCCTGCTGTGTGCTGTCCTGCTGTGTACTGTCCTGCTGTGTACTGTCCTGTGCTGCCCTGCTGTGTGCTGCCCAATGGCTGTCAATCATCGCCGATAGACAATGCTATCGTAATATCGTCCAACCCTTGTTGACATCAAACTAGTCACAAGCAACTCCTTGCTTAAGGGCATGGACAATGCTGCTAACCTCAGGAAGTAAGGCCTACAACGACATGCAAGTGGACACAACTCAGGCTGTACCCAAACTAACCTCTCCAACTGAATGACGCCATCAAACATCCTCCAGATCCGTGTTGCCAGCAGAATCAGTCTCTGAAGCCGACTAAAGACTCTTCATGTTCCACCCATTTTGTCTGTATACTGAAATTCAGCTATTAGCTGCAAATGTGTACAGGATCAAATACCCCTTACTACTATATATACAGTTCTGTAGGTCATATATGATGAGCAATGGAGTCACAACCTTGCCTGTAGTTGAACAGTATGAATGTAGCTAGTATCTTCCAAGCAACTTAAACAACATGCATTAGTAATGCACCTTGGATGTGCCCTTGTCTGAATGGCGGAGTGGTCTCGTAGCGCCCCTGCTGAGTCACTGAGTCCAGCAGAGGGGACAATAAGGTTCTGAATTTAGAACGGGAAAAAAAACAAGCCCTACACAGCATTAGTGAGACCGACCAGCAAGCCAAGTTTTCTCTAATACCCGGACCAGTGGCCCTAAATCCGATTCTAAAACCTGAAGCTAACTACAGCTCTTAGGTCTCACCTGCACCCCAATGGCAGCCAAGGTTAAGGCCTTAAATCCAGTGAATCATCAGAATCAGGATATTAAAAAAAACATTATTGTCATGCTAGGACGTTTTCATTTGAGAATGTGAAAAAAGCAGTGTATGTGGGACGCAGGCTAAATACAGAGAAACAGCAGAAACTTTAGCATATCACACACACAGTGTTCTCTGCCAAAGAAGATGGGCGCTGCGCCACATTATGGACTTGGCTGCACCATTTTTTACACACACACACACACACACACACACACACACACAGTGAAAATACAGTGATGTACTTGAATTTCTCTTCCATGGCCCTCATACCTATGATCCCTGTTCTGTTGACCATTGAAAAATGAAATTGCTATGATATGTCTAGAAAAAAATACTATAAAAATATATATTTTTTAATTAAATTCTCACTTAATCACTTAATTTGTTGTCATTTAAGGTTTTAGATTTCAGGAAATGGCAGTTAAAGGCAAATTCACAAATCTCTAACTCCTAGTGGAGGCAGAGCCACCCTCCGTACCACCCCCTCCACTAACTCATCAGCACCACCCCGTTACAAAATCCTGGAGAGAACTCTGCACGCACACACCTATGCTTCCTGACTGAGCAAACAGCAGCTGTTAGTGAAGTGCAGGTTGACTCATAACCAAAGTCCCCGTGGTTATATCTGCAGGGCGGGAGGGTTTAGGGTCATTCAATATTGTGTGGATGAGTGGCAGGTGGGTTGAATAAAGAGAAAACAATACCTTAAAAAATCCATAAATGTAGCATTCTTGTGCAATTTATATCTATAGACAAAACTGAGTTTTTTCTTTCAATATTTTATACTAACCGGCATTAGTGCGTAAGCCTAAGCTTTACGCGTGCCAATTAGCCTACATGCCAATGACCATCTGTCTCCCACGTTAGGAGCATCCTTTTGGTAATACAGAGGGAGGAGGAGGAGGAAGAGGCAGGTGGAGAAAGGACGAGGCAGAGGGAGGAGGAGGAAGAAGAAAAAGGACAATGAGAGAAAAGAGAAAAGCTGTGAAATGAAGAGTTGAAAATAAAGAGAATGGACCTCAAATAGGCCTATGGAACATTAAGAGAGCCTACTGTTCAGATGGGTAACATGGAAACTGAAATCTGGACACTGACTGTAGGTATATAACCTCTCATATAACCTTAATATTAACTCCTGCATTTCTTTCAGTGAAATGATACACTTCGTACATTTTGCCTCGGGAGCAAGAGTGGAGAAATATGATTTCTTTCTTTGAGCATCTTGAGAGAATGTGTTGGCGCAGTTAGGAACCGTCTGTAAAGGTGCTATCTTTATCAGCGTCATAAAAGCTGATAGTTCAACCACATAAAATATGCATCTAAGCCGAACAGAAATCTTATTGGGTCGTTTTCACAGCTTTCTATTTCTTCACAACTGGACATTTTTCACAGAAAGTCTTTCCCTTTTTGAGAGTTCCCACAGGCCCCTAAACACCTTAAATGAACTAAATGAAATGGAATAATGTGTCCCTGAACAAAAGGGGGGGTCAAAATCAAAAGTAACAGTCAGTATCTGGTGTGGCCACCAGCTGCATTAAGTACTGCAGTGCATCTCCTCCTCATGGACTGCACCAGATTTGCCAGTTCTTGCTGTGAAATGTTACCCCACTCTTCCAGTATGGCTGGTGGGATTGTCATGCTGGAGGGTCATGTCAGGATGAGCCTGCAGGAAAGGTATCACATGAGGGAGGAGGATGTCTTCCCTGTAACGCACAGCGTTGAGATTGCCTGCAATGGCAACAAGCTTAGTCCGATGATGCTATGACACACCGCCCCAGACCATGACGGACCCTCCACCTTCAAATCGATCCCGCTCCAGAGTACAGGCCTCGGTGTAAGGCTCATTCCTTCAACAATAAACACGATTCTGACCATCACCCCTGGTGAGACAAAACCGCGACTCGTCAGTGAAGAGCACTTCTTGACAGTCCTGTCTGGTCCGGCGACTTTGTTGCCGGTGATGTCTGGTGAGGACCTGCCTTACAACAGGCCTACAAGCCCTCAGTCCAGCCTCTCTCAGCCTATTGCGAACAGTCTGAGCACTGATTGTGCGTTCCTGGTGGAACTCGGGCAGTTGTTGTCGCCATCCTGTACCTGTCCCGCATGTGTGATGTTCGGATGTACCGATCCTGTACAGGTGTTGTTACACGTGGTCTGCCACTGCGAGGACGATCAGCTGTATGTCCTGTCTCCCTGTAGCGGTGTCTTAGGCGTCTCACAGTACGGACATTTCAATTTACTGCCCTGGCCACATCTGCAGTCCTCATGCCTCCTTGCAGCACGCCTAAGGCACATTCACGCAGATGAGCAGGGACCCTGGGCATCTTTCTTTTGGTGTTTTTCAGAGTCAGTAGAAAGGCCTCTTTAGTGTCCTACGTTTTCATAACTGTGACCTTAATTGCCTACCATCTGTAAGCTGTTAGTGTCTTAACAACCGTTCCACAAGTGCATGTTCATTAATTGTTTATATTTCATTGAACAAGCATGGGAAACAGTGTTTAAACCCTTTACAATGAATGATCTTTGAAAGACAGGGTCCTGAAAAAGGGATGTTTCTTTTTTTTGAGGAGTTTATATGTAATTATGGACAAGTTGACTAACAAATAGCCTACTAAAATGTCATAAATTATAAGCAGAAACATCTCTAAATTAGGCTCCAAAAAATCCAGCACCCCCTGTCCAAAAATCTTTCCGCCATCTTTGACTGTGGCCTGTAGTGTATTTAATATATTTGGGTCGGGTGCGGCCCACAGATTTTCACTTTATCACATACAGTCGGGCGGTTGCGGATGGATTATTAGCAATTGCGGGCGGGTGTTGGTGAACAAGCAGCTGACCCGTGCAGCCCCCTCCACATACACACGATACACACACTCCATTCTCCAATCTCCCAACCAAGGAGAAGGGCAAGAGATCACATTTAATTGATAGTTCCAAGTAGCTAGCCACTCAATTCACCTGCTCCAAATGGCATCAACAGTGGACATAAAGCACTAATGGGAAATGTAATGGTGGGTAAGTGCACAGAAAAATTATCAAATAACCGTCCAAGTCCATTTCATTCCCTTGGCAGCATAGTATTACCTGACAACGCATTGGAGGGCAATTCATTAGAAAGCAGGCTCTGACTCTGGAACGAATCTCTTTTTCTCTGACAGTCTCTCTCTCAGACATTGGCTAGTTCAGCCACTCAATTATAGGGCTTCTGTTTTAAGTTGGCCGATAAGCATCCCGGCAGGGCAGCCCCCATACCAAGCAAAAAGGCAGTAACTGCTAATTTGGTTTAAAATGAAAGTCATTTTTCATACATTAAAAACATTCTTAATCATTTGGACAAATATCCTGCCTCTATTGTATTGTGTTTAGGAGAAAACGGGGGTCATAATTAGCAGTAAGTGCAAAACGTTACTGTGAAACCAAGGTAAATGGCACTAACTGAACTTACTGCCTTTTACCTTGGTATCATATCATATTCTGATAGTGATACAATCGAACGTGAATGACACTGACTGACAGCTACACACACACACACACACACACACACACTTTGCTAATCTAGGGACACAACATCATGGCACGTAATTCCCAGGGGGAAATTATGGTTAAACTTGCTCCGAAATGCCGAAACTCAGACACTGGTAAGAACAAGCTAAGCTATCTAACGAGCATAGACTAACAATGCTGCCTGCTCCCATAAGAGGAGATCAACAATTGATACTAACTTCAATCTATTAGCCCTATAATGATTTATCATTAGATGAATGCAGGTGCCAAAATGACTTTCACCAATCCCTGTGGCCAACATGATTATAGTATCTGTGCGGATCAAAATTGCCATGTGAGGGTGCATTAGGACTGTACAACCACATCAATACTAGGTTTTATTTCAGTCAATGTCCGTCCATGAAATCTAAATAAGCATTATGGCTATTAAGAGTGCTATTCTTATTATCTTAATATTAGATTTGAAAACAAAGATGCACATTTAAGAGCTTTTTTGGGAGTAGGTATGAAATGATTAGATGAACTGAGGTATGACAGTGAAAATGATAATGACAATGTTTGCACAAGAGAAAATCAACACTGATTATATCATATATTATAGAACATTATAGAACTGAAAAGGATTATGATCATATGTTTGCACACCACAAAATGTCAGTATTAATTATCATCCGTGACAGAATAGAATCATTAGGATGCATGTCCCTGTTTATTGGCTCTTTTTAATTCAGTGTGAATGTGAGGAGTGATATGGAAGAGCACTGATTTACTTAAAAATAAAATGAAAAATGTTACTTAAAAATGAAATGTAACTAACTATTCAGCATTTTATCAATTGCAGCTAAATGTCATTTATGTCCTCTTATGAATACGAACATGTAAATGTTTAAAATAAATACTTAAAGTTGTTATTTATTCAAAATTGTCTATGTAAGTGTCATTTCATAAAACATGTATACAAAAAAATATATATATTTGCAATCTCATGGTAATTTTGTATAATCGGTATGACCCTACGTCATACTTCTATCATGTTCCAATACATCATTATATATTACAAGATAGGTAATCATTTAATGTAATTCAAACAAATTACAGTGCTGCTTTTCACATTTAATCTTATAACAAGACATGGGCTACTTGTAAAACACAGTATGTAATGTGACTGACGCAGAACCTACATCTCCATGTAAATTCAACTGGTATCTTAGTGGAAGACACACAAAGAATGCCATTTCAACTCTGTTACACTGTCAGTAATTACACTGCTCTTTCATTAATAGCATAAATGAGAAGTATAGTAAACTAACAAATTAAAACGGCAGATACTGCTCTTAGCTTTGAATTTACTGTGCAATTTATAATATATCATGCCAAGGAATAAGGCAGTACCTGCCGTTTAAGGGTCAAAGGTCGTGTCAGAAGTCAGGGTTAACATGAATAAAACATTTGTAATCATAGTAAGACAACAGATCACATAATCTCCAATGTTCTCCGTATAATTAATTTGGCTGGACAATTAAAAAACATTTGAAGCCATTTTTCCTCAGTTCCACGCTATGAGCAGTTACTGCCTTTTTGCTTGGTAGGGCAGTTTTTACTATCCATCAAGCTGTAGGATGGAGAAATGACACGGCAATCAATCTCACCTTAGCCTGAGACTTAAACTGACATTTCCACAGGATCCCTTTTCTCCCCTCCAACATCACACTGTTGATTCAGTACTGACTGGGGAGGATGAAACAGACATGACACATCACGGGTGAATGGGCTGGCAGTTTCTGTCATGGTAAATGTGGCTCCTGCTGTTTCGGTGTGACTGCAGGTGTCCGGGATGACGGCCTAACCACGGCCCTGACTTTTGTGTCTCCCTCAAAACCAAATCAAATTGTATTTGTCACATGCGTCGAATACAACAAGTGTAGACTTTACCGTGCAATGCTTACTTACAAGCCCATTTCCAACAATGCAGTTAAAAAAGTAAGACAATTAACAAATAGATAAAAATAAAATAGTAACACAATAAAATAAAATAACAAAATAAAATAACAATAACGAGGCTATATACAGGCTATAAACAAGGAGTAGTGGTACCGAGTCAGTGTACTGGGATACGAGATAGTTGGGGTCATTGACTGAAGTACTATGTACAGTTCCTATGTACAGTTCCTTCCAAAAGTATCCATACCCCTTGACTAATTCCACATTTTGTTGTGTTACAGCCTGAATTCAAAATGGATTCAATTGCTTTTTTCACCTCACCCATCTACAAACAATACAATTATTTTTAAAAATTTTCAAGCTGTCAAGTTGGTTGTTGATCATTGCTAGACAGCCATTTCCTAGTCTTGCCATAGATTTTCAAGCCACTTTAAGTCAAACTGTAACTAGGGGCTACAACTCAATATTAGGAAGGTGTTCCTAATGTTTTGTACATTCAGTGTATATAGCCATACGAACTATTTATTTTTATTTTACCTTTATTTAACTAGGCAAGTCAGCTAAGAACAAATTCTTGTTTTCAATGACAGCCTAGGAACAGTGGGTTAACTGCCTTGTTCAGGGGCAGAACAATTTTTACCTTGTCAGCTCGGGGATTCGATTATACACTGAGTATACCAAACATTAGGAACACCTTCCTAATATTGAGTTGCACGCCCCCCCTTTTGCCCTCAGAACAACCTCAATTCGTCGGGGCATGGACTCTACAAGGCGTCAAAAGCATTCCACAAGGATGCTGGCCCAAACCGACTCCAATGCTTCCCACAGTTGTGTCAAGTTGACTGGATGTCCTTTGGGTGGTGGACCATTGTTGATACACACAGGAAACTGTTGAGCTTGAAAAACACAGCATCATTGCAGTTCTTGACACAAACCGCCTGGCACCTACTACCTCATTCAAAAATATTTAGTCTTGCCCATTCACCCTCTGAATGGCAAACATACACAATCCATGTCTCAAGGCTTAAACATCCTTCTTTAACCTGTATCCTCCCTTTCATCTACACTGATTGAAGTGAATTTAACAAGTGACATCAATAAGGGATCTTTCACCTGAATAGTCTACAGTATGTCATGGAAAGAGCAGGTGTTCTTAATGTTTTGTATACTCAGTGTATATAATGCATACAGTAGGTGTATGTGTTAGTCAAACATTAGTATTGATACAATGTTAAATGATAGGATGAAAATCCATAGTTCATGATGGGATACTAGCTCTAGCTCAATATATGATGCCTATCAATAATATACACTGAGTATAGTAACGATGCATAACTTAGAGCCAAACATGTTGTGCTTATTCATGCTGAGACCAAGGTCTCTTTCAGATGAGCCCTGTATTCACATCAATATACACATCAATATAGGCCTACATAAAAACATTCACATCAATACACGAAAAGCAAAACACAATCATAGAAATCAAACACATTCCTCAGTAAAAAGATCCTCAATCAGCCTTGTGAATTGCCCTAGAGGCACCAATTCATCCAACTTTAGAGAGCCTTGGAGATCAATCCACAAGTAAGAGGTACATTTGCTCAACTCAGTGGAGAACAAAGGGATCTCCAGAGTAAGACATCTCTGAGACCGGTCTGGTATCTCATTCGTCTATAAGTTAACAATGAAGTCAGGTACGGCGGAAGTTTATGCAGGAGGGCTTTACAACCAAAATAAGTGCAATGCATCGATCTATGAGACTTCTAGAGGGCCAGCCTACTTTCTGATGCAGAATGCAGTGTTGTGTACTGAACCTATCTCCATTAATAAAGCGTAGTGCTCTATGCTGATAAACTGTGTCCAATGGCTTCAATACAGTGGCAGCTGCATTCATATAGACCAGGTATTCCCAAACTGAGTTACGCGCAATGCCGTCAAGGGGAACGCTAAATAAAAATGTGATTGACATTTTTTTTTTTTTTTTTACAGTTTGTTTTTGTCACTTTTTCAAACAGTACATTTATATTTTCCAGCGGGGCTATACATATGGGTTAGGTTTTTTTCCTCGCCTGAGTACCCTCGTTTCACTTCCAAAAATAATAATTAAACCATCTAGTGTTCAGCGAAATAACAACACAATGTCAAATACAGGTAGCATAGTCAAATAATTAACATCCAATCACATTAATCGTTACTCTCCCACGGGAAACCTTCACTCTTGAGCAGACATTTAGAAACGAAGCATGACAATTTGAAAAATAAGTTTTTTTGAGCGAGAATAAAGACGACTTTTGAGTAGTAAGACATGTATAAAAGCAACAGATACCAATAATAAGAAGGGGCTAGAAGTGTCTAACATGGTGAGCTACCGAGTGGCTAGGACAGGCAAGCCCTATACTATTGTGGAGGACTTAATTCTTCCTGCTGCCGCAGATATGGCTGGGACAACGCTGGGGGGAAAAGGCCAAAAGAACTATACAGACAATGCCTTCATCAAACAACACTGTTTCACGACGCATCAGTCACTGTCACGATCTCCAGAAGGGACAGACCAAGGCGCAGCGAGGTATCCAGTATACATGTTTATTTAGAACGTAACTGGGACAAAAGTAACAAAACGAACGTAACGAAGATCGTGAAGCTGAACATAACATGTAAACTAAACAAGCTATGTACAAACAATAACCCACAAAATCTATATGAAAAACCCCAAACATATATATGGTTCCCAATTAGAGACAACGACACACAGCTGCCTCTAATTGGGAACCATTACCCCAACATAGAAATATAACACCTAGAACATAAAAGCCCCCTACACCAAAAACAAAACTAACCACACCAGCCTGTCTTCTCAGGCCTGGACGTGACAGTCACATGGCAGGAGATGTTTTGAAACAACTACTGCTTTGCATACAAGCCAGTGAATTATATGCGTTATAGCTGGATGAGTCAAATCAAATCAAATTTTATTTGTCACATACACATGGTTAGCAGATGTTAATGCGAGTGTAGCGAAATGCTTGTGCTTCTAGTTCCGACCATGCAGTAGTATCTAACAAGTAATCTAACAATTTCACAACAACTACCTTATACACAGTGTAAAGGAATGAATACGAGTATGTACATATAAATATATGGATGAGCGATGGCTGACCGGCATAGGCAAGATGCAGTAGATGGTATGTGAGATGAGTAGTGTAGGATATGTAAACATTATATAAATGGCATCGTTTAAAGTGGCTAGTGATACATTTATTACATCCACTTTTTAATTATTAAAGTGGCTAGAGATTTGAGTCGATGGCCGAACGGCATAGGCAAGATTCAGTAGATGGTATAGAGTACAGTGTATACATTTGATATGAGTAATGTCGGATTTGTAAACATTATATACAAAATTGTTTAAAGTGGCTAGTGATACATTTGTTACATCCAATTTTCTATTATTTAAAGTGGCTAGAGATTTAAGTCAGTATGGCAGCAGCCACTCAATGTTAGTGGTGGCTGTTTAACAGTCTGATGGCCTTGAGATAGAAGCTGTTTTTCAGTCTCTCGGTCCCAGCTTTGATGCACCTGTACTGACCTCGCCTTCTGGATGATAGCGGGGTGAACAGGCAGTGGCTCGGGTGGTTGTTGTCCTTGATGATCTTTTTGGCCTTCCTGTGACATCGGGTGGTGTAGGTGTCCTGGAGGGCAGGTAGTTTACCCCCACGGTGATGCGTTGTGCAGATACTATCCTGAAACGGATGACACAAACAACTGGATTTGTTATCCCTTTCATGCCCTGCCTCCAGTCCACTTACCGATATCTGAACAAGAGAGCCTCATTGAAATTCTGTGAAAATCGAATTTAATCAGAAGCCACAACCAGATTTATGGATAAGGCTGCGCTATGAGTTTCTTGCATTGGAAAATCGCGCTGTTAAGCCACTGATGCCCTTTGCAACCACGTACCTATGTGGATTCTCGACCCTCAATAGCATGAAAACGAAATACAGGCACAGACTGTGTGTGGAAAATGATTTATGACTGAGACTCTTTCCAATACAACATTGCAGAGTTATGTGCATCCTTTCAAGTACACCCTTCTCATTAACCTGTGGTGAGTTATTCACAATTTATGATGAACAAATAAGGTTTTATATGTAAGATGGCTAAATAAAGAGCAAAATTATTGATGATTATTATATTATTATTTGTGCCCTGGTCCTATAAGAGCTCTTTGTCACTTCCTACGAGCCGGGTTGTGACAAAAACTCACACTAATTATGTTTAATAAATGTATTGTATAGTGTGTGTGTGTGGCAGGCTTACGATGGCAAAAAACAACATTTGAGAGTGCGCTGACCCTGGTGCTAGAGGGGGTATGCAGCTGGAGTTTGAATGTTTGAAGAGGTACAGGACTATAAAACGTTTGGGAACTACTGATATAGACAATATCCCCATAGTCTAAAACCTGTATGAATGTCGACTGAATTATTTGTTTTCTGCTGTTTAATGAAAGGCATGAAGAAGCCAATTTTTATTCTTAATTTCTTAACTCATCAGCTTTTTGAAAGGTAGCTTTTCATCAATCCAGATGCCCAGATATTTATAAACAGGGATACAATCAATGAGGGCAGCAACCAATGTATACATGCATAAATCATCAGATAAATTTTTACGTGGCATGGAGAATAACCTTCTTGGTTTTACCTGCATTAAGTACCAATTTGGGCTGTGGTGGTGACGAAATATCGTCAGCCGGTGATTGACAAGCAAATAACTGTCAGTCTCACGGTAACTGACAGTTAATTAACAATAACACATTTAGCATCTCCTGGCTTCCACACATTGCCTACAAGCCATTTTAAAAAGTCTAAAAGCCTACACCACCTTCACAATAAATCCATCATTTATTTTAGACAGGTCTAAAGAAGCATGATATGAAGAAAATGTTGTGTATTTCAGAAGAAAAGAATAGCATACTCTGAGTTGTCCTTATGTTAGGTCCTGATCTGGCTATGCCAAATGGCTGTAGGCTACAATTCCGTGGCATTATTTTATAGTATGAAGAATACAATTGAGTGTTGAGCGGTTAACAAAAATTAATTTAGAGTTATTAATGTAACTTTAGTTGTTCTACAAATGCTGGGCTATATGTTTCGATTTTTTATAAATTGTAAGGCTGCATGATGCGACTCTAATGATGATTTTTAAAAAGTTGCTTGAAAGGTGGTTGTACACACTCCAATTGTCTCTCATTCACAATTTGACAATGCCTCGATTTTCACAGCGGCATCGCATAAGTGGCTGAAATGCACCCTAAACAAATCCATTATTTTTAAGGCCCGGAGTGCTGCTTTGTGCCTTTCTCCCTGAGTGTGCTGCGCAATCCTAAGCGTCTCTCAATCCCACGGCTCTCTGTCACGTGATCGGGTCTTTCTCACAGGCTACAAGTTAAGACAGACACATCGGGGACACAACTGCACGCGTCCTTATCCAATTCCGAGGTGCATATTGAAGATATTGGAAGAACTGTCCACATTTATTTTCATGCCTGACAGGTAGGCTATACTCCTGTTGTAAATATAAGCAATGTGCTTAAAATTAGCAAAGTTGAGAAATAAATATAGTAGACCTAGCCTATAGTAAGCTGGTGGGATCCTCCTCTATTTACTAGCTGCCATCACGCTGTTTTCTCCCACAATTGCATAGCCTATAGAAATGTTGCGCAACATGAGCTCTCATGTAGTGTTTGATTAGATTTTCAAAGACATTTGCATTGATGTCAGAGTGATTACAGTGCTGAGTACCAGGCAGTTAGCAAGTTTGTTACTAATGACCAGCAGCATCAGAGCTTAGAGAAGCCTAATTACCGAGACTAAATGGTAATGTGGAATTTGACTGCCTTCATGACTCGTGACCGCCAGTGTGGCGGTAATACGGTCACCACAACAGCCCTAGTACCAATTTCAGTTCAACAAAGACGTTATAGCAGTGAATTCAGCAAGAGAAAGATATGTTGTAACATCTCATTTCCCTGAGCTTGTAGTGCCATGGCCGTTGGTTTAAAGGAGCGCTGATAGAACCACCCGGTATTGATCTGAATCAGACACACACTGACAAGCTCAGAGAGGAAATGCACCGTAGAGCATCTCTGGGTGGCTTGATTGGTCTGAGAAGCTAACAAACACTAGTATGTGATGCAAAGTGATTTATTTATAGCGCTTTGTGTTGGGGTTGAGAGGTAAAATAAGGGGAACATGCTGGTGGGGTTGCATTCTAAATACAATAGTGGGTTGGAGTGGAACCATGCAATCACAAAGGTGATTGCTAAAGTTGATTTGCTTCTGCCCAATCCGATTATATCCCATGATATTCTATCCTCCATGCTCGAGGTAGCTGCTATAGAGTATTGTAGCTTCCACTGTATAGGCATACTGTATAGCAGAATGGAGGGGGCAGGTGTGGGTGAAGGAGGAGAGGACAGTAAGAGTAATGGCCCACATTTACCACCTGACCTGCATAGACACACAGAGCTTTCTGTTGAAGCTCAAAGCATTGAATGAAACATTTACATTCCACATCGGCTCGATCGATACTACCATTAAGCCCTAATCAATTGACCATTAACAGGCTGTTCCTCAGAAAATCACAGACTCGGAGCGCTCACTGGTTATGCACACAGACAATACTGTATAAGGGTGATTCCATGGCGGCGGGAGCGGAAAATATTTTTGGTATCTCAGATTGTTCTGGCAATTCTCACACAGGAACTTCATTGGGAAGAAGGATGTTTAACATGCTTTTTATAATTGCATCACAAAGCATTTCTAGGCCTTTGTTAGACCTGTATATTCCTCTTGCTGTCATTATACTCCTAATGTGTTCTCTCAAGTATGGAGTATGTCTAGATTCTGAAATACACATTTTCACATTAATTTATTCAACAAAACTACCCTTTTTGATGTAGCTTATTTTTAGACATATTGTTTGGAACTCTGGTACTTTTAATTACATTATACATTTTATACAAAGAAATGTATATGCTAGGTATTTACCATTCTCAGCCCTCCTTTAGGATTGCACAATCAGCAAGACACCAGCAGAGAGAGTTACCTTTGAATACATTTTCCCATTTATTGTGTTGTCGGTGCTCCTAAAGTGTATCATACCTTCAGAATGAGCAGAGAACCCACTCTGGAAATGTAATGTACTAGTAGAGTATATTGTTCCAAGCAAAGTCTTAAAATGAACACATTCAAAAAGGGTCGTTTTGAGATATTAATATTTTGAATGTTGAATAAATGAATGTGAACATTTGTAAGACACATATTTGTAAGACATACATGATCAGTGACATCCATCCAAGCTTAATGCACACTTATGAAGTAAAAACAGCCTTATGATGGCATCCTTCAACTGTCAAAAAGCCATTAGTACATGAGATGTCATTTCACACCTAAACGCCATCACAACCTGCATACCATGATCCAAAGCAGAGGTTTCAACTGGAGGTTTCACTTAACCCTTTACAGCCTGGCACCTATGTAAGTGCAAAGGCACTTACATTTGTCTTGCCCATTCATAGCTTTCACATGGATTCACCTGGTCAGTCTGTCATGGAAAGAGCAGGTGTCCTTAATGTTTTATATACTCAGTGTATGATATAATAACATTATAGCATAGCTAGGCTATATATAGCATACAAGTAGCCTATACAATAGAGGGAATCTAGGATTTCAACGTTCTTTCTATGAGACAATATCTGCGTCCCAAATGGCAGCCTATTCCATTTTTATTGGACTACTTTTAGCTAGGGCTCATAGGACTCTAGACAAAAGTAGTCCACTATATAAGGAAAAAGGTCCCATTTGGGACGCAAACGAGGATGGATAAAAGAGACAGGACAGAGGAGAAGGAGATTAGAAACAAGCTGAGGTGACATTTCCTTAAGGACAAAACACAGAACACAAGATCAGTGTGAGTCAACGCAAGAATGCTGTCACCTCCCAACGGGTCACAATGCCTGCTGGGATCAACGGGCCAATCACAGCTGGGTAGAGGCGGGTTCAACAGAGGTGACTCGGTTGGAAACCCCTAGCAGACTCAAAATGGCCACTGCCACCTCATGTGGAGACTAGAGAGCAGTGCAGCTGCTACCAGGGCTGGGGTCCATTCCGTGTCAACTCAATCAGTTCAGGAAGTGACATGCAATTCTAACCTAGATGCCCTCAATCTCACACAAATTATCAAGGAACCCACCAGGTACAACCCTAAATCCGTAAACATGGGCACCCTCATAGATATTATCCTGACCAACTTGCCGTCCAAATACACCTCTGCTGTTTTCAATCAGGATCTCAGCGATCACTGCCTCATTGCCTGCATCCGCTATGGGTCCGCAGTCAAACGATCACCCCTCACTGTCAAACGCTCCCTAAAACACTTCTGCGAGCAGGCCTTTCTAATCGACTTGGACCGGGTACCCTGGGAAGGATACTGACCTCATCCCGTCAGTCGAGGATGCCTGGTCGTTCTTTAAAATACATTTCCTCACCATCTTAAATAAGCATGCCCCTTTCAAAAAATGTAGAACTAAGAACAGATACAGCCCATGGTTCACTCCAGACCTGACTGCCCTCGACCAGCACAAAAACATCCTGTGGCGGATTGCAATAGCATCAAATAGTCCCCGCGATATGCAACTGTTCAGGGAAGTCAGGAACCAATACACGCAGTCAGTCAGGAAAGCAAAGGTTAGCTTTTTCAAACAGAAATTTGCATCCTGTAGCTCTAACTCCAAACCGTTTTGGGACACTGTAAAGTCCATGGAGAACAAGAGCACCTCCTCCCAGCTGCCCACTGCACTGAGGCTAGGTAACACTGTCACCACCGATAAATCCACGATAATCGAGAATTTTAAAAAGCATCTCTCTACGGCTGGTCATGATTTCCTCCTGGCTACCCCAACCCCGGCCAACAGCTCCGCACCCCCCGCAGCTACTTGCCCAAGCCTCCCCAGCTTCTCCTTCACCCAAATCCAGATAGCAGATGTTCTGAAAGAGCTGCAAAATCTGGACCCCTACAAATCAGCTGGGCTAGACAATTGTTGCCATTGTTGCAACCCCTATTACCACTCTGTTCAACCTCTTTTTCGAATTGTCAGAGATCCCTAAAGATCATAACCGCCATCGATAAAAGATTGTACTGTGCAGACGTCTTAATCGACCTGGCCAAGGCTTTCGACTCGGTCAATCACCATATTCTTATCGGCAGACTCAACAGCCTTGGTTTCTCAAATGACTGCCTCACCTGGTTCACCAATTACTTCTCAGACAGAGTTGAGTGTGTCAAATCGGAGGGCCTGTTGTCCGGACCTCTGGCAGTCTCTATGGGGGTACCACAGGGTTCAATTCTCGGGGCTACTCGTTTCTCTGTATATATCAACGATGTCACTCTTGCTGCGGGTGATTCCCTGATCCACCTCTACACCTCTTTTCTGATCTTTTTCACACCAATATTTCTACTGCACATCATCATCTGCACATCTATCACTCCAGTGTTAATTTGCTAAATTGTAATTACTTGCTACTATGGCCTATGTATTGCCTCCTCACTCCATTTGCACACACTGTATATAGACTTTCTTTTTTTCCTATTGTGTTATTGACTGTACGCTTGTTTATTCCATGTGTAACTCTGTGTTGTTGTTTGTGTCGCACTGCTTTGTTTTTTCTTGGCCAGATCGCGGTTGTAAATGAGAACTTGTTCTCAACTAGCCTACCTGGTTAAATAAAGGTGAAAAAAATATATATATAAATTTCAAGTCATAGAAAACAAACAGGTGATTTTTTTATTCATGAAACACATTTTCAATTAAATTCGGAATTTAACTGGAAATCGAATAGAGTGTAGGGTGCCAATTGGGATGTGACCAGAGTCTCTTGTCAGTGCTCATACACATCCACATACTAACTTAACCATTCATCTGTGGTGCACAGCCTGAGAGGTCTGAATCCCCGTGGGCCTGATCAAATATGTATCCTGTCCGACTGTAAATAGCTTAGACACGTCTCAAAGAGCTCCTATGAAGGATCAGAGATGAGCAGGAGCCTGGGATGGATACCCTCCTACTCTTCTCCCTCTCCCCCCACCCTCTGTTTTCTCTCTCCTCTCCTTGGCTGTGGCTTTGATCCAAACACTCAGGAAGTGATTTCTTTATCGAGGGGGGATACAGGCTCACTCTCACATCTGCCAGTCACGACAGACAACCGGCCCTGATAAGATTTATATAGATTGACATGGCGGCTGGTACTGAACAGACAGGCATCATTAAGCCTACGTTGAGTGACGTTATACTTATAGAGCAAACGCAGTCGGTCGTAGGATATATTTCGTTACCATGGTAACGCCGATAAATTACACATTACCTCCTTTGGCATGACTGATTGACAGTAGATATCAATCAGCGAATATAACTCATCATACTATGATAATGTGTGCAGTCAGTGTTCTGAAAGAAACGGCAAACCTAAATAAGCCTACATTTATCTGCGTGAGACGAGTCATAGGGAAATTACAGAATGTCATATACTTACAAGAACATTTTTAACACAGGCTGAATCTGGGTGAAACTTAAAATGTACAATGGAAAGAAAGGAGGAAGAGAGGAAGGAAAAAATACAGAAAGCATACCTTGACGTAGGACGGCTGTTTTTCAGGACAAGATCGGCAACCTTTTTGGAAACCTACAGAGAGAGGAGGGCAAGAAAAAGAAACAGATGCTTGTAAACACCATCCCAAGTGAGAAACACACTTATCCTACTATGGTAGAGCATGGAGAAAGAATAGCTGGCTTTGATGCCTGCAACTATAATATCAGTCTTTAAAGAGCGACTGCCTCTGAAATACAACTAATCCCTTTGAAAACAGCATATGTGGCATATGAGTCTGAAACATTTATTCTATTCCACTTTAGTTTTAGTAAACAATACTGAAGTCGTGCACCATTATCAGTTTCTATTTAGGTTTATGTCGCCCATTCATTGTCAATTAGAGACACAGTAGGTGTCACGTCACCGGTCTTCTAGCCATCACCGATCCACTTTTCATTTTCCATTTGTTTTGTCTTTTTTCCCCACACACCTGGTTGTCATTCCTTCATTACTTGTCATGTATTTAACCCTATAGTTTCCCCCATGCCTGTGTGTGTGATTGTTTATTGTCAGTGGCACATTCCGGCTGGTTTGCGCTGGATTTGTTTGTTCATTGTGTTTTGTGCTGCCGCACTTTAATTCTGTAGGCATTTTGTTGTTGTGACGCATTCGCGTTCAGTGACTTTATTCTGTGCCACAGTAAAGTGCTATCGCTCACTCATTTCTGCTCTCCTGCGCCTGACTCTCATGCACCAGCTGCACACACGCTTATGACAGTAGGACCCAAAAGCATAATAGGTGCTCTAACTCCCCCTTGCACTGGTCTGAAGCAATGAAGCAGTTTATGTGGAGCAGTAGCAGCAGTGTATGTGGAGCAGTTTATGTGGAGCAGTAGCAGCAGTGTATGTGGAGCAGTAGCAGCAGTATATGTTGTGCAGTAGCAGCAGTATATGTGGAGCAGTAGCAGCAGTGTATGTGGAGCAGTAGAAGCAGCGTATGTGGAGCAGTAGAAGCAGCGTATGTGGAGCAGTTTATGTGGAGCAGTAGCAGCAGTGTATGTGGAGCAGTAGCAGCAGTGTATGTGGAGCAGTTTATGTGGAGCAGTAGAAGCAGTGTATGTGGAGCAGTAGCAGCAGTGTATGTGGAGCAGTAGAAGCAGTGTATGTGGAGCAGTAGCAGCAGTGTATGTGGAGCAGTAGAGGCAGTGTATGTGGAGCAGTAGAGGCAGTGTATGTGGAGCAGTAGAGGCAGTGTATGTGGAGCAGTAGAGGCAGTGTATGTGGAACAGTAGCAGCAGTGTATGTGGAGCAGTAGAGGCAGTGTATGTGGAGCAGTAGCGGCAGTGTATGTGGAGCAGTAGCAGCAGTGTATGTGGAGCAGTAGCAGCAGTGTATGTGGAGCAGTAGAAGCAGTGTATGTGGAGCAGTAGAGGCAGTGTATGTGGAGCAGTAGAGGCAGTGTATGTGGAGCAGTAGAGGCAGTGTATGTGGAGCAGTAGAGGCAGTGTATGTGGAGCAGTAGAGGCAGTGTATGTGGAACAGTAGCAGCAGTGTATGTGGAACAGTAGAAGCAGTGTATGTGGAGCAGTAGAGGCAGTGTATGTGGAGCAGTAGCAGCAGTGTATGTGGAGCAGTAGCAGCAGTGTATGTGGAGCAGTAGAAGCAGTGTATGTGGAGCAGTAGAAGCAGTGTATGTGGAGAAGTAGCAGCATGTGAGTTTGAAAGTGTGACTGTGTGTGGCCTCAGTATGCATGTGTGCGCATGTATGTGAATGGGCGTATATAGTGTGTGTGTGTGTGTGTGTGTGTGTGTGTGCGTTTGTGAATGTGTGTTGTGGTGTCAGTATAAGTATATGTGTATGTGTGAGTACTGGCATTATCCCGACCCTAGAACACATAGACGTACACACACACACACACACACACACACAGGGATGGCATGGAAGAGCACCAGTGGGGGTCGCTGAGTGGGTTGAGTCACTGACGTGATCTTCCTGTCCGGGTTGCCCCCCCCCCCCGGGTTGTGCCGTGGCGGAGATCTTGTGGGCTATACTCAGCCTTGTCTCAGGATGGTAAATTGGTGGTTGGAGATATCCCTCTAGTGGTGTGGGGGCTGTGATTCGGCAGAGTGGGTGGGGTTATATCCTCCCTGTTTGGCCCTGTCCGGGGGTATCGTCGGACAGGGCCACAGTGTCTCCCGACCCCTCCTGTCTCAGCCTCCAGTATTTATGCTGCAGTAGTTTTTGTCGTCGGGCTAGGGTCCGTCTGTTATATCTGGAGTATTTCTCCTCTCTTATCCGGTGTCCTGTGTGAATTTAAGTATGCTCTCTCTAATTATCTCTCTTTCTTTCTTTCTTTTTCTCTCTCTCTCTCTCGGAGGACCTGAGCATTAGGATCATTCCTCAAGGCCTACCTGGCCTGATGACTCCTTGATATCCCCAGTCCACCTGGCCGTGCTACTTCTCCAGTTTCAACTGTTCTGCCTGTTTTATGAATATTTTAAAATCTTGTCCATGTTCTGTTATAATCTGCACCCGGCACAGCCAGAAGAGGACTGGCCACCCCTCACAGCCTGGTTCCTCTCTAGGTTTCTTCCTAGGTTCTGGCCTTTCTAGGGAGTTTTTCCTAACCACCGTGCTTTTACACCTGCATTGCTTGCTGTTTGGGGTTTTAGGCTGGGCTTCTGTACAGCACTCTGTGACATCAGCTGATGTAAAAAGGGCTTTATAAATACATTTGATTAGGTTATAGATTACCTCTATGGGGGTGATAGATTACCTCTATGGGGGTGATAGATTACCTCTATGGGGGTGATAGATTACCTCTATCGGGTGATAGATTACCTCTATCGGGTGATAGATTACCTCTATTGGGTGATAGATTACCTCTATTGGGTGATAGATTACCTCTATGAGGTTATAGATTACCTCAATGAGGTTACAGTTTACCTCTATGGGGTAACAGAGAGCAAAAACAGTCTTTCTGAGCACGATGATTCAGTTTGTGTGTGAAATGTACGTTATCTGTGCTCAGCAGCAGTTCAGTGAGAGTGGTGACTTCAAAGAAAGAAGACTCATCCCTGGTACAGAGACAATTCTCCTCCTCACTCAAACACAATAAATCGTCTACAAACCATTAAAAAAAACATCAAAATCTGGAAAAAGCAGATGTGTGGAAAAGACCCAACCACCTGCAGCCGCCCACATGACCAGAGATTAGCCCTCCAATCACCTGTGATTTGACAGAGCCAAACAGTGAGGTATAATTCACATGTAATTGACTGGCATGCAGAGCAGAGTTAATAGCCCAATTATTCGGCCACACGCCTCATGCATTTTAGCTGAAAGCCAAAAGACAGAGCTGTCAATCAGCACTAGTGCACTACTTTTGACCAGAGCTCTATGGGATAGGGCATAAAACAGTAGTGCGGTATTTAGACACTGCCTAGTGTAAGTGTTTTTGGGCACTGCCTAGTGTCAGTGTTTTGGGGCACTGCCTAGTGTTAGTGTTTTTGGACACTACCTATTGTCAGAGTTTTTGGGCACTGCCTAGTGTAAGTGTTTTTGGACACTGCCTAGTGTAAGTGTTCTTCACCAGCTGCAGTTAGCGGTTTAAAAAGCTAACCGACAATCATATCAAATTCAAAATCAAACAATCCTCGAGCTGGAGAGAAGCAGTGGGCGATAAGTTAGCCTATACAAGTGCAGCTTCCTAATATCTATCTCAATCATATACGCTGATTGAGAAGTTTCTATGTCAACTAATTGAGGTGTAAAAGAACATTTTGTGTAGAGCCGTGGTGGTGTAGTGGTAACACCCACCGCACGTGTCACTTAGCCTAAACAACTACCTGCCGCACGTGTCACTTAGCCTATACAACTACCTGCCGCACGCGTGTCACTTAGCCTATACAACTACCTGCCGCACGCCGCCACTTAGCCTATACAACTACCTGCCGGTACGCGTCACTTAGCCTATACAACTACCTGCCGGTACGTGTCACTTAGCCTATACAACTACCTGCCGGTACGTGTCACTTAGCCTATACAACTACCTGCCGCACGCCGCCACTTAGCCTATACAACTACCTGCCGGTACGCGTCACTTAGCCTATACAACTACCTGCCGCTACGTGTCACTTAGCCTATACAACTACCTGCCGGTACATGTCACTTAGCCTATACTACTACCTGCCGGTATGTGTCACTTAGCCTATACAACTACCTGCCGGTACGTGTCACTTAGCCTATACCACTGTTTCTCCTACTTGACCGTCTGCCTAGTGTCAGTGTTTTTGGGCACTGCCTAGTGTCAGTGTTTTTGGGCACTGCCTAGTGTAAGTGTTTTTGGACACTGCCTAGTGTCAGTGTTTTTGGACACTGCCTAGTGTAAGTGTTTTTGGGCACTGCCTAGTGTCAGTGTTTTTGGACACTACCTATTGTCAGAGTTTTTGGGCACTGCCTAGTGTAAGTGTTTTTGGACACTGCCTAGTGTAAGTGTTCTTCACCAGCTGCAGTTAGGGGTTTAAAAAGCTAACCGACAATCATATCAAATTCAAAATCAAACAATCCTCGAGCTGGAGAGAAGCAGTGGGCGATAAGTTAGCCTATACAAGTGCAGCTTCCTAATATCTATCTCAATCATATACGCTGATTGAGAAGTTTCTATGTCAACTAATTGAGGTGTAAAAGAACATTTTGTGTAGAGCCGTGGTGGTGTAGTGGTAACACCCACCGGTATGTGTCACTTAGCCTAAACAACTACCTGCCGGTACGTGTCACTTAGCCTATACAACTACCTGCCGGTACGTGTCACTTAGCCTATACAACTACCTGCCGGTACGTGTCACTTAGCCTATACAACTACCTGCCGGTACGCGTCACTTAGCCTATACAACTACCTGCCGGTACGCGTCACTTAGCCTATACAACTACCTGCCGTGCGCGTCACTTAGCCTATACAACTACCTGCGGTGCGCGTCACTTAGCCTATACAACTACCTGCCGGTGCGGCGCCACTTAGCCTATACAACTACCTGCCGGCACGCCGCCACTTAGCCTATACAACTACCTGCCGCACGCCACTTAGCCTATACAACTACCTGCCGGCACGCGGCCACTTAGCCTATACAACTACCTGCCGTGCACGCGCCACTTAGCCTATACAACTACTTGCCGGCACGCCACTTAGCCTATACAACTACCTGCCGGTACGCGTCACTTAGCCTATACAACTACCTGCCGGTACGCGTCACTTAGCCTATACAACTACCTGCCGGTACGCGTCACTTAGCCTATACAACTACCTGCCGGTACGCCACTTAGCCTATACAACTACCTGCCGGCACGCCGCCACTTAGCCTATACAACTACCTGCCGCACGCCGCCACTTAGCCTATACAACTACCTGCCGGCACGCCACTTAGCCTATACAACTACCTGCCGGCACGCTGGCCACTTAGCCTATACAACTACCTGCCGCACGCCGCCACTTAGCCTATACAACTACCTGCCGCACGCGCCACTTAGCCTATACAACTACCTGCCGGTACGCCGCCACTTAGCCTATACAACTACCTGCCGGCACGCGCCACTTAGCCTATACAACTACCTGCCGGTACGCCGCCACTTAGCCTATACAACTACCTGCCGCACGCGTGTCACTTAGCCTATACAACTACCTGCGCCGGTACGTGTCCACTTAGCCTATACAACTACCTGCCGGTACGCGTCACTTAGCCTATACAACTACCTGCCGCTACGCGTCACTTAGCCTATACAACTACCTGCCGGTACGTGTCACTTAGCCTATACAACTACCTGCCGGTACATGTCACTTAGCCTATACTACTACCTGCCGGTATGTGTCACTTAGCCTATACAACTACCTGCCGGTACGTGTCACTTAGCCTATACAACTACCTGCCGCTACGTGTCACTTAGCCTATACCACTGTTTCTCCTACTTGACCGTCTCCCCATTTCAGCTAGTTACTGAATTTTTTTACTATTCTTTGAGGGTTTGAGAGGCAACATTGTCAGGTTCATAAGCCTGCCAGAGAGACAGGGAGTGAGGAAGATTACTCTTGGCCGGCGGAGGCATCACCTCAGTGGACAGCTACGCTAAGCCTACCAGGATGCAACTGTCAGTGTGGAGGCGACGGCGGGAAGAAGTAAGTAATTAGAAATGAATTAAACATGGTCTCCCTTCTCGTTAATGAGGGTTAACACACAGCAAACTGATGATTACTGTTCTGCTGCCAGTGTGTGTGTGTGTGTGTGTGTGTGTGTGTGTGTGGTGCTGAAAAATAAAAAAACTACTTGAAAAATCTTCATAAGGAAATTAACTTGAGATTGTTTCACTTCAGTTTGAGAGATAGGCCTACACACAACAACTATAAAGTTGCAGCAGTACTGTGTCACCAGTACAAACAAATCAAAAGCAGCCTAACACAAAATCTAATCAAATCACGATCAGGCCTCTAATGACAAGAAAACTATTTGCCATAATAGTTCACACTGAGCTTAAGTTCTCTAATTTTTCTCATGACCTAAATGGCCCAACATCAGCCCCAAGTAGTGAAACCATACAATACAGCCAGACTACTTTAGCAGTATTGCACCAAATTAGATTTGTATAGGTCGTTAAGGGGAGACAGACAGTGGTGATGTACATCAAGCAGCTAAGTAAACATGGTGGCTATTTAAAGACTGTCTACGTACCAAATAACATCCTATCCCCTATATAGTGCATAGTATAATAACAACCTATTCCCCAAAAGTAGTGCACTGTGTAGGGAATAGGGTGTCATTTGGGAAGCAGAAAGAACTGGAGCCCAGGAGGAGTCCTGGTCAATAACACTTGAGGCTCAAAGCACACTGCTGGCGGGCCCCTCTTCCTCAATCCATGCTGCCGGCCACTTCCTCCTCTTGATAGTCCTGGATGAATCCATACTGCCGGCTCCATCCTCTTTACAGTCCTGGATGAATCCACACTGCCGGCCCCTTCCTCTTTACAGTCCTGGATAAATCCATACTGCCGGCCCCTTCCTCTTGATAGTCCTGTATGAATCCATACTGCCGGCCCCTTCCTCTTGATAGTCCTGGATGAATCCATACTGCCGGCCCCTTCCTCTTTACAGTCCTGGATGAATC
Organism: Brachymystax lenok tsinlingensis; assembly: GCA_030435695.1. NCBI lineage: Eukaryota > Metazoa > Chordata > Actinopteri > Salmoniformes > Salmonidae > Brachymystax > Brachymystax lenok. The sequence goes on from CM059806.1 coordinate 28,741,247, forward strand.
CATACTGCCGGCCCCTTCCTCTTCACAGTCCTGGATGAATCCATACTGCCTGCCCCTTCCTCTTGGTAGACCTGGATCAATCCATCCTGATTGACCAGGATCAATCCATCTTGATGGTCCTGGATCAATCCATAATCACTTTGGGACCAGATGTTTGTCAATTGTGTGTTGTGAAGACCTGGCCCTACCTTCAGAGTCCCTACCTTCAGGCTCTGCTCAAACCCAACACCCCAACCCGAGCTATCCGTTCTGCCACCTCTGGTCTCTTTGCAACTCCCACTCAGCCCAGTCCAAGCTCTTCTCTCTCCTGGCACCCCAATGGTGGAACCAGCTTCCCCCTGAAGCTAGAACAGCAGAGTCCCTGCCCATCTTCCGAAAGCACCAAAGAGTATCATAAATAATCCCCCTCCTCACCTTGACCCCCTCCAAAACAAAATAAAATAATAATCTCCTGATCTAACACCTGCACTTGTCAGTCCTCCTTCCCCCACCCCCCTCCTAGGAATACTAGGAGGAATACTAGGAATCTACAGGAATACTAGGTCCTACTAGGAATCTACAGGAATACTAGGCATCTACAGGAATACTAGAAGGTCCTATTATGAATCTACAGGAATAGTAGGAATACTAGGAGTACAAGAATTCATAAGAGGAATACTAGGAGGAATACTAAGAATCTACAGGAATACTAGGTCCTACTAGGAATCTACAGGAATATTAGAAGGAATACTAGGATCTACAGGAATACTAGGAGGAACACTAGGAACCTACAGGAATACTAGGAATCTACTGGAATACTAGAATGAATACTAAGAGGAATGCTACGAATCTACAGGAATACTAGGAGGAATACTAGGAAACTACAGGAATACTATGAGGAATATTACGAATCTACAGGAAAACTAGGAATACTAGGTCCTACTAGGAATCCACAGGACTAGGAATCTACAGGAATAGTAGGAATAATAGAAGGACTAAAAATACTAAGAGGAATACTAAGAATCTATAGGAATACAAGGATCTACAGGAATACAAGGAGGAATACTAGCAATCTACAGGAATAATAGTAGGTTATACTAGGAATCAAAAGGAATACTGGGAACACTAGGTCCTACTAGAAAACTACAATAATACTAGAAGGAATACTAGGAAGGAGTACTAGGAATACTGGGAGGAATACTAGGAGTACAAAAATATTAAGAGGAATATTAGGAATACTAGGAGGAATACTAAAAATCTACAGGAATACTAGGCGTACTAGAAATACTAGGAGGAATACTAGGAGGAACACAAGGAACACTAGGAATCTACAGGAATACTAGGAAACTACAGGAATACTAGGTCCTAATAGGCATCAACAGGAATACTAGGAGGAATACTATGAATCTACAGGAATACTAGGAGAAATAATAGGAATCTACAGGAACATTAGGAGGAATACTACACCACCCCCCGGTTCTACTCTGTCTGCCGAATTCTTTCGATTTTGCTCTTGTTTTCCTTAATAGGATGTCGGTGGGCGGAGCCGGGAGGGTCGTCAGCGAAATGGGACACACCTGGGTTCGGGTGTGTCCCATGATAAATGCACTTCTTCCCCATTCATTAAGGAGATTCTCCATGCAGACACTGATAGATTTTGGTTGTGGCTGTTTTTGTGGCTGTTTTTGTGGCTGTTTTTGTGGCTGTTTTTGTGGCTGTTTTCTTGCGTTGGCACCTTTCAACACCCCTCATTATCACATTTATGCACGCAACCACTCACTTACACTACTGATTACTGACTACACACACCATTGTTAATTGTCTTTAGTTAATAAATATATTTTGTTATTCCTTATCTCCATGTTGTCTCCCTTTTTGTTATAAACTTTGCGCCGGTTCGTGACAAGTGGGGGCTCGTCTAGGATCTTGAAGGTATTGTGTTTGGGAGGAAATGTGGAGTTAATGTTAAACTCTGTAGGTGCTTTGTTTGCATCTTTTGTTACAGCTTGTTTGAGTTGTAATGTATTGGTTACCTTTGTTTGTTTGGTAAACTTGCCACTGTGGTGGATAGTTGGTTGTGTGCTGCATTGGAGAGCGTACATTGGTTAGTTTCCAAGCCCTTGCCCAGGCTGGAGACTCTTGATCTACTCGCTGTTGGGACATCGGTACAGTCGGCTGTGTACCTCAGCGGGAGATTTGGGTAGGGTAGTGACACTTACTACCTGGAGCTATAGCCTTTTTCCCCTGTTAGGCTTAGCCACGTGTTTCATTTTAGAATCCGTTGGGCATGGTTGTTTGTTATTTTTGTGTGGTGTCTGGACTGAGCAGTTGTCTCGGGGGCACATCTGTGGCTTCGGGGAATCTGCCAGCGTGCTGGGTGGTTTATTTCCTTGCCAGCGGGCTACAGTGCGTAATTACCCACCGCAAATCTGCACGAAGACTAGGGTTGAGTTACTGTAGGTCTCTCTTCTGTGGTGCCCAGTGTGATTGTCACTTCTCTTGTGGTCCGGTCTGGTGTGTTCAGCAGAGGGGAAGAGCAAGCATTTTTTATATTTACTTCTGACTATGGCGTCTAATGTAGATTAGTGCAATAGCTTTCCATTAGGAACTGTTAGAATTATGTACTAAAGAACCGCTGTTGAAGATTGCTGAACAGGTTAATATTGAAGGCCAATCTGATGAGTGGTATTCTTGAAGCCTCTGCTGAGGACTCGCCGTCTCCCCGTAACGTTACAATGGCCACTCCATCTGTTAGTCCTAGTAGTCTTCTTAATGAAAAGCAGAAAGAACTGCTTCTGTCACAGCTAGAGCATGATTGTGAGAAGCTAGAGCATGATCGTGAGAAGCTAGAGCATGACTGTGTAAAATATGAAAAATAATTGGCATTTAAACAGGATTTGGAGCGTGCTGATCGGGTAAAGTATGAAAAGGAATTGGAATTTAAACAGGATTTGGAGCGTGCTAAAATCAAGTTACAACAAGAGCGCATAGAGCTGGTTAGGCAAGGAAAGCTCTAAGGGGAGAGTTTGCTCTGGGAAGGTGACCCAGATTTACCTTTTGGTCGTGCCCCGGACGGACACATTTGATATCGTTGGGAACTTACGGTTGTTGCCTAAATTTAATGACAAGGACCCTGAGACATTATTTTCGTTGTTTGAGCGAGTTGCTGATGCTAGGAGTTGGCCTGATTCTGACCGCACTTTAATGTTGCAGTGTGTGTTGACTGGTAAAGCGCAGGAAGCATATTCGGCTCTTAGTGTAGCCGACAATGTCAGTTATGATAAGGTTAAAATGGCTGTTACAGATTTACGAATTGGTCCCTGAGGCTTACTGCCAACGATTTAGAACTTTACAAAGGGATAAACAGACTCATGTTGAGTTTGCGCGAGAGTCATCTTCACAGTTTAATTGCTGGTGTTCCGCCTCTGCAGTTATGACTTCCCAAGGGCTGTGTGATCTGATTATGCTAGAGCAATTTAAGGACACAATCCCTGATCATAAAGCCACATACATTAACGAACGAAAAGTAAAGACTATCGCTGAAGCTGCGGTTTTGGCGGACGAGTATGTTTTGACTCACAAAAGTGTCTTTGCAGAGCCCCGTATTCGGAGTGAGTGGGGGCGTTTGGAGAGATTTGGGCCTCTCACCGAGATACTTTGGTTCACGGACAGAGTTTCATTCAACTAGGGTTGAGCCTGACTGCCGTGGTAAAGCTGACTTTGGTCAAGAGTGTCACTACTGTTAGATGCGCCTGTTCCACATCAGTTCACTCCTGACACATTGTCTCATGCCCAGGGGCATGTGAAAGTCCATATTGACCCAGACTATTTACCTTTTCATTACGGAGGGTTTTGTGTCTATGTTAGGAAGTAAGGACCTAGTGCCAGTGAAGATCCTGAGACACAGGTGCCTCAATCGTTTGTGTTGGAATCTGTGTTACCATACTCTGCTGAGACTGATGCGGGGAATAGTGTTCTAATTAGGGGAATAGGTTTGAACACTCTGTCAGTTCCATTGCATAAACTGATGTTGGATTGTGGACTGGTGAAAGGTGAGGTTGTTGTGGGGGTACGTCCTTCGTTGCCTATTGAGGGTATCGACGTTATCCTTGGGAATAACTTGGCTGGTGAGCGTGTATGGCCTGTCATGTTTCCATCTCTAGTGGTTTCTGCTAAGCCGTCATTTGTAGGGATTCCTGATGAGAGCGCGCAGTTTCCCAGAGGTGTTCTCTGCGTGTGCAGTGACTCGTTCTATGAGCTGTGGCGACCTGGTCACTGCGCCGGGTTAACGAGAATGTCACAAAGAACTCTGTCACTACTTTCCCAGTTATCCTGTTATCTGTACCCCGCACAAATCTACAGTGAGGGAAAAAAGTATTTGATCCCCTGCTGATTTTGTGCATTTGCCCACTGACATGATCAGTCTATAATTTTAATGGTAGGTTTATTTGAACAGTGAGACAGAACAAAAAAATCCAGAAAAATGCATGTGAAAAATGTTATAAATTGATTTGCATTTTAATGAGGGAAATAAGTATTTGACCCCTCTGCAAAACATGACTTAGTACTTGGTGGCAAAACCCTTGTTGGCAATCACAGAGGTCAGACGTTTCTTGTAGTTGGCCACCAGGTTTGCACACATCTCAGGAAGGATTTTGTCCCACTCCTCTTTGCAGATCTTCTCCAAGTCATTAAGGTTTTGAGGCTGATGTTTGGCAACTCGAACCTTCAGCTCCCTCCACAGATTTTCTATGGGATTAAGGTCTGGAGACTGGCTAGGCCACTCCAGGACCTTAATGTGCTTCTTCTTGAGCCACTCCTTTGTTGCCTTGGCTGTGTGTTTTGGGTCATTGTCATGCTGGAATACCCATCCACGACCCATTTTCAATGCCCTGGCTGAGGGAAGGAGGTTCTCACCCAAGATTTGACGGTACATGTCCCCGTCCATCGTCCTTTTTATGCGGTGAAGTTGTCCTGTCCCCTTAGCAGAAAAACACCCCCAAAGCATAATGTTTCCACCTCCATGTTTGACGGTGGGGATGGTGTTCTTGGGGTCATAGGCAGTATTCCTCCTCCTCCAAACACGGCGAGTTGAGTTGATGCCAAAGAGCTCCATTTTGGTCTCATCTGACCACAACACTTTCACCCAGTTGTCCTCTGAATCATTCAGATGTTCATTGGCAAACTTCAGACGGGCATGTATATGTGCTTTCTTGAGCAGGGGGACCTTGCGGGTGCTGCAGGATATCAGTCCTTCACGGCGTAGTGTGTTACCAATTGTTTTCTTGGTGACTATGGTCCCAGCTGCCTTGAGATCATTGACAAGATCCTCCTGTCTAGTTCTGGGCTGATTCCTCACCGTTCTCATGATCATTGCAACTCCACAAGGTGAGATCTTGCATGGAGCCCCAGGCTGAGGGAGATTGACAGTTATTTTGTGTTTCTTCCATTTGCGAATAATCGCACCAACTGTTGTCACCTTCTCACCAAGCTGCTTGGCGATGGTCTTGTAGCCCATTCCAGCCTTGTGTAGGTCTACAATCTTGTCCCTGACATCCTTGGAGAGCTCTTTGGTCTTGGCCATGGTGGAGAGTTTGGAATCTGATTGATTGCTTCTGTGGACAGGTGTCTTTTATACAGGTAACAAACTGAGATTAGGAGCACTCCCTTTAAGAGTGTGCTCCTAATCTCAGCTCGTTACCTGTATAAAAGACACCTGAAATGCAAATCAATTTATACCATTTTTCACATGTGTTTTTCTGGATTTTTTTGTTATTCTGTCTCTCACTGTTCAAATAAACCTACCATTAAAATTATAGACTGATCATTTCTTTGTCAGTGGGCAAACGTACAAAATCAGCAGGGGATCAAATACTTTTTTCCCTCACTGTAATCAAGGCACAACTGGCTGACCCCACATTAGAAGAGTTGCGTGACCAAATTGTGCCTGTGGAACAGTTGGGAAATGTCGCCCATGGCTATTTTCTCCAAGAGGATGTCCTGATGAGAAAGTGGGTGTCTCATAGTAGTTGTTTTCTGGGGGAGGCGATTAGTCAGGTTGTTGTACCAGTTAAGCTTTGTGAGTTGGTGTTGACAACTTCCCACAATGACGTTGCTGGACATATAGGTGTGAGGAAAACTTAAATTGCATATTAAGACATTTATTTTGGCCTAGGTTAAAGAGGGATGTTTCTGAGTTCATCAACTTGTCACACCTGTCAATTAACTGGTAAACCTAATCAAGCCATTAAGCCAGTACCACTGTTTCCTATTCCTGTACTCAGCCAACCTTTTGAGTATCTGATTATTGACTGTGTTGGTCCTCTGCCTCGTTCTAAAAAGGGTAGTAGTTACCTGTTCACTGTGATGTGTCATACCACTAGGTTTCCTGCTGCCTATCCTCTCCGGTCTATCACGACTAAGTCTGTGCTAAATGCTTTGACTCAGTTTCCCTCACTGTTTGGAATCCCTAAGGTCATTCAGAGTGATCAATGATCTAATTTCACCTCTAATCTGTTTGGTCAGGTTCTCCAACAGCTCCATATTAAACACAATTTGTCTAGCGCCTATCACGCGGAAAGTCAAGGAGCACTAGAACGTTTCCATCAAACACTTAAGTCTTTGTTGAGAGCTTATTGTACTGATAAGGATTGGGAGGAGGGGTTGCCTTGGTTACTGTTAGCCGCTAGGGAGGTTTCAGTCCAAATTACCTTGTGTTTGGACATAGGGTGCGTGGACTTCTATCTGTTCTCCAGGATGACTGGAAGTCTCCCGAGCCCCCTCAGTCCCTGTTATCGTATGTGTGATTTCCGGCGACGCCTGTACACCGCTGGAGAAATGGCTAAAGAGAAGCTATAATCTTCACAGGAGAGGATGAAGGGCATATTTGATCGGCAAACTGAGCCTTGTCACTTTAGTCCAGGTGACTAGGTTCTTGCTCTGCTGCCAATTGTTGGTTCAACTTTTTCAAGCCAAGTTTCAAGGTCCAAATACGGTAGTGCGCTAGTGCCCTGAGCAAAACTATCTAGTTCCACTCCAGAACGGAGAAAAGCAGTGGCCGATACCGTTATTTCACTGGGTTCTTGTCATGCTAGGTCCGTGCATGAGGAGGAAGATGTTCCTGGTCCCGACGATTGCATACTGCAGGGTAGATTGAAAAATTCAGAGACACTGGATATTTTAGACAGCCTTCTCGCTCATCTACCTGTTGATGGGCGGAAAGAGATGGTTGGTCTGATTCTGAGATTTCCAGGTTTGTTTTCTGATACACCTACACATACAAACTTAATATAACCCGATATTGACGTTGGAGATGCTGACCCCATTCGTCAGCGGAGCGGTTCTATAGAGTTTCTTCAGAGAAGCTGCATTGTCTGGATGCTGAGGTCCGGTACATGCTGGAGAGTGATATAGCAGAGCCTTCTTTCTCTAGTTGGGCTTCTCCCTGTATCTTGGTCAGTAAACCGGATGGGACAAACAGATTTTGTACGGACTACCGTAAGGTAAACAGTGTCACTGAGCCAGATTAATTTCCGCTTCCTCGGATGGAGGACAGCGTTGATCAAGTCGGCGCAGCTAAGTTTGTGAGCAAATTTGACCTGTCAGTGGCACCTGCCAATAGCCCTTTAACGAGTAGGGCACGTGAAATCTCTGCCTTTATTACGCCCTCTGGTCTGTACTCATATTCGGTTATGAGTTTTGGCCTGCGTAATGCACCTCCACTTTTCAGCAATTTCTGAACAGGGTTGTCTCCGGGCTGGCCAGGTGTGCTGTTTACCTGGACGATGTAGTGATATATGCAGATAATTGGGAGGAACATCTGTCCCATATTCAAGCCTTGTTCAACTGCCTAGCTGTGGGTCGCCTCACGTGAGTTTGCTCAGGCGACCGTTACATACCTTGGAAAGGTGGTTGGGCAGGGTGAAGTATGTCCGGTTCGGGCTAAGGTGGTAGCTATTGGTGCTTTTCCACCACCAACTACTAAAAAGGAACTGATGCGTTTCTTGGGAATGATTGGTTATTACTGTAGTTTTTGTAGGAACTACTCTACTGTGGTCACTCCCTTGACAGATTTGTTGAAAGCTAAGGCTGTTTACGTATGGTCTTCTCGTTCTCAACAGGCTTTTGAAGATGCAAAGAGGTTGCTTACCTCAACTCCGGTGCTGGCTGCTCTTTGTGTGGATTTGTCATTTACCTTGCAGGTGGATGCTAGTCATGTGGGGGCAGGTGCAGTTTTGCTGAAAGCAGATGTATCTGTTGTTGAGAGGCCTGTAAGTTTCTTTTCCAAAAGGTTTACCCATTATCAGTTGAACTACTCGGTCATTGAAAAAGAAGCGCTAGCACTCATATGGGCACTACAACACTTCGAGGTCTATGTCAGGTCGGGAGTAGTACCTACACCGACCATAACCCTCTCACCTTTTTGAGGTCCATGATGTGTCCTAATCAGAGGATAATGAGATGGTGTAATAGGATGTCGGTGGGCGGAGCCGGGAGGGTCATCAGCGAAATAGGACACACCTGGGTTCAGGTGTATCCCAGGATAAATGCACCTCTTCCCCATTCATTGAGGAGACTCTCTCCATGCAGACATTTATGTTGTGGCATTTTTGTGGCTGTGTTTGTTTGCTTTGGCACCTTTCAACACCCCTCATTATCACATTTATGCATGCAACCACTCACTTACACTACTGATTACTGACTACACACACCATTGTTAAATGTCTTTAGATTACTTAGTTAATAAATATATTTTGTTATTCCTTATCTCCACGTTGTCTCCCTTTTTGTTACGAACTTTGAGCCGGTTTGTGACACTAGGAGGAATACTAGGAGTACTAAGAGTAATAATAGGAATCTACAGGAATACTAGAAGGAACAGTAGGAGGAATACTACGAACCTACAGGAATACTAGGAAGAATACTAGGATCTACAGGAATAAGACGATCTAAAGGAATACAAGGAGGAATACTTGGAGGAATACTAAAATGAATACTACTAGGAATCTACAGGAATACTAGGAGTACTAGCAATACTATGAATATACAGAAACTAGGAATACTAGGTCCTAGTAGGAATAGTATGAATACTTGGACAAAAAATACTAAGAGGAATACTAAGAATCTACAGGAATAAAAGGAGGAATACTAGGTCCTACTAGCAATCTACAATAGACCTAGGAATCTACAGGAATAGTAGGAATACTAGGAGTACTAAAAATACTAAGAGGAATACTAGGAATCTACAGGAGTACTAGGAATCTACAGGAATAGTAGGTGTACTACAAATACTAAGAGGAATACTAGGAATCTACAGGAATATTAGGAGGAATACGATGAGGAATAATAGGAATCTACAGGAATACTAGGAATCTACAGGAATACTAGGTCCTCCTAGGAATCTATAATAATACTAGAAGGAATACAAGAAGTACTAGGAATCTACAGGAATAGTAGGAATACAAGGAGTATACTAAGAGGAATACTAAGAATACTAAGAAGAATACTAAGCATATACAGGAATAATAGGAGGAATACTAGGAATCTACAGGAATACAAGGAGGAATACTAGGAAGAATACTAGGAATCTACAGAAATACTAGGAGGAATACAAGGAGAATACTAAGAGGAATACTAGGAGTATACTAAGAGGAGCACAAGGAATAGGAGTATACTAGGAGGAATACTATGAATATACAGGAATACCAGGAATCTACAGGAATACTAGGACAAATACATGCAATAATAGGAATCTTAAGGAATAGTAGGACTACTAGGAGGAGTACTAGGACAACTATGAGGAAAACTGGGGGGAACACTAGGACTACTAGGAATACTACTAGGAGGAATACAAGGACTAGGAGAAATACTAGCAATACTAGGAGGACTACTAGGAGGACTATTAGGAAGGATACTAGGACTACTAGGAAGAATACTAGGAGGAATACTAGGAGGGCTACTAGGAGGAATACTAGGTCTACTAGGAGGAATACTAGGAGAAATACTAGGATTAGGAGGAATACTAGGAGGAATACTAGGATTAGGAGGAATACTAGGAGGAATACTAGGAAAACTAGGAGGACTACTAGGAGGACTACTGGGACTACTAGGAAGAACACTAAGAGGAATACTATGACTACTAGGGGGAATACTATGACTACTAGGATTAGGAGGACTACTAGGACAACTACTAGGACTATGAGGAATACTAGGACTACTAGGAGGAATACTAGGAAAACTAGGAGGAATATTAGGAGGAATACTAGGAGGACTACTGGGACTACTAGGAAGAACACTAGGAGGAATACTATGACTACTAGGGGGAATACTATGACTACTAGGATTAGGAGGAATACTAGGACTACTAGGATGAGTACTAGGATTAGGAGGAATACTAAGACTACTAGGAGGACTACTAGGAGAACTACTAGGATGAATACTAGGACTACTAGGGGGAATTATAGGACTACTAGGGGGAATTCTAGGACTATTAGGAGGAATACTAGGACTACTAGGAGGAATACTAGGAGGAAAATTAGGATTAGGAGGACCACTAGGAGGAATACTAGGACTACTAGCAGGACTACTAGGAGGAATACTAGGAGGAATACTATGAGGAATACTATGACTACTAGGAGGAATACTATGACTACTAGGAGGACTACTAGGAGGAATACTAGGAGGAATACTATGAGGAATACTATGACTACTAGGAGGAATACTATGACTACTAGGAGGACTACTAGGAGGAATACTAGGAGGACTACTAGGAGGAATACTAGGATTAGGAAGAATACTAGGACTACTTGGAGAAATACAAGGACTACTAGGAGAAATACTATGAGGAATACTAGGACTACTGGGAGGAATACTATGAGGAATACTATGACTACTAGGAGGAATACTATGACTACTAGGAGGACTACTAGGAGGACTACTAGGATTAGGAAGAATACTAGGTTTTGGAGGAATACTAGGACTACTTGGAGGAATACGAGGACTACTAGGAGGAATAGTATGAGGAATACTAGGAATAGGAAGAATACTAGGACTACTAGGAGGAAAATAAGGACTACATGGAGGAACACTAGGTTTTGGAGGAATACGGGGACTACTAGGAGAAATACTGAGGAATACTAGGAGGAATACTAGGTTTTGGAGGAATACTAGGACTACTTGGAGGAATTCGAGGACTACTAGGAGGAATAGTATGAGGAATACTAGGAATAGGAAGAATACTAGGACTACTAGGAGGAATATAAGAACTACATGGAGGAACACTAGGTTTTGGAGGAATACTAGGACTACTTAGAGGAATACTAAGAAGACTACTAGGAGGAATACTAGGTTTTGGAGGAATACTAGGACTACTAGGAGGAATAATTAGGTTTCGGATGAATACTAGGACTACTTGGAGGAATACTAGGAGAACTACTATGAGGAATACTAAGACTACTAGGAGGAATACTAGGAGGAATACTAGGACTACGAGGAGGAATACTAGGACTACGAGGAGGAATACTAGGAGGAATACGAGGAGGAATACGAGGAGGAATACGAGGAAGAATACTAGGAGGAATACGAGGAGGAATACTAGGAGGAATACTAGGAGGAATACGAGGAGGAATACTAGGAAGAATACTAGGAGGAATACTAGGAAGAATACTACGAGCAATACTATGAGGAATACTACGCGGAATACTAGGACTACGAGGAGGAATACTAGGACTACTAGGAGGAGTTCTATGACTACTACGAGGAATACTACGAGGAATACTATGACTACTAGGAATCTTAAGGAATACTAGGAGGAATACTAGGACTACTAGGAGGAATACTAGGACTATGAGGAGGACTACTAGGAGGAATACTAGGACTACGAGGAGGAATACTGGGACTACGAGGAAGAATACTAGGACTACTTGGAGGAATACTAGGAGAACTACTAGGAGAAATACTAGGAGAAATACTAGGAGAACTACTAGGAGGAATACTAAGACAACTAGGAGGAATACTACGAGCAATACTATGAGGAATACTACGAGGAAGAATACTAGGACTACGAGGAAGAATACTAGGACTACGAGGAGGAATACTAGGACTACGAGGAGGAATACTAGGACTACGAGGAGGAATACTAGGACTACGAGGAGGAATTCTAGGACTTCTAGGAGGAATTCTAGGACTACTAGGACTACTACGAGGAATACTAGGACTACTACGAGGAATACTACGAGGAATACTAGGAATCTTAAGGAATACTAGGACTTTACAGTTAGAGCATGACAATATAGATGACAATCATACAGCAGACAAATAATTAACTAAGAGATGAGCCTCGGCCAATGATGTGTCAAAGCTGCCAATTACGCTGCGGGAGAATAGGGCCTCAACACCACCCCCACCTCCCTATACCACATCAGCCATTCTCTACAACAACAGCTACTGCCAAACAGAGTGGTGATGTGTGTGTGTGTGCGTGCGGATAAATACAGTAGGCAGTCTACACCATCTCTCTGAAATCCACGGGCCCCGTGGGGGGAACACATCAATTCAAAGGAAACACAAGGAAGAGGTTCTACAGAGAGGGTATCAATGAGTCTAGCTACTCATGGGCAAGGGAAATGTAGAATTGTACATCAACGCTGGATATAAACCCTCTCCTTGTGGTAGTTATAAGTCAGGGAGATAATTCAGATCCTTTAGGGAATGTCGTTATGTATGTACACAGTGTGGCACAGTGTAAGTTTATCCAAAGCTATTGTTGGGTTCGACATTTTGAACATTTAGATATTAAATGAATGATAGAGAAGAAGCATAGAAGCAAACGAGGAAGAGACTGGGTCTCTGTAGGAAGACGGATAGTTGTGGAATGTGTTGGGGGAAGGGAGTAGAGCAACAGTTGAGATAGGGGAGACAGATGAACATCTGTGGACTATAGGAAGGAACGGTTGAGGTCAGGAGGTAAGGTCAGGTGGTGACGGTTTTGGAGAGTCTGGCGTGCCCAAAGCAAAATGCCTGCCACTCAGGCTCAGAAAATAGGATATGCACATAATTAGTACTATTGGATAGGAAACACTCTGAGGTTTCTAAAAGTGTTAACATAATGTCTGTGAGTATAACAGAACTCATTTAGCAGGTGAAAAACAGAGAAAGATCTATCCGGAAATCAGTTTCTGGTGACCTATTGCTCTGTTTGACACACTCCCTATTGAATCCATTTGTAACCAGGACTGAGACTGCAGTACCTATGGCTTCCAATAGATGTCAACGGTCTATATACAAAGACTCAGAGAGATTGGAGTAAACAGAACGAATAGGTTACAGGAAATGGTCAAGGTAGCTCAGATGTCAACAAGTTTTCTCGGGTGCGAGTCTGGCTGCGCGCCCCACTTTATTTTACTTATATAAGGTATAGGTGACCATCCGAGTGAAATATTATCGCTAATATTCATAAAAGGATAGCTAAGGATGCATTTTAAATGGTATTTGATTTGTTTAGGAAAAGTTTATAGGTATATTTCAACGCGTTCTTTTCACGTTTCAATGGGCGATTCGACGTTGTATTTTCTGAACATAACGCGCCAACCAAGCGGAGATTTATGGATATAATAAATGACTTTTTCTAACAAAAGAACCATTGGATGTCTTCGTTGGACAGTTGGGAAGCCCTCAGCAGAAGTTCTTCAAAAGGTAAGGGATTTGATTTCGCTGTGAAATGTGTTTGGTGGTGATGGTTTATGAATTTATGCTAATGGCAAAAATAAGAAACTAACACTATGAATATGTGATTGAGAGAGGAAACCATCCTTCTCCCTATACTTGTCTTGCGTAGGTCTGAAAGGATCGGATAGGTGTGTAAGAGAAGACTGGGGGTCAGCCTGATGAACCAAACTACTCAGTAATCTCCTCCATATAGCCTAACTCTCACATGCACACACACATTTAAACAAAACAAATGTATAAATATTTTTTTTGTGATTACTGATCAATTCAAATAAAATCATCAAATACATTTTTTTTGTCACATGTGCCGAATACAAGTGTTGTAAAAATGCTTACCGTGAAATGCTTACTTACAAGCCCTTAACCAACAATGCAGTTCAATAAATAGAGTTAAAAAAATATTTACTAAATAAACTTAAGTAAAAAATGTAATTTAAAAGTAACACAATAAAATAACAATAATGAGTCTATATACAGGGGGTACTGGTACTGAGTCAATGTGCGGGGGTACAGGTTAGTCAAGGTAATTGGTGCATGTAGGTAGGGGTAAAGTGACTATGCATAGTGGTGTGGTTTCATATAAGCCCTTGGGCTTCCAACCACAACTGCACATTCTTTTTCTTTATATGTATTGTTGTCTATCACTAATAAATAAATAAAATAAGCAATTCAGTGAAAGTTTCACCCAACCAATCTGAGGACAAGACAGAGCTATTATCGTACATTGTCATACCAACAGGAAGCGTCTAGAGGTAGTTTGCTAGCTAGGGGATGACTTGGAATTCAGCATATGATGAGCTCCATCGTAGGCGATCTGGGGCGATCTGGGGCTGGGTTAGCCTGGATGGGGCAGAAGACTTGATAAGGCCCATGGTCATCTTGTCCTGGAATTGACCCCTTGGGGCCTCAGACTCGCAGCCAGCTATCTGCTCTGTTAAAGAGCTCTGTCAGTGTTCTGTACACAGGGGCCTCCCTGGGGGCCAGGGGCCTCTTAGCTCTCATCCCATCACCACCATTGATGATGGCTTTGGCCCTGCCTCATTCGCTGAATAGACAGCTCTGCTGCTCACCTCTACAGACACCATGGAGGGAGTGAGGGAGGGAAGAAAAGGAGGTAGGGAGGACACTTGGAGAGGGAGAAGGAAGAAAGGGAGGGCAGTTGAAAAAAAGAGGGCACAGAGAGGCAGGGAAGGAAGGAGGATGCAGGAAGAGTGGAGGAGTGAGGGATTTTAAAATTTTTTGCATTTAATCTTTCACTCGCAAATGCGAGTGAACTGCTGGCACTTTAGAGCCCACTGAATGTCCATCTTATGTTCGCTAATGTTAGCTTGAAATAATTTGTGTTTACCTGTCCACAACACCGGGTTGAAAGGGGATTTGTCCATGTGTTTACGTACAGCTGACCGTCTGCAAACTCAGCATCACAACAAACAGGAGGAGGGGCAGACACCGGGTAGCTACGTCCAATAATGGAAATTAATACATGTCCGTTGACACAACTCCGTACATGTCTGTGTGTTGCAGCTCGACAATCGGAATGTTAGATTTACTCAGTAGATTTATTTTTTATTAAAATGTTTTTAAAAAATCAGTCCCTATTTCTGCGTACACTTTTAACTCGGATCTCGTACCTGCGTACATGGACAGAGAATTGTGTAGTTGGTACGCAAAATGCATTCATGTTGGCAGGTCTGCATTGAAGAGGGGACAACCTTCCACAGGCCACAATCAACAACCTGATCAACTCTATGAGAAGGAGATGTGTCACGCTGCATGAGGCAAATGGTGGTCACACCAGATACTGACAGGCTTTCTGATCCACACTTCAACTTTTTTTTTTTTTGACCAACAGATGAATATTGGTATTCCCAGTAGGACTGGTCGACTGATTGGTCCATAGGCTGTTGGTTGATGAGAATAGTTTTGTCTGGCAGTTGCAAAAAAATAAAATAATAATATTTATGTCATGTCTTGATTGACGCCTGTCTCAGTGGACTAATCCATTGTGGAGGCCGCGGGGATGGCACATCAGTATCACCAGTAGAACGTTTACCTTTAATGACCATTTCTAATCTACAATGTTCGTTTGGTAACTGTAATTTCTGTTAACCTCTTAGGGATAAACGGCGCGCTAGTGGGCCACTCCCGACACTACCTGGTGTGTCGGGAGTGGCGCCAAATTCAAAATCCAAAAGTTGAATTATTAAACATTCATCAATATACAAGTGTTGCATAGCCATCAAAAGCTCTGACTCTTGGCAATATCACAGCGTTGTCAGATTTCAAAAAGGCTTTACGGCGAAAGCACAACATTTGATTGTTTGAGGATAGCACCTCCAATATTTATGCATTAGCATAAATTCATATCCAGCGAGGGTCACACAAAACCCATATAAGAGCTAAAATAAATCACTTACTTTTCGAAGAACTTCTGCTGAGGGCTTCCCAAGTGTCCAACGAAGACATCCAATGGTTCTTTTGTTAGAAAAAGTAATTTATTATATCCATAAATCTCTGTTTGGTTGGCGTGTTATGTTCATAAAATCCACCGTCGAGTCACCTGTTGTACAGTGAAGAGAAAGCGTTGAAATTATACCTATCATATTTCTCCAAACAAATCAAACATAATTTTTTCTGTATCCTTAGGTATCCTTTTATGTATATTTACTATAATATTTAAACCGGATTATAACCTAAACGTTATAAAAGGAAAATAAAGTGGGGCGCGCTCACGTTCTCGTGCCCGGAAAAAGTTGTTGTCATTTCTACTTCCTTCAGTAATTCTTCTTCTGTACGGTTCTGTTCAGTGCTAAAGCCTCCAAACTGCAGTTTCAGTCCTAGATAACATAGAAATCAATAGGCAGCCTGGAGAAAAAGGTCATCTACAAAAGAAACTGCGAATCCGGATGGATTTTCCTCGGGTTTTCGCCTACTATATCAGTTCTGTTATACTCACATACATTATTTTAACACTTTTAGAAACTTCAGAGTGTTTCCTATCCAATAGTACTAATTATGTGCATATCCTATTTTCTGCGCCTGAGTGGCAGGCATTTTACTTTGGGCACGCCAGACTCTCCAAAACCGTCACCTCTGCTGCCGCTCCCTAAGAAGTTAATGCAATCAATATATTGGGGCGGCAAGTAGCCTAGTGGTTAAAGCGTTGGACTAGTAACCGAAAGGTTCCAAGATCAAATCCCCGAGCTGACAAGGTAAAAATCTGTCGTTCTGCCCCTAAACAAAGCAGTTATCCCACTGTTCCTAGGCCGTCATTGAAAATAAGAATTTGTTCTTAACTGACTTAGTTAAATAAAGGTACAAAAATATATATATATAAAAAAAATATGATCATTACAGTCTTTTACATTTCTCGTTGTCAACACGTTGTTTGCAGAGCGCACAACCTAGGCTACACTTGTGAGAAACAAGTTTGTTTATTTCATTCCAATTTATTCATTGTG
This sequence comes from Brachymystax lenok tsinlingensis, assembly GCA_030435695.1. NCBI lineage: Eukaryota > Metazoa > Chordata > Actinopteri > Salmoniformes > Salmonidae > Brachymystax > Brachymystax lenok. The sequence continues at coordinate 28,758,412 of CM059806.1, forward strand.
TTTTGTTTGGAGCGCTCCTGTCAATCTAAGGACGTGCATCTGATTACGCATAGAAGTAGGCCTAGGCTACCTGGCCTGCGCACAAATGTAGGCCTATAAATGTACCCATTCGGGGATCTGATAGTATTTCTGATTGTCTTAACTCACCACCACTAATGAGCTGTGGAGCTCCCCCAGGAAATTGTTCTTCACCTCAAACAGCAAGTAAACAAAGTCTGTTTTTACATCTGTTAACTTGTTAGGGAGTGGCAGCTGAGGGGTTGGTTTTGGAGAGCCTGGCGTGCCCAAAGTAAAATGCCTCCCATTCAGGCCCAGAAAATAGGATATGCACATTCGGGGATCTGAATGAGGGAGGGGTTCCCAATGAGGCACTCTGTCAAAACCACTTTTTCCAGGACAGAAATTCCTCGGGGTTTCGCCTGCCATATGCGTTCTGTTTCACTCACAGACAAATGGTTAACACTTTTGGAAAATTCAGAGTGTTTCCTATCCAATGGTACTAAATATGTGCATATCCTATTTTCTGGGCCTGAATGGGAGGCATTTTACTTTGGGCACGCCAGGCTCTCCAAAACCGACCCCTCAGCTGCCACTCCCTAACAAGTTAAGAATGACAATAGTTCCTCAATGTAGCCTACTTGAAAAAAACTTTCCAGCTCTCACCCATTCAATAACCAAGCTTCTGGCTGGCCAAGTTGATACAATGTTTCATGTTCCTTGCAGAGAGGCCGTGCATAGCAATTTTTTGGCTTTATGTAGGCTATTTTAACATAGTTGGCAATGGAATTAGAAGTTACTTTTATATTTGTATAATTTTCATTTAGATTTAATTTTCATGAATCGCATGATGATGATTTTGAGATAGGAAGACTTTATTATAAAATAAATGAAACTGTTCCACGAAAATGTGCATATGAAAATCATAACTGGCACGCAGATTTGTAGAATTGGTAAATTGGCACTTCAAATGGAAAAGGTTTCCGACCCCTGGTGTAGCCTATTACTGGCAACTTCGGGAGCGTAATGGCAGAATCTGCAAAGGCCAGCTGTGCGGGAGGAGGTTGTTGATCTCTGGCTCCCTCTTGAGTTATTTGTGTGGTCTTAATTATTTAATCACAGTGTGCTTAAATCATCAGACATGCTCAGTAGCCTACATATAGTTGATATTATTAAAACACATAGGGTGTGTTTATATATGGAAAAATACACATTTAAAAAATTCATCCAGTCAATTGTTCCAAAGAACAGGGACAGCCCTAATTCCCAGTCATGTGAAATCCATAGATTAGGGCCTAATGAATATATTTCATTTGACTGATTTCCTTATATGAACTGTAACTGAAATTGTTGCATGTTGCGTTTATATTTTGGTTCAGTATAATAACTCACTGGCCCTGCAGCAGATACACTACTGGATACAATACACTAACTAGAGTTTTAAAGCCGTCTTTCTGAATATAACATGCCAACATCCACTTGGGATTGGTGAACAGCAATGCACTTAAGAGGAGTTTGCACTTCTCCAATATGCAATTAACAGGAGTCGACTGTACGTACATTGCCATGCCCAGGCTGAAGCAATAAGCTTAGGCTTCACAGAAATTATATTAAATATCAAATTAGTGATTATAAATGTAGTTTTGTTAGGCCTATTCAGGTGTTACATAGAAACATACTGTATGTAACTATTGAATTGCTTGTTTTGAACGCAGAAGATGTTGTGTTGGCCTTCAAAGTGCACTGATACAGTAAAATTGCATAGCTATTATCACCATAATTCAAGTATGTGAGTGACTGTCCATATGCTGCTCATCTCATCTACACCACTCACCGCTACTTGTCTCCTCTTCAGCTTGTTTCTGTACTCCTCCAGCTCCTGCAGGTTCAACTCAGTTGGGAGTTTCTGTCAGAAACACACAATAAAAGCATTGTTACAATACAAGAATACAAAGCTCATACCAAGAACTTCTTACAAGAGAAAGCCATTTTGTGGAACGCAGCTTTGGTGTGTGGAGTGAACCACTTGCCAGAAAACAAATCAAAGTTGTTTTATCGTGGAAACCGAACTGAAATCAAAATGCCAGCAGCTCAGAGCTGTGCGGGATTTCGTTTGATTTGATTATTTTAGTGGCTAATCCTATTTCTTCAGCTTCGGCTCTCTAGTTCGCTTAAGTACCATTTATTCAAAGAGCTTCCACTGTCTTCTGTCAACTAACTTCCTCATTTAAAAAGTAGAGGAAAAAATTCACAGAATTGTATTCCACACATGCTTAGATGCATAATAAATGTAATTAAAATCAGGGAGCACAACTTTATCGGTAAACAAACAAGGGGAACAAAAGCAGCGAAGAAGCCCTGAGGATGATGGGTAATTGCTTTCCCCTTGGCTGAAAGTCTCATTTTCTAATCTGAAAGGTTGTTGTTGTTGCGACACTCGGCTAAATCTAATGAGATTTCACACCCTTCCTCCGCGAGTGGATAATCCATCAATCTGGAAGTCATTGGCATGTGAGCAGGAGAAGACGCCAGAGTGACGCTAGAGTAGATACAGCTCTGTCAAGGGGGGAGAGGAGTCCCCCATAACGAGTTTGGGAACCAGGGGGAGGGAGGTGTAGGCAGGGAGGCCCCAAGTCGCTGTAACTAGTTAGTGTAAACCCCGCTGAGGCCACAAGTTGCTATAACCAGTCAGTGTAGATCCCGCTGAGGCCCCAAGTTGTGTAACTAGTCAGTGTAGATCCCGCTGAGGCCCCAAGTCGTGTAACTAGTCAGTGTAGTCCCCGCTGAGACCCCAAGTCGTGTAACTAGTCAGTGTGGACATCGCTGAGGCCCCAAGTCATGGAACTAGTCAGTGTAGTCCCCGCTGAGACCCCAAGTCGTGTAACTAGTCAGTGTGGACATCGCTGAGGCCCCAAGTCATGGAACTAGTCAGTGTAGTCCCCACTAAAACCCCAAGTCGTGTAACTAGTCAGTGTGGACATCGCTGAGGCCCCAAGTCATGGAACTAGTCAGTGTAGTCCCCGCTGAGGACCCAAGTCGTGTAACAAGTCAGTGTAGACCCCGCTGAGGCCCCACGTCGTGGAACTAGTCAGTTTAGACCCTGCTGAGGCTCCACGTCGTGGAACTAGTCAGTGTAGAGCCACTGAAGCCCCACGTCGTGGAACTAGTCAGTGTAGACCCCGCTGAGACCCCAAGTCGTGGAACTAGTCAGTGTAGACCCCGCTGATACCCCAAGTCGTGGAGCTAGTCAATGTAGACCCCGCTGAGACCCCAAGTCGTGGAGTTAGTCAGTGTAGACCCCGCTGAGCTACAGGACTGTTAGCACAGACTGGAATATGTTCCGGGATTCTTCCGATGGCATCACCACATCAGTCATTGGCTTCATCAATTAGTACATTGAGGACGTTGTCCTCACAGTGATTGTACATACATACCCCAACCAGAAGCCATGGAAGACAGGCAACAACCACACTGAGCTAAAGGGTAGAGCTGCCGCTTTCAAAGAGCGGGACTCTAACCCGGAAGCTTATAAGAAATCGCGCTATGCCCTCCGACGAACCAGCAAACAGGCAAACCGTCAATACAGGAGTAAGATCGAATCGTACTACACCGGCTCCGATGCTCATCAGATGTGGCAGGGCTTGCAAACTATTACAGGCTACATAAGGGAAGCTTTGAGGCAAGTAACACTGAAACATGCATGAGAGCATCAGCTGTTCCCAACGAATGTGTGATCACACTCTCCGCAGCCGATGTGAGTAAGACCTTTAAACAGGTCAACATTCACAAGGCTGCAGGGCTAGACGGACTACCAGGATGTGTACTCCGAGCATGCACTGACCAACTGGCAAGTGTCTTCACTGACATTTTCAACCTCTCCCTGTCCGAGTCTGTAATACCAACATGTTTCAAGCAGACCGCCATAGTCCCTGTGCCCAAGAACACTAAGGTTCCCTGCCTAAATGACTACCAACCCTTAGCACTCACATCTGTAGCCATGAAGTGCTTTGAAAGACTGGTCATGGCTCACATCAACACCATTATCCTAGAAACCCTAGACCCACTCCAATTTGCATACCGCCCCAACAGATCTGCACTTCACCCTGCCCTTTCACATCTGGACAAAAGGAACACCTATGTGAGAATGCTATTCATTGACTACAACTCAGGGTTCAACACCAAAGTGCCCTCAAAGCTCATCACTAAGCTAAGGACCCTGGTACTAAACACCTCTGCAACTGAATCCTGGACTTCCTGACGGGCCGCCCCCAGGTGGTAAGGGTAGGTAACAACACATCCGCCACACTGATCCTCAACACGGGGGCCCCTCAGGGGTGCATGCTCAGTCCCCTCCAATACTCCCTGTTCACGCATGACTGCACGGCCAGGCACAACTCCAACACCATCATTAAGTTGGCTGATGACACAACAACGAAGAGACAGGGAGGAGGTCAGAGACCTGACAGTGTGGGGCAAGGACAACAACCTCTCCCTCAACGTGATGAAGACAAAGGAGATGATTGTGGACTACAAGAAAAGTAGGAACGAGCACGCCCCCATTCTCATCGACGCGGCTGTAGTGGAGCAGGTTGAGCGCTTCAAGTTCCTTGGTGTCCACAACATCAACAAACTAACATGGTCCAAGCACACCAAGACAGATGTGAAGAGGGCACGACAAAACCTATTCCCCCTCAGGAAACTGAAAAGATTTGGCATGGGTCCTCAGATCCTCAAAAGGTTCTACAGCTGCACCATCGAGAGCATCCTGACAGGTTGCATCACTGCCTGGTATGGCAACTGCTCGAGCTCCAACCGCAAGGCACTACAGAGTGTAGTGCGTATGGCACAGTACATCAACGGGGAGAAGCTTCCTGCCATCCAGGACCTCTATACCAGGCGGTGTCAGAGGAAGGCCCTACAAATTGTCAAAGACTCCAGCCACCCTAGTCATAGACTGTTCTGTCTGCTACCGCATGGAAAGCGGTACCGGACACCAAGTCTAGGTCCAAGAGGCTCCTAAACAGCTTCTACCCCCAAGCCATAAGACTCCTGAACAGCTAGGCAAATGGCTACACCAGACTACTTGCATTGCCCCCCACCCCCTTTCACGCTTCTGCTACACTCTGTTATTATCTATGCATAGCCACTTTAATAACTCTCCCTACATGTACATAATTACCTTGACACCGGTGCCCCCCGCACATTGAATCTGTACCGGTACCCCCTGTACAGTCATGGCCAAAGGTTTTGAGAATGACACAAATATTAATTTTCACAAATTCTGCTGCCTCAGTTTGTATGATGGCAATTTGCATATACTCCAGAATGTCATGAAGAGTGATCAGATGAAAGTCCCTCTTTGCCATGCAAATGAACTGATTCCCCCCCAAAACATTCCACTGCATTTCAGCCCTGCCACAAAAGGACCAGCTGACATCATGTCAGTGATTCTCTCATTAACACAGGTGTGAGTGTTGACGAGGACAAGGCTGGAGATCACTCTGTCATGCTGATTGAGTTCAAATAACAGACTGGAAGCTTCAAAAGGAGGGTGGTGCTTGGAATCATTGTTCTTCCTCTGTCAAACATGGTTACCTGCAAGGAAACACATGCCGTCATCATTGCTTTGCACAAAAAGGGCTTCACAGGCAAGGATAGCACCTAAATTGCACCTAAATCAACCATTTATCGGATCATCAAGAACTTCAAGGTGAGCGGTTCAATTGTTGTGAAGAAGTCTTCAGGGCGCCCAAGAAAGTCCAGCAAGCACCAGGGCCGTCTCCAAAAGTTGATTCAGCTGCGGGATCGGTTCACCACCAGTACAGAGCTTGCTCAGGAATGGCAGCAGGTAGGTGTGTGTGCATTTGCACACAGAGTGAGGCGAAGACTTTTAGAGGATGGCCTGGTGTCAAGAAGGGCAGCAAAGAAGCCACTTCTCTCCAGGAAAAACATCAGGGACAGACTGATATTCTGCAAAAGATACAGGGATTGGACTGCTGAGGACTGGGGTAAAGTCATTTTCTCTGATAAATCCCCTTTCCGATCGTTTGGGGCATCCAGAAAAAAGCTTGTCCGGAGAAGACAAGGTGAGCGCTACCGTCAGTCCTGTGTCATGCCAACAGTAAAGCATCCTGAGACCATTCATGTGTGGGATTGCTTCTCAGCCAAAGGAGTGGGCTCACTCACAATTTTGCCTAAGAACACAGCAATGAATAAAGAATGGTACCAGCACATCCTCCGAGAGCATCTTCTCCCAACCATCCAGGAACAGTTTGGTGACGAACAATGCCTTTTCCAGCATGATGGAGCACCTTCCCATAAGGCAAAAGTGATAACTAAGTGGCTCGGGGAACAAAACATCGTTATTTTGGGTCCATGTCCAGGAAACTCCCCAGACCTTAATCCCATTGAGAACTTGTGGTCAATCCTCAAGAGGCAGGTGGACAAACAAAAACCCACAAATTCTGACAAACTCCAAGCATTAAATATGCAAGAACAGGCTGCCATCAGTCAGGATGTGGCCCAGAAGTTAATTGACAGCATGCCAAGGCAGATTGCAGAGGTCTTGAAAAAGAAGGGTCAACACTGCAAATTTGCATCAACTTCATGTAATTGTCAATAAAAGCCTTTGACACTTATGAAATGCTTGTAATTATACTTCAGTATTCCATAGTAACATCTGACAAAAATATCTAAAGACACTGAAGCAGCAAACTTTGTGAAAATTAATATTTGTGTCATTCTCAACTTTTGGCCACGACTGTATATAGCCCCGCTATTGTTATTTACTGCTGCTCTTTAATTATTTGTTATTCTCACCTCTTACTTTTTAGGGATTTTATTAAAACTGCATTGTTAGTTAACTTCTTAGGGAGCGGTGGGGCGCTCAAAAGCTCTGCTTCTTGGCAATATCACAGCGTTGTCAGATTTCAAAAAAGGCTTTACGGCGAAAGCACCACATTTGATTGTTTGAGGGTAGCACCTAACATATTTTTTCCATTACCATAATTTCATAAGCCTCCACGGTTCACAGAAAACACATTTCACAGCGAAAACAAATCAATTACCTTTTGAAGAACTTCTGCTGAGGGCTTCCCAAGTGTCCAACGAAGACAATCCATGGTTCTTTTGTTAGAAAAAGTAATGTATTATATCCATAAATCTCCGTTTGGTTGGCACGTTATAATCAGAAAATACAGCATCGACTCCTCCATTGAAACGTGAAGAGAACTCGTTCAACTTATACCTATAAACTTGTCCAAGAACAATCAAACATAATTGTTTATGTATCCTTAGGAACACTTTAATGTATATGTTGTTTAATATTTCAACCGGAATATAAACTGGGCGATACGAAAGGAAAAAAACAAAGAACGCGCCAGCCGTGAGTGCGCATTTACTTGTATTGACATCTATGTGGACACTTGCTTATTCGTCTTCTTCTCTGCTCTAAAAGCAGCTAAGAAGAATCAAATCACTTTCTCGAGACTGTTGACATCCAGAGGAAGCGATGGGTACTGCATTCATATGCCCTTATATGGTCATTTTCATGAGGGAGGGGTTCCAAATGAGCAATGTGTCAAAATCACTTTTTCCAGGACAGAAGTTCCTCTGGGTTTTGCCTGCCATATGCGTTCTGTTTCACTCACAGACAAATGGTTAACACTTTCGGAAAATTCAGAGTGTTTCCTATCCAATGGTACTAAATATGTGCATATCCTATTTTCTGGGCCTGAATGGGAGGCATTTTACTTTGGGCACGCCAGGCTCTCCAAAACGGTCACCTCATGAGCCGATCCCTAACAAGTTAACCAGGGTAAGGCTACCGGAAACATGACTGAATACAAACAGTGTAGCTATTCCCTCCGCAAGGCAATCAAACTGTCACGACTTCCACCGAAGTCGCCTCCTCTCCTTGTTCGGGCGGCGTTCGGCGGTCGACGTCACCGGCTTTCTAGCCATCGCCGCTCAGCTGTTATTTTGTTGTAATTGCTTTTGTCTTGTTCACCCCGCACCTGGTTTGTTTTCCAGTGATTGCGGCGTGTATTTATTTCCGGTGAATATGTTTTGTCATTGTGTGGAATTGTTCTTTGTTACATGCGTAATTAGTGCAGGCTGTTGTTTGTTGTCCCGTGTTTGTATTTTGTATTTCACCTGGACTGTATTTATGTCGTGGCGCTAGACACTCATTTGTGGCCTAGAATATTGACGCGTTGTTTGCGTTCCTTCTTTTGTTTGTTTGTGCCATTAAAGTGTGCGCTTTTACGACACGTTCCGCTCTCCTGCACCTGATTTCACCCCAGTAGCGCACATCGTGACACAAACAAGCTAAGCGTCAATATAGAGACAAAGTAGAGTCACAATTCAACGGCTCAGACACAAGAGGAATGTGGCAGGGTCTACAGTCAATCACGGACTACAAAAAGAAAACCAGCCCCGTTGCGGACCATGATGTCCTGCTCCCAGACAAACTAAACAACTTCTTTGCTCGCTTTGAGGACAATACAGTGCCACCGACACGGCCTGCTACCAAAACCTGTGGGCTCTCCTTCACAGCAGACAATGTGAGAAAAACATTTAAATGTGTTAACCCGCAAGGCTGCCGGCCCAGATGGCATCCCTGGCCGTGTCCTCAGAGCATGCAGACCAGCTGGCTGGTGTGTTTACGGACATATTCAATCAGTCCCTATCCCAGGCTGCTGTTCCCACATGCTTCAAGAGGGCCACCATTGTTCCTGTTCCCAAGAAAGCTAAGGTAACTGAGCTAAATGACTATCGCCCCGTAGCACTCACTTCCGTCATCATGAAGTGCTTTGAGAGATTAGTCAAGGATCATATCACCTCCATCCTGCCAGACACCCTGGACCCACTCCAATTTGCTTACCGTCCCAATAGGTCCACAGACGACGCAATCGCAATCACACTGCATATTGCCCTAACCCACCTGGACAAGAGGAATACTTATGTAAGAATGCTGTTCATCGACTACAGCACAGCATTTAACACCATAGTTCCCTCCAAGCTCGTCATTAAGCTCGAGACCCTGGGTCTCGACCCAGCCCTGTGCAACTGGGTCCTGGACTTCCTGACGGGCCACCCCAGGTGGTGAGGGTAGGAAACAACATCTCCACCCCGCTGATCCTCAACACTGGGGCCCCACAAGGGTGCATTCTCAGCCCTCTCCTGTACTCCCTGTTTACCCATGACTGCGTGGCCAAGCACGCATCCAACTTAATCATCAAGTTTGCTGACGACACTACAGTGGTAGGCTTGATTACCAACAACGACGAGACGGCCTACAGGGAGGAGGTGAGGGCCCTCGGAGTGTGGTGTCAGGAAAATAACCTCTCACTCAATGTCAACAAAACAAAGGAGATGATAGTGGACTTCAGGAAACAGGAGAGGGAGCACCCCCCTATCCACATCGAGGGGACAGTAGTGGAGAAGGTGGAAAGTTTTAAGTTCCTCGGCGTACACATCACGGACAAACTGAATTGGTCCATCCACACAGACAGCGTGGTGAAGAAGGCGCAACAGCGCCTCTTCAACCTCAGGAGGCTGAAGAAATTCGGCTTGTCACCAAAATCACTCACAAACTTCTACAGATGCACAATCGAGAGCATCCTGTCGGGCTGTATCACCGCCCGCTACGGCAACTGCTCCGCCCACAACCGTAAGGCTCTCCAGAGGGTAATAAGGACTGCACAACGCATCACCGGGGTAAACTACCTGCCCTTCAGGACACCTACACCACCCGATGTCACAGGAAGGCCAAAAAGATCATCAAGGACAACAACCACCCGAGCCACTGCCTGTTCACCCCGCTATCATCCAGAAGGTGAGGTCAGTACAGGTGCATCAAAGCTGGGACCGAGAGACTGAAAAACAGCTTCTACCTCAAGGCCATCAGACAGTTAAACAGCCATCACTAACATTGAGTGGCTGCTGCCAACATACTGACTTAAATCTCTAGCCACTTTAAACATAGGAATTGGATGTAACAATGTATCACTAGCCACTTTAAACAATTTTGTATATAATGTTTACTTATCCGACATTACTCATATCAAATGTATACACTGTACTCTAAACCATCTAATGAATCTTGCCTATGCCGTTCGGCCATCGACCCAAATCTCTAGCCACTTTAATAATTATAATTGGATGAAATAATGTATCACTAGCCACTTTAAACAATGCCATTTATATAATGTTTACATATCCTACATTACTCATCTCATATATATATATATATATATATATATATATATGTGTATATACTGTACTCCATACCATCTACTGCATCCTGCCTCACTCATCCATATATTTATATGTACATACTCGTATTCATTCCGTTACTCTTGTGTGTATAAGGTATTTGTTGTGAATTTGTTAGATTACTTGTTAGATACTACTGCATGGTCGGAACTAGAAGCACAACCATTTCGCTACACTCGCATTAACATCTGCTAACCATGTGTATGTGACAAATAAAAATTGATTTGATTTGATTCTTAAGTAGAAGAAGTTTGGAACCACCAAGACTCTTCCTAGAGCTGGCCGCCCGGGCAAACTGAGCAATTGGGGAGAAGGGCCTTGGTCAAGGAAGTGACCAAGAACCCGGTGGTGACTCTGACAAAGCTCCAGAGTTCCTCTGTGGAGGTGGGAGAACCTTCCAAAAGGACAACCATCTCTGCAGCACTCCACCAATCAGGCATTTGTGGTAGAGCGGCCAGACAGAAGCCACTCCTCAGCAAAAGGCAGATGACAGCCCAATTGGAGTTTGCCAAAAGGCACCTAAAGGACTCTCAGATCATGAGAAACAAGATTCTCTGGTCTGACGAAACCAAGATTGAACTCTTTGGCCTGAATGCCAAGCGTCTGGAGGAAACCTGGCACTATCCCTATGGTGAAGCACGGTGGTGGCAGCATCATGCTGTGGGGATGTTTTTCAGTGGCAGGGACTGGGAGACTAGTCAGGATCAAGGGAAAGATGAACGGAGCAAAGTACAGAGAGATCCTTGATGAAAACCAGCCAGAGCCCAGAATTGAACCCAAACGAACATCTCTTTAGAGACCTGAAAATAGCTAAGTAGCAACGCTCCCCATCCAACCTGACAGAGCTTGAGAGGATCTGCAAAGAAGAATGGGAGAAACTCCCAAAATACAGGTGTTCCAAGCTTGTTGCGTCATAACCAAGAAGACTTGAAGCTGTTATCGCTGCCAAAGGTGCTTCAACAAAGTACTGAGTAACGGGTCTGAATACTTATGTAAATGTGATATAAGTTTTTTATTATTAATTCATTTGCAAAATTAAAAAAAAATTTTTTTTGCTTTGTCCTCATTGGGTTTTGTATTAAGATTGATGAGAGAAAAACGCTATTTAATCCATTTTAGAATAAAGCTGTAACGTAACAATATGTGGAAAAGGTCAAGGGGTCTGAATACTTTCCAAATGCACTGTATATATACACCCAGTGAAGGCAAAGAACCTTGAGGGTTCTATGTACCCCAGAGTGTAATGGGGATTTTAGAAAACAACAGCTAACATTTCAATCTTTGAAATGACAGCTAACATTCCCTTTTAATTTGTTTCAGCTGTTTTGCATTGACATTTATATTAATGATGCTTCTGTATAATTTTGCCTGGTCAGAAGAATGTCTGTGCTGTTGCAAACTAAATGCTAGCCAGATGCAAGAGGAAATCATGTTTAATAAAAGCATACAGTCTTAGATAAAAAAGTTCTATAAAGAATCTTTTGATCAATTCAAAATATAACTGCCATTCAAAAACCACCTGCCATTCAAAGTCAAAGTCAAAGTCAAAGTCGAGCTTGACCACACAAGAGGACGCTGGTTAAACCAACTTGCAAGTAGCCTACCAATAAAGACATTATTTTTCAATGTATTAAGGTAAGCAACGTTGATTATTTAATTCAAATATATGTAGCAAACTAACTTAGCCAGCTAAAGAGAAAACGTTACGCTACTTTAAATTTGCCACTTTACAAGCTAGCCAGCTAACTCTTTCAAATAAAACATTTTTATTGTGGGATATGCCAAACAGAGCTACAGACCCAGCCTGACATTGGCTTTGAACCTTTTCTACTGGCTATGAACCAGTTATACTGTTCGCAATGAGGCGGTTTTAGGAAGCCAAGTGTGTGCAGCTCACCCTGCACTATCAGCTTAAAGATAAATATCACTCGTCTACCTCTGATAAGCCTCCCAGTAAAGCAATAAAAACAATGAAGAATCCCAGAAGTGCTAAATATAGCCAGCATGAACAAGGTCCATGAAATCAAAAACTTGCTAGTAACAGAAAACATTCATATCTTGACAATCTCTGAAACTCACTTAGATAATACCTTTGACGATACAGTAGTAGAAATACATGGTGATAACATCTATAGGAAAGGCAGAAAGCTATATTTTCTGGGTGACCTAAATATCAAGATACCCACTGCTTCAAACTGTAACTAGTGCCTGCAACCTGTTTCAGGTTATCAGTCAACCTACCAAGGTACTTACAAACATCTTTACTAATGCTGCTGTAAAGTATCCAAACTTGGCTCCATCATTCATTGAATCAGATGGCTGATGATTTTTTCATTGGTAAAATTAGTAAACTTAGACATGACATGCCAGCAACAAACGTACGATATTGCCACTCCTATTTTCCATCTCTTCAATCTAAGCCTACAGGAAAGTGTGTGCCCTCAGGCCTGGAGGGAAGCAAAAGCCATTCCGCTACCCAAAAATAGCAAAGCACTGTTTACTGGCTCAAACAGCTGACCAATCAGCCTGTTACCAATCCTCAGTAAACTTTATGATAAAACAGTCTTTGATCAGATACAAAGCTATTTATTATTGGAGCCAAAGCACAGAGAGAGAATCTGGCCGCACATTTTAAATCAAGGGCAATAAAGATAAAACGCCAGGTAAAAAACCTAGGTGTCATTTTAGATTCTGAACTCAATTACAAATCAAACATTAGGAATGTGACAAAAATAGCTTTTTACCATCTGAGGAACATTGCCAAAGTGCAGCCGTTTCTATCTCAGGCTGATTCAGAGAGAGTCATCCATGCTTTTATTACAAGCAGGTTTGATTACTATTGACAAAGACCAGACGGAAAGCAGACATTACAGTCTCTGCACTGGCTGCCTGTGACATTATGAATACATTTTAAGATTATTCTATTGGTTTTTAAATCAATCCACGATTGTGCACCCAGTAGGTCCCTCAGATCTTCTGGCACTGGCCTTTTAACTATCCCAAAGCCTAGGACCAAGAGCCATGGAGGCAGCCATCGTTACTATGCCCCCAGCCTCTGGAATAGCCTGCCAGAGAACATGACGGGGGCTGAAACTGTGGACCTTAAAACACACCTTTTTAGATTTTCTTTTCCTTAGGGTGATTTTGTAGTTGTTCAGTTTTTGTTATTATTTAGTTTTTTTATCCTCATGTTTGTTGTGTAGTTTTTAATTTCATAGTTTCATGTTTTTTTCCTGTGAAGCGCATTATGTTGCATTCATGTCTGAAATGTGCTATATAAATAAAGCTCCATTTGATTTGATTCACAGTAAACTAATTAACAACAGATCTTCAACACGTTCATAGCCAAGGGCATTCAACATGTACGGCACTTACACAAATGACTGATGATTGGCTGAGAGAAATTGATCATAAAAAGTTGGGGCTGTTTTGTTAGACTTCAGTGCAGGTTTTGACATTCTAGATCATAATATGCTGAAACTTGTGTGTTATGGCTTTATATCCCTGCTATATGGATCGAGAGTTACCTGTCTAACAGAACACAGAGGTTGTCCTTTAAAAGAAGCCTCTGCAACATAACCCAGGTAGAGTTAAGCCTTCCCCAGGGCAGTTGTCTAGACCCTTTACTTTTTTCAATCTTTACTAATGACCTGCCACTGGCTCAACACTATACATGTCACTGCAACACTTAACAAAGAGCTGCATTCAGTTTCAGAATGGGTGGCGAGAAATACGTTTGTCCTAAATATTTCAAAAACTAAAAGCATTGTATTTGGGGAAAATCATTCACTAAACCCTAAATCGCAACTAAATCTTGTAATGAATAATGTAGAAATGGAGCAAGTTGAGGAGAATAAAGTGCTTGGTGCAGGGCTGACCCCATTTAGTCAACTGGTCGATTGTTCGGTTGACCAAGATTTCTTTAGTCGAGCAGTCACTTTTATAAAAACATTTGGTGCTAAATTAAGCAGCATAATGGGATGGAGAACAATGCGGCGGAGGCACCAGTAGGAGAGACGAGGAAACAGCCCTTACCTAAAGCCCTATTGGGATTGGATAAGTTTTACTGGGGGTGGTCGGGTAATGTCATTATGTGCACAAGCACAAAACACCACATCTGTAATTGTAATTTTAGTGCCTTCCGAATCTTCCATGTCAGTAATTTGTACATGGCAGGAGAGTAATAATTCCAGCCAGAATAACTTACTGTTTTTTAGCGAACTCCAAGGTCCTCTGATAATACTAGTCCCGTACGAATCGACATCCCTGTGTTTTGAGAGAAATGTCGGAGTTTGACATGTGGTGCTCGCGGTTTGATCAAGAAAACAATAACTGATTCGATAAATTGAATGAATGCAGCCCATAGCTTTATATGAATGGCCTACATGTATCAACTTTCACAGTGAATGCTTTTGTTCATATGTTTTGTGGAAATGAATTTAATATTGCCAAAGCATCAGTAAAAAATATTGCGCCTATTTAATGTAACCCTTGCTGTAAATAGATCGCAAAGTAGCATACAACTGACCTAGACCTTCACTTACGCATCCATAGCCATAAAACACATCTCAAGTGCACATCTGAAGGCTGGGGAGCATTTAGGTTGTCTACTGTGGATCGCTAAAATATCCTAATGATTATGATCACACTTCCTCAATTCAAATATTATGGCTACACTATACCAAAGATGGTTTGGTATGTTTAAGAAACTTGGGAACCAAGCTGGAGTTATCAGTGTAGCCGTGTTATCGCCTGGATCTTCACGCCTAGAAAAAAACCCTCCAGGCTTCTGTCATAACTGTCAATTTATTGGGGAAAAATAAGAATTACAGGGGGCAGTTTGGAAAAAGAGTCCCTTCTGAATCATCCTCTGGAATAACGGACATTCTGGGGTAATAATGACATACCCAACATTCTCTAGTAATACTAGTCCCGTGCGATTAAGGGCTTTGAGAAGAGCGCAAACCCCAACTTAGGTCTATAATCAATAGCCTAACAGTTAAATGTGCCTGGCTTTATAAATCATTCATATATATCTACAGAAATAGGACAGATCCTGCTTCTGTTGCCTGTTTGAGTGTTTGATTCATAGCCTACTGATTCCATGAGCACCAAGCCTCATGCAACGGCAAAATGTCGGATAAAGCAATTTCACAGATTTGGCTGTTTTTAATATTTTTATCATTAGAACAGGCTGGTATTACTTACTTATTTAGTGTTTACACTGTTCCAAACAGGCAGAAAAATTATATTGTAAAATAACAGCACCTGTTTGTCACACATAATATGCACACAGCTCTCGCTCCTATACCCTCCTTCATCGTGTTCTCCTTATTGTTATTATTACAATTATTATTATGATCTTATTATTATAATGTTATCATTAGTAGGCTTAGTATAGCAGCCTTGTATAACCACCATCGAGCTGTAGGCCTAAGAGCGCATCCTGTTTAGTCTTAAAACCGTAACTTACTTAGGTCTATATTTCAATACTTATATAGGCTACTGTATCAATCATTCAGTCATTCATTCGTTCATGCCATCACACAGCACAAGATACATTCATGCTTTGAAATGCAATCAAGCATTTTTGTTTTAAAATGAAATAACAAAGGGACCTTTGAATAATTAGCCTGAACAGTCAATAAACCGCAATTCACGAATGCATGCAACTGCTTTTAGTCTACTGTAATAAAATAATTGATATGGTAGAACAGACTCTCTGGTATACTTATTTATTTAATTGTTCGTAAAATTACATTCTTAGCAAAAAAAAATACTGTTTAAGAGTAGTAGCCATAATTCATAAATGGCACCATACAGGGCTCTACATGGAAACATTTAGTTCAGTGTAGAAGATCCTCTAGGGTTCTGATTTGTTTTGCCATATATAAAGCAAGCGATATAACCCTTTTTGGTTCTATAAGGAACCTTTTTTTCTAAGCGTGTAGTGTACAGTGGGCCTAACTAAACTAACTAACTATCTGACTCACCTCCAGATTGTTGTGTCTGTAGTGAACAGTGGGCCTAACTAACTAGCCTAACTAGTCTAACTAACCTAACTAACTGACTCACCTCCAGCTCGTGCTGCATTATGTCGAAGGAGTCGTTGGAGTAGTAGACCTCCTGGATGCTGTTAATGATCTCCTGCTCCGCCTGGGGGTCGATGGGCTGCTCCCTCATCTCCCTCAACTCCTCCTGTGATATCAGAGAGAGAGAGGGCGAGGGGAGTGAGAGGTGGGGTGGGGTGGGGGAGAGAGGTGGTGAGAAAGGGAGAGGGGGTAGAGAGAGAAACATACAGGGAGAGAGAGAGAAATGGATGCATCAGTAAGGTCATTAACACTCCAGCGGGAAACATCGGGCGGTTGCTGGGACACCCTTGTGGGAAGGAAGGAAGCGGGAGCTCTGTGAGAGAAGAAAACTCTCTAGAATATATCTGGGAACCAGCGGAGGATCTGTTGATTTTTCAGAGCTCATCCATTGGGCTGATTAACCTTCACAACACCTATTGCACCACATCTACACCAGAGATATAGAGTCTGGCCGCTAGGCCTATATCACACCCACACCTATATCACACCCACACGCTAGGCCTATATCACATATCACACCCACACCAGAGATATAGGGTCTGACCGCTAGGCCTATATCATACCCACACCAGAGATATAGGGTCTGACCGCTAGGCCTATATCATACCCACACCAGAGATATAGGGTCTGACCACTAGGCCTATATCACACCCACACCAGAGATATAGGGTCTGACAGCTAGGCCTATATCACACCCACACCAGAGATATAGGGTCTGACCACTAGGCCTATATCACACCCACATCAGAGATATAGGGTCTGACCACTAGGCCTATATCACACCCACATCAGAGATATAGGGTCTGACCACTAGGCCTATATCACACCCACATCAGAGATATAGGGTCTGACAGCTAGGCCTATATCACACCCACACCAGAGATATAGGGTCTGACCGCTAGGCCTATATCACACCCACATCAGAGATATAGGGTCTGACCACTAGGCCTATATCACATATCACACCCACACCAGAGATATAGGGTCTGACCGCTAGGCCTATATCACACCCACATCAGAGATATAGGGTCTGACCGCTAGGCCTATAACACACCCACACCAGAGATATAGGGTCTGACCACTAGGCCTATATCACATATCAGACCCACACCAGAGATATAGGGTCTGACCACTAGGCCTATATCACACCCACACCAGAGATATAGGGTCTGACCACTAGGCCTATATCACACCCACACCAGAGATATAGGGTCTGACCGCTAGGCCTATTTCACACCCACACCAGAGATATAAGATCTATTTTCTGATTAAAGAAAATAGCCTCAAAACCATATTTTTAAGTAAAAGTGAGACACTTCAGAGAGGGATGAGTACCACCCGTGTGTGTGTGTTGAATGCATGCTGTGTAGCTCTGCCACATTTTAGGCTGGGTAGAGGAAACACAGCAGGAGCCAACAGAGAGTGTGTGGGTGAGCAGAGCGTAGGAGCTCAGCATCCCTAGTGAGGGGGTGGGTGGGAAATTATGGAGGGAATGAGGGAGGGATAGATAGAGGTTGAATGAGTCATCGCTCGCTGATAAAGAGAGAGAAAAAAACTACAAGGAAAAGACAGACATCCAAATTGACAGGAAGTGAGCTGCGTCTCAGAAAACTCCAGGTCGATAAAGCCCTTCTCTCAACTCTCTCTTTTCCTCCTTCTCTATCTCCCTCTCTTTCTCCCTCTCTCTCTTTAAAAAGGTATATAAGACAACCAAATCAGCCGAACTGAATGACTCATTTAGAGGCTCCACTCTGCTTCAGAGATACAAACACAACCCAAACCTTCCCCCTGAACCCTGTAGAGTAGAGCCTCTTAGAACTCTGCTTCAGAGATACAAACTCAACCCAAACCTTCCCCCTGAACCCTGTAGAGCAGAGCCTCTTAGAACTCTGCTTCAGAGATACAAACTCAACCCAAACCTTCCCCCTGAACCCTGTAGAGCAGAGCCTCTTAGAACACTCACAACCATCATCAAGCTTTGATCACATTTACTTTGATGGGTTAAAACTCCTCCGTCCAAATTAAAAAGTCTCATCATCGTGCAGTTCCTCCTTCTCAATATGGGCAGAAAGGGAAATTAAAAAGCCATTTGCACCGAAAAGTAGGCTGTTTAATGAGCCTTATCAAAGGCTGTTCAAAAGATGAAGTGGTTATTGAATGCAGAGAGCAAATCAAACAGCAGACAAAGGGGTTCCTTTTTTGGTGAGTGTCAGAAGCAACAATACCAGGTGACTAAGTTGGAGAGGAGTGTGTTTGTTTGCGTGCGTTCGATTATTTCCTCAATCAATTCACATTCTACTCAAGCAATAATTATCAAAACAATCTCATTGTCATGATGAGAGCAATTATGAATATTCATTAATCCCTAGCTTAATTGGTCATCATACTGTATGTCCTCATCTGTTCCTGAGCAATGGGTTAACTAGTGTCATCTAATGGGATGTCAAAGAGAATCAGAGGCCATGTTGTGCGCAGTGTTCTGACAACAGAGACTAAGATTGTCCCGCTGACCTATCCATCACAAGCAAAACCCACAATAACAACATCAACTTGATTGGTTTCACCACTTGCAAGGAGGACTATGATAAATAATAACTCAATAAAACACTATTAGCATATTGTACACTGACTTTCTATTCGATTGAATGTCAAAAGACCTAGATAAATGGCTTTTTCAACAACAATAATTTATTCATTTCATAATAATTATTTAGGTTTTCCAGAAGCTTCCCTTGTTTCTTCTAGTCAGTTTGATGTAAATTGTTAAGATGTTCTGTTTCCACACCCCCAAAGTCAAAATTGGCAATAACATAAAAATTAATTTAAGGTTAAGATTGGCATAAAATTAGCATTGTGGTTAAGTTTGTGGTGAAGGTTAGGTTTAAAATCACATTTTAAGAAGATAAAGTGAAGAAATAGGCAGAGGTTTATGACTTTGTGGCTGTGGTAACTACTGAAAACACAGACGTTGAGCTTTGCAGTACACATGATGTCAGAGGGACACCTAGTGGTGGATCAGAGAACTAGCCTACATGGAACTGGGTGCATTCGAATAATCTCTCCTTTCTCCTGAAGTATGCACTTGTTCACTTCCTCTTATGGATTTGAAAGATATGTGGAAACTACCTCTTGCAGATGCCATCACCAATCCAATGCTTTTAGTGAACGAGTGTTCATTTCAGGAGGAAGGAGAGATTATTTGGATGCATATTCAATGAGCTTGAAATAAGTGAATTGTAATCAATGGCAATGCCCGTAGCTTCATGGTACTGTGGAGCTTAGATTAAATATCAGTGAATTATTTGAGTGCCCACAAAAGCATCTCTTAAAATGTGGTAGGGAAGAAAAGTTTTGAGTAAAAAAATAAAATAATAATAATATCAAAGGAATTCTACTATATTGGCTCAGCTGCTTTGTCAGAGAAGTGAGTTGAGTAGGTCATACACGTAAAGGGCCCCAGAAAAGGCAAAAGGCATAAACGTTTCTGAGGGCTACAAAGAGAGACACCCGCAACAATAACACTTATCTGTCAGCGAGAAAGAACTGACCTCCTTTAAAGAAATATGTCTACATCCCAAACAGCACTCTATTCCCTTTGTAGTGCACTAATTTTAAACAGGGCCCATTTGGGACACACAGCCTAATAATAAATAAATAATAATAATAAAAATGTATTTCACCTTCATTTAACCAGGTAGGCTAGTTGAACCTCATTTACAACTACGACCTGGCCAAGATAAAGCAAAGCAGTGCGACACAAACAACAGCACAGAGTTACACATGGAATAAACAAACATACAGTCAATAATACAATAGAAAAAGTGTTATATACAGTGTGTGCAAATGAGGTAGGATAAGGGAGTTAAGGCAATAAATAGGCCATGGTGGCGAAATAATTACAATATATCAATTAAACACTGGAGTGATAGATGTGCAGCAGATGAGTGTGCGAGTAGAGATACTGGGGTGCAAAGGAGCAAAAATAAATAACAGTATGGGGATGAGGTAGTTGGATGGGCTATTTACAGATGGGCTATGTACAGGTGCAGTGATCTGTGAGCTGCTCTGACAGTTGGTGCTTAAAGCTAGTGAGGGAGATATGAGTCTCCAGCTTCAGTGATTTTTGCAGTTTGTTCCAGTCATTGGCAGCAGAGAACTGGAAGGAAAGGCGACCAAAGGAGGAATTGGCTTTGGGGGTGACCAGTGAGATGTACCTGCTGGAGCGCGTGCTACGAATGGGTGCTGCTATGGTGACCATTGAGCGGAGATAAGGCGGGGCTTTACCTAGCAGAGACTGATAAATTACCTGTAGCCAGTGGGTTTGGCGACGAGTATGAAGCGAGGGCCAACCTTTTCGAGAGCTTACAGGTCGCAGTGGTGGGTAGTATATGGGGCTTTGGTGACAAAACGGATGGCACTGTGATAGGCTGCATCCAATTTGCTGAGTAGAGTGTTAGAGGCTATTTTGTAAATTACATCGCCGAAGTCAAGGATCGGTATGATAGTCAGTTTTTACGAGGGTATGTTTGGCAGCATGAGTGAAGGATGCTTTGTTGCGAAATAGGAAGCTGATTCTAGATTTAATTTTGGATTGGAGATGCTTAATGTGAGTCTGGAAGGAGAGTTTACAGTCTAACCAGACACCTAAGTATTTGTAGTTGTCCACATATTCTAAGTCAGAACCGTCCAGAGTAGTGATGCTGGACGGGCGGGCAGGTGTGGGCAGCGATCGGTTGAAGAGCATTTAGTTTTACTTGCATTTAAGAGCAGTTGGAGGCCACGGAAGGAGAGTTGTATGGCATTGAAGCTCATCTGGAGGTTAGTTAACACAGTGTCCAAAGAGGGGCCAGAAGTATACAGAATGGTGTCGTCTGCGTAGAGGTGGATCAGAGAATCACGAGCAGCAAGAGCGACATCATTGATGAATACAGAGAAAAGAGTCGGCCCAAGGATTGAACCCTGTGGCACCCCCATAGAGACTGCCAGAGGTCCGGACAACAGGCCCTCCGATTTGACGCACTGAACTCTATCTGAGAAGTAGTTGGTGAACCAGGCGAGGCAGTCATTTGAGAAACCAAGGCTGTTGAGTCTGCCAATAAGAATGTGGTGATTGACAGAGTCGAAAGTCTTGGCCAGGTCGATGAATACAGCTTTACAGTATTGTCTCTTATCAATGGCGGTTATGATATCGTTTAGGACCTTGAGCGTGGCTGAGGTGCACCCATGACCAGCTCAGAAACCAGATTGCATAGCGGAGAAGGTACCGTGGGAATTGAAATGGTCGGTGATCTGTTTGTTAATTTGTCTTTCGAAGACCTTAGAAAGGCAGGGTAGGATAGTCTAGATCTGAAATCTGAATATATCTGAATAGTCTAGATCTGAAAGCCAGCCTCACTGTGTGAAGGAGTAGGATGAAGATGCCCCTAAACACTGATCTGAGGTCAGTTTTGAAAAGAACAAGCATATGGAGAAAGACAGAATTTGCAGATAACAATCAGTATTGACACTTCCGTTCGTAGACATGTGAAATGACTGTAGCTATCTCTGCCATTGTCATGGCAAATGTCAAGAGAGCAGAAACTGACTAAAACCCAGGCTAGCAAAGCCTTGTAAGGTCACACTAATCCTAAAATGGCCGCCTTCTGACCCACTGCTCCCAGCAGGTACTTGATAAATTAATCTAGATCCGCCCATCGATCATTCTCTGACTTATCTGGGTCTTCATTGGATGACAGCATCCGTCAATCAAACTCAGCAGCACTCCTCTTCCCTAGAGCCAGATGCTACTACACCAGGGGGGAGATTAATGGTTTGATCCACAGCCAAACCAGTTTGAGCTATGTGAATTGTATGGTTTGAACTCCCTAATGTATGCGAATCCCCCCCACATCTTGGTTTGACCCTTTTCTCCAAGAAGCAATGCCAAGTCATACATACTCCCTGGAACAGGTGTATGTGGGTGTAAAGGGGTGGATACTAAAAGATGACCGTGTTTTCCCTCTCTCCTTGAAGCCCAAATGTCAACCAACAAACGGTCTCTGCAAAAGTCAGGGCATGTATACTTATAGCGTGTCACTGAGCAGAGCTGCTGGACCTCCCGCCCTCACCTACCGTCAACCAATCATGTCAATGCGGAGCTATACGGAGTCCTCCGCATTGTTACAACATTTGGGAGGCGCACGGCGATGCAGTACGGAGCTCGATTTGGCCTCTGCATGCTTCCGGAGGCTCCGCAATTGCATCACACCATCCGTATGGCACCGCCGACCACATTTTCAGAACAAGCATAAATTGTCTCATTGCCTTATAAGTGATAATCGGTGTTCAAAGTTCCATTAAGCACTGAAGCAAGAGAGGCAAGCCTATCAACCACCTAACATGCGTGTGTGTGTGTGTGTGTGTGTGTGTGTGTGTGTGTGTGTGTGTGTGTGTGTGTGTGTGTGTGTGTGTGTGTGTGTGTGTGTGTGTGTGTGTGTGTGTGTGTGTGTTTAGGCTGACTAGACTTAGGCTGACTATTTTTCCTAAACAGACAGTCTTTTTGAAGGGATAGCATGGCTCTCTGGGAAACAGACAGCAGATCTCTTTCAGCGCTGCCTTGTTCTACCCTTAAATGAAAGTCAAGGACAAAGATGAAAATAACACTTTTTCAAGCAGTTGATATGGTGTAGTTTTCTTTATGTGCAAACGAAAGGATGGAGAGAGGTGTAGGATTTTCTTTTTTAAATAATCCACTCTAACAACTTCATTAAAATACAAGTAGGGCCTATGGGCCTTGGACAAATGTAGGGCAAATATAGTCCACTATAAACTGAATAGGGTATCATTTGGGGCAGACACTGCCTATGTGTTCAATGTGGTATCATTCACATAGGCTAAACCTTGACAGCCAAAATGGATCTATACCTTTCAGCGGTCGGCAGTCACCGACCCACACAGACAGGAGAAAATAAACTGTGGCAGTTAATAACAGGCTTAGAACAGAGGAAATTAAATGTCTTGTTGAATCAACATCACCCTGTATGGCGGGTAATGGGGTTGGTCCCATTCCAAGTTCTATTCAGCTGGAGCTTACACAGCAAAGTCAAAGGAAAGTGGCTGGTGCGGCTCCTGAAGAGTGACTAACATTATAAACAGGGCACTGTGACATTCTTTGCTTCAAGCAGCGCTCTTGACAAATTGAATTCGAACAAGTGGCTAATGACTGCCCCTCATGGCTAACAGCGACTGATTGTATTTTCTAGGCAATGGCTCACTCTCCCGTCCAAAACGTTGAAATACTGCCTCGGCAGGACAGCTAGCCTATACATTATCCTGATTGCTGTCCTTGACATGAGGACTGTTGTCTGGTGAATGACCAACCTCAATCTTTCTGACACTTGGCTTCTCTGTAGTGTGATGTAGGACAATGATGCAACAAGCCTTGAAGGACTAGAGACATGATAAGGCAGCTCAATGTGAATGTGATATACACCTGAAAGACAGTGGTTACATAAAGCATGTGACTCTTAAAGTGTTTCTTACTTTAGCAAATTGCCTTAAGTCTGCAGGAGACCCTGGCTAAATCTAAGACTGAAATGTAATAGCCTTCCTTTTTTATGTGTTCTCAACCTGAGCTGTTCATTCAAAGGATATGTTGTGACACAGATCAACCTTCATATTGCATGTCATTCAGTCCTCTAGTGCTAGGTTACAGTGACAAATGAAAATGCAAAGAATTACAGATAACCAACAATGATTTAATGTAGAAATGTACAGGAACGTAAACAGTCTATTGGAAGTAACTACCATACTGAGGGAGAGCTATTTCTTTTAGTCAGTAGCTAAAAAACTTAAAACTGTTTCACTTCTGGATAGCTGGGAGTAACACTGTATATTATACATAACTGTACTGTTAGGTGGTTATTGGTTAACAGTAATGCCAACAACTGTCTAAATGCAGTGAAATAGCATCCGAGAGCTCTACTAAATTGAGCTTCATACAAATGGAATTATTATACATCTCTGAAGTGAACTTACCTTGCTTGAGATCCTGAAGTTCTCCATAATGCTGAGGTCTGCCATGCTCTCCTGTGGGCTTGTCAGACCCTGTCAACAAGAACAAGGATGAAGTTGGTATCTTACAGCAGACAGGTTTAGCCAACTGTATACTGTGTGCAGCAATCAATAGACAAAACGCCCCTTGGCTGAAGTCACACTGGTGAGTTAACGACTACAGGTCAACACCACTGACGGTTTCTGAGTACTAGGTGTTTGTGAAGTGTATGCCACAGACTGACACATAGATAGTACTGCATATTATGACTGCACATAAGCTAGCTAGTTATAGGCAACAAGATACAGATACGTATCTCAAGAATGTCTGTAACTGATAGGCCCTGTTATTTATGTAAGCTAGCTAGCTATTAGCAATCTGACAATACCTTGCTGCAAGGCGAGAACTTCCATATCCATTGTTTTCCCCTAAACGTTACTTGCTGCTGGCTAATGATAAACTTCTCAGTCAATAGCCCCCGTGATATGCAACTCTTCAGGGAAGTCAGGAACAAATATACACAGGCAGTTAGGAAAGCTAAGGCTAGCTTTTTCAAACAGAAATTCTCATCCTGCAGTACAAATTCAAAAAAGTTCTGGGACACTGTAAAGTCCATGGAGAATAAGAGCACCTCCTCCCAGCTGACTACTGCTCTGAGGCTAGGAAACACTGTTACCACTGATAAATCCACTATAATTGAGAATTTCAATAAGCATTTCTCTATGGCTGGCCATGCTTTCCACCTGGCTACCCCTACCCCGGTCAACTGCCCGGCACGCTCCACAGCAACCCGCCCTAGCCCCCACCATTTCTCCTTCACCCAAATCCAGATAGCGGATGTTCTGAAAGAGCTGCAAAATCTGGACCCCTACAAATCAGCCGGGCTAGACAATCTGGACCCTCTCTTTCTAAAATGATCTGCCGAAATTGTTGCAACCCCTATTACTAGCCTGTTCAACCTCTCTTTCGTATCGTCTGAAATTCACAAGGATTGGAAAGCTGCTGCAGTCATCCCCCTCTTCAAAGGGGGTGACACTCTAGACCCAAACTGCTACAGACCTATATCTCTTCTACCCTGTCTTTTTAAGGTCTTCGAAAGCCAAGTTAACAAACAGATTAACGACCATTTTGAATCCCACCTTACCTTCTCCGCTATGCAATCTGGTTTCAGAGCTGGTCATGGGTGCACCTCAGCCACGCTCAAGGTCCTAAACGATATCATAACCGCCATCGATAAGAGACATTACTGTGCAGCCGTATTCATCGACCTGGCCAAGGCTTTCGACTCTGTCAATCACCACATTCTTATTGGCAGACTCGACAGCCTTGGTTTCTCAAATGATTGCCTCGCCTGGTTTACCAACTACTTCTCAGATAGAGTTCAGTGTGTCAAATCGGAGGGCCTGTTGTCCAGACCTCTGGCAGTCTCTATGGGGGTGCCACAGGGTTCAATTCTCGGGCCGACTCTTTTCTCTGTATACATCAATGATGTCGCTCTTGCTGCAGGTGATTCTCTGATCCACCTCCAAGCAGACAAAACCATTCTGTATACTTCTGGCCCCTCTTTGGACATTGTGTTAACCTCCAGACGAGCTTCAATGCCATACAACTCTCCTTCCGTGGCCTCCAACTGCTCTTAAATGCAAGTAAAACTAAATGCATGCTATTCAATCGATCACTGCCCGCACCTGCCCACCCGTCCAGCATCACTACTCTGGACGGCTCTGACT
Organism: Brachymystax lenok tsinlingensis; assembly: GCA_030435695.1. Taxonomy (NCBI): domain Eukaryota; kingdom Metazoa; phylum Chordata; class Actinopteri; order Salmoniformes; family Salmonidae; genus Brachymystax; species Brachymystax lenok. The sequence continues at coordinate 28,784,541 of CM059806.1, forward strand.
TAGAATACGTGGAAAACTACAAATACTTAGGCGTCTGGTTAGACTGTAAACTCTCCTTCCAGACTCACATTAAGCATCTCCAATCCAAAATTAAGTCTAGAATCAGCTTCCTATATCGCAACAAAGCATCCTTCACTCATGCTGCCAAAAATACCCTCGTAAAACTGACCATCCTACCGATCCTCGACTTCGGCGATGTTATCTATAAAATAGCCTCCAACACTCTACTCAACAAATGCAGTCTATTACAGTGCCGTCCGTTTTGTCACCAAAGCCCCATACACTACCCACCACTGCGACCTGTACGCTCTCGATGGTTGGCCCTCGCTTCATACTCGTTGTGAAACCCACTGGCTACAGGTAATTTACAAGTCTCTGCTAGGTAAAGCCCTGCCTTATCTCCGCTCACTGGTCACCATAGCAGCACCCACTCGTACCACGCGCTCCAGCAGGTACATCACACTGGTCACCCACAAAGCCAATTCCTCCTTTGGTCGCCTTTCCTTCCAGTTCTCTGCTGCCAATGACTGGAACAAACTGCAAAAATCACTGAAGCTGGAGACTCATATCTGCCTCACTAACTTTAAGCACCAGCTGTCAGAGCAGCTCACAGATCACTGCACCTGTACATAGCCCATCTATCTACCTCATCCCCATACTGTATTTTATTTATTTATTTATCTTGCTCTTTGGCACCCAGTATCTCTACTTGCACATTCATCTTCTGCACATCTATCACTCCAGTGTCTAATTGCTATATTGTAATTACTTCGCCACTATGGCCTATGTATTGCCTTAACTCCCTTATCTTACCTCATTTGCACACACTGTATATAGACTTTTTGTTTTCTTTTTCTACTGTATTATTGACTGTATGTTTTATTTATTCCATGTGTAACTCTGTGCTGTTGTATGTGTCTAATTGCTATGCTTTATATTGGCCAGGTCGCAGTTGCAAATGAGAACTTGTTCTCAACTAGCCTACCTGGTTAAATAAAAGTGAAATAAAAAAATAAAAAATAAAACAAACTCGGCTGTACCTTGCTAGCGAGAAAGCTAGCTAGCTAGCTAACATGCTTCCTCCTTCAATGAGACAGCAATCTATATCTTAACTGGGATCTTGTTCTGTGGTTTAAATAGACCAAGATCATCGTTACCAGGTATATTGTTATCGGATCAGACGGCAGCTGCAGTGAAAGCCATCTACATGGTTAGCATGCTATGGCTGTGCCAGTGCAAGGCGTTTGACAGGCTTCGGGGACTTTGTTCACTTACCTGCCGTGCCGTGCATAAGTGGCTTTGTCTTCTGCATCGTAAAATAACGTTTTGTCCAACAGATAACCGGTTAATTGTAGATGCTAATGCTTTACTATCAACGAATCAGATCCTGCTCTCCGCGAGAGAGAGGCCATGTTAGTTATCTATCACGTTATTATTTATTGCTAGATATGGGAAGTGTAGTTCGATGGGTGCTACAGTGTGACGTTTTTACCTCATGCTGTCAAAAACATTTGTTTATTTTCTATTTCTTGATAGTTTTCCACCAAAAATGTGTGTGAAGTTGTTTATTGAATGCAGTTTCTAACCCACAGGTATAGAACAAATATACATGTAATAAACCCTTTATTAAAGATCAGGCCATTTCCATGTATTAATGGTATATGCTGTACTGTGCCTCCATTCCTGTGGCTACTGCCATTCCTGTGGCTTTCCAAAATTGTAAAGCAGAAGTTTAACTATACAATTTGACTTCAAGGTGTCTCCTGCAACCTCACATGAACACAATAGATAACAGTAGTAGGCTACTTACTGTAAGTGATGTGGTCTTTTGGTTAGGGACAATTGTCATAAGGCCATATATAGGTGTGTGTGTGTGTGTGTGTGTGGTAGTAGCAGCCGTAATGCGGCATGTTGATCATGTAGCCTATCTTCCTACAACTCATTAATTAAATAGGATAGTAATTGAATTGCTACAGGCATGTTTGAAACATCATGGGGTTAATTGAGGGGTTCTTAGAACACATCTCAAGCACCAAATACTACTTGGCCTACCTGGTCCGGTAAAGCCTGGCTTAAAACGACACAATCTAATCTAGTTCCTGCTCCTGCTTAATGACGCTCCTGTATTTCCCTGTCAAATGAAGGTGAGGAGAGGTGCTGCCTCCAGGCACCAGTGTTGTTTGTCATGCAGTTGTATTGAGTGGATCCTCCCGTAAAACATACAGAGACAGATGGACTTCCTAACAGGAGCTGACATCATAAAATACACTCTGAATGCTGAATGCATTTGGTCAATATTACAACAAACTCCCCAGTACTTATTGGGGATAAACTAACACACTTGACACATCTAAAGATGTTCTTGCAGTTGGTCTGCTTTTACCAGAGTCATGAATCTAAATTAAGATTCTCTCTCTCTCCATCTTCCACTTCGCCACTCTCTCTCCCTCTCTCTCTCTTCCTCACACACACACACACTATTCGGGACTAGGAGTCAGCAGGAGCAGATGGAAGGCACAGTGCCTCATGCTGAACCCTCCTTCTGTCACTCCACCTCTCTAACCAGACCACGCCACACCACACCTGTCTAGACCAGATCACACCCGCCAGACCAGGCCTAACCAGACCTGGTCAGACCAGAACAGACCTGATCAAACGAAATAACCTAACCCCTCTGAAATACACACATACAGGTTATGGAGAGGTGCAGGGGGCTGCATACTGGGGGCTAAGTGCCTTGCTCAAGGGCACAGCGGCAGTTAACGTATCTAGGATTTGATATCAGCAACCCTCTGGGTTGCCAGCACACTTCCTGACAGATGTTTCAGATTTGAACTGGCCACCCTCCGGTTGTTGGCTTGCTTCTCTAACCGTTAGACTACCCGACGCCCACCGCAGACCACTAAAGTTATACATTATGGCAGGCAGAAAACTTTTAGCATATAGTATTTAATTATGGAAAGATGCTGCTCTCTTTGAGTCTAATCAAATTGTTATAAATCTTTATTAAAATACAAAAAGCACATATCTGTATCTGGAAACTGTACGATACTTTGCAGACAGGCAACAGCACATCTGCCATTTCAACCTCCGGTGGAGTGTATTTGACAATGTCAAGATAAAAAATGCTACATTCAGAAAGAGAGGACCATCAACCATTTGCATGGAAATAAATAGTACTTACTCAGTAAAACAAAATGTCATTTCTTGAAAAAAAAAAAAAAAAGTAATTGCATGCACTGTAGGATAGATGCTAAAAAATTGTGTTTGACAACACAGCCATCAGACAGTATCTCGCATGCAATGTGATAATTAATTCATCCAAATATACTTGCCCACTTCCAGAGAGAGCTTGAAATAGCACAAGAGAAAAACATATGAGATCTCAAAGAAAACCCTTGTACTTTAAATGTAATAAATACACTATTTGAAAATAGTAAGTAAGACGTGGAAACTGTACCATATGTTCCTGTAGTGTAAATTAATGGCTTAGTAACACAGTCATTCGATCAGATAACAAGTTCACTAGCAGAGATATCTTAGATTCCATTAGATCAATACAGTATATCTCATTCACACATTAAAGCTCTTTGGATTCTTCCATTGATGAATGATGTCCACGGGATTTCAGAGAAGTGATTGGGACTTTGGTTAAGGTATGTACACTTGTCAGGAGGAAAACCTCATTGGAGTTCATATACACAATGTTCACAGACTGGGTCTGTGTCCCAAATGGCACCCTATTCCATATGTAGCCATAGGGCTTTGGTCAAAAATAGTGCATTATACAGAGAATATGGTTCCACTTGGGGACTCAGAAAGAATCTTTAATAATATTCTGGTCTCTAGTTAGGCTTCACACTGCTTCAACAGCAGACTCTGGTTAGCCAACGTGGGAGTTTCAGGGATGTGCTGGATGACATCATAGATGGTGGTATGCAAATCCTGGACAGACTCTAGGTGTGCCAGAGATCTGCTTGATGCCTGGGAAATGAAAACACATTTAGGGACGCTACATGTTATAGCAAACGGAGGGGTGGGAATAGAACCTGGGTCGCACGTGTGAAAGGCAAACATGCTACGCATTCCTCCAATAGGGTTAACCCCTATGGGGGGGGATTGTAACATGGGCTCATTAGCGAGGGTCACTACAATATGAAAGAGGTGTTCCAACAGAAAACTAGGACTTTTGTACCAAGCTGATTGTTGCAAGACATACCTGTGTAGATTCAATTTTCCCAGGTATAGAGACAAACTCATAGATACCAAAGTCTTCAGTTGCATCCTCATGACCTGCAAGTACAATGTAATTAATAGTTTATATCTTCACATGTCAATGTTCTGTTCTCTCTCCACTTACTTCCTGTTTCTTGTTCCTAGTAAACTATTTGATTTAGTACGTGTCACTTTTGGTTTGGGGAAAACCAAATACTGCCCTGAATACTGCCCACAGTTAAATGTATTGAACTCAGTTCACTAAAGCACAGACAAATCCAAATGAAACATGAAGAGATTATTAACCAAGCTAGTGGACAAATATGCCTGCACAAGGCAAACAAGTATGATTACTGTAATTGTTCTATGTTGGTGAAGGTTTTATGAAGAGTATTGTTTGTCTAAGGCTATGTCCACGACACTGCCTAACAGCAGGGTATAAGGTATAAAGTAAACAGTGCATGTGGAGAGAGGGAACTTACCTGAACGGTGTGGGCGCTTCGGTTCTGTCAAAGGTCTGCATGGTAGAGGCAAAGAAACTTGAATTAAACCCATTTACTGGATGTAGGCTACCAAGACAGAGGTCTTTATTCATGTGTAAGCCGTGGTCAGTAATGTTCTTACCTGTTATAGATGTTCATGAGAACTGTAAAAGAAACAGTAGATGTTTTAAGGTGATACTTTTTGCTCTTCATCAATAACAGAAATGATATAGAGTCAGAAGACGTTATTTTCTCCTAGATCCTGTTTCAGTTTGACATAGCATTTGCAGATGATTTACGTTTATTGTACTGTGAACAAACTTAAAAATCTACTGTCTACAGTAGTTGTGTGTGTTCTGTGGTCGCAGTTGCTGCTGTCACCCTGAAACTTATGAAGAGGGCCATAACATCTACCTCTCTTGGGATGATGACAGGTCTTTATGAAGTAGACCAGTAACATACAGCCAGTAATGAACAGACAGGACAGAGTGATGGCAGCCAGAGGAGAGAATGAGTTGCTCTCCTGGACATATCTCTCCTTTCCTACAAAAAAAAGAGAACATCTCTACATTCAGAATAACATTTCAAAACTTTAGACAAGGGCCGATTTACCAGACAGAGATTAAGCCTAGTCCTGGACTAAAAATCTAGCTACTGTATTTTAATAGAGAATTTCTAAATGCTTTTTAGTCATGGACTAGGTGTCACGACTTCAGCCGAAGTTGGTCCCTCTCCTTGTTTGGCGGCTTTCGGCGGTCGATGTCGCCGGTTTTCTAGCTACCGCCGATCTACTTTTAATTTTCAATGTTTTTGTCTTCATTATACACACCTGGTTTCCAATCACTAATTACATGTTCCTTATTTAAACCTCTGTTCCCTCCCCTCCCATGTCTTTGTGATTGATTGTTTGTTATAACTCGGTCCGTCTTTGTGGGCTCGTGAGTTTACCATTGTTATTTTGTATTTTGAGTAAATTACGTTGATTACTCTATTCTGCTGTCCTGCGCCTGACTCTCTACACAGCTACACACAGGACCATTACACTAGGCTTAATCTGTGACTGAGAAACCGTCCCTGCAGGTTGTGTGACTAAATCCTACACTTTTGAGAATAGTCCAAACTAAGAGTAAACTTGTCAATTCAGACTTGGTGGACAGTTAGTACGTTTAGTTTGTTCATAACATTTTTAGATACTTCTCAATAGATTATATTTTCAACAATGTCACTTGCTATCCAGTAGCCAAGATTGTGTGTATGTTTGCCCATTTGTAGATTGAAACCATCCAACACAGAAACTCCACACATGCAGTAAAACGTGGTCAACAATGAGACCAGCTGTTAATTTTCTCTGTTTACTCTCCCATGGAGCCAGTGGACTTTTACACATAGCAACTGAGAAGAAATAGAATATTTATGATTCACCGTGTGTAGATTGAATTACCTGGTTCTGTTCTAAAGGTACCTTTACGATGGACTATCTGCAAGCAAGGCTACTGCTCACATTTAGAAAAGGTTATAGTATATACACCATTTAGGTTTCAAATGTCGGTCAAATTTGGCCCTCTGACATTACGCCTCATCTTCCCCTCTTCGTCGTCTTTACCTTGGTACCTTATGGCATGATAAGGTGCACAGTGGGTAACCAGACCTGATGCCCAGTCCCACCTACGCTACTTCAGCACTCCAGGCCAGTGTGTGTGTCTGTGTATGTGTATGTGTGTGTGTGTTCCCAGTCCCTCTTTTGTTCCCTCCAGCACCCCAGGACAGCAGCACAGCTCTTCCCACCTGTCCCCAGGCTGGCCACCACCAAGGTGAACTGGGTCTCGTCCTGCTTCTGGGTCACATTGTTGAAGGCCCTGCACAGGAACTCCTCGGCCTGGGCCAGCTTGTATGAGGTGACCTCCAGGCGCAGTCCCACAGTGATGACCTCAGTGGCGTTGTTGGCCTTAGAGATCCACATACAGCTGTTGGGAGGGTTGGAGTCAGCCTGACAGTCGAAGAACACCAGCTCACCAGGGTTCACTGTGAAGACCTCCCCGGTCCTCAGGCCATGGTCAGACTTTACAGCCAGGTTGTAAGGGCCATCTGGAAGATGTCAGAGGGGTTCATATTGTCACAAACACTATGATCAACTTCAAACTCTATTGGGACTGTGGTAAGACCAGAAGCCTTTGGCAGCTAAGATAAATTGTTTTATCATCAATAATTCAGAATCTTATTAACTGAGCAAGCATGTTGTCCTATTGTAAGGCTGCTTTTGGCTCTTCGCCACTAAAATTCAAAAGGCCCTCGCACATCTGAGCTATCTTTGTTTCAGGTGCGTGGTAACAGTTGATAAAAAAAAAAAGAAACCCACACACTGCTCTTGCTAGTATCACTGCTCTTTATTAAGCTTTACGCCACTACACATCAGGTTACAAGACAGAGTAGTTTCACTGCTACAGGGACTAGTGGTAGTCCAGGTCTTCTCACGTCCTTTAGCCGAACGGGTGGCAATTACTGTATTTTGATTTATTGTTGTCATCAGTGTCAGTCTGAAGCAACGCCATATGGCCACTCAAACATTCAGGTTCTAGCGAAGGAGTTTTGCCATTGTGAAATGGCCGTCGTATATTGAAAACAAAGCTGACATTAGAGCGGTGTGCCTCAGTTGCTAGGATATGCTACTAGTCACTGTGGTCATCACATTAGCTTGCACATGGAGTTTGTTGATATGAAACCAAACTGGACGTATTAGACGGGGGCCTATAATGACCTCATATCCTCAAAAATGACAATGACGATGTAATACTGAAATGGCTTAGGGAAGTGCTTCTCAAAGTCGGGCCTAGGGATCATTGGGGTCCTCCTTAGTAAGATGAAGAATAACCATGTATCAACAAAATATATTATCTGTAATTATCTTCTCTCAGTTTCTGCCCGTCTCTGAGTTGTCAGCAGCCATCAGCCATCAGCGTAACAGAATCATTTATATAACTGTTGATAAAAATACACAATTAACTCTACCTGTATGAGCAATAATGTACAAGGTAGTCATGTAATGTGATATTACAGCTACATGGGTGTTAAATTAGATGTTATGGCAAAGAGGTCCCATCTAATGAATCCCTTTCCTCTGACTGCATCTACAAATACAACCATTACCAACTGCATTTATCATAATTGAACTGCATTGGCCTACTGCAACATTTGTTGTCTTGTTGGAAGATAACATTTTCAACTGTAGGACATGCTAATGTCCAAACATATTATATGTCAACAATCTTCAACCCTGCCAGGACCAGCCTGGTTTCATTAACCCAACAGCGTCACGATAGCGATACTGCAATGAAAGTTTCGCCACAGAACAGTGGACCTCTGTCAGACATGCAAATGTCATATTTGTACAGTGTGTGCCCAGGGCTGGTCTGGATTTACATACTGAGATTACTCATAGAAGGCCAGGAGGATGTAAAGTCTTTACACTTCTTTAAAATGGGGAAAATACTGTACAAGTAAAGTTGTTAATTTCGATCCCCAACCAACATGGGTGTGCTGTCTTAGACAGACCAACATGGGTGTGCTGTCTTAGACAGACCAACATGGGTGTGCTGTCTTAGACAGACCAACATGGGTGTGCTGTCTTAGACAGACCAACATGGGTGTGCTGTTTTCGGCAGACCTACAGTACTTACAGAATACATTAAGGTCCAGGGTGTGGCTCTGTCTCTGGCTGATGTGGTTCCTGGCCAGGCAGCGGTACTGTCCAATGTCCTTCTTCCTCACAGGGCTTATCACCAGAGTAGAGTTATCCTGGGAGAACTGATAGCAATCACTAGCATCTAGGGGCATGTTGTTCCTCAGCCACTGGTACTGGACCCTGGTCCCGTTCTCCACCAAGCAGGTCCACGTCACGTTGTCCTTGTCCTCAACGACTGTAGAAGATGGGGTCTTCTGGATAACAGGAGTGGACACAGGTACTGGAGAAGGGGAGAGATAGAACAGTGAGAATACTGATGATGAAGGGAACAGTATTGTAATGCAGTCCGTTAAACAATTTACAGGAAAGGTCTGTAAGTCTTTCGAAGTACATGGGAATTGGATTGATGCAGCCAGGCCGAAATGTTCCATACATGCAATATTCCACAATGATCTGCCTATGTACACAACATATAAGATGTATAGCTCGTCAATCAATGACGTAAAAATAGAGATTAACATAAGATTCCCTGGTGTCCACCACCAACTCACCATCTACGGTGACATGGATGGTCCTCTCGACCCTGACGAGCTCCTGTCTCTGGAGGAAGTGGATGTCCAGGTCCAGGTGATAGTCCCCTTCTGCCGCCTCGTCCAGCCTGGGGATCAGGAGAGAGGTGTTGGGGGGCTGGAAAAAGAAGCGGTTCCTTTGTCTCATCGTTGCCACCATGATGGCTGAATGGTTGTGGAAGGTCACCAGGAGGGTTTTGGGGCCCCCCGGCCGAGTCTGGTACCAGCTGCCCTGGATCTCAACATCCTCATTTTGGAAGTGAGTCTCCACGGAGAGGAGGAGGGACTTCCCTTTGACGCCATTGAGCACAGACGGAACGTGGACAAACTCTGAGTTTACTTCTGAGGAGGGAGGGAAGGAAGGGGTGAGAGAGAGCAATATAGAGGGAAGGAAAGGGTGAGAGAGCATTATAGAGGTGGTAAGGAAGGGGTGAGAGAGAGCATTATAGAGGAGGGAAGGAAAGGGTGAGAGAGAGCATTATAGAGGTGGTAAGGAAGGGGTGAGAGAGAGCATTATAGAGGAGGTAAGGGAGGGGTGAGAGAGAGCATTATAGAGGAGGTAAGGGAGGGATGAGAGAGAGCATTATAGAGGAGGTAAGGAAAGGGTGAGAGAGAGCATTATAGAGGAGGGAAGGAAAGGGTGAGAGAGAGCATTATAGAGGAGGGAAGGAAAGGGTGAGAGAGAGCATTATAGAGGTGGTAAGGGAGGGGTGAGAGAGAGCATTATAGAGGAGGTAAGGGAGGGGTGAGAGAGAGCATTATAGAGGAGGTAAGGAAAGGGTGAAAGAGAATATTATAGAGGGAAGAAGCGAGAGAATGAGCTATAGAGAGAGAAAGAGATTAACAGAGGGTGGACTCTATCACACTGATAACAAATGCAAAGATTCCAGTGTGTGTACCTCTTCATGTGTTGGGCCATTGTGTTTTCTACCTTAGAGCCTGCAATGTTTCTCATTAGATGTACATAGTGGTATATGTTTCTGGGGGGAGAGTTGTGTAAACATGTCACACACGAAGGTGCTGGTACATACAAAACAGGCACAATATTGGCCCTCATAAAGTATCTCAGAGTAAGAGTGCTGATCTAGGATCAGTTTTGCCTTTTCGATCATAATGAATAAGATTATACGGACAGGAGGATCCTAGCTCAGCACCCCTGCTCCCAGATTCTTCATGAAGAAGGGCCCTGATCTTTTAATTGACATGAAAAGTAAAGATGGCAGTCTACGTCTCTTCATGCTGCGCTTCATAGAGCAGAAAGAATAAGTTAGACTGAGATACGTTTACATGATTGACACATCTGTGGCATGCTATCCTTCTATTTACTTTATCCAGAACTCTGTCCTGAAACTGAGGTAAGCAAATATTAACCCAATTCTTAGAGCCAATGACAAGCCTTGTGTCTTGTTACTACTAACTGGTATTAAAGCAAACATCTTTAAGCTGTATGATGTAGCCGTTGAATATTGTACACTTTGCTCTGTTTACGTTACGGTAGCAAGCAGTTCCCACACTGATAACTGACAGAAAAACACCTTTGAGTTACAACATCCAATAGAAAATGGACTCTGTTTATGAACTGACATTAGGTATGGTTGTCTTCACCTTTTGTTTGTTATTTTGAGAAAGAAAGACAAAGTTTTGCTGCTATTTTGCCAATGGCAGGGTTGGGTTTCTACGATAAGGGTGATGTCATAAGTGTGTTGTTGCCAGCTCAGATTATGCAGCAGCAGACAGGTAGCTAGGCGGTATACAGGTAAATACACCCCCCCCTTCCTTCCTTCTCTTTCCCCACCTCCCTTTCCCTCAGTCTCCCCGCTCCCCTATCACTTTCTCTCCCTTTCTGTTTTTATGCCCCATCTTTATTCCCCCTCCCTTGCTGTCTCTTTCTCTCCTCCCTCTTTCTTTCTGTAAATCAACCAATCCTCCATCGCTAACACAATGGAAAGGTCAATTGCTTTATTGTCTAAATGTTGAAAGTGTGCGGGTGACAAATAGAAACAAAATGGTGTCGTTTGATGCCATGTGGTGTAGAGTGATCCGGGCGCTGGAGATGGGGGTGTGAGCAGGTGGGTCTGGGCAGATGTGATGTCATTGATGTTTGTGTGCTTCTGTATGCTGTCGTATGTATGTGTATGTTTTGTAAAAAATATATATTGTACCAGTTTTGGGGGGGGGAATCCAACTTGTTGTAGCTAACGTTAGCTGGGTGGCTAGGTGGCTAACATTAGCTCTGGGGGTTAGGAGTTAGGTTAAAGGGTTAAGGTTAAGATTTGGAGTTAGGTTAAAGAGTTGAGGTTAGGGGAAGGGTTAACTAACATGCTAAGTAGTTGCAAAGTAGCTCAAAAGTAGCTAATAGCTAAAATGCTAAAGTCCATGATGAGATTTGAACACACAATCTTTGGGTTGCTAGACATTCACATTATACGCCTGATCAACCACCCTCCTTTCATTTTTTACTTAAAACTAACCTATCTTATGTAACCATACCAAATCATTCAAACATTGGCACATTTTAAGATTTGATGACAGTGTCGGTAATGTGTTTTCGGACCCTCCCTTGGTCGTATTCTCGCGGGGCAGAAATCTCAGAGATCAATTGGTTTACCACCACATTTACTCTGATTTAACACCACAAAATACCGCTGCACAATGTCTTCTTGTGCCTCTACCGGATCAAAATTGCAAGTGTAATGGCTGTTCTCAATGCAATGGCACTTACAAATGTAGATCCCTCAAACACCTCCAAACAGGGAACCTGATCTCGATCAAAGGTGTTATCACGTTGTCACGATCCTCGGAAGGGACACACCAAGGCGCAGCGAGGTATACATGTTTATTTAACAACATAACTGGGACAAAAGTAACAGAACGCAACGAAGATTGTGACGCTGAACATAACATGTGAACTAACCAAGCTATGTACAAACAATAACCCACAAACCTATACGAAAACCCCAAACATATATATGGTTCCCAATTAGAGACAACGACACACAGCTGCCTCTAATTGGGAACCATTACCCCAACATAGAAATATAACACCTAGAACATAAAAACCCCTACACCAAAAACAAAACTAATCACACCAGCCTGTCTTCTCAGGCCTGGACGTGACACACGTGCTCCACTAAGGCAGTTATTTATCTTATAACTTATCCTTGTGGTAAAACTTATGTGAGCAAAATGAAGCACGAACTTAAAGTAAGAATCTCTGAACATCGTAGCACCATTAGGTGCAAAAACTCGACGTGCCCAGTTGCTTTTGGAAACAAACCACTCTATTGTCCCTTCGCTATATCGGCATCGAACACTTCACCCTCCCTAGGAAAGGGAGTGACCTCAACAATTTATTGTTAACGCGAGAGGCCGCCTGGATCTTTAATTTAAAGACCCTTGCGCCCTTCGGTCTCAACGTAGACTTTTATCTGAAGCTATTCTTGTGATTATTGTGTTTTTGCCATCCATTGTAAATGATGTTGGTAGGCCAATGTAGCCACATTTTATTTATGATCAGTTGTCAGTTGATCAGTTGTCATGTTATCCATTCATGATTGTTTATATGTTCTATATGTCTGTAAATCAACCAATGAAATCAAGCCACAGCCGGCCATGATTACAGACATCTGTGCGTGTCCTTTCAAACTATATAAACTAGTGACCCACAGTGTTTGTTATTATACAAAATGTATATAAAATGATTGCATCTGAGCTCCTAGAGTGTGCGGCTCTCCTTTTCTTTTTCAACCATACCTAACGTAACATATACTGATTTGAGTGTCCCGGATTTATGTTTACTACAGTATGTTACGTCTAGTCGATGAGACCAGACTGGTTGAATAAGCAGAACAAGAGTGTGCTGAACTCACTGCTGCCACTGTTTTCTCTAACCAAGCCCGGGATTGTTGGGGTAAAAGTAAGCCAGAACAGTCCTTTACGCCATCCCGGAAAAATAAATAGTGGGGTATACGCCGTAATGGTAAAATGTGAGCCTATCACAATAATGAACACAAAATGCCTGGAAAACTATACGGTATTACACCATCATTTAACATTACCGCATGTCAGGTGGATGAAACATTTGCAAACCGGTTGGCATAAGCTCCAAATTGCGTTGTGGTTTGATCAGAACAGTTACATTTTGCCAAGGCGGAGATGAGTGGCCGAGACCGAGACGCACACGGAAAGCAGTGGAAGCATAAATTCAGGCTACAGGGGTAAGGCCTACACATTAAGGTGTTTAGTAACAGATGTCTCTCTCCATTCATCAAATTGCGGGTGCATAGTGCACTGTTTGGATGCTGGAATAATTTGTTGAGTGGACGAACGTGAGCCCATAGCCTAGCATTAATGAAGCGATTGAAGTGATTGTTAGACAATCAGATGAAAACATAATGACTGGTTGTGTTTATGCCACATTAAAAGGTGATATGACCAATCTTTACTAGGCCTAGTCTACTAGGCCCACAGAGATCATGTGAAATGAATAGGGATACAATATGTAATAAAAAAATTATGTTACACCTAGGCTATAAAAACAAAATGTTTGGGTGTCCCGTACCAGTAAGACATCTACTTTCACCACCATAAGAGACAGTGGCGATTACTGAGGCAATGGGCTCTGAGGAGGTGAGGGGATGTATTCACTGACACACACTCCACCCGTTGACACCTCTGTTTGGATCCCAAACCATTGGCCAGCTGAATGCTGCTGGTACACCACCATCAAGTGTCCCCTTCCCCCTTCATTACACAAACAAGACCTTTCAAGTGAAGTTAATTTCACTGGGCAAGTCAGTTAAGACTTGTATTTACAATAACAGCCTAGAAACAGTGGGTTAACTGCCTTGTTCAGGGGCAGAACAACAGATATTTACCTTGTCAGCTCAGGGATTTGATCTAGCAACCTTTCGATTACTGGCCCAACCCTCTAACCACTAGGCTACCTGCCGCCCCTAATCACATTAACACAGTCTCTGAAGTGAGTTCTATTGTTGTGTTAGGGCATCAGGAGGTGGGCTTATCTGGTCATGTGACATTGGTTGGATATCTGTTATCATCAGCAGGGACGGACTGGCCATAGGGAAATTCTGGCAAATGCTAGATGGACTGAACCATCTAACAAATGTGCCAGTGTGGAGGACTTGAGGAAAGAAATGGGCCAGTTTGATAGAAAAGCCAGGGTCGATTTCTGTTCCCATTCCATCCCTGATGGGCCAGTTTGATAGAAAAGTCAGGGTCGATTTCGGGTTCCCAGTCCGTCCCTGATGGGCCAGTTTGATAGAAAAGCCAGGGTCGATTTCTGTTCCCAGTCCGTCCCTGATTGGCCAGTTTGATAGAGAAGCCAGGGTCGATTTCTGTTCCCAGTCTGTCCCTGATGGGCCAGTTTGATAGAAAAGCCAGGGTCGATTTCTGTTCCCACCCTGATTAGACAGACTCCAAGCTGAGTCAGCAGAGGCCTGGTTGATGAACTCTTTCCAGTGTGTCCTTCCTGACTCTTCTGCTTACTACAGAAATGCTAAAATCCCCCTCATTATGTCCATAAAAGTCAAACCAAAAAACACGTATGAACACATGAAATCGGATAATAAATATTGGTAGCTACTGCAATCTAACATACCTACGTAGTAACGACTTAGTCAACCACCATAGAATCATCGTGGACCAACATGGACATCACTGCTAGGCATTAACACACACATGCATAGGGGTATCGCTGTCCTATACACTATGATTAAAGAAGTACCATTCTATTATGCGCGTGATAACTGATCAAATCAAATACATTCTAATGGCTCGATTATGATCCAACTAATGAAAGATAATTTGCAATGTTGATGTTGATGTGGGACCATATTTCAACGCTTTGGTTACACTCGCAAAACATTTCATGAATTTCTCCTGAAATGAAATTCAATTAACATGTACATTTCTTCCTCTTACCTGAGAGAGTAAGTAGTGCAGTGTAGAAACACAGAGCGACAAAGGTCCTTCTTCCAGGAGCCTCCATTGGTGCATCCTATATCCTCTGAGGAGTTGTCCGCTCTGGCTTGAGACTGTGACAGTAAGGGAGGGAGGTGGGAAGGAGGGGAACTGAACTGGTGGTGACAACATTTGCCAGGGAAATAAGAGGAGCCAGCCAGCAGCCCATGCCCCTCCCAATGTTACTCGAGTGGGAGAGGTAAGCTACACCTGGCATGCACAGGAACAACATGGCCGCCACCCCTTGTGCCTGGTCATGGCTGGACATGAAACAGCTTATGTCAAATGTTTAGCATTTTAGCTAACATTTGACATAAGCCTTAACTACCTCTCCTAAACTGCTACGTTCATTCTGCTAACCTGCTGCATCAGTTCTACTAAAAACCTGTAACGAAAAGTCAATTCTGACATAAGCTGTATACTATCTAGTCAAAATGTAATGTAAATGTATCCTTGTGCCCGCATTTCACTAAGCCTGAGGGTCACAGGCACAAACATACATTTACATTACATTTTGGTCATTTAGCAGTCACTCTTATCTAGCACAACATGTAGTAAGGCAGGTGAGACAAACATATACTACAGTCATTGCAAGTGAAACCTTCCATAAAAAAAGCAGCTGTTAGCGAAATCCATGCTATTAAATTACAAATGTGAGTGTTAGTTTAGATATGGGCTTAGCGACACAGAGAGAGAGAGGTATTCATGTAATGGAATATAGAGGGTAGCTAAAGGTTGAGCATGTCATTTAGATGGTAAAGACATGTCAATGTAGACAAGGGCAGGACAATGCAGGAAGATGATGAAAAAGAAGTGTTTACAGCCAGCAGACACACTGTCACAGGCAGACTCATAGGCAGTCACATTCATACTCTCTGAAATATCAAATGAGCAACATATATATAGAGAGAGAGAGATAATAATTGTATCTGTATTTCACACAGTTGAACTGTGCAATACTGTTTCTTGTTACACTTACGGTAACTCCACGACTAAAACAGGCAAATCGTTTCCTGCATGGTCATTCTAAAAGGTTTTAGTGCAGATCTCCATATCATGAAAAAGGACATTGTTTACAGACAGACAGTGTCAACGTGTTTCACTGTGGAGTCGCTGAGTGATAGCACGATTGTGACAACTGAATGTAGTGAAGTGAATGTGGTGAAACGTTTGAAGATCGCATGACCATCACCATGATGAAATGTGGAGCAACAGAAAAACAATGAAACAACTCATTCACTGATGTAGCTATACTATCTATTTACATACATATTATAAGTTAATTCATGAAGACCCAAAATGGATATCTAAGCTACAATTAAAAAGAAACCATCCCAGTGTAAATGCTAGCTGACCCACTTTGCAGCTCAGAATGTTCTGTAAGCATTAATAATATGTATGGATGAATGCCCTATTCTATTCGAATCAAATCAAACTTAATTTATATAGCACATTTGTTACAGAGGATGCATTTTAAGTGCTTAACAAATAAAACACAACTCCCTACTAAGGTAGGTAAGAAAGCACCCCCCTTCGCACCCCTGCTAACCCCGACTCCTTTCCCCCTCTTCCCAAAAAAGAACATACAATAAACATACATAATGCCTTTGGTGAACTGACACTGGCACTTGACTCTTCTGACTTTGCTGATAGATACTTTATTGAGGAAAAATGTACTTACTATGACTGTGATGTGTGGTTGTCCCACCTAGCTCTCTAAAGATGAATGCACTAAGTGTAAGTCGCTCTGGATAAGAATAATGTACATTTAAGGCAACCACATATCACAGTAATTGCAAGTAAAATCTTCACAAAGAAAAGCAGCTATCAACTAAATCAGTGCTAGCAAAAGACAAATGTGAATGATGGGCTTAGATACAGGCTGAGAGACACAGAGAGATATGGATATGAATGTCATGAAAAAGAGAAGATGAAGTCAAGATTGTCATTTAGGGATGCTGTAGTATCATGCTCCTCCCTCTTCGGGTGCTCCTCCCTCTTTCCCCAGTGCGCCTGCAACTTTTGCATGATCCTCTAGATGGACACCTTGTGTGGTTATTCTTCAGCTAAAGTCTTTGAGAGACTGACACTGTGGTTATAGAATCAGAATACAGGTTTGAATTCATATAGAAGCAACTGTATATTGTTTATGTTGATACCACAGGAGTTTGGGGAGGACGGGCTTGTGGTAAAGACTGGAGCGGAATCAGTGGAATGGTATCAAATACATCAAACACATGGTTTCCAGGTCTTTGATGCCGTTCTATTTTCTCTGTTCCAGCCATTATTATGAGCCGTTCTCCCCTCAGCAACCTCCACCGGTTGAAACATTCTCTGCTTTTTCCATCATACCTGAGTGGATAATGTATGAGGATGACTGTTATGACATCCTGAAGAGGTCCAGTAGCTGAATTCACAAAGTGTCTCCTCCCCCATCCAGGTAATCTTATTCATTATCATCTAAATTTAAAGGCAAACCTGATGGTATATCATCACTGCTGCTTGGAGACGCTTTATGAATACGGGCCCAACGTTTGGGTTACGATCACACCCTGAGATCTTGGTCTGTTGTTATCCAATGTTTAGGTTATGATCACACTCTGGGGCCTTGGTCTGTTGTTATCCAATGGTTAGGTTATGATCACACTCTGGGGCCTTGGTCTGTTGTTATCCAATGGTTAGGTTATGATCACACTCTGGGGCCTTGGTCTGTTGTTATCCAATGGTTGGGTTATGATCACACTCTGGGGCCTTGGTCTGTTGTTATCCAATGGTTGGGTTATGATCACACTCTGGTAGCCTTGGTCTGTTGTTATCCAATGGTTAGGTTATGATCACACTCTGAGGCCTTGGTCTGTTGTTATCCAATGGTTGGGTTATGATCACAGTCTGGGGCCTTGGTCTGTTGTTATCCAATGGTTGGGTTATGATCACAGTCTGGGGCCTTGGTCTGTTGTTATCCAATGGTCGGGTTATGATCACAGTCTGGGGCCTTGGTCTGTTGTTATCCAATGGTTGGGTTATGATCACAGTCTGGGGCCTTGGTCTGTTGTTATCCAATGGTTAGGTTATGATCACACTCTCGGGCCTTGGTCTGCCAGTCTTTACTGGAAGGTTTTGTCCCAAATGGGACACTATTCCCTACATCGCACACTACTTTCACCAAAGCCCTATGGGAGCCCTATGGGTCCTGGTCAAAAGTAGTGCACTATATAGGAAATAGGGTGCCATTGGGGATGCAGGCTAAGTGTTTCTTATATGATCTGACTAGGTCTGTCTCACCAAAGGAAACCAAGCTAGGTCTGTCTCACCAAAGGAAACCAAGCTAGGTCTGTCTCACCAAAGGAAACCAAGCTAGGTCTGAGACAGTTAGGGGGAGGTGCCGGGAGGCCCATGGCTGGTGCTTATGGTGCCCTCCTAGTACACATACAAACAGACACACACACATACACACACACGCACACACATACACACACACACACACACACATACAAACAGACACACACACACACATACACACACAGGCACACATATACAGAGAGTTATATACAAACACACACACATACACAGGATTGTGTCGAGAAACAGATCTGGGAAAGGGCACCAAAACATTTCTGCAGCATTTGTAGGTCTGCAAAAACACAATGGCCTCCATCATTCCTAAATGGAAGAAGTTTAGAACTACCAAGACTCTTCCTAGAGCTGGCTGCCTGGCCAAACTAAGGAATCGGGAGAGAAGGGCCTCGGTCAGGGAGGTGACCAAGAACCCGATGGTCACTCTGACAGAGCTCCATAGTTCACCTGTGGAGATGGAAGAACCTTCCAGAAGGACAACCAACTCTGCCGCACTCCACCAATCAGGCCTTTATAGTAGAGTGGCCAGACGGAAGCCACTCTTCAGTAAAAGGCACATGACAGCCCGCTTGGAGTTTTCCAAAAGGCACCTAAAGACTCTCAGACCATGAAAAACAAGATTCTCTGGTCTGATGAAACCAAAATTGAACTTTTAGACCTGAATGCCAAGCGTCACATCTGGAGGAAACCTGGCATCATCCCTACAGTGAAGCAGACTATGTTTCCCATGCCAATAAAGCCCTTAAATTGAATTGAGTTGAATTGACTAGTCAGGATCGAAGGAAAGATAAACAGAGCAAAGTACAGAGAGATCCTTGATGAAAACTAGCTCCAGAGAGCTCAGGACCTCAGACTGGGGCGAAGGTTCACCTTCCGACAGGACAACGACCATAAGCACACAGCCAAGACAACGCAGGAGTGGCTTCGGGACAAGTCTGTGAATGTCCTTGAGAGGCCCAGCCAGAGCCCGGACTTGAACCTGATCTAACATCTCTGGAGTGACCTGAAAATAGCTGTGCAGCGACGCTCCCCATCCAACTTGACAGAGCTTGAGAGGATCTGCAGAGAAGAATGGGAGAAACTCCCCAAGTACACGTGTGCCAAGCTTGTAGAGTCATACCCAAGAAGACTCGAGGCTGTAATCGCTGCCAAAGGTGCTTCAACAAATTACTGAGTAAAGGGTCTGAATACTTATGTAAATTTATTATTACAGTTATAAATTTTTTATAAATTTGCAAACATTTAAATAAAATAACTGTAACGTAACAAAATAGGTGTCTGCTGCCTGCTACACTCTGACTCACTGAGCCAGACTACACTCTGACAGACAGACAGACCTCCAGCTCCAGCTGCAGGCACTCAGCTCCAGGCACAGACGCAGGCAGGCAGCACATAAGCCCACATCAAGGCCACTGAAGGGAGGAAAGAGAGAAAGAGAGACAGACAGAAAGAGAGAAAGAGAGACAGACAGAAAGAGAGAGAAAGATAGTGAGAGAGAAAGAGAGAGCATGAGAGAGAGGGAGAGAGAGAGTGAGAGCGAGAGAGAAAAAGAGAGAGAGAGAGAGGCCCCTGAGCCTTGTGTGGAGGAAGGCAAGGCAAAACCTTGAGGGGTCCTTACAGTGAGATGGGGTGTCAGTGGTGTGCTGCACAGTTCCTCCTGTAAACTAAAGCACACACAAACACAAACACACACACACATTATGTTCTTCTATCCTTGTGGGGACCTGAAGAATTTCCATTCAAAATCCGATTTTCCCTAACCCCTAACCCCAAAATCCAATTTTCCCTAACCCCTAACCCTAGCCCTAGCCCTAACCCTAACCATAACCCCTAACCCTAGCCCTAACTCCTAACCCTAACCCTAACCTTAACCCCTAACCCCTAACACCTAACACCTAACCCCTAACCCTCACCTAAACCTGTAACCCAAACCCAAACCGTAAACCTTTCTCACACTTATGTTGGAGGCTTTCTGTAACAGGATGTCTTGATTTCTTTGACACCCTTAAAATGGCTAAAAGATATCGGAGCAAGCTAAACCCAATGTCTACATAGAGAGATACAGTGGACTTTGTGTGAGACAGAGAGAGGAGTGGAATAGGGAGCGAGAGAGAGGGCGCTCGTGTTTCTATGCTAGAGGAAGGGGGCGGAGATGTCTACATAGCCTCTGAGCGATATCATTGGGCGGCACACTTTCATTCATCAAGAGGTGATTTATAACAGTGGGAAAGAGTTGAGTGCTGGACACACAATGCAAGACACAGCATGTGTATGTGTGTGTGGGCGTGTGCCTGCCTACATGTGAATATCATTCCTCTGCAGCTGTTTAGGGACAAACTTCCGGACCCCTGAAACTTTTAACCACCTAGCGACACTCTCACCTAGCGACACTAGGTTTCCTGCACCTCATAACCAGAATGCGAGACAAAGTAGAGACAAAGTAGAGTCACAATTCAATGGCTCAGACACAAGAGGAATGTGGCAGGGTCTACAGTCAATCACGGACTACAAAAAGAAAACCAGCCCCGTCGCGGACCATGACGTCCTGCTCCCAGACAAACTAAACAACTTCTTTGCTCGCTTTGAGGACAATACAGTGCCACCGACACGGCCCGCTACCAAAACCCGCGGGGCTCACCTTCACCGCAGCCAATGTGGAGAAAAACATTTAAATGTGTTAACCCTCGCAAGGCTGCCGGCCCAGATGGCATCCCCTGGCCGTGTCCTCAGAGCATGCGCGCAGACCAGCTGGCTGGTGTGTTTACGGACATATTCAATCAGTCCCTATCCCAGTCTGCTGTTCCCACATGCTTCAAGAGGGCCACCATTGTTCCTGTTCCCAAGAAAGCTAAGGTGACTGAGCTAAATGACTATCGCCCCGTAGCACTCACTTCCGTCATCATGAAGTGCTTTGAGAGATTAGTCAGGATCATATCACCTCCATCCTGCCAGACACCCTGGACCCACTCCAATTTGCTTACCGTCCCAATAGGTCCACAGACGACGCAATCGCAATCACACTGCATACTGCCCTAACCCATCTGGACAAGAGGAATACTTATGTAAGAATGCTGTTCATCGACTACAGCTCAGCATTTAACACCATAGTTCCCTCCAAGCTCGTCATTAAGCTCGAGACCTGGGTCTCGACTCCAGCCCTGTGCAACTGGGTCCTGGACTTCCTGGACGGGCGGTCCCAGGTGGTGAGGGTAGGAAACAACATCTCCACCCCGCTGATCCTCAACACTGGGGCCCCACAAGGGTGCGCTTCTCAGCCCTCTCCTGTACTCCTGTTTACCCATGACTGCGTGGCCAAACACGCATCCAACTCAATCATCAAGTTTGCTGGCGACACTACAGTGGTAGGCTTGATTACCAACAACTTGACGCAGGCGGCCTACAGAGAGGAGGTGAGGGCCCTCGGAGTGTGGTGTCAGGAAAATAACCTCTCACTCAATGTCAACAAACAAAGGAGATGATCGTGGACTTCAGGAAACAGGAGAGGGAGCACCCTATCCACATCGAGGGGACAGTAGTGGAGAAGGTGGAAAGTTTTAAGTTCCTCGGCGCACACATCACGGACAAACTGAATTGGTCCACCCACAGACAGCGTGGTAAAGAAGGCGCAACAGCGCTCTTCAACCTCAGGAGGCTGAAGAAATTTGGTTTGTCACCAAAATCACTCACAAACTTTTACAGATGCACAATCGAGCATCCTGTCGGGCTGTATCACCGCCTGGTACGCAACTGCTCCGCCCACAACCGTAAGGCTCTCCAGAGGGTAGTGAGGACTGCACAACGCATCACCGGGGTTAAACTACCTGCCCTCCAGGACACCTACACCACCCGATGTCACAGAAAGGCCAAAAAGATCATCAAGGACAACAACCACCCGAGCCACTGCCTGTTCACCCCGCTATCATCCAGAAGGCGAGGTCAGTACAGGTGCATCAAAGCTGGGACCGAGAGACTGAAAAACAGCTTCTACCTCAAGGCCATCAGACTGTTAAACAGCCATCACTAACATTGAGTGGCTGCTGCCAACATACTGACTTAAATCTCTAGCCACTTTATACATAGGATTGGATGTAACAAATGTATCACTAGCCACTTTAAACAATTTTGTATATAATGTTTACGTATCCGACATACTCATATCAAATGTATACACTGTACTCTAAACCATCTACTGTATCTTGCCTATGCCGTTGGTCATCGACTCCAAATCTCTAGCCACTTTAATAATTATAATTGGATGAAATAATGTATCACTAGCCACTTTAAACAATGCCATTTATATAATGTTTACATATCCTACATTACTCATCTCATATATATGTGTATATACTGTACTCCATACCATCTACTGCATCTTGCCTATGCCGGTCAGCCATCGCTCATCCATATATTTATATGTACATACTCGTATTCATTCCTTTACTCTTGTGTGTATAAGGTAGTTGTTGTGAATTTGTTAGATTACTTGTTAGATACTACTGCATGGTCGGAACTAGAAGCACAAGCATTTCGCTACACTCGCATTAACATCTGCTAACCATGTGTATGTGACAAATAAAATTTGATTTGATTTGATTGATTTGATTTGATGCTTAACTAATGTGAACACTAGCATGTTGGTTGTGTGAGAATACATCAGCATTATTCACCTCTCACTCGCACTTGGTGTGTGTGTGTGTGTGTGTGTGTGTGTGTGTGTGTGTGTGTGTGTGTGTGTGTGTGTCTGTGTGCATGCATGTGTGCATGTTTCTTCGTGACTACTGCATAGAGAATACATCAGCATTATTCACCTCTCACTTGCACTTGGTGTGTGTGTGTGTGTGTGTGTGTGTGTGTGTGTGTGTGTGTGTGTGTGTGTGTGTGTGTGTGTGTGTGTGTGTGTGTGTGTGTGTGTGTGTGTGTGTGTGTGTGTGTGTGTGTGAGTGTTAATACAGGGTTAGTGTGCAGCAGCAATGGCGACAAGCCTCGCCCCTTTAACACATTCCACGTTCACTCAGCTATCTTGCCCACGCACTCACCATGTGACCTACGACAGGGCCAATGACAGGAAGTAGAGGATGTCAAATCCTGCTCCCAAATAACTCAGATCCTCTTCTGTTCTGATCCACAGTACTGAACCACAGTCTCAGCTTGATTTTCTCACGTCTAGCACTCCCTCAATACAAAATGTCAGTCAGAAATATGCATAACTACTGCATGACATTAGGACCATGTTGTTTGGTGTAGTGGCCTTTTATGTACAGTCATTTATCATATATTATTAATACATTACACCCTTATCATGATGTCATGGTTTTCCTCCCACACACATTGAGGAATAATCACTTTTCCTGCACTATTACATAGAAATTGTCATCCTAGATCCGCCAACTTATTATAGACTCACAAGTCCGTGCTTTATTTCTTTTGACCTGACTAAAAGGCTGTGAAGGCAGAATGCGGCTCTGAGAGGAGACAGAGGGTGGAGTGAAGGGTTCTGAGAGGAGACAGAGGGTGGAGTGAAGGGTTCTGAGAGGAGACAGAGGGTGGAGTGAAGGGTTCTGAGAGGAGACAGAGGGTGGAGTGAAGGGTTCTGAGAGGAGACAGAGGGTGGAGTGAAGGGTTCTGAGAGGAGACAAGGAATAGAGTGAAGGGTTCTGAGAGGAGACAGAGGGTGGAATGAAGGGTTCTGAGAGGAGACAGAGGGTGGAGTGAAGGGTTCTGAGAGGAGACAGAGGGTGGAGTGAAGGGTTCTGAGAGGAGACAGAGGGTGGAATGAAGGGTTCTGAGAGGAGACAGATGGTGGAGTGAAGGGTTCTGAGAGGAGACAGAGGGTGGAATGAAGGGTTCTGAGAGGAGACAGAGGGTGGAGTGAATGGTTCTAAGAGGAGACAGAGGGTGGAATGAAGGGTTCTGAGAGGAGACAGAGGGTGGAGTGAAGGAGACAGAAACACCTCTACAGTATGTACTCCTGGGTTAAACACCAGTGTTATTAGTCTGGTTTGGCCGGTGCTACACTCCCTACGGTGACAGCAACTCTGGACAGAGACACTACCTAGGACTTTAGCTATTGCCTACCTGAAAAGAAATTACCCAGTCACTCTACTACACATGCACACACACTGATTTGGTGAACGTCTGGCATTGTCCCTGTGCTGGAAATGGACACTGTCAGAAAGAATGAGATAGTTCCCTTTAAAAGACGGATATAAAGAAACAAAACACATTATACAACAGGTGGTGGGCCCCAGCCTTGGTCACCTACATCTCCTTAGAGACACACTCTATCGGAAGGCTGCTGAGAAGATTATGTAACACACACACACTCTGACATGCTCTCTCTCTCTCTCTCTCTCTCTCTCTCTCTCTCTCTCTTTCTCTCTCTCTCTCTCTCTCTCTCTCTCTCTCTCTCTCTCTCTCTCTCTCTCTCTCTCTCTCTCTCTCTCTCTCTCTCTCTCTCTCTCTCTCTCTCTCTCTCTCTCTCTCTCTCTCTCTCTCTCTCTCATTATCTCTCTCTCTCTGTCTCTCCCTATGTCTCTCTCTCATTCTGTATTTCTCTTCCACACACAACCCCTCATCTCATAACCCCCACTGTAGTGAGGTCATCCACCACCAGAAGTGTGAGGCAAAACAGGCTGTGTAAACAGTGGGCCTGTTTCTTGTTGTCTTCCTACATGTGCTGTTACAAGCAAGTCCTTAGTGCAGCCATTTCCCTGTTAATATAGTATAAACATACATAGTATAGTATGCATTCACAGAAACACACACACACACACTTAGGCGCCTCCCCACACACAGTTTATTTGTCTAGCAGATGTTATAGCAGGTGAAGCAAAATGCAAACACACACAATATATGCCCACACACACCCATCCACCCACACACATAGCTCGGGTCTCCCTCACGTGGCTCTCCCCTGGTCTCCTCAGCGGAAAGGGCCCGATAGTGAAAGAAACATGTTGTTGGGAAACACACAGGGGGTCCAGGCCAAGTTTTCACTGCGATGATGTAATGCAAAGAAAGGTTTTCCAGCTATGCAGTGGCCCATACAGATTGGAGCATTAGCCACCCGCCAGACTGAAGGCTACGTCCTCAATGGCACCCTGTTCCCTACATAGTCCATTACACCAATAGGGCTCTGGTCAAAAGGAGTGCACTATATACGGAATAGGGTGCCATTTGGGACCCATCCTGAGACAGCCAGAAGTCATTTGGCTCAGGCCTAACTGCTCTGTCACCAAACTATTCAGCAAGACAAGCCAGATGGGATTGGTTTTGTCTCTACACCCACACAGACATACTGTAGACACACAGACAGATTGACAGACGCATGTACACGCATGAACACACGCACAAACAATACACATTTGCACATATTCAGATGTAGGATCTTAATTTGATCACCCTGTCGCAGGAGAACTTAAAACCTGTAGTGTATTTGAGGTTTAAAAAGGCTTAAGTTTGTAATTTCCACTTTGAAAATATACTTTTCCCTTACAGAAAATGTATAAACTCCTGCAAAAATGTCCATTAATTATAATCACATAATAATTCACATTCCCTGTTCCTTCCCGCACTCCGTAGCCGATGTGAGTAAGACCTTTAAACATTCACAAGGCCGCAGGGCCAGACGGATTACCAGGACGTGACCAACTGTCTTCACTTACATTTTCAACCTGTCCC
The DNA here is from genome assembly GCA_030435695.1 of Brachymystax lenok tsinlingensis. NCBI lineage: Eukaryota > Metazoa > Chordata > Actinopteri > Salmoniformes > Salmonidae > Brachymystax > Brachymystax lenok. The sequence goes on from CM059806.1 coordinate 28,810,502, forward strand.
TGACCCAGTCTGTAATACCAACATGTTTCATGCAGACCACCATAGTCACTGTACCAATAACACCAAGGTAACCTGCCTAAATGACTACCAACCTGTAGCACTCAGGTCTAATGCCATGAAGTGCATTGAAAGGCTGGTCATGGCTCACATCAACACCGTTATCCCAGAAACCCTAGCCCCACTTAATTTGCATACCGCCCAACAGATCCACAGATGACGTAATCTCTATTTCACTCCACACTGCCCTTTCCCATCTGGACAAAAATACTATTCATTGACTACAGCTCAGCGTTTAACACCATAGGGTCCTCAAAGCTCATCACTAAGCTAAGGACCCTGGGACTAAACACCTCCCTCTGCAACTGGATCCTGGACATCCTGACGGGCCGCCCCCAGGTGGTAAGGGTAGGTAACAACATATGTGCCACGCTGATCCTCAACACGGGGGCCCCTCAGGGGTGCGTGCTCAGGCCCCTCCTGTACTCCCTGTTCACCCATGACTGCATGGCCAGGCACGACTCAGAGGGAGTACAGGAGAGGGCTGAGAACGCACCCTTGTGGGGCCCCAGTGTTGAGGATCAGCGGGGGTGGAGATGTTGTTTCCTACCCTCACTACCTGGGGGCGGCCCATCAGGAAGTTCAGGACCCAGGGCGGGGTCGAGACCTAGTGTCTCGAGCTTAATGACAAGTTTGGAGGGTACTATGTTGTTAAATGCTGAGCTGTAGTCGATGAACAGCATTCTTACATAGGTATTCCTCTTGTCCAGATGGGTTAGGGCAGTGTGCAGTGTGATTGCGATTGCGTCGTCTGTGGACCTATTTGGACAGTAAGCAAATTGGAGTGAGTATAGTGTGTCAGGTAGGATGGAGGTGATATGATCCTTGACTAGTCTCTCAAAGCACTTCATGATGACGGAAGTGAGTGCTACGGGGGCGATAGTCATTTAGCTCAGTTACCTTAGCTTTCTTGGGAACAGGAACAATGGTGGCCCTCTTGAAGCATGTGGGAACAGCAGACTGGGATAAGGATTGATTGAATATGTCCGTAAACACACCAGCCAGCTCGTCTGCGCATGCTCTGAGGACACGGCCAGCGATGCCATCTGGGCTGGCAGCCTTGCGAGGGTTAACACGTTTAAATGTTTTACGTTGGCTGCGGTGAAGGAGAGCCCGCAGGTTTTGGTAGCGGGCCGTGTCGGTGGCACTGTATTGTCCTCAAAGCGAGCAAAGAAGTTGCTTAGTTTGTCTGGGAGCAAGAGATCGTGGTCCGCGACGGGGCTGGTTTTCTTTTTGTAGTCCGTGATTGACTGTAGACCCTGCCACATACCTCTCGTGTCTGAGCCGTTGAATTGCGACTATACTTTGTCTCTATACTGACGCTTAGCTTGTTTGATTGCCTTGCGGAGGGAATAGCTACACTGTTTCTATTCGGTCATGTTTCCGGCGGCCTTACGCTGATTAAAAGCAGTGGTTCGTGCTTTCGTTTTGCGCGAATGCTGCCATCTATCCACGGTTTCTGGTTGGGGGAGGTTTTAATAGTCGCTGTGGGTACAACATCACCAATGCACTTGCTAATAAACTCGCTCACCGAATCAGCGTATACATCAATGTTATTGTCCGATGCTATGAGGAACATATCCCAGTCCACGTGATTGAAGCAATCTTGAAGCGTGGAATCAGATTGGTCGGACCAGTGTTGAACAGACCTGAGAACGGGCGCTTCCTGTTTTAGTTTCTGTCTATAGGCTGGGAGCAACAAAATGGAGTCGTGAGGCGGTGTCAGAGGAAGGCCCTAAAAATTGCCAAAGCCTCCAGCCACCCTAGTCATAGACTGTTTTCTCTGCTATCGTACGGTAAACAGTACCGGCACGCTATGTCTAGGTCCAAAAGGTTTCTTAACAGCTTCTACCCCCAAACCATAAGACTAAAATGGCCACCCAGACTATTTGCAACAGTCTTGAAGGATTTCCCACATATGCTGAGCACCTGTTGGCTGCTTTTCCTTCACTCTGCGGTCAAACTCATCCAGAAAAATCTAAATTGGGTTGAGGTTATGTGATTGTGGTGGCCAGGTCATCTGATGCAGCACTCCATCAAACCCTTGAATAAGTAGGTGTCTCCAAACCTTTGACTGGTACTGTACATATTACCTCAATTACCTCGACTAACCTGTGCCCCTTCACATTGACCCTGTACCAGCACCCCCTGTTTATACAGTGCATTCGGAAAGTATTCAGACCCTTTGACTTCATCCACTTTTTGTTACTTTACAGTCTTATTATAAAATGGATTACATTGTTTTCCCCCTCATCAATCTACACACAATACCCCATAATGACAAAGCAAAAAAGGTTTCAGACATTTTTGCAATATTTTTTTTTTTTAAATAGTGAAACATCACATTTACATAAGTATTCAGACCATTTACTCAGTACTTTGTTGAAGCATCATTGGCAGTGATTACAGCCTCGAGTCTTCTTGGGTATGACGCTACAAACTTGACACACCTGTATTTGGGGAGTTTCTCCCATTCTTCTCTGCAGATCCTCTCAAGCTCTGTCAGGTTGGATGTGGAGCGTTGCTGCACGGCTATTTTCAAGTCTCTCCTGAGATGTTTGATCGGGTCCAAGTCCAGACTCTGGCTGGGCCACTCAAGGACATTCAGAGACTTGTCCCGAAGCCACTCCTGTGTTGTCTTGACTTTGTACTTAGGAACGTTGTCCTGTTGGTAGGTGAACCTTTACCTTAGTCTAAGGTTCTGAGCGGTCTGGAGCAGGTTTTCATCAAGGATCTCTCTGTACATTGCTCCGTTCATATTTCCTTCGATCCTGACTAGTCTCCCAGTCCCTGCCGGTGAAAAACATCCCCACAGTATGATGCTGCCACCACCCTGCTTCACCATAGGGATAGTGGCAGGTTTCCTCCAGACGTGACACTTGGCAATCAGGCATAAGAGTTCAATCTTGGTTTCATCAGACCAGAGAATCTTGTTTGTTATGGTCTGAGAGTCTTTAGGTGCCTTTTGGCAAACTCCAAGCGAGCTGTCGTGGCTTTTACTGAGGAGTGGCTTCCGTATGGCCACTCTACCATAAAGCACTGATTGGTGGAGTGCTGCAGAGATGGTTGTTCTTCTGGAAGGTTCTCGCATCTCCACAGAGGAACTCTGGAGTTCTGTCAGAGTAACCATCGGGCTCTTGTTCACCTCCCTGACCAAGGCCCTTCTCCCCTGATTGCTCAGTTTTGGCCGGGCGGCCAGCTCTAGGAAGAGTCTTGGTGGTTCCAAACTTCTTTCATTTCAGAATGATGGAGGCCACTGTATTCTTTGGGACCTTCAATGCTGCAGACATTTTTTGGAACTCTACCCCAGATCTGTGCCTCGACCCAATTCAGTCTCGAACCTCTATGGACAATTCCTTCAACCTCATCGCTTGGTTTTTGCTCTGACATGCACTGTCAACTGTGGGCTTTTCCAAACTATGTCCAATCAATTAAATTTACCACAGGTGGACTCCAATCAAGTTGTAGAAACATCTCAGGGATAATAAATGGAAACAGGATTTAAATGGTCTCATACCAATGGGTCTGAATACTTATCTAAATAAGGTATAATTATGTTTTCTATTTTTCATAAATTTGCAAAAAATACTAAACCTGTTTTCGCTTTGTCATTAAGGGGTATTGTGTGTATGATGAGGGGAAAAATGAATTTAATCCATTTTAGAATGAGGCTATAACATAAAAAATTAAAAAAAGTTAAGGGGTCTGAATACTGTAACGCCCAGTCCCGAGTTTCAGGCTGGAGCGTTTTGGTTTTGTCTTTGTGTAGGGTTTGTTCATTCTAGGTGTCGTATTTCTATGTTGGGTAATGGTTCCCAATTAGAGGCAGCTGTGTGTCGTTGTCTCTAATTGGGAACCATATTTAGGCTAGTAGGTTTCACTCTGGGTTCGTGGGTTGTGTATGTTCATAGCTGTGTTTGTCTGTTCAGTTATGTGTTCATCGATTCTACGTTCTCCGTTCTTTGTTTTGTTCCGTCGTGGTCCCGTTTATAATTAAATATGTATTCTGGCTACATCGCTGCGTCTTGGTCTGTCCCCTCAGAAGTGAAGCGTGACAGAATAACCCACCAAGCGAAGACCAAGCAGCGAGAGACTCGGGAGTGCTGGACCAGGGAGGACCTCATCGGATCTCGCCTGGCACGGAGGTCCGTAAGGCTGCCCCAAGAAACTTTTGGGGGCACGCGAGGAGGTTGGCGGTTCAGGAGGGACTCTGAGCCAACCCCTCGTGCTTTATGGAAGAGCGTTGGGGAGAGCGTCAGAGCGAAGGGAGGCCGTGCTATGCAGTGTTGCGCACGGTTTCCCTATAGGGATTCAGAGGCGGTGCGAGTGATTCTCGCTCCACTCATCAGTCGGGCGAAAAGAAGTGTTCAGCCAATAAGAGTGGTGCCATCGCCATGCACTAAGTCCCGGTCGTCTCCTGGGACCCGGATATCCTGCTCCAGTTCCGTGTGCGGTGTCTCCGGTGCGTGTCCGCAGCCCAGTGCGAAAGATCCCAGCGCCACTCATTGGTCGGGCCGAGGTCTGTGTGCTACCTGGGAGAGTGGTGCCAGCTCTGCGAGCCAGGCCTCCAGTGCGCCTTTTGGGCCCATGTTATCCTGTGGTCTTCACGGGCAGAATCTCCGATGCGTATCCACAGCCCAGTCCGAGAGATTCCAGCTCCACTCACCCATGAGACCAGGGTTAGTGAGCTAGCTGGAGGTATGGTGTCGGCTCTCCATATCAGGTCCCGGTCGGGCGGAGGTTTCTACACGTCCAGTCCCGTTCCACGTTCCGAGACCCCTGTTCCACGTTCCGAGATCCTGTTCCACGCTCCGAGATCCCTGTTCCACGTTCCAAGATCCCTGTTCCACGTTCCAAGATCCCTGTTCCACGTTCCCGAGATCCCTGTTCCACGTTCCGAGATCCCTGTTCCACGTTCCAAGATCCCTGTTCCACGTTCCAAGATCCCTGTTCAGCGTTCCAAGATCCCTGTTCCGCGTTCCAAGATCCCTGTTCGGCGTTCCAAGATCCTGTTCCGTGTTCCAAGATCCCAGTCCGTGTAGTGGTGTCTACACGTCCAGTCCCTGTTCCACGCACCCAGCTCCCGTGCGCTCCGAGAGTCCAGCACGCGTCCTGCTCGGCCCCGCGCGCAGCTCCCGTGCGCTCCGAGTCCAACACGTCCTGCTCCGGCCCGCGCACCCAGCTCCCGATGCGTTCAGAGAGTCCAGCACGTCCTGCTCCGGCCCGCCGCGCACTAAGCTCCCGTGCGCTCCGAGTCCAGCACGTCCTGTTCGGCTCCAGCGCACCAAGCTCCCGTGCGCTCCGAGAGTCCAGCACGTCCTGTTCGGCTCCGGCGCACCCAGCTCCACGTGCGCTCCGAGAGTCCAGCACGTCCTGTCCCGGCTCCGCGCACCAAGCTCCCGATGCGTTCAGAGAGTCCAGCACGTCCTGTCGGCTCCGCGCGCAAGCTCCCGATGCGTTCAGAGAGTCCAGCACGTCCTGTCCCGGCTCCGGCGCACCAAGCTCCCGTGCGTTCAGAGAGTCCAGCACGTCCTGTCGGCTCCGGCACCAAGCTCCCGTGCGTTCAGAGAGTCCAGAATGCGACCAGTTCCTGCTCCACGCACCAGAGTCCCAGTGAGCATCACGAGTCCAGTACTGCCAGTTCCTGCTCACGCGCACCAGCGTCCCAGTGAGCATCACAAGTCCAGAATGCGACCAGTTCCTGCTCCACGCACCAGAGTTCCAGTGAGCATCACAAGTCCAGTACTGCCAGTTCCTGCTCCACGCACCAGAGTACCAGTGAGCATCACTAGTCGGTACTGCCAGTTCCTGCTCCACGCACCAGAGTTCCAGTGAGCATCACAAGTCCAGTACTGCCAGTTCCTGCTCCACGCACCAGAGTTCCAGTGAGCATCACAAGTCCAGTACTGCCAGTTCCTGCTCCACGCGCAGAGTTCCAGTGAGCATCACGAGTCCAGTGCGACCAGTTCCTGCTCCACGCACCAGAGTCCCAGTGAGCATCACGAGTCCAGTACGACCAGTTCCTGCTCCCACGCACCAGAGTCCCAGTGAGCATCAGGTCCAGTACTGCCAGTTCCTGCTCCACGCACCAGAGTCCCAGTGAGCATCACGAGTCCAGTACTGCCAGTTCCTGCTCACGCACCAGCGTTCAGTGAGCATCCACGAGGTCCAGTCTGACCAGTTCCAACTCCACGCACCAGAGTTCCAGGAGAAGGCCCAGGGCCTCGGTTCTGGATGTCAGACCAACACGGCCAGCACCGGAGCCTCCACCTGGGACAAAGCGACCCACCGAAGACCCCCCACAGACTTTTGGTGGCGTCCGGAGTCCGGCGCCTTTGGGGGTACTTGCTAACGCCCAGTCCCGAGTTTCAGGCTGGGCGTTTTGGTTTTTGTCTTTGTGTAGGGTTTGTTCATTCTAGGTGTCGTATTTCTATGTTGGGTAATGGTTCCCAATTAGAGGCAGCTGTGTGTCGTTGTCTCTAATTGGGAACCATATTTAAACTAGTAGGTTTCACTCTGGGTTCGTGGGTTATTGTATATGTTCATAGCTGTGTTTGTCTGTTCAGTTATGTTCATCGTTACGTTCTCCGTTCTTTGTTTTGTTCCGTCGTGGTCCCGTTTATAATTAAATATGTATTCTGGCTACATCGCTGCGTCTTGGTCTGTCCCCTCAGAAGTGAAACGTGACAAATACTTATCGAATTAATATATTGAATTTACTGTAGCCTCGTTACTGTTATTTTATGGTTGTTCTTTAATTATTTGTCTTTTTTTATTTGGATTTATTTATTGTTTGTTTAGTAAATATTTTATTTTTCTTAAAACTGCATTGTTGGTTAAGGGCTTGCAAGTAAGCATTTCACTGTAAGGTCTACACTTGTTGTATTTGGCACATGTGAGAAATAACATTTGATTTTGATTTGCAGGATTATTTTCCTGTTGTAGCAAACTGGTTCAAGTTAAAGGGATGCTTCAGGATTTTGGTAATAAAGCCCTGTATCTACTTCCCTTGAGTCAGATGAACTCGTGGATAAAACTGTTATATCTCTGCATGCATTGCTAACTAGAGTTAGTGCAATAACTAGAAGTCTATGGTAACTTCTAGCATGCTTGTAAATACCATAGACTTCCAGTCATTGTGCTACACTTGATAGTATTGGCTTGCAAAACTACATATAACTTCCTTCATACTGGATGCAGAGACATAAAAATGGTATCCACGAGTTCATCTGACTCTGGCTGGGGAAGTAGATAAAGGGCTTTATTGCCAAAATCCCGAAGTATCCCTTTAAGATCCTCCATATGTAGGCTACCACACACTCATATCACAGGAGGTTGGTGGCACCTTCATTTGGGTGGAAGTGCTTGGGGTAATGCCTGGAGCAGAATAAGTTGAATGCTATCTATCAAATACATCAAACACATGGTTTCCATGGTTTCCACACTAACAAATAGGGCTATGCACCACACAACCGCCATGCTAGCCTTACAGAGTCCTTTTAAGAGCTTCTCAAGAGAACGTCTGGGATTGAGCTGTCTAACTCCAGCATCTTGGTGCCAGTTCTGTACGTGATTTAGCCAACCCCTCTGACTATTGTTGTCATGCCAAACAGTATATACAGCATGCATGTATGGTATGATTGCGATAATCTGAGGAGTTGACTAAAGCACATAGAGATGTGGGAACAGGCTAGTTGAACAGAACTAGCAGTACACTGATTACACGTGCAGGTTAATCATTCCCAGGTGAAACAGTATACCGGCTCTTCAATCAAATCAAATCAAATGGTATTTGTCATATGCGCCGAATACAACAGGTGTAGACCTTACAGTGAAATGCTTACTTACAAGCCCTTAACCAACAATGCAGTTTTAAGAAAATCCCTAAAAAGTAAGAGATAAGAATAACAAATAATTCAAGATCAGCAGTAAATAAGAATAACGGGGCTATATACAGGGGTTACCGGTACAGAGTCAACGTGTCAATGTGCGGGGGGCACCGGTGTCGAAGTAATTGAGGTAATTATGTAGATATAGGTAGAGTTATTAAAGTGTCTATGCATAGATAATAACAGAGAGTAGTAGCAGCGTGGGGAGGGGGCAATGCAAATAGTCTAGGTAGCCATTAGATTAGCTGTTCAGGAGTCTTATGGCTTGGGAGTAGAAGCTGTTTAGGAGCCTCTTGGACCTAGACTTGGTGCTAAGGTACCGCTTGCCATGTGGTAGCAGAGAGAACAGTCTATGACTAGGGTGGCTGGAGTCTTTGACAATTTTTAGGGCCTTCCTCTGACACCGCCTGGTATAGAGGTCCTGGATGGCAGATAGCTTGGCCCCGGAGATGTACTAGGCCGTACGCACTACCCTCTGTAGTGCCTTGCGGTCGGAGGTCGAGCAGTTGCCATACCAGGCAGTGATGCAACCCGTCAGGATGCTCTTGATGGTACAGCTGTAAAACCTTTTGAGGATCTGAGGACCCATGCCAAATCTTTTCAGTCTCCTGAGGGGGAATAGGTTTTGTCATGCCCTCTTCACGACTGTCTTGGTGTGCTTGGACCATGTTAGTTTGTTGGTAATGTGGACGCCAAGGAACCTGAAGCTCTCAACCTGCTCCACTACAGCCCCGTCGATGAGAATGGGGGCGTGCTCGGTCCTCCTTTTCCTGCAGTCCACAATCATCTCCTTTGTCTTGATCACGTTGAGGGAGAGGTTGTTGTCCTTGTACCATACTGTCAGGTCTCTGACCTCCTCCCTATAGGCTGCCTCATCGTTGTTGGTGATCAGGCCTACCACTGTTGTGTCATCAGCAAACTTAATGATGGTGTTAGAGTCGTGCCTGGCCGTGCAGTCTTGAGTGAACAGGGAGTACAGAAGGGGACTGAGCACGCACCCCTGAGGGGCCCCCGTGTTGAGGATCAGCGTGGCGGATGTGTTGTTACCTACCCTTACCACCTGGGGGCAGCCCGTCAAGAAGTCCAGGATCCAGTTGCAGAGGGAGGTGTTTAGTCCCAGGGTCCTTAACTTAGTGATGAGCTATGAGGGCACTATGGTGTTGAACTCTGAGCTGTAGTCAATGAATAGCATTCTCACATAAGTGTTCCTTTTGTCCAGGTGAAAAAGGGCAGTGTGGAGTGCAATAGAGATTGCATCATCTGTGGATCTGTGAAGTTAAATAAAGGTAAATAAAAAATAAAAAAATTCAACATCAGTGGTGCGGTATGCAAATTGGAGTGGGTCTAGGGTTTCTGGAATAATGAGTTGTTTTGAGCCATGACCAGCCTTTCAAAACATTTCATGGCTACAGACGTGAGTGCTATGGGTCGGTAGTCATTTAGGCAGGTTACCTTAGTGTTCTTGGGCACAGGGACTATGGTGGTCTGCTTGAAACATGTTGGTATTACAGACTCAGACAGGGAGAGGTTGAAAATGTCAGTGAAGACACGTGCCAGCGCATGCTAGGAGTACACATCCTGGTAATCCGTCTGGCCCAGCGGCCTTGTGAATGTTGACCTGTTTAAAGGTCTTACTAACATTGGCTATGGAGAGCGTGATCACGCAGTCGTCCGGAACAGCTGATGCTCTCATGCATGTTTCAGTGTTACTTGCCTCGAAACGAGCATAGAAGTTATTTAGCTCAACTGGTAGAGTTGTGTCACTGGGCAGCTCTCTGCTGTGCTTTGTAGTCTGTAATGGTTTGCAAGCCCTGCCACATCCGACGAGCATCGGAGCCGGTGTAGTACGATTCGATCTAAGTCTTGTATTGACGCTTTGCCTGTTTGATGGTTCATTGGAGGGCATAGCAGGATTTCTTATAAGCTTCCGGGTTAGAGTCCCGCTCCTTGAAAGCGGCAGCTCTACCCTTTAGCTCAGTGCAAATGTTAAAATCCATGGCTTCTGGTTGGGGTATGTAAGTACAGTCACTGTGGGGATGACGTCCTCGATGCACTTATTGATATAGCCAGTGACTGATGTGGTATACTCCTCAATGCCATCGGAAGAATTACGGAACATATTCCAGTCTGTGCTAGCAAAGCAGTCCTGTAGTTTAGCACCACTTTTTTTATGGACCGAGTCACTGGTGCTTCCTCATAAAAATGTTGCTTGTAAGCAGGAATCAGGAGGATAGCGTTATGGTCAGATTTGCCAAATGGAGGGCGAGGGAGAGCTTTGTACACAGAGTAAAGGTGGTCTCAAATGTTTTTCTCCCTCTGGTTGCACATTTAACTTGCTGATAGAAATTAGGTAAAACTGATTTAAGTTTACATGCATTAAAGTCCCCGGCCACTAGGAGTGCCGCCTCTCGATGAGCGTTTTCCTGTTTGCTTATGGCGGAATACAGCTCATTGAGTGCGGTTTTAGTGCCAGCCTCGGTCTGTGGAATGGCAGATACAATATATGTGTCTGTCACTCCAAGCATGGCGGTGCCTTTCATGACCCAATCAAATTCCCTTTCCTCTGGAAATATGATATGATATTTTACTTCTTTACCAGTTATATGACGTAACATGCCGGCATTCATTGATGACTTTACAATTAGACAAGGTTTGTTGATATGAAACACGTTCGCTTTAAAACGGTTGCTGCAGATGGTGACATACAGATGTACGATCTTAATTTGAGCCAGTTTGCTACAACAGGAAATGGAATCCTGCTGCAACAGGAAATGTGAATTATTATGTGTATTATAATCAATGGACATTTTTTATATGGACTGGTCCATTTTTCATTCGGGCAAATCAAGTCTGACATTTTAAAGTGGAAATTACAAACTTTAGAAGCCTTTTCAAATCTTGAATACTTTACAAGTTTTCTCCTGCTTTGCAGGAAATGTAGCAGCAATAAAAGTGTGATCAAATTAAGGTCTTCATCTGTAACAATTACTGACAAAGACAAGGTGCTTTTTTTCTTACCAGTATGTATGGCAACACTTAACTTCACAATATGTCATAACAACAAAGGGTTGCCATGCAACCAATCTGGATAACTTGCATGTGTTGGGTTACGCTCTGAGAAAAAGAGGGCACTTGTTTTTCTTGTAATGTCAATGTTACTAGTCCCTGTTTTCTTACAGTATGACATAATCCAAAGGAAACTGCGCCCTGGATTCAATCTAGCTGTTCATTACAGAATATACTGAGAAACATATACAGCCGTATTGATCAAACGTTTTAATTAAAAAGAGTGCACAACACAACCCCCGTTTAATCCTATCTATTTTGAAATGAGTGACACCAATAAAATAATTAGTTACGACATGAGGTACGAATATGGTAAGGTAGCCAGCCTACAATCATCCTCTTACTATACCTACATATCACCCTTACAGCACCAGCAACTCTATGCATAGTTTCTCGTGACTGCCTTAACATCCGTAGCTGATTTGGTGCTGGGTGCCCAGATTACTCTACAAGCCTTATATGAACAAGTCTGTCAATTATTATTTGTCAGTTTTTTCTTGGGTCGTTGGTTAATTTTCAGAGGAATGTGAGGAGCAGCTGTCACCTTAACACATGAATGGAGCAATGAGGAGTGGGGAGGTCTGGGGAGGAGCGGGGAGGGAGGCATCAGATTGTATCAACAGTAGACAGCTGGGCTGAGAGGGGATAATGACAGACCAGTTAATCATTAATGAACCGTTAAGGAACAAAGAAAGAAAGAACACACGAGAGAGAGAGAGAGAGAGAGAGAGAGAGAGAGAGAGAGAGAGAGAGAGAGAGAGAGAGAGAGAGAGAGAGAGAGAGAGAGAGAGAGAGAGAGAGAGAGAGAGAGAGAAATTACTATTCCACTTGGTTTGGCAATGTAAACATAATGTTTTCCATGCCAATAAAACACTTTGAATGTAATTAAATGTTATTGAGAGAGAGAGAGAGAGAGAGAGAGAGAGAGAGAGAGAGAGAGAGAGAGAGAGAGAGAGAGAGAGAGAGAGAGATGAAAAAAACGATCTAGTAGAACCATGTAGTCCTGAGCATTCCACTTCCAGTACACTCCTAGAACCTAAAAGGGTTATTCGACTGTCCCCATTGGAGAACCCTTTGAAGAACCCTTTTGGTCCCAAGTAGAACCCTTTTGGGTTGAATGTATAGGTAGAACCCTTTCCACAGAGGGTTTTACATTGAACACTATTATCTATATATAGACCTATGGGCGCTGGTCAAATTGTAGTAGTGCACTATAAATACCATAAATACCATAAATACCAATACCATTGGTACCATTGGCGACGCATCCGAGAGCATTGCGCCTCTGGCAGGAAAGGCTAAAATGAGGCTGGCTGGGTGTCTGGGCTGGATGGATAATCCCTGCATGCCACTTGTTGATGAGAACTTTAATGTTTGGGGTGTGATTGTGTGTGTGAGGGCAAAGGTAAATACAATGGCTGAAATGTGAGGGACTCACTGTGGTAATAGGGTTAGTGGTGGGGGATGAGATCAGTTTGTTTATAGTCATCTTGATGCTTGAAGGAAATTCATTTGAATCACTAAACCCGAACAGTTGATTGCATTCCTGCGTGACTACAAGCAGTATTTGTTGTTGTTCTCTAATGTTTGTTTGACCCCTGAACTTTGGAGAGTTAGGGCAATTAACCCTAAAAAGAGGGAGTGGCTAACAATCCCAGTAATGTAGGTGTGGTTAACGATGGCTGATAAATAAACACTTGTTCTTTGCTTTTATTTATGTTGTGGGAGGTGGCAGTCCAACATCAGCTTTAGCTTTCACAGTGACAGCCAGGGGAAGGCTTGCTGGTATCGCTACCAGATTATCCAGTTGCTGGATTTCAATGGAACCTGTTTGTGTTTACAAACTACTGCCTACAGAACCAAATATCTTATTTGCACAACCTTTAAGGGTTTGATGTATTTGAGCTCTCGGACTTGATGCAGATTCCATTGTGATGTATATATCTTCAATCTATGAATGATAAACAGTCCATATCAGTCATTACTGTACTGCAATCTGAACCAATACTCCTAATTCCTACACTATTGCCATCATGTGATTTACAGTAAATGTGGCTGTTTAAACAGATAAAATAATGAGTAGTCAGTGAACAAGTCACTGAGGATGAGCAGATGTTTGGGACGGGGACTCATTTAAATGTTACACAACCCTCTGTTCATTATGGGGTGGCAGTGTGTCAGTGTATTTTGCAGAGGTGGCAGGTGTTCCTTCAGTCCCTTAAAGAGCAGGTTTTTATGTCCCTCCTCAAGTTAGTTGCTTGGTTTCCATGGAGATCCCCAACAGAAAGAGGCTTGTTTTGAGGGGCCTGGGCCAGGAAAGGGAAGGCTTTACTAGCTGCCTGCTCTCTGGACTTTAGTTTGGCTTGGAAAAAAGGGAAAATCAAGCCAACATGGAAAGCAACCTAGCATCGTCTCCTGGTGTTATGCTGGGTATATAACAGTGGTCTTCTCTGTGGATTACATGTTTTGCCGATTGTTTACTCACTGAAAGTGAATGCTTAGACAAAAGCATCAAAACCTTAACTTTTGTAACCATGCCTTAAACAAAGGCACCAAAAGTACAAACACATTTTCTGCTTTGCACTTTGTTTGCAATTCTGCAACATACTTTGCACCTTGTTTGCAATTCTGCATCACACTTGCAAAATACTACACACTGTTTCTTACATTAGACACTTCATTCAAGAATGAAATCTCTTGCAATCATTGGGAAAACAATTCTATTCAAAATGCAAAACATACCTGAAATTGGCAACACCCACACACACACATGAAAACACTCATACAGTAATTGAACACAAATTAGTCTGAGCCTTAGCACTACAAATAGACCTCAGGTAACACCAATTAGTCTGAGCCTTAGCACTACAAATAGACCTCAGGTAACGCCAATTAGTCTGAGCCTTAGCACTACAAATAGACCTCAGGTAACACCAATTAGTCTGAGCCTTAGCACTACAAATAGACCTCAGGTAACACCAATTAGTCTGAGCCTTAGCACTACAAATAGACCTCAGGTAAGACCAATTAGTCTGAGCCTTAGCACTACAAATAGACCTCAGGTAAACTCACCTCTTTTGTGAGAACTTTACAAACATGGAGGCAGTGAGAGTGAGAGTGAGAGGGAGAGTGAGAGGGAGAGGGAGAGGAAGAGGTAGAGGTAGAGGAAGAGGAAGAGGAAGAGGAAGAGGAAGAGAGAGGAGTAGGAGGACGAGGACAAGAACAAAGAAGGGGACCAGGCAATAGACAGAGCCATATTTCCGACAACATTAGAGCTGCTTTGGTGGACCATGTCATAAATCATGGCCTGACGATGAGGGAGGCTACACGGTAGCATCCATAATACGGACATTTAGACTGGAGAACAGGTATATCTTCAACTTTCTACACTAGACTGTACCTATGTAATTGTTGCTCATCATTCTGCATCACAGTACAATACATTGTAGTCCAACAATATCTCCTCAGCGAACATAAAAATGTGGTATAGTGCTGTGAAGTAATACAGTTTTGATGTTACTGTATGACAGTACAGTATGTAAAAAAGAACCTAACCAATGACATCATATTCTTGCATTTTCTCCAGAACTGCCAGACGACCTCCTGAGGGGGGAAGGCAACGTCTGTTCACCCATCAACAGGAACTGGCCATTGTCAATCTAGTGCTGGCAAACAACACCATCCGCCTACATCAACTACAAGAGCCAATCATCACAGATCACACAACATTCCATAATATCAACCGTGTCAGTATGTCCACACTCTGCCGCATCTTGCGTCAACACCAACTTACGATGAAGCAGATGTACAGGGGTCCATTTGAGAGGAACAGTGTTAGAGTAAAGTACCTTCACTATGATTATGTGCAAGTGTCACTGTACTATACTGTAATACAGTAATGGCAGTAGATTGTGTGCTATTGGCACTGCATAGATACATTCAGACAAAGCAGTATGTGACCTAGGCAGGTGCCCCCATTCTGGGGGTGGGGGGGCACCTGCCTTGCCTGTAGTTTTGACTAAGCGTGTCTGACCCAACCAACCCCCCACCACCATCCTTGTGTGAAAATGTAGACATTGTAGTCCTGTGTTTTGAGTTACACCATATTCACGGTACAGTGTATGTATTTTCTGTTACAGAGAGTCCTGGACTTTGATGCAGCTGCACAGTCTCATGAGTTAATTTTCATCTAGCTAAGACCAGGTGTCAGGGCCGAAGTGTTATAGGACAAAGAGCCGTTGTGAATGTCCCTGGGCAGCTCGGGGGAAATATCACCTTGTGTACCACCATTAGTCTGCAAGGAGTTCTCCATCACCATGCCACCCTAGGTCCCTACAATACTGCACACATAATCATATCTCTGGATGCACTACATAATGCAGTTGTACAAGATAGACCAGAGCAGCCCAGGTTTGTTGTCATCTGGGATAATGTTAGTTTCCACCGGGCTGCTCTGGTCAGGGACTGGTTCACCAACCACAATAACTTCACAGTTGTACACTTACCCCCTTACTCCCCATTTCTCAATCCGATTGAGGAATTATTTTTGGCTTGGCATTGGAAAGTGTTTGACTGCCAACCACATGCCCATCTGCCTCTTCTGCAAGCAATGGAAGAGGCATGCGGAGACATTGAGGTGGGGTCAGTCCAGGGTTGGATACGGCACACAAGGCAATATTTTCCCCGTTGCCTAGCCAGGGATGATATTGTTTGTGATGTGGATGAGGTGATGTGGCCAGACCCTAACAGAAGACGGGATCCATAAACCATCCACCCCATCCCTTACAATCCCTTGCGATACAATTTTTTGTTTACCATTGCACTGTAATTTTACTGTCATTGTTTTTGTTTCCCATGAGTTTACAGTAACATTTTGTATTGAGTACTGTAATTCTACTTTTCTTTGTGTTTTTTTGTTGTTGTCAAAACCTGCAATGGCAAAAAAATAAGCTGTATATATTTTTTTTTCAATTTTTTTTGATTGAAATGTGAGTAGATGTACTGTACTGGAACAATCTTTCACAGAAGCCTGTATGAGAAAATTGAAAAGGTATACAAAGTACTAAAGACAGCAGTGTTTTGTGTAAAGTACATCAGTGTTGCTGCTTTGAAAGAGTAATTCAAATGGTGCATGTGTGTATCATTCTGTTGCAAAAATGCAATTTTGAAAAAGGACTGTTAGGTTTTGATTGCAGAGTTTCATTTTGACATAGAAGTGAAATGTTTATCTCCAAGTGTTGTGTCTTATTTGCCATGCTTGGATGCTCTCAAATCCATTTTTTAAATAAACCCATTTGACATATATTGCGTATGTAAAGATTTTACGCCATCATTCAGCTAGGAAACCATGATTGTTTGATAAGAAGCCATGCAAATTGAAGACCATGACTACCAAGGAAAACCCCTCTGCACTTACTGATTAATAGGCCAAGGTATCCAATATCTTTATGGGGTCCTTACCAGGTGTGAGTCAGTGTCTCATGGTGACAGCTGTGTTTCTTTACAATAAAGTCTCCAATCACTGCTGGACTTCCCCTTCAGTTGTCATACAGTAGATACGCCCGTGTGTGTGTGTGTGTGTGTGTGTGTGTGTGTCTGTGTGTGTGTGTGTGTGTGTGTGTGTGTGTGTGTGTGTGTGTGTGTGTGTGTGTGTGTGTGTGTGTGTGTGTGTGTGTGTGTGTGTGTGTGCGTGCGTGTGCGTGCGTGTGTGTGTGTGCAAGTGTGTGTTTGTGTCTCTGCTTGTGTGTGGGTGTGAAAGCTGATCTGAGGGGCAGCAGTTCTGGAGTACACGAGTGGTCCTGTGTGTGGGTGTGTGTGTGGTCTGGGAGTCGGCTATCATTCTCCCCTGGATGGTTGACCAGCAGCTGCTGCCCACCCAAACCTCTCTTGGGGCCGTGGATCACACCGTTTAGGTGACAGTGTCCCAAATGGCACCATACAGTATTCCCTATGTAGTGCATTACTTTTCACATGTAGACCCTGGTCAAAAGTCTAAAATAGTGCACTATATAGAAAAATAGGGAGCCATGTGGGACACAAAAGGGTTAAACACCTAAGGTGTCCCGTGGACAGCTACACCACTATAGATAACCCATTCATACTTAGTTGCTTACCTGTTACTTAGGGCCAGATTTAATCGCATCTTCCAAAGCACTGCAGTGTCTTTGTGTACTAAATATGTCTGATTTCTGGAACGTTCCGGAACATTCTGGAACATTCTACCTGAGAGGAGAGTTTACCCAAAACTATTATAAAAATCCTTTTAGTTGCAGTCTGCCCAAGGATCTCGACACCCCTACAGGCAATAACATGACTTAACACATTCAAGCAAACATTTCCAATAATAGTACTTGTTTGAAACAGAAGCCTTACAATAATAGAAGGGTTGTCTTTTCAAACAGTCAAACATTTCATGGACCTCAAACAGACATGGCTACATGGTGTATGCCCCATAATTAGTTTAGCAGTCTCTCAAAATGTCTGATTGCAGTTGTTTTAAAGCTGGAATCCTTAACGGGGAAACAGCCACTTCCTCTGACATCATTGCACAACCGATAGAAGAGAACAATGTGTGCTGCAGGTCCCACATTTGTACCATGCTGCGCGACGCTCCTCAGCTCAGCAACAAAAACAATAACTGTGGTGGTGGGGCGGCCACTATCACTGGTTCCCCTTACTGCAGACTCCATCTTTAACCCATAAGAGACTAAGCCCTGTCTAAGACGGGAGAGGGTGGGTTATACTAAGCTATATAGAATTGTTTTAAGCAGGTCATACCAAGGATCATTTTGCTATTTGATTTTTAAATGTTAAGACCCCTTGAAGTATAAACAAAGATATAGGGGATCCCCAGTGGTGCAGTGGTCTAAGGCACTGCATTGCAGTGCAAGAGGCATCACTACAGACCCGGGTTCGATCCCAGGCTGTATCACAACTGGCAGTGATTGGGTGGAGCACAATTGGCCCAGTGTCATCTGGGTTATATAAAATAAATATGTTTATTAAACATTATTTTTGGCCTTACTGCTATTAGCCCATGCAAAGCCATTGAATAACAGATTCACTACATGGAACAACAGATAGCGCCCCCCAAAAAATCTAAAGGAAGTTTGTTCTGAAGTGTCAGTCCTATATCTGAGAGATATAAGAAAGATCAGTAAACCTTTATTTTTATTTTTTACATGTATTTAACTAATTATTTTTGGCACTAAACAGTCTCTAAACTGTATATACACTATCGAGTGCATTCTAAAAGTATTCAGACCCCTTCCCGTCCACATTTTGTTACGTTACAGCCTTATTCTAATATTGATTAAATAAATGTTTTTCCTCATCAATCTACACAAAATACCACATAATGATAAAGCGAAAACAGGTTTCTAGACATGTTAAAGAACGGAAATACCTTATTTACATAAGTATTCAGACCCTTTGCTATGAGACTCAAAATTGAGCTCAGGTGCATCCTGTTTCCATTGATCATCCTTGAGATGCTTATACAACTTGATTGGAGTCCACCTGTGGTCAATTCAATTGATTGGACATGATTTGGATAGGCACACACCTGTCTATATAAGGTCCCACAGTTGACAATGCATGTCAGAGCAAAAACCAAGCCATGAGGTCAAAATATTTGTCCGTAGAGCTCCGAGACAGGATTGTGTCGAGGCACAGATCTGGGGAAGGGTAACAAAAAATGTCTGCAGCATTGAAGGTCCCGAAGAAAACAATGGCCTCCATCATTCTTAAATGGAAGAAGTTTGGAACCATCAAGACTCTTCCTAGAGCTTGCCGCCCGGCCAAACTGAGCAATCGGGGGAGAAGGGCCTTGGTCAAGGAGGTGACCAAGAACCCGATGTCACTCTGACAGAGCTCCAGAGTTCCTCTGTGGAGATCTGAGAACCTTCCAGAAAGACAACCATCTCTGCAGCACTCCACCAATCAGTGCTTTATGGTAGTGGCCAGACACTCCTCAGTAAAAGACACGACAGCCTGCTTGGAGTTTGCCTAAAGGTACCTAAAGACTATCAGACCATGAGAAACAAGGGTTATCTGGTCTGATGAAACCAAGATTTAATAAACAAACATTGGCAGTAGAATGACCTTACTGAAGAGCTCAGTGACTTTCAACGTGGCACCGTCATAGGATAACACCTTTCCAACAAGTCAGTTTGTCAAATTTCTGCCCTGCTAGAGCTTCCCAGGTCAACTGTAAGTGCTGTTATTGTGAAGTGGAAACGTTTAGGAGCAACAACGGCTCAGCTGTGAAGTAGTAGGCCACACAAGCTCACAGGACGTGACCGCCAAGGGCTGAAGAGCGTAGTGTTTAAAAAATTGTCTGTCCTTGGTTGCAAAACTCACTACCGAGTTCCAAACAACTGCCTCTGGAAGAAACATCAGCACAAGAACTGTTCGTTGGGAGTTTCATGAAATGGGTTTCCATGGCAGAGCAGCCGCACACAAGCCCAAGATCACCATGCGCAATGCCAAGCGTCGGCTGGAGTGGTGTATTGAACACTGCAGCAGTGGAAACGCATTCTCTGGAGTGATGAATCATACTTCACCATCTGGCAGTCTGACAGACGAATCTGGATTTGGCGGATGCCAGGAGAAAGCTACCTGTCCCAAAGCATAATACCAACTGTAGAGTTTGGTGGAGGAGGAATAATGGTCTGGGACTGTCTTAAATCTTAACGCTACAGCATACAATAACATTCTATACGAGTCTGTGCTTCCAACTTTGTGGCAACAGTTTGGGGAAGGACCTTTTCTGTTTCAGCATGACAATGCCCCCTTGCACAAAGTGAGGGCCATACAGAAATGGTTTGTCGAGATCGGTGTGGAAGAACTTGACTGGCCTACACAGAGCCCTGACTTCAACCCCATCAAACACCATAGGGATGAATTGGAACTAGGCCTAATCGCCCAAAATCAGTGCCCGACCTCACTAATGCTCTTGTGGCTGAATGGAAGAAAGTCCCCAAAGCAATGTTCCAACATCTGGTGGAAACCCTTCCCAGAAGAGTAGAGGCTGTTATTGCAGCAAAGGGCGGACCAACTCCATAATGTCCACATACTTTTGGTCATGTAGTGTACTTCCACAACTTTTTTGAGGGTCTTAAGGGCCAAGTCGAATTTCTTCAGCCTCCTGCGGTTGAAGAGAGGCTGTTGCGCCTTCTTCACCACACTGTCTGTGTGGGTGGACAATTTCATATCGTCGGTGATGTGTACGCCAAGGAACTTGAAACTTTTCACATTCTCCACTGCGGTCCTGTCGATGTGGAGAGGGGCGGGCTCTCTCTGCTGTTTCCTGAAGTCCACAATCCTTTGTTTTGTTGATGTTGAGGGAGAGGTTATTTTCCAGGCACTACTCCGCCATGGCCCTCAAATCCTCCCTGAAGGCTGTCTCGTCATCTGCAAACTTGATGATTGAGTTAGAGGCGTGCGTGGCCACTTAGTCATGGGTGAACAGGGAGTACAGGAGGGGGCTGAGCATGCACCCTTGTGGGGCCCCTGTGTTGAGGATCAGCGAAGTGGAGGTGTTGTTTCCTACCTTCACCACCTGTTGCACAGGGCGGTGTTCAGACCCAGGGCCCCAAGCTTAATGATGAGCTTGGAGGGTACTATGGTGTTGAAGGCTGAGCTGTAGTCAATGAACAGCATTCTTACATAGGCATTCCTCTTGTCCAGATGGGATAGAGCAGTGTGCAGTGCGATGGCGATTGCATCGTTTAAATGTCTTACTCACATTGGCCAGGGAGTACGAGAGCCCACTGTCCTTGGGAGCGGCTGGTTTTCTCTTTGTAATCCGTGATTGTCTGTAGACCCTGCAACATACGTCTCGTGTCTGAGGTTTTGAATTACGACTCCACTTTGTCTCTGTACTGACGTTTTGCCTGTTTGATTGCCTTACGGAGGGAATAACTACACTGTTTGTATTCAACCATATTCCCAGTCACCTTGCCATGGTTAAATGTAGTGGTTCGCGCTTTCAGTTTTGCGCGAATGCTGCCATCTATACACAGTTTCTGATTTGGGTAGGTTTTAATAGTCACAGTGGGAACAACATCCGCTATACACTTCTTGATGAACTCAGTCACCCTGTCAGTGTATATGTCGATGTTATTCTCAGAGGCTTCCCAGAATATATCCCAGTCTGCGTGATCAAAACAATTATATTATATTATTATATTTGACCATAGGAAAAAAATAATGACATGGTACTGCGATATGATACTGCAATGCGGATTTGAGTGTATTGCACCCTTAGACGTTCAGATGCAGTAAGTCTGGTTTTACCAAAGCGTGAAAGTGGATTAATACAGTGAGTGTATCAGTCAAATAGAAAAGTGAAAGCTAGGGTGCTGGTACGTAAGGGGGAGAACAACATGGCTAATAAATGCACTGAAATCTATCTAGTGCGACAACAAGATTATTTTTATTCAGTGAACTTCACAAGTTATACAATCAATGCATAGTTATACTGTAGGTTGTTAACCTGAGACCAAACCTTACAGTTGATCTCTAGTTTATCTCAACAGAAGGCAGGAGCGATGATCGTAGTTATACTGTAGGTCGTTGACCTGAGACCCAACCTTACAGTTGATCTCTAGTTTATCTAAACAGAAGGAAGGAGCGATGATCCAACTAACTTAGTTTCCAACTAAGAGGTTGACGGCTTTATCTCTCCAGACAGGCTTATGATATTACTGTATCCATGCTAAGCCTCGGGGTTAAAGAGAAAAACTGTCTAATCACCACAACTTTCAGGCCGCTAGAAGGTTTAAATTATGTCTTATCCATAACTACCTAACTCTCTTGCCAAGCTTTGTCATAAGGTGACAGTGACGGTGACGGTGTTGTCTGAAAACAATAGACTTGTTTTTTCATAGTACATCTCATTGAGGGTCAAAATCCAAAAGGGTGTGTCTGGTTAACAAACTACATTCCACTTATTTCTGTGGAAACTCTACTTTCATTAAAGATTCTGTGGTATAGTGTACATGTTGGTACAAAGGTATTCACTGTGACTGATGTTGTGTTTGAACTGTCATGTGGGAGTATTTAAATGATTAACATGGCGGTAGAGCCGCAACACAGGCTTTTATCTTCTTCTTCTTCTTGAGGGGACAACAGAGAAGTTGAGGAGGACTAAACTCAAGGAGCATATCACCTACTTTGTTTATCAGCTTGTGTTCCACCATTACTGTTGTTCTACACCTCTGAGTTATTACACCTTTACCTGCGTGTTATAACACACAGTGGTGGAAAAAGTATCCAATTGTCATACTTGAGTAAAAGTAAAGATTTCTCAATAGAAAATTACTAAAGTAAAAGTGAGTCACCCAGTAAAATACTACTTAGTAAAAGTCTAAAAGTATTTGGTTTTATATATAAATATATATAAGTATCAAAAGTAAAAGTAAAAGTATAAATCATTTAAAATTCCTTATGTTAAGAAAACCAGAAGGCACCATGTTCTTGTTTTTACAATTTACGGCTAGCCAGAGGCACACTCCAGCACTCAGATATAATTTACAAACAATACATTTGTGTTTAGTGAGCAGCCAGATCAGAAGCAGTAGGGATGACCAGGGATGTTCTCTTGATAAGTGTGTGAATTGGACAATTTTCCTGACTTGCTAAGTATTCAAAATATAACAAGTACTTTTGGGTGTCGGGAAAATGTATGGAGGAAAAAGTACATTATTTTCTTTAATATAAGTAAAAGTATAAAATATAATTAGTAAAGTAAAGTAAAGTACAGATACCCCCAAAAACAACTTAGGTAGTACTTTAAAGTATTTGTACTTCAGTAGTTTACACCACTGATACCACATTTACCTCTGAGTTCTAACACATTTACCTCTGTGTTATAACACAATTACCTCTGAGTTATAACACCTTGACCTCTGAGTTATGGCACCTTGACCTCTGAGTTATTACACATTTACCTCTGAGTTATAACACATTTACCTCTTATTTATAACACATTTACTTCTGTGTTCTAACACATTTACCTCTGAGTTATAACACATTTACCTCTGAGTTCTAACACATTTACCTCTGTGTTATAACACAATTACCTCTGAGTTATAACACCTTGACCTCTGAGTTATGGCACCTTGACCTCTGAGTTATAACACATTTACCTCTGAGTTATAACACAATTACCTCTGAGTTATAACACATTTACCTCTTAATTATAACACAATTACCTCTGAGTTATAACACATTTACCTCTTAATTATAACACATTTACCTCTTGAGTTATTACACATTGACCTATGTCAACCTATGGCGGCAGGTAGCCTAGTGGTTAGAGCGTTGGACTTGTAACCCGGAGGGTCGCAAGTTCGAATTCCCGAGCTGACAAAGTAAAAATCTGTCGTTCTGCCCCTGAACAAGGCAGTTAACCCACTGTTCCCCGGGCGTGGATGTCGATTATGTCTGATTCAGAGGGGTTGGGTTAAATGCGGAAAACACATTTCAGTTGAAGGCATTTGGTTGTACAACTGACTAATAATGGTGACTTTGACTTTGATGTGTTATAACACCTTGAGTTCTGTGTTATAGCACCTTCACCTCTGTGTTATGCCTGAATCTATAGTAATAGAATAACCACAAACAACAAACATATAGAAGTAGAAGAGATGAATGCTGATGAATAATGAAATTAACATTCATAGATTTATAGATAGGAGATTCCCAAGCGTTTGTGCCCTGTGTTTACAATTCATTTTTTGCAGAGTATTTTTGAGTAATGACTTTTGAGAATAATGTGAGAACATTATTCATGTTTCAACGTTACAATCGCAATGAGCATGGTTATGTTTGTTTGTGTGTGTGCGCATGTGTGTCTGTACGTACTTACCACACACAACAGAGGAATTTAATTGGTTTGTTTTTCAGCCCAAGCATTCAGCTTTCTAATGTATTATCTGGGGGACGGCTCTCTCAACGTTCATGTAAAGCAGACAATGATGATGCTACAATGGAAATGTCCACGTTTATAGTTATTGGCTCAGAATGCATTGCCTGTATTGTGTGCTTTCTTTGTAATGCTAATGATGCATTTTGGATTGGCTAGGGTGGGGTGGGATTGGCTAGGGTGGGGTGGGATTGGCTACTTCAGACTCATTTTTCCCTCCAATCCCCCCCACCCATAACCCCCCCACCCCAGATTTACTTTTTGCTTTGAAATCAAATTACAATCAAAAGTCTTACATTATTAAAAAGTCTTACATTCTTATATCAAAATGATACCAGTACACAAGAGAACTTTCTGAGGAAATGTTTGTTGGAACTTTCCTCTTCTGCTCTTATACCCGCCTCTGATCTTCTCCTTTAAAGAAAGGTATCATACTAAGGCATCTTTCATGAGGATAATCTGACATCAAGTCTCGTCATGTTATGCTCCAGTCTCAACCGTAAAGGTTCAGGTAGGACCAGGAACCAGAAAAATGTTTTTTTATGGTTTTGACGAGAAAGGATACAGCTTTTGTCAGATTTTACTTTTTGTAGCAGCTTAAGAGAACTTACTCAGCAGGTTACGATAATTAACGTAGCAGGTTAGGATAATTAAGGTAAGGTTAGAAAAATGGTTAGGGTTAGCAAAAATAAAAATAACTAAAAAACCTTTGACGTAAATTTGACAAAAGCTGTATCCTTTCTAGCCATGACCCACAGCTATAGGCTACTTTGTGACACTTTAATAGATTTAGAAGAAAAAAAAGTTTATCAAAGTTATTGTGGTTATATAAGCTACCAGATACTAAATCTATTGTCACTGATTGTCACAAAAGTCCATGGATTCATTCTAAAGAACATGTAATAAACCGAATATCCATTGACATGCATATCAATTTTTTTTATTAATTATTAAAAAAAATATTATTCAATGATATGACATATTACCACAACTGAAAGACACCTAGCAGAAATCTCCTAATAGTTTTGGATAAATCCCTTTTCATCCCATTTTTAAAAGACACATAACACATTTATGTTCATCTATATTATTTTATGTGCCATAAATGATAATAATATACATATTTTAATTAGATCATTTATGTACCTGTATTTTTTTTTCTTCTCCAAAATGACTATCACCTGGGCCAAGGATGGGCAACTTTTATGGGGGTGGGGCCACAAAAAAACGGAACTCATCATGGGGGGCATCTCATGTGAAGATGGAGCATTTAAAACATTGAAAATGACCACCCTTGAAGGGGTGCCTTGCGAGAATCCATACAGTCATTGGGAGAATCACCCCCTGACACAACCCAAGCCAATAGTCCTTGAACCGAACTTGACCTTATGGGCCAAAGGCGTGCTTGTCACACTGCTACCCTGCTGGTGTATTGTCAATGGAATAGTTTTCAATGGCCCGGATAGATCAAATGGTCCATCAAATAAACGTTTTTTTTGCCGCCCAGATTTCCCCCCTGTGGTGCTGCTGGTTTTGACACTGAGGCAAACCCTAAATAGAACTATGAATGACAAAGAACCAAGGAGGGCTACATAACGCAAAAGGAGGCGGTTAGTCTTTGTAGTCGGGAGGAATGCGGAAATGTTCCTGCTCTGTGTCAAACTTATCTGAAGGGGGTCAAGGCACATTCAGTCAGCGTGGGAAAGCGAAGAAGAGACGGAGCTCACAGACAAGCGTTGCATATCCCGGGATAAATGGGGAAAGAGAGTTAAAACGGGAAAAAACTGAGAAGAGCGTGACTTGGAGAATATATCACGCTTTTGTCCTATGACCCCCAAAAAAAAAAAAGTTGCAGTAGGCACTGTGTTTTTCTGTAAGGAATACCCCCTTCCCCCCCCGGTATTATAGTTGCTTTGCTTGAGCTGCAGTTGCAGAGGTGGGTAGCCTACTGCTGAGGGATGGGGGTTACAGAAGCGTGCACCATCCGACCACCTGTGTGGCCCGGCGTGACAGTGAGGGATCTGTGATGTGTTGTGTCTTAGTATGAACATTTATCCAAAGGGGGCATGTTGCATAAATTCGTGGACACGACCAATTGCAACTTTCACTGATAACGTAAAATAAGGTAGGATGAAATATTCATATTTTACTTTTTGTGTAGAAAAATGTATTTTGCATGCATGTCCTTATTGTGATATTTTAAAAGCATGAGTTGCCAATTACGATGCTGCATTAACGTTTTAATTGTTGTAGGCTATTTTAAATGTTTATATATTTAAAAAAGTTGCCGTGCACAAAACGCATAGCGAAAAAGTAGAAATGTTAAACCACAACACTATTAATGACATGGAAATGAGAGAGATGTGGTTAAATGGACTATAGGAAGTTCAGACAATACAATCGGTAGACAACCACGTGCTCGAATAAGTTTGTCGCCTATAATAAACCATAATATACTGGACACATTTGGAAAAACATATCGGAGGCTGGAAAAAATATTTGTATAATAATTTTACTGAGTTTTCAGAGTTTATATTGTATTATTTCAAGTTGGTTTGCTTGTTTTTCTGACTCATTCGTCTACATATCTGTGATTACGCGTGAACATAAAGATGACCTTATTGTTGTAATATGTACTGCATTCTGCACTTAGAGAACTTATGTAAAATTGTTTAAAAAAACATTTTTTGTTTGTTGAGATGCCAGATGTTGTGTGATGGATGTGAGGTAACTAGGAGGACAAGAGATTCATACGCGTAATGAAGTGGGAGTGGATCAAGTAGAACGCATCGGGGTTCTAGTGTTGATAGTCGGAATAAAACTAAACTTGATGACACAATGTTGTGGACCTCCGTTTGACCAAAAACAGACAGACATATACGATGTTACCTCTGCTACCTCTGTCTTCCTTTAACTTAGGCATTGCACGCGCCAACAACTATTTTCAGTGAGGATGGCTTTGTAATAACCCTGTCTCGTTACGTTCGTTGGGATTCCCCGCAATATTCTCAACAAGAAAAAGAAAAAAGACGCTAAAATGGACAAAGAAAGTGTAGCACAACAGTACGAGCCCGTCGCCGAGATTGGGGAAGGTGCGTATGGAAAGGTGTACAAGGCACGAGATTTGAAGAACGAGGGGCGCTTTGTAGCCCTAAAACGAGTTCGGGTACAGACGGAGGAGGAAGGGATGCCCCTCTCGACCATCCGTGAGGTGGCGGTACTGAGGCAACTGGAGACATTCGAACACCCCAACGTGGTCAGGTAAGAAAAGATGGAGAGGGGGGTGCATCTAACAAGCTCCCAGGTGTTGCATTATCTATTCAACCATATGCTATTATAACCCCTGATATGTATCTCTTTAAACAACCTGGTCTCAGAGCATTTAGTATGATCTGTACGTAATTCCGCGACACTACATTTAGTGTGATATGTTAAGTTTGATATGGTTACATGGATGGGCGGCCATATAATGCCAACGTCTACTAAACTATATGGAATAGTTTTAAGCCGGGGGGGATGCGTGTGGGTTCTACTAAACTATATGGAATAGTTTTAAGAAGGTCATACCAAGGATCATTAACTATTTGATAAAGAATTTTAAGACCCCATGAAGTATAAAAATATTTGATGAAAAAAATATTTTTGTCCTTACTGCTATTAGCCCCTACAAACGCATTGAATAACCAATTCACTACATGGAACGATAGCTAGTCCCCCCAAAAAATCTGTACGAAGTTTATTCTGAAGTGTCTGTCCTATATCTGGGTGATATAAGAAAGATCAGTAAAGTTTGTATTTTTTATTTGTATGTTTTTGTAACCCCTTATTTTTGGCACTAAACAGTCTCTATACTGTAAATACACTCATATATATATATATATATATATATATATATATATATATATATATATATATATATATATATATATATAACGTATGTGACACCCCTTGAAATTAGTGGATTATTAGTGGACTATTTCAGCCACACCCATTGCTGACAGGTGTATAAATAACGTTTGCTATTTTTTTTTAACATGTTTTTAACCCCATATTTTTGGTACTAAACAGTCTCCATATATACTTTACTTCTGTTACCGGGGGACCTTTAGACAAGTCTTGTGAGGCCTGTGGTTGTCCTAGAGCAAAACTGGCATGTACATGTTCGTGAGAGTCTCATCTTTCTGCAGAGTGGTCATATTAATGTGTATCCCAAACCGTTCAGACGCTACAGACAATTTTGTCGGAAGACCGATTTTCGGGGTGCCTCATGGTCTGACAAACACCGCTCTAGCTCTGTCACATTTCACTGCAGATGCGGAAGTGCGACATCAGCGGATGTGGTGGATTGAAACGCATCCAATGCAAAACAGATATTTCTGTCTTAAACTGACAGATTTTTATGGGGATTTTTGTATTATGCTAATTCAATTTATGCGGGGCACGGACATCGACTCTTGGGGTTAACCTAACTCCTAAACTTAACCTTAACCCTAACCCTGAACGCTAGCCTAGCTAACATTAGCGAGCTAGCTAATGTAAGCCACCTAGCCATAGGGCGGCAGGTTGCCTAGTGGTTAGAGTGTGTTGGGTCAGTAACCGAAAGGTTGCTGGCTCAAATCCCTGAGCTGACAAGGTCAAAATCTGTCATTCTGCACCTGAACAAGGCAGTTAACCCACTGTTTCCCAGGCGCTGAAGACGTGGATTTAAATTATGGCAGCCCCCCGCACCTCTCTGATTCAGACGGGTTGGGTTAAATGCGGAAGACACATTTCAGTTGAATGCATTCAGTTGGACAACTGACTAGGTATCCCTCTTTCCCTATCCACCTAGCTAGAGTTCCTAACATATCATACATTTTGCAAATTTGTAAAGTATTGTACATTTAGCAAATTAGTAACATATAATACAAATAGTAATTCCTAACATACAGTATCATACGAAATAGGTGATGGATATCCACAAATGAATACATACCATACGAAACATAATATATCATACTAAATGGAGTCTTTCAGATTTACATCGAGAATAATAAAAAATGCTCTGAGACCACGTTGCAAGCAACAAATTACTGCTTAATGCCTTGCAGCGGTTTATGGAGTTGCCTTATTGACCTTTGGAAAAGTTGTTGTTTTGTGATGTAGAACTATAAACCCCATTTTGATCCTGGTGATACTATAGTGCCATATAGTAGCCTGTACATTATGTTTAATACAGCTTGGTGTGTCTGGGAGGATTCTTTGTGTGCAGCACCTGTGATAGACATTCTTGGGTGATATCTGTTCACCAGATTAATCAACCTAAATAAGTAATGGGTAAAGTAATTAGAGTGTAATTTCACAGAAAAGTCAAAGAACTGCTGTTGGGAAGTCTATGAACTGCCGTTGGGAATGATCAGAAACAACCATTTTGTGCATCAAGTCACATTAAGAGATACTGTATTGGTCTGATTTTACTCCCATTCCAGTAGTCTACATATAAGATGTGTTGTTTTTAGTCCTCCAGGCCACAAGACAACAAACAGGGGTTGTTATGCTTGGCAGCTGTATACTCCCATGGTCCAATTTGGAGGTCAGGTCAGTTCGGCAGAGAAACCACGTCATTTACCGGCCCAGCTCAAGGTCTAACCTTGCCATTTAGCTTGTAATGAGAGATTGAGTGCTTTTGGATTCAACTTTTTAATAATACTGTACAAATGTTATTCTAAGCACTGCTGGTCACACTACAGCCTCTATTATTCTCTTCATATGAATAAATTAATATATTCTTCATAGAGATTCCATGTATCGAAGGTTCGACAGATTTAAATGATGACACAAAATGTGTCCTTACTCCCTATACTTTGTGGTATGCTAATTTATCCCATTCTGTAAAATTCTGGTTCCTATACGTTAGCCCAAACTCAAATCCACACCAAATGGCGTCTGGTCTGGTCTCCCTGTAAAGCTAAACATCACGGGAGAGAGCGAGCAAAGCAGGGTGCATTCTGGACCTACTGTGTAAATACAGGCCTGCCAACCCCTGGATGTTTAAGAATGACGCCCATTAGTCATCCCATATGTTCAGTGTCTGGCGAGAGGCTGCATTGTAGTGGAACAATCACAGTTCTGAGGGGCGTTTAACCCCAAGTTTCCAACAGGCTCGCTCGTTCTGTGACATCATGGGTGTATGGCAATAATACCTTGAATCCTCAGTGCAGGATTTACAAGCCTTTGTTAACAGGGGGTGTGGCACAGTGCATATTCCCTTTAGGCTACAAGGGAAAAAAGAAAAGAACTTCCAGGTGGAGCAGATTTCCCATGCTTTACTTCAAGACAATTCAAAGAGATTACACAGACATCAACTGCAATTTTACTGTTATTACTACAGACCCATTGACTCTTTCAAAATATTTGAAGATATTGAAATATGGGTTTCACTGTAAATATGCTATATTTTAAATTAAAATCTAAGAATAACTGCATAAAAGCTATGTGGGATACGGACCTTATTGGCCCCATAGTGTCATTGAAACAATGATAGAGCGATGTCAGTGAGTGGATAAATTCCATCCACGTTCTTGTCACACACACTGATTGGTTGCCATGGTGAGAGATGCTGCTCAACCACATCTAGTGGTCGGTCATGGGCAGTCCAGACTCTGCTTCAGTTGCCATGACACATCACGCGTTGTCCTGTTGCTCCTGAAGGAATCTTTGTTGTCGTCCTTGGCTCTTTGAGGAAGACACTGGACGTCTTCTCTATGCTTTTCAGCAACGCTTCCCCATGGCACAACTGCCCAAATAATCTGTATGTTTGGGCTCGGTTTGTTGCCTAGTAAAAATACACCCACAATGTTGATGTATTGTGTTGGATGCTCAGGAGTCGCCAAGGGTCTCCCTCTTAAAATATATATAATGTAGCTACAAATTATTATTGCCGTTGTCAGGATGGAGGCTATTTGATAGGGTTAGTGCGCAGGAGGCTATATGATAGGGTTAGTGGCCAGGAGGCTATATGATAGGGTTAGTGGGCAGGAGGCTAAAGGATAGGGTTAGTGCGCAGGAGGCTAAAGGATAGGGTTAGTGGGCAGGAGGCTAAAGGATAGGGTTAGTGCTTGGGAGGCTAAAGGATAGGGTTAGTGGGCAGGAGGCTAAAGGATAGGGTTAGTGGGCAGGAGGCTAAAGGATAGGGTTAGTGGGCAGGAGGCTAAAGGATAGGGTTAGTGGGCAGGAGGCTAAAGGATAGGGTTAGTGGGCAGGAGGCTAAAGGATAGGGTTAGTGGGCAGGAGGCTAAAGGATAGGGTTAGTGGGCAGGAGGCTAAAGGATAGGGTTAGTGCGCAGGAGGCTAAAGCATAGGGTTAGTGGGCAGGAGGCTAAAGGATAGGGTTAGTGCGCAGGAGGCTAAAGCATAGGGTTAGTGGGCAGGAGGCTAAAGGATAGGGTTAGTGGGCAGGAGGCTAAACATGCTTAATGGAGATGGGTCGGAACTACACAACATTACCAAAAGTATGTGGACACCTGCTTGTCGAACATCTCATTCCAAAATCATGGGCATTAATATGGAGTTGGTCCCCCCTTTGCTGGTATAACAGCCTCCACTCTTCTGGGAAGGCTTTCCACTAGATGTTGGAACATTGCTGCGGGGACTTGCTTCCATTCAGCCACAAGAGCATTAGTGAGGTCGGGCACTGATGTTGGGCAATTAGGCTTGTCTCGCAGTCGGTGTTCCAATTCATCCCAAAGATGTTCGATGGGTTTGAGGTCAGGGCTCTGTGTTGGCCAGTCAAGCCCTTCCACACCGATATCAACAAACTATTTTTGTATGGATCTCGCTTTATGCACGGGGCATTGTCATGCTGAAGCAGGAAAGTGCCTTCCCCAAACTGTTGCCACAAAGTTGGAAGCACAGAATCTTCTGGAATGTC
Source organism: Brachymystax lenok tsinlingensis (assembly GCA_030435695.1). NCBI lineage: Eukaryota > Metazoa > Chordata > Actinopteri > Salmoniformes > Salmonidae > Brachymystax > Brachymystax lenok. Next base: position 28,842,354 of record CM059806.1, read on the forward strand.
ATTGTATGCTGTAGAGTTAAGATTTCCCTTCCCTGGAACTAAGCGGCCTAGCCCGAACCATGAAAAACAGTCCCAGACCATTATTCTTCCTCCACCAAACGTTACTGTTGGTACTATGTATTGGGGCAGGTATCATTCTCCTGGCATCCGCCAAACCCAGATTAGTCCGTCGGACTGTCAGATGGGGAAGCGTGATTCATCATTCCAGAGAATGCGTTTCCACTGCTCCAGAGTCCAATGGCGGCGAGTTTTACACCACACTTCGCATTGCGCATGGTGATCGTAGGCTTGTGTGCTGCTGCTCAGCTATGGAAACCCATTTCATGAAACTCCCAATGTGCAGTTCTTGTGCTGACGTTGTTTCCAGAGGTAGTTTGGAACTCAGTAGTGAGTTTTGCAACCAAGGACAGAACTTCTACTTTGCCGCTGAGCCGTTGTTGCTCCTAGACGTTTCCACTTCACAATAACAGCACTTACAGTTGACCGGGGAAGCTCTAGCAGGGCAGACGTTTGACGAACGGACTTGTTGGAAAGGTGTTATCCTATGACGGTGCCACGTTGAAAGTCACTGAGCTCTTCAGTAAGGCCATTCTACTGCCAATGTTTGTCTGGATTCAAGTTTCAAGTTTTAAAGTACAGTGAAATGTCTTTCTTGCATACTTTAAACCCAACAATGCATTAATCAACATCAACCTGGCCGGTCACAGTTGCATGTTTTTAAAAACGAGAATGCCAAATCAATCACCCTGTCAAGGTGTTCAACTCTCAACTGATCCTATTGTGGTTACTGTACTGTGAAGTCCGCTATTGCACACATAATAGAATAAGGGCTAGGAGATCATGTTGCCAAAATGTCCATCAGTCACGAGTAAGGCATTTCAGATCGGTTCCTTTCGTTTAGCTAACAAGGCCCAGTCGGTGAAAGCATTGCTTGCATTCTTTCAAAACTGTCAGGAAAATGAGTCTGGGCCTGGTTTCCCAAAAGCATCGTAAGGCTAAGTTCATCTTAGAACCATAGGATCCTATGCTTTTGGATGCTTTTGGGAAACCAGACCCTGGACAGTTAACTGGCACTATAAAGGAATTTCCCCCCCTAACTGAATCTAGATTGTTTAAATAGATTAGATCTCTCTCAGGTATTATGCTAGGGATCCTATCAAGTGTCTTATCTATATTTCAGAAGCCAGTTTACACTGGAACATATGGTTTGACCTAGATGGTGGTTATAAATTAAAATACTTTGATATTCCTGTTAAATTAAAGAATGATGACTTTATAACCTCTATTTACTTGTGAACTACTAAATGGACTACTTGCCAACCTTTTATAAACCCTTTATAGATAATTTTATATAAGTGTTACCATGATATCTGACTGACATGAACAATGCTAAGCAGCAGTATTCACTCTCCTCCTCTGTCTCTCTCTCTGCAGACTGTTTGATGTGTGTACTGTGTCTCGGACCGACCGCGAGACCAAGCTGACCCTGGTCTTTGAGCACGTTGACCAGGACCTGACCACGTACCTGGAGAAAGCCCCTAATCCTGGGGTGCCACCTGAAACTATCAAAGTGAGTCTGTCTAGGGGCAACTTCTTAGTAAGTTTACACTAAATAAAAAATGCTGTACTCGTCAGGTAAATGAATATGTGGACCTTGTTTTTGCAAAGTATCCTGGGAATATTTCTTCCTGGCCCAGACAGGAACCGAGGATGGAACTCCCAAACATCAGACAGCATTCAGGCTTTTTGAAGGGCAGCACATGTGGCATATTGGGTCCTAATTAGAGGGCCTCTGCTTTTCTATTTTCATTCTGGTCCCTCACTTTGCTGTGTATCTAAAGGAGGAGACGCTGTGTGTGTGTTTGTGTGTGTGTGTGTGTGTGTGTGTGTGTGTGTCTGTGAGTGTGTGTAATCATATGGATTGACAGAACTAGGTGACACTGACAGAAGGCATTTCTTTATGTGTAGTGTCTCATCGTGTGTCAACCCTCCTTTTCCTGTAGGCTAAAAAATTGCCTTCAGTGTCAATCACACTCTAACGAACCATAAGTCATCCTGACTATCAGACTAATCCAGAAGTTATCTAGTTATTTGCTAGGGTGCATCTGAAATGTCACCCTATTCCATATATAGTGGACTACTTTTGACCAAGGTCTATGCACTATGTAGGGAATAGGGTGCCATTTGAAACACAGACCCAGTATCCGCAAAAGGTAGGAAGCGGAGGTTTTGGCAACCTCTTTCCCTCTCGACAGTTAGTCTCTCTCTATTTATTAACCTCTTTCCCTCTCGACAGTTAGTCTCTCTCTATTTATTAACCTCTTTCCCTCTCGGCAGTTAGTCTCTCCCTCTATTTATTAACCTCTTTCCCTCTCGGCAGTTAGTCTCTCTCTATTTATTAACCTCTTTCCCTCTCGGCAGTTAGTCTCTCTCTATTTATTAACCTCTTTCCCTCTCGGCAGTTAGTCTCTCTCTATTTATTAACCTCTTTCCCTCTCGACAGTTAGTCTCTCTCTATTTATTAACCTCTTTCCCTCTCGACAGTTAGTCTCTCCCTCTATTTATTAACCTCTTTCCCTCTCGACAGTTAGTCTCTCCCTCTATTTATTAACCTCTTTCCCTCTCGACAGTTAGTCTCTCTCTCTATTTATTAACCTCTTTCCCTCTCGGCAGTTAGTCTCTCTCTATTTATTAACCTCTTTCCCTCTCGGCAGTTAGTCTCTCTCTATTTATTAACCTCTTTCCCTCTCGACAGTTAGTCTCTCCCTCTATTTATTAACCTCTTTTCCTCTCGACAGTTAGTCTCTCTCTATTTATTAACCTCTTTCCCTCTCGACAGTTAGTCTCTCTCTCTATTTATTAACCTCTTTCCCTCTCGGCAGTTAGTCTCTCTCTCTATTTATTAACCTCTTTCCCTCTCGACAGTTAGTCTCTCTCTATTTATTAACCTCTTTCCCTCTCGGCAGTTAGTCTCTCTCTCTATTTATTAACCTCTTTCCCTCTCGGCAGTTAGTCTCTCTCTCTATTTATTAACCTCTTTCCCTCTCGGCAGTTAGTCTCTCCCTCTATTTATTAACCTCTTTCCCTCTCGACAGTTAGTCTCTCTCTCTATTTATTAACCTTTTTCCCTTTCGACAGTTAGTCTCTCTCTATTTATTAACCTCTTTCCCTCTCGACAGTTAGTCTCTCTCTATTTATTAACCTCTTTCCCTCTCGACAGTTAGTCTCTCCCTCTATTTATTAACCTCTTTCCCTCTCGACAGTTAGTCTCTCTCTCTATTTATTAACCTCTTTCCCTCTCGACAGTTAGTCTCTCTCTCTATTTATTAACCTCTTTCCCTCTCGACAGTTAGTCTCTCTCTCTATTTATTAACCTCTTTCCCTCTCGACAGTTAGTCTCTCTCTATTTATTAACCTCTTTCCCTCTCTCGACAGTTAGTCTCTCTCTATTTATTAACCTCTTTCCCTCTCGACAGTTAGTCTCTCTCTATTTATTAACCTCTTTCCCTCTCGACAGTTAGTCTCTCCCTCTATTTATTAACCTCTTTCCCTCTCGACAGTTAGTCTCTCTCTATTTATTAACCTCTTTCCCTCTCGACAGTTAGTATCTCTCTATTTATTAACCTCTTTCCCTCTCGACAGTTAGTCTCTCTCTATTTATTAACCTCTTTCCCTCTCGACAGTTAGTCTCTCTCTATTTATTAACCTCTTTCCCTCTCGACAGTTAGTCTCTCTCTATTTATTAACCTCTTTCCCTCTCGACAGTTAGTCTCTCTCTATTTATTAACCTCTTTCCCTCTCGACAGTTAGTCTCTCTCTCTATTTATTAACCTCTTTCCCTCTCGACAGTTAGTATCTCTCTATTTATTAACCTCTTTCCCTCTCGACAGTTAGTCTCTCTCTATTTATTAACCTCTTTCCCTCTCGACAGTTAGTCTCTCTCTATTTATTAACCTCTTTCCCTCTCGACAGTTAGTCTCTCTCTATTTATTAACCTCTTTCCCTCTCGACAGTTAGTCTCTCTCTCTATTTATTAACCTCTTTCCCTCTCGACAGTTAGTCTCTCTCTATTTATTAACCTCTTTCCCTCTCGACAGTTAGTCTCTCTCTCTATTTATTAACCTCTTTCCCTCTCGACAGTTAGTCTCTCTCTATTTATTAACCTCTTTCCCTCTCGGCAGTTAGTCTCTCTCTATTTATTAACCTCTTTCCCTCTCGGCAGTTAGTCTCTCTCTATTTATTAACCTATTTTCCTCTCGGCAGTTAGTCTCTCTCTCTATTTATTAACCTCTTTTCCCACACACCTCTCTTGCAAATCTATGATAATATTTCTCTAACCTCAGGGTCTGGGGATGCCACCTATAAAGGATTGGAGAAGTAATTTTTTTTAACAGAGAAGTTCGCTACTGTAACTGCCGGTGAACTGGCAGCACCTTAGGGGTATTCTTACAGTATGTCAACATTTAGTGCCCATGTTACGTGAGTTTTCAATAGATATTTGATACGCAAGGATTTCTTTGTTATATTTTGTTCCCCTAGGGAACTTCACCTATCCACGTTCAACACTTAATTTGCCGGGCCTCGATACCCCCTTACTATGCCATCGGGCAGCCATGTTGACTGCAACATTCTAACAGTCTAATAAATACATTTCATATATGCTATCGGAAAAAATCATCCTAGTATTTAAAATAACACAGTAGCATTTTCATTGGTTATGTTATTGTAGGCAATCTGCTACCACGTACTCACATGTGGAATGCAAAGGAACAACAGTTTTTCTTTTGAAATAGAGCTAATCTAATCTCTCTGAAGAGTTATTTGGCAAAGTGTTTTGGAAACCTCAGAATCTGCTCTTTCTGATAATATATAGAAATCAGAACGTCTTACCTGCATGTGACTGTAGGAGGATGACATTGTCCTCTTAAACGGCTTATAACTCATTCTGTTTGTGATTTCCAAATTTTAACAACGTGTTAAATTAACTTATTTAAGAATTTAATTTAAGATTTAGAACATTGAACATATTTCCATTTTAAATTAGTATACAGTCAAAATTAATACATGTTAAACGGGCAATCCAGGATTGGTACATCCATTTTTGGACGTTTAAATGAATGATATACTGTATAGCTATTGATACTTATAAATGCATCATCAGCTTAGTTCAATCGCTTTGTTTTTTGAATCCCAGATTGACACTTTTTCTAAAATGTATCTTCTTAAAATGTTATTTTAAACCTAACCTTAACCCTAACCTTAACCACACTGCCAACCTTATGCCAAACCCTAACCTTAAATTAAGAGCAAAAAGCACATTTTTGTAGCCAATGTTGACTTTGTGTCTGTGGAATCTGACTTTGTGGCTGTGTTATCTGGTGGAAACACTTTCCCAGGGATTGTTTTGAATGATTCAGATAGGTGTCGTGCTCTGCTTCCTGTGACAGGGATGAATGTTGTCATTCAGATAGGTGTCGTGCTCTGCTTCCTGTGACAGCGATGAATGTTGTCATTCAGATAGGTGTCGTGCTCTGCTTCCTGTGACAGGGATGAATGTTGTCATTCAGATAGGTGTCGTGCTCTGCTTCCTGTGACAGGGATGAATGTTGTCATTCAGATAGGTGTCGTGCTCTGCTTCCTGTGACAGGGATGAATGTTGTCATTCAGATAGGTGTCGTGCTCTGCTTCCTGTGACAGCGATGAATGTTGTCATTCAGATAGGTGTCGTGCTCTGCTTCCTGTGACAGGGATGAATGTTGTCATTCAGATAGGTGTCGTGCTCTGCTTCCTGTGACAGGGATGAATGTTGTCATTCAGATAGGTGTCGTGCTCTGCTTCCTGTGACAGCGATGAATGTTGTCATTCAGATAGGTGTCGTGCTCTGCTTCCTGTGACAGGGATGAATGTTGTCATTCAGATAGGTGTCGTGCTCTGCTTCCTGTGACAGGGATGAATGTTGTCATTCAGATAGGTGTCGTGCTCTGCTTCCTGTGACAGGGATGAATGTTGTCATTCAGATAGGTGTCGTGCTCTGCTTCCTGTGACAGCGATGAATGTTGTCATTCAGATAGGTGTCGTGCTCTGCTTCCTGTGACAGGGATGAATGTTGTCATTCAGATAGGTGTCGTGCTCTGCTTCCTGTGACAGGGATGAATGTTGTCATTCAGATAGGTGTCGTGCTCTGCTTCCTGTGACAGGGATGAATGTTGTCATTCAGATAGGTGTCGTGCTCTGCTTCCTGTGACAGCGATGAATGTTGTCATTCAGATAGGTGTCGTGCTCTGCTTCCTGTGACAGGGATGAATGTTGTCATTCAGATAGGTGTCTTGTTGTGTAATAGGAGTCAAGAGCTGACCTGATGATATTTGATAGACCTTATTGCTAATCTGTTTTGACTATCATCTGTTCACATAGCACATGATCAGGTTTATGGTTTGTGAGATGACGCTGGGATGCATAGCCTCCGTTTTACATTTTTTTGTACATAATGTTTCCGCCATCGTTTCCTATGACTGAAAAAAGCTTCTGGACATCTGAACAGCAATCTCTCACCTCGATCTGGACGAATACTTCTACTTCAATGAGTCTTTGGCACAGGACGTACTGCTCACCTCGGACCGGGCCCTGATCCCGACACCCGGAAGAGGAAAAGACGTCGCTATAGAGGTAGCCGTGCGGGCACATCGATGAGACTTTGGCGACGAGTGAATAAACCGCCCCTACCCTCTGTTCTATTGGTGAATGTGCAATCGCTGGAGAGCAAACTGGACGAGCTCCGTTTGAGACTATCCTATCAACGGGACTTTAAGAACTGTAATATACTATGCTTTTCAGAGTCATGGCTGAACAGGACATGGACGATATACAGTTAGCTGGGTTTTCCATGCGTCGGCAGGACAGAGCAGCAGCGTTCGGTAAGATCCGTAGGGGTGGGTTGTGTCTCTTTGTCAACAAAGCCTGGTGTGTGATTTAATATTAAGGAAGTCTCAAGGTTCTGCTCGCCTGAGGTAGAGTATCTCATGATAAGCTGTAGACCACACTATTTACCAAGAGTTTTCATCTATATTATTAGTAGCCGTCTATTTACCACCACAAACTGATGCTGGCACTAAGACCTCACTCAACGAGCTGTATAAGGCCATAAGCAAAGAAGAAAACGCTCATCCAGAGGTTGTGCTCCTAGTGGCCGGTGATTTTAATGCAGCATGTTTTACAAAATTTTTACCAACATGTCACCTGTAACTAGACCACCATTACTCCACATACAGAGACGCGTACAAAGCTCTCCCTCGCCCTCCATTTGACAAATCTGACCATAACTCTATCCCCCTGATTCCTGCTTACAAGCAAAATCTCAAACAGGGAGTACCAGTGACGCACTCAATACAAAAATGGCACGATGAAGTGGATGCTAAGCTACAGGACTATTTCGCTAGCACAGACTGGAATATGTTCCAGGATTCATCTGATGACATTGAGGACTTTACCACATCAGTCACCGGCTTCATTAATAAGTGCATTGACGACGTCGTCCCCACAGTGACAGTACGTACATATCTCAACTAGAAGCCATTGATTACAGGCAACATTATCACTGAGCTAAAAGCTAGAGCTGCTGCTTTCAAGAAGCAGGACACTAATCCGGACGCTTATAAGAAATCCCGCTACACCCTCCGATGAACCATCAAACAGGCAAAGCATCAATACAGCACTAAGATCGAATCCTACTACACCGGCTCTGACACTTGTCGGCTGTGGCAAACTATCACGGATTATAAAGGGAAACCCAGCCGAGAGCTGCCCAGTAAAGCGAGCCGACCCAACGAGCTAAATGCTTTCTATGCTCCCTCAATGTGGGCAAGACAAAGGAGCTGATAGTGGACTACAGGGAATGGAAGGCCGAACGCACCTAAACTCACATCGACGGGGCTGTAGTGCAGTGGGCCAAAAGCTTCAAGTTCCTCGGTGTCTACATCGCTAAGGACCCAACAGTCGTAAAGAGGGCACGACAACGCCTCTTCCCCCTCAGGAGGCTGAAAAGATTAGGCATGGGCCCTCAGATCCTCAAAAAATTATACAGCTGCACCATTGAGAGCATCTTGACTGGCTGTATCACCGCTTGGTATGGTAACTGCTTGCCATCCGACCGCAAGGCGTTACAGAGGGTAGTGCGTACAGCCCAGTACATCACTGGAGCCGAGCTAACTGCCATCCAGGACCTCTATACCAGGCGGTGTCAGAGGAAAGCCCTAAAAACTGTCAATGACTCCAGCCACCCATGTCATAGACTGTTCTCTCTGCTACCACACGGCAAACTGTACAGGAGCGCTAAGTCTGGGATTACAGACCATTACAGACTACAAAGCCTACCAGACGAGCTAAACTACTTCTATGCTCGCTTCAAGGCAAATGACACTAAAACATGCATGAGAGCACCAGCTGTACCGGAAGACTGTGTAATCACGCTGTCCGCAGCCGATGTGAGTAAGATCTTTAGACAGGTCAACATTCACAAGGCCACATGGCCAGACGGCTTACCAGGACGTGTACTCCTAGCATGCGCTGACCAACTAGAAAGTGTCTTCACTGACATTTTAAACCTCTCCCTGTCTGAGTCTGTAATACCAACATGTTTTAAGCAGACCACCATAGTGCCTATGACCTTGAACACTAAGGTAACCTGCCTAAATGACTACCGACCCTTAGCACTCACGTCTGCAGCCATGAAGTGCTTTGAAAGGCTGGTCATGGCTCACATCAACACCATCATCCCAGAAACCCTAGACCCATGACTGCTCGGCCAGGCACGACTCCAACACCATCATTAAGTTTGCCTATGACACAACAGTAGCAGGCCTGATCACCGACAACAATGAGACAGCCTATAGGGAGGAGGTCAGAGACCTGGCCGTGTGGTGCCAGGACAACAACCTCTCCCTCAACGTGATCAAGACAAAAGAGATGATTGTGGACTACAGGAAAAGGAGGACCGAGCACGCCCCCATTCTCATCGACGAGGCTGTAGTGGGTCAGGTTGAGAGCTTCAAGTTCCTTGGTGTCCACATCACCAACAAACTAACATGGTCCAAGCACACCATGACAGTTGTGAAGCGGGCACGACAAAACCTATTCCCCCTCAGGAGACTGAAAAGATTTACCATGGGTCCTCAGATCCTCAAAAGGTTTTACAGCTGCACCATCGAGAGCATCCTGACGGGTTGCCTGGTATGGCAACTGCTCGGCCTCCGACCGCAAGGCACTACAGAGTGTAGTGCGAATGGCCCAGTACATCACTGGGGCCAAGCTTCCTGCCATCCAGGACCTTTACACCAGGCGGTGTAAGACCCCAAAAAATGTCAAAGACTCCAGCCACCCTAGTCATAGAATGTTCTCTCTGCTACCACATGGCAAGCGGTACCAGAGCGCCAAGTCTAGGTCCAAGAGGCTTCTAAACAGCTTCTACCCCCAAGCCATAAGACTCCTGAACATATAGTCAAATGGCTACCCAGACTACTCGCATTGCCCCCTTCCACACTGCTGCCACTCTCTGTTGTCATCTATGCATAGTCACTTTAATTAACACAATCTACATGTACTGTACATACTACCTCAACTAACCGGTGCCCCCGCACATTTACTCTGTATCGGCACACCCCTGTATATATTGTTATTTTTTACTGCTGCTCTTTAATTACTTGTTACTTTTATCTCTTATTCTTATCCATATTTTTTGAAACTGGTTTGGGGCTCGTAAGTAAGAATTTCACTGTAAGGTCTATACCTGTTGTATTCGGCGCATGTGAACTAATGCAATTTGATTTGATTTGAAAGCAAGCATGGAAACCACTTGTTGAGCGGGAGAGAGATCTCTCCCATTCATTTTCAACATCCAAACAGCAGCTGGAGTGATGAGGGAGACTGGGATACGATCAAGTACAAGATGACAGTGGCACCGTCCCTTTTATTTCCATGACAGTGGACACTGCACAGTAACCCCCACCTACTTAATTTACACTCCTGCAGACCAGAGGACACCAGATTGCAGACCCCCCCACCCCCCACTGCCCAGCCCACCCCTTGCCCAGACTGTCCATCCACTGCCTCCTTTCAGACCTCCAGCCAGACCCACCGTATGGTAATTGATCAAAGAGGCTCCGGGAATCAAATGAGCTGGAAGGACATCAAGCAGCCGGTCTCTGTCCCGCAGCCTCCCCCAGCCTTTGGGAGTGCGGCTGGGCTAACGCTGGGCTCCGTGCCCCTCTACCCCTCCTCCACCCCCAGATCCCCCATCCTTCCCTGTCTCCATGCCTGGCCCTATAAAAGCCTGGTTAATGAAGCATTACACTAACTGGCAGATGTCCTGTATTGTGACACGGTTACAAAAACAATATGGCTGCGTCTTGCTTATTAGCATGACGAAAGGGACTGCACTGGGGGATGCCATGTTTTGACTGCTTTTTCTCTAGGCTACCTTTTTGTTTCTTTTTCTTGGGTATCGCTTGCCTTTTGTTTCCTAGTCAGCTATCTCTGGTCGCGGTGCTGTCATAGACAGTTAGGGTGTTGGGCAACTTGTTGCTCTGTGACACCTCCTGTCACATTGGTTTGCAACAGGTCAGGTGTTTTCTCATACCATCTGCAGACTGGAGACTAGATATTCATGTCAGTCTGATAGTTTGACATCATCCCGAGCCCTACAAACTATTCATTGTTAATAACAACTAAAATCTATTAACTCTTGACAAGCAACGGCATCATTCATCTTCACCTGCATCATCTACTACTAAATGACTGTTATATGAATGAACTGAGGCAGGGAGAGGAGATGGAGCGCCATGGGGGGCATGGTTGTTGTTTGGATGTTTGTCCTCAAGTCACACTTCTGAGATAATTGGGGTTTTGTAGGAAATGCTGTTGAAAGGAAACATGTCGCAAATGGCCATTTAAAGCAAACAGAAAGGAACTCATGGGGGCGATGCCATTGTATCAACTCCCTAAATAACTTTCTCTGCCGCTGTCTGTTGGCCTCCTAGGTTACGGGTGGACGGAGATGCAAAAAATAAGGCCTGTTTACGCTCTCTGGCTGACCTGCGCAAGGGACCCTCACACACACTGCACACGCACACACACACACCGCACGCACACACACCGCACACACACACACCGCACGCAAACACACCGCACGCACACACACCGCACGCACACCGCACACAAACACACCGCACACACATACACCGCACACCGCGCACACACCCACGCACGCGCGCGCACACACACACACACACATTCCCTCTGCCCTGTCTCTTCTCTATTCCATGCAGAGGCTCCTGTCCCCTCCCCTTAGCCCTGGTCAGCCCCGCCCGTTTGAAAATGTTTTCTGCTTGAGTGTGCAGACCATTGTTTCACCTCTTTTAATCACTCAGCAGCTGCTAGGGTCAGAGAATGGAGTCCCTCCGCAGGCCCAGGTCCATGTCACTTGTGAGGTCTTGGCGACGGGTTTCAGGGGCACCGCTGCCTGCTGCAACCCCAGCAGTAGGCCGATTCATGTCGGGACTGTGAGAGAGAGCCCCTCTTTCTCTCCCCCCTCTTTCCAGCCCTGTCTTTCTTTTTTAATCTTCCCCCATCTCTCTGTCTCTATCAGTGAAACAGCCCCCACCTCCGCTATCACCCTCAGTTCAGTCCTTATGTTGTTGTGCAAGTTCCACCAGAGAGTAGAAATGGCCGTTATTAATGAAATGGCCCTTTCAGTTTAGCCCTCCTCTCAGACTCTTTCTTTCTCCCTGGACCGAGTGCTTGTGGGCATTAAGGCCACTGTGGGGCCGTTCCTGGCTGCAGCTGGAAAGAGTGGATCTACAATGATCAATCCTCCTCAGCTCCAGTCCAGCCAGATGCTGGAAGAGAGGGAGGGAGGTAAAAAGAGGCCCACCACCAACAGATCAACGCAGTACCCAAATGGCACCCTATTCCCTATGAAGTGCACTACTTTTGGACCAGAGCCCACAGATCAGAACTACATCCTCACAGCAACATGTATTTCCTGCTCTGCTTTCCCTCCCCAATTGTGTCAGTCATCAACATCTGCCACACTTGGGCTTTAAAGGGATATGTTCTCTTTTCTTCCTAGTCGACGAGCTGTTGCACCGCATGCAAGGCCTCAATGATTTCACTTTACTCTGTGGGACTTTTCATTTAGGTTTTCAGTGTTCTGAGGCCTGTTGGCTGATTTAGAAGGGGAATAAATAATGTTTCTTACTATTGTTACCTTACAGACTACAGTGATGTGCATGCTGGTCACGCATGGTAATGAAGATAATGAACTGCGTTAGTATTGGGGGGGACCATCCAACACCAATGTGTAGCAACCAAAACACAGATTTGAAAAATGACCTTTTGTTTTGAACCCTCTATGTTAAGGATATCAGGTGTCTTTTTTCAATGTCCGTGTGTCTTGTATCCGTAAAATCATGACAAACTGTCATTGTCCATGTGTGTTGTGGAACCTGTTAAGACTGTGTCTGTGTCCATGTGTCATGTTGTACCTGTTAAGACTGTGTCTGTGTCCAGGTGTCATGTTGTACCTGTTAAGACTGTGTCTGTGTCCAGGTGTCATGTTGTACCTGTTAAGACTGTGTCTGTGACCAGGTGTCATGTTGTACCTGTTAAGACTGTAGCTGTTTTCGAATACCCATACTAACATACTGTATACTACATACTCAATGAGTTAATACTACATACTATATACTATTAGTTCATTTTAGTATACTGTAAACGAACGGGTGTACTAGTGCTTCGATGTGTCTACCAGAAGTTGATACTGTTGCCATGCAACTTCTTGCTAGCTTGTTAGCATAGCTAACAAATTACGAGCTAGACATCTTACGACTTCTTTAACAATGTCCATTGAGAACGCAGAACGACTAGACCACTTAGCTAAGCTAAGAATTACGTGAAAAAGCAAGTCAGTAAATGTTGGGTTGTTAGTTAGATAGCATATAGTTAATATACTGGCAAGTTTGATGTATTAGTAGCCAACTAACATTAGGTAGCTAGCTAGCAAATGGTGCATACAAGCAACTGCTGTAATGAAATGCTATGCAGTTCGTAAGGCTAGCGTAGCAAAAACTTTTCAGCCAACAGAACATGTAATGTAACTTATTTGAAAAGTCATTACTTTATTACATTGCTCAACATTTTCTTAACATTTGTCATAATTAGTTAAAGCAATGAATTTGTATCCTCTCGTTGGACTTCGGGTGCATTTTTTCCGCCATTTTCTTCAAATCTGAAAATGTTGTGAAGCCACACCCAGTTTCTGAAGAATTGCATTATGGGCCCTAAATGCACGGAAATAGTGTCCACTGCTAGAATACTTCGTATTTTGACGAATGTAGTCCGACATCCGTACACTTTTGGCAAACTACATATATTCATACTATGACCAATAAGCATACTACATTTATGCCACAAATAGTACGGTTAGTGCTGTTAGTGTGAGTATTCGAACACAGCTTGTGTCTGAGTATCCATGTGTCATGTTGTACCTGTTAATACTTTGTTGGAATGTCCATGTGTCATGTTGTACCTGTTAAGGCTGTGTCTGAGTGCCCATGTGTGTTGTCCTAACAGGATATGATGTACCAGCTGCTGCAGGGACTGGACTTCCTGCACTCACACCGTGTGGTTCACCGGGACCTGAAACCCCAGAACATTTTGGTCACCAGTGGAGGACAGATCAAACTGGCCGATTTTGGCCTCGCCAGGATATACAGCTTTCAGATGGCCCTGACCTCTGTGGTGAGAACCTTACTGTTATAAACCTATTATAAACTGTTATAACACAGATGATATACAGATTTCAGATGGAACTGACCTCTTTGGTGAGAACCTTACTGTTATAAACCTGTTATAACACAGATAATATACACATTTCAGGTGGAACTGACCTCTGTGGTGAGAACCTTACTGTTAAAAACCTATAATAAACTGTTATAACACAGATAATATACACATTTCAGATGGAACTGACCTCTGGTGAGAACCTTACTGTTATAAACTAGAACATAAACTCTTATATCACCCAATACTTATTATGTACTATTTCACCCAATACTGATTATGTACTATTTCACCCAATACTGATTATGTACTATATCACCCAGTACTGATTATGTAATGAGTAGAGACTATGCCTGACCAGGATATTAGTGCTGAGCGATTAGTGCTTTTTGAGGTTGGTTCGGTTTCAGTTAAATTATTAAAAAAATAATCACGGTTTTCAGTTTCGGTTCAATATATTTATTAACTTGAAATGCGCTATGCATTATGTGGATTGAATGCTGTAACAACACAGAATAAAACATGAAATAGTGACAGCACATTATTGCTTATCACTTATTAACCATTGTTTATTCACATTACTTTAATACAATATTTCAGTTGTTTTGTATATTATATGTACATTTGTTTTATATGATGACTTTATTATTTCATTCCAAGTCATCATCTCCTGTCTATAGAGCTGCTGCCTATGTTGTCTGGCAAAATCACTATTTTTTGTAGTTCTTCAAAGTAAATAAGGCATACTTTTATGACTGCTGAATGCAAACTATCAATCACTTAGATTAGATCATGTATTTTCAGGTAGAGATACTGTACCTTGCGAAGCAAATGCCTTTATCTCTCTCGATAGCGCGTTCTTCCGTCTCTTCTCTCCCTCTCCGTGTCTGCCCCACACCAGAGAGGAGGAGGCAAAGTGAGAGGTTTCACTCTCAACAAAATCTGTCCAATATAAACCCAATGTGTTTCTATGGGCTTATTTTGGACCTAGCTTCTGCCTTTCCGCCTTTGGGACAATGACTCCCATTGTTAGGGCGGAGATATGAGCATCAGTTAACACACTACCCCATAATGACAAAGCAAAAACAGGGTTTTAGAAATGTTTGCAAATTTGTTAAAAATAAAAACGGAAATATGACATTTACATAAGTATTCAGACCCTTTACTCAGTACTTTGTTGAAGCACCTTTGGCAGTGATTACGTCCTTGAGTCTTCTTGGGTATGACGCAACAGGCTTGGCACACCTGTATTTGGAGAGTTTCTCCCATTCTTCTTTGCAGATCCTCTCAAGCTCTGTCAGGTTGGATGGGGAGCGTTGCTGCACAGCTATTTTCAGGTCTCTCTAGAGATGTTCGACCGGGTTCAATTCCGGGCTCTGTCTGGGCCACTCAAGGACATTCAGAGACTTGTCCTGAAGCCACTCCTGCGTTGTCTTGGCTGTATGACTAGGGTCATTGTCCTGTTGGAAGGTGAACCTTCGCCCTAGTCTGAGGTCCTGAGTGCTCTGGAACAGGTTTTCATCAAGGATCTCTCTGTACTTTGCTCTGTTCATCTTTGCTTCAATCCTGACTAGTCTCCCTGTCCCTGCCACAGAAAAACATCCCCACTGTATGATGCTGCCACCGATTATGGTCATTGTAGTTAATTACCACATTTTCTTCGCTAAACTATGTTGAATATTGGCCTGTAGGAAACTGACTGCCTACTACATCACACAGTTTGGGCTTGATCTGACTTCTTTCTAGAGAAAGTGCGTATTGAGCTCATTAAAAAAAAAATGTATTTCAAATAATTGAACCGACGTCAGTCAGTCAGTTGTTTAAAAAACAATCCTATGTGGCGAGCATCTTAAAGGAATAATCCTCTTAAAACCACAAATTCCTATAATTTACATAAATAACGCAAATATGTGAGAACAATATATGTTGTGAAAAAAATATTGCATTTCATCCTTATAATAAGGTAGAAAATTGTTGTAGAAATCTGCAGAGCTCAAGTCGACTACAAAACCCACAATGCAATGTTCTCTCTAGAAAAGCTGTCTAGCTCACTAGGTAGCTATCAAGAAAATGTAACTACACACAATAATACCAAAGTCAATATCAGCATGTGAAGTAGTTAGCTAGTTGTAAATCCCTGAAACAAACTTCACTATCAATTTAGGAGTTTCAATATCACCATGTTCAACCTGGTAGTATAGATTGCGTTTCTAGCACAAAGCTATGTGAGTCAGGTTGCTATGGCAACGCTCACGGGGCCCTGCGAGCCTGCAAGCAGGGGAGAGGAGAACACCGTTTTGCGCCATGGTAGTTGAAGGAAGAAAGGATATTAATGTGATGGCGCACTCTGCACGTTGAGGACATTTGAACAAAATATATACTGTGTTGTGATGATACAGACAGATGGATGTGTTCTGGACATGTTTGCCCATACCATCTATTGGCTTATTTGGTGATCTGGACTGCAGGTCATTGTTTTAAAAGCATTATTAAATGTAATAGTTTGTTATCCCCTATATCCAGTGACGAGAACCTTGTCTTGATGACGTATCACGTCACATTTCATTTTTAGGGTGGATTATCCCTTTAACATTATGCCAGTACACACACTGTGGTCCGTTTTTATGACAACCCCCCAAAAGTTCCTGGTTTAACGTTATGGTATAGAATAGACTATATCATGTCAAATACATAGTTCACATACTTAAAAATATATATTTTCCTCGGTTTGCACTTTTGGGACTATTCCCTTTGTTCAGTTATACAGGGAAAAATAAAACCTAAAGGTATTTCACATACTGCTACATACTGTATAGCCAGACTGATTCCTCTTCCTACAGTTTCACTAGCCAGACTCCATAGTCTAAATCAGGATACGTCTGATTAAGCCAGACTCCTCTTTATTATCAGGTATTTACTGTAGATGACAGATAGTCAAGTTATGTATTGGGAGTCGGACTGTGTGCGGTACATTCCCAGTGAGACTACTCTTCCTTTGATATCAGGTATTTAGATAGATAAGAGATTAAATAACAGAGGTTGTGAATTGAGACTGTGTATGTTACTTCCCCAATGTAAAGCAGAATTTTATAGACTCCTTATCTCCCTCAGCCCATTCCAACATAATACTTTCACCTGGGACAAACGACTGGCTTCAGGCCCTTACTCTGAAAACATAATCTCTCTATCTTTCACCTCCTCCCTCCTTCTCTCCTTCCCTCTCTGTCCATCTTTATCTAATTTTATTCTCCTCTGCTATTGGTCGGTTTGTGCACTCTTTTTTTTAACCAATTGGGTGAACTTCCACTTATTGTATGTGTGGTTGCTTCCCAAATGGCTCCCTATTCCCCTTATAGTGCACTACCGTTGACCAGGGCCCATATTGCACTATAGACCTACAGTGAGGGAAAAAAGTATTTGATCCCCTGCTGATTTTGTACATTTTCCCACTGACAAAGAAATGATCAGTCTATAATGTTAATGGTAGGTTTATTTGAACGGTGAGGGACAGAATAACAACAAAAAAATCTAGAAACACGCATGTGAAAAATGTTAGAAATGGAATTGCATTTTAATGAGGGAAATAAGTATTTGACCCCCTCTCAATCAGAAAGATTTCTGGCTCCCAGGTGTCTTTTATACAGGTAACGCGCTGAGGTTAGGAGCACACTCTTAAAGGGAGTGCTCCTAATCTCAGTTTGTTACCTGTATAAAAGACACCTGTCCACAGAAGCAATCAATCAATCAGATTCCAAACTCTCCACCATGGCCAAGACCAAAGAGCTCCCCAAGGATGTCAGGGACAAGAGTGTAGACCTACACAAGGCTGGAATGGGCTACAAGACCATCGCCAAGCAGCTGGTTTAAAGGTGACAACAGTTGGTGCGATTATTCCCAAATGGAAGAAACACAAAAGAACTGTCAATCTCCCTCGGCCTGGGGCTCCATGCAAGATCTCACCTTGTGGAGTTGCAATGATCATGAGAACGGTGAGGAATCAGCCCAGAACTACACGGGAGGATCTTGTCAATGATCTCAAGGCAGCTGGGACCATAGTCACCAAGAAAACAATTGGTAACACACTACGCCGTGAAGGACTGAAATCCTGCAGCGCCCGCAAGGTCCCACTGCTCAAGAAAGCACATATACATGGCCGTCTGAAGTTTGCCAATGAACATCTGAATGATTCAGAGGGAAACTGGGTGAAAGTGTTGTGGTCAGATGAGACCAAAATGGAGCTCTTTGGCATTAACTCAACTCGCCGTGTTTGGAGGAGGAATGCTGCCTATGACCCCAAGAACACCATCCCCACCGTCAAACATGGAAGTGGAAACATTATGCTTTGGGGGTGTTTTTCTGCTAAGGGGACAGGACAACTTCACCGCATCAAAGGGACGATGGGCGGGGCCATGTACCGTCAAATCTTGGGTGAGAACCTTCCCTCAGCCAGGGCATTGAAAATGGGTCGTAGATGGGTATTCCAGCATGACAATGACCCAAAACACATGGCCAAGGCAACAAAGGAGTGGCTCAAGAAGAAGCACCTTAAGGTCCTGGAGTGGCCTAGCCAGTCTCCAGACCTTAATCCCATAGAAAATCTGTAGAGGGAGCTGAAAGTTTGAGTTGCCAAACGTCAGCCTCGAAACCTTAATGACTTGGAGAAGATCTGCAAAGAGGAGTGGGACAAAATCCCTCCTGAGATGTGTGCTAACCTGGTGGCCAACTACAAGAAACATCTGACATCTGTGATTGCCAACAAGGGTTTTGCCACCAAGTACTAAGTCATGTTTTGCAGAGGGGTCAAATACTTATTTCCCTCATTAAAATGCAATTCCATTTATAAAATTTTTCACATGCGTTTCTCTGGATTTTTTTTTGTTATTCTGTCTCTCACTGTTCAAATAAACCTACCATTAAAATGATAGACTGATCATTTCTTTGTCAGTGGGTAAACGTACAAAATCAGCAGGGGATTAAATACTTTTTTCCTCACTGTATAGTGAATAGGGTGCTATTTGGAATGCATGTTTTACTGAGCTGGTCGACCAATGAGAAGAGAAGTATCCTGAGTGGGAGGTGAAAGGGAGACTATAAAACATTGGTACATGAGGCCACAGAAGGACAGAAAGAGAGAGAGAAGGCAGGACAGTCTCCCGAGACAGATGAAAAGCGGCTAATTTGATGTAGCGGACACTGAAAGGGAACCAGTCAGCAGGCAAGAGAGAAGAACAGTAAACAATATGGTGTAAAGTGAGAACGAAGGAAGTGCCGAAAAGAATCCCTAAAGTGGAGTAGACGTGACAAGGATGAAATGGACAAAGAGGGAGGGAGCTAGGGGGGACAGAGAGAGATTGAGTCAGATATCCCCTCCTCCCACCCTTCTTCCATCAAGGCTTTGAAGTGGGACTTTCTTGCACAGCCAGATCCCTCCAAGTTGATTTTGAAATCGTCTTGAGGATGTCGGGAAAGGCCTTCAGAATTGGCCACTAGGGGCAACAGTGAGCGATATTACCTATACAGGGGTGGCGGATTTGAAGGTCACGTGTTCATTCCCAGTTGTAGACACTTGTTGTTTTAACCCTATCCCAAACCTTAACCCTTACCTTAACCATTCAGAAGTAATGTCTAAACATAATGTTTAAACCTATCCCAAACCTTAACCCTTAACTTAGCCGTTCAGAATTAACGCCTCAACATAATGTTTTAACTCTATCCCAAACCTTAACTTAATAAAATCAATCAATCAAATTTGATTGATAAAGCCCTTCTTACATCAGCTGATGTCACAGAGTGCTGTACAGAAACCCAGCCTAGAACCCCAAACAGCAAGCAATGCAGGTGTAGAAGCATGGTGGCTAGAAAAAACTCCCTAGAAAGGCAGGAACCTAGGAAGAAACCTAGCGAGGAACCAGGCTCTGAGGGGTGACCAGTCCTCTTCTGGCTGTGCCGGGTGGAGATTATAAGAGTACATGGCCAAGATGTTCAAACGTTCATAGATGACCAGCAGGGTCAAATAATAATAATTACAGTGGTTGTAGAGGGAGCAACAGGTCAGCACCTCAGGAGTAAATGTCAGTTGGCTTTTCATAGCCGAGCATTCAGAGTTAGAGACAGCAGGTGCGGCAGAGAGAGAGAGTCAAAAACAGCAGGTCTGGGACAAGGTAGCACTTAACCATTCAGAATGAACGCCTAAACTTTGTTTAAACCTATCCCAAACCTTAACCCTTAACTTAACCATTCAGAATCCCATGACTCCTGATCCAAAGGTTGCGTGTTCATTATTAGTTTTTATCTGTATTGTTGTGTATCGCTTATTTTCTTTGGTACAAATCAATTAAACCTAACCCTTATCCCAGTGATAGACACTCGTTTTAATTAAAACATTTTTAACCCTATCCCAAACCTTAACTTAATGATTAGTTGATTATTTGAATCAGCTTTGTATGCTAAGGGCAAAAACCAAAATGTCCACCCCTTTGGGAAACCCCGACTTAACCATTCGGAATGATGCGCAGCAGGAGGAGCAAACCAGGGTGTCAAAATCTCCAAAATTTGAGTTGGGAGCAACTTTTGAGGAAACATGGAAAAATGTCAGAATCTGAAGTTAAATTGGTAAAACTGTGAGATCTTGTTGGTTTTGTACTGGGCTCTGATTCTCTGATGTGTGTGTGTGTGTGTGTGTGTGTGTGTATGTGTGTGTATGTATGTATATATATATATATATATAGTATTATGTCACTAATACAAAACAATGTCCAGGGGGAGATGTTGTTTTATTTCTAAATGTTTTAGCATCAACTTTGCTAAGCACTACCTAGAAAGTTAACAGACAGTCAAGTTAAGATGTGTCATCCAATGTGTTACCTGGCCTGGCCAGACTCAGTCATGCTGTCAGTCATGCGGTATCCCTCTGTGGTTCTAGTTGCTTGTCAGGTACTGGCGTTTCACTTGTTTTATGACAGATGAGACATGGCCACATCATGTTAGTTAGCCAGTTAGAGCTTCTGTTCTGGAAATCCACCTGGGAATCCACCTTAGGCATCGGGGACAGAAATACTGACCCTCTGTGTACGTGTGTGTGTGGTGTGGGGTGGAGTGCAACGTGAGCACCTAACCCAGATTATTGTTCCTTTGTGTGTGTGTGTGTCTGGAATCCCCCTATCTCCCTCCCCAGTGCTGTGTCTCCTCTGACTCCGATAAAGAATGCACTGCCGTTACTGTCCTCTCACTTAGTATGCAAAAACACAACCAATTCACAGTGCTAGACACACACATACACACACAAACACACGTGTGTGCACAAACAGACACACACACACACTCAAACACACACGTCACATACACACACACACTCAGGCATGCTAACACATGCACACACGCATACACACACAGGCACTCAAACACACACATACTGTATGTCACACACAGATACATGTACACACAGACACAGTCACACACACACACACACACAGGGGCACTCAAACACACGCGCACACAGACACACTTAAACACACACACACAGTCCAAGCAGGATTTCTACATTTTTAACTGATGGTAAAGGATGGTACCCACCAGTGACCAATAAACTAAGAGTGACTCGTTTAGACATGAAGATGCACAGTTACAGGCAGAAGGGGCAGCCAAGCAGCCCAGGTACATACAACTCATTACCACACCTGGCTCCAATTCACTCATTCCAAACTACCAGGGCACTGAGAAATTCTTCCTCTGAATAGAAGAAGATATGACTATTCTGTCTCCATCACAGTCAGGATATGATTCATAGTCTGCTTTCTAACAGAGTATATGAGAGCTGAACTTGCATAAGGTGCAAAAAAGGCCTCTTGGATTTTTCTTTCATCAACTGAAACTGGTCTAAAGGCAGTTGACGGTTTATGAGAATATACAAGTATTTTATGTGTTGTATGCGTGTGTGTGATGGGGTTGCTGCTTCCCCCAGAGGCCCCCTGATAGTTCCTGCCAGTGAGTCCCACCTCCACCATCCCCCCTGAGTGAAAGGGTGACTCAGGGACCACCCATCGGGTGGCGCAGAGGTGCAGATTAGGCTGACCCTGGGAGTGGCCTGGGGTCCGATGTTTGGTTGATTGTTTTATATTGACCTCAGCCTCCTGACACCTGATTGTCTGTCTCTGAGTGACAAGCCAATGTGTAAAGCTGTAGAGTTAAGCTGACGGCTTAGGAAAGAGGAAAAGAGATAACCAAGTGATTTTTCCTCCCATCAAACTGAGGATTATCAACCTTTTGCTTTTGTCATAAGCACCTGCTTAAGGAACACGTTGAGGGGGAAATGTTCAAAAGCTTTGACATCTTGTCCCCCCACACCAGACCTAACCCCTAATGGTCTATTTCCTCAAATCATATTTATAACAATATAGCGCCTCGTCATTAGAATTTATTTGGCCTGTGGGGGTTTCCCTGACTGTCTGTCTATTCATACCACGGCCAGTCATTGTAATGTGAATCAGACTGATTGGATTGTCCCATGAAAGCCATTAAGCTAGGTCTCCTTCTCAGGCGTACACACACACACGTACACACGTACTCACACACACACACACACACACACACACACACGTACTCACACACACAGACAAATGCTCTCAGAGATGCATCGTGTGCGCTGCTTTGCTTCAGGGATAATTTATTCAGAGTGGTTGTTGTTACATATTTGCAGCTACCAAGATAAACTGTGGTCGTTGTAATACCCTGGGTTAAGAGACATAGATACAGGTGATAGTGTGGGTTATGTTTCTCAACATTGATGCTAATATTGGATCCTGTCAATGTGCCCTTTTATTGAGTTACAGGTCACATTTTATGACTTTAACTTTCATTCCATAGTTTCCCCTTAAACCAGACTGAATAGGAATAATGTTTTCCAATAGACTTTTATAGATTGTAACGTAACTTTGTGAAGACTAGAAAAACTTTCCAATAGAAATCCCTGATCACACTTGTAGGCAATGTCATGGTAATGTTGGTAAATATGCTCATGAAACACGACATCGGGTCGAACGGTCGTCTCGCGCCAAACTGCGCATGTGCAGGCCATCAAATCTGCTTCGATATCAGGTTGTTTTTGACAAATTAAAACTAGTTCACTCACTTTCACGAGGTTGGAGTAATATCATGTTAATCTACTTAAGACATTGGCTCGAATCTACAGTTGAAGTCAGAAGTTTACATACACTTAGGTTGGAGTCATTAAAACTCGTTTTTCAACCACTCCACAAATTTCTTGTTTACAAACTATAGTTTTGGCATGTCAGTTAGGACATCTACTTTGTGCATGACACAAGTAATTTTTCCAACAATTG
Source organism: Brachymystax lenok tsinlingensis (assembly GCA_030435695.1). Taxonomy (NCBI): domain Eukaryota; kingdom Metazoa; phylum Chordata; class Actinopteri; order Salmoniformes; family Salmonidae; genus Brachymystax; species Brachymystax lenok. Next base: position 28,865,525 of record CM059806.1, read on the forward strand.
TTTACAGACAGATTATTTCACTTATAACTCACTGTATCACAATTCCAGTGGGTCAGAAGTTTACATACACTAATTTGACTGTGCCTTTAAACATCAGCCAAGTCCTCAGAAAAAAAATGTAGACCTCCACAAGTCTGTTTCAACCTTGGGAGCTGTTTGGCCATAATGACCATCGTTATGTTTGGAGGAAAAAGGGGGAGGCTTGCAAGCCGAAGAACACCATCCCAACCGTGAAGCATGGCGGGGGGGCAGCATCATGTTGTGGGGGTGCTTTGCTGCAGGAGGGACTGGTGCACTTTACAAAATAGATGGCATCATGAGGAAGAAAATGTATGTGGATATATTGAAGCAACATCTCAAGACATCAGTCAGGAAGTTAAAGCTTGGTCGCAAATGGGTCTTCCAAATGGACAATGACCCCAAGCATACTTCCAAAGTCGTGACAAAATGGCTTAAGGACAATTAAGTCAAGGTATTGGAGTGGCCATCACAAAGCCCTGACCTCAATCCTATAGAAAATTTGTGGGCAGAACTGAAAAAGTGTGTGCAAGCAAAGAGGCCTACAAACCTGACTCAGTTACACCAACTCTGTCAGGAGGAATGGGCAAAAATTCACCCAACTTATTGTGGGAAGCTTGTGGAAGGCTACCTGAAATGTTTGACCCGAGTTAAACAATTTAAAGGCAGTGCTACCAAATACTAATTGAGTGTATATACATTTCTGGCCCACTGGGAATGTGATGAAAGAAATAAAAGCTCAAATAAATAATTCTCTCTGCTATTATTCTGACATTTCACATTCTTAAAATAAAGTGGTGATCCTAACTGACATAAGACATGGAATTTTTACTAGGATTAAATGTCAGGAATTGTGAAAAGCTGTGTTTAAATGTATTTGGCTAAGGAGTATGTACATTTCCGACTTCAACTGTAGGTTGTACTTTCAGATTTCAAGAAAATTAACAACTAAGGAATACTTTTTTACTTCTCATTGACCTGGTCTGTTTCGCAAGCGTTCCCGGGAGTCTCGTCATGTTGAGCCTCTGGGTTTAAACTCTGTGACGTCATGTTTCTCTTAATTTGTACTGTTGTTAAAGGTTTGTAATCTTCAAAACTACAATAATTGAAGTATTAAAATAGTGAGGTAGTTACCATTGTTAACTAAATGTTTAATGAGTTTTAGGACGATTTTGTAAAGTTTATTGACTGAGTTGGAAAACGTATTGACATTGACAGGGGCTTAGCTAGCTAGCTACAATAGTGAATAAGGGGGATACTAGCTAGCTAGTGTTACCATCCTGTGTTAGTACGTTTTACTCACTTCAATTGCAATGAGTCTCAAATGGGGAATTTAATTTGAATGCGTTGATTATTAATTTTATCTTTGTTTTCAAAAAATGCCTACAATATTGTAGGATTCTTTGGCGATGTCCTCAGCAATTGTTTTATCTGCTAGGTACATCTGGATTTTTTAAATAAAATGTTATTATTTCCTTAAAAATTCAGTGTTGTGTCCTTTTTTGATAACTGAGGCATGTTTATTAATGCCTTAGAAATTCTTTATGAATAGGAAAATAGAATTGACATTACATTGACTGCATAGATTTTGTACATAGACCTTTAATATTGGTGTTCTAAATCAGAGTGGCAAACTGCACAGTTAATTACCAGGAAGTGCTTGGCTATAAATGCTTCATGAATGGGAAAATATAGATTTGTTCTAACATGTTCATCAAATGCTTCTAGATGTGTAATGAATGCGTTATGGACGTGTAGTCAAAGTAAATCTTTACCAATTGCTCTTTTCATTTTTCCTAGCCTGGTCCCAGATCTTTTTGGACTGTCTTGCCAACTCTAATTGTCATTGTCACAGAGTTGGTAAGACAGCGAAAACAGATCTGGGACCAGGCTACACTTTTCCTGCCTGCCATGGTTGCTGTGAGTAGCACGGCTCCACAACAAGTAGTGCCGTTGCCGTGGGAGTCATCTGGCCAATGAATTCCTTGTGTTTGTAATGAATGAATTCCTCATGTTGGTAACACCTAGTGACCGACCAGCCGACCACCGCTCGGGTCAGCTGGATGCTTGCTGCTCCAACCCGCTGGCTTGCTCGCTAGCCTGCCTCATGTTCTTTGAATGTTCCCTAAGGGTGAAGTAGCCTGGTCCAAGATCTGTTCTAGTAAGGCAGCACAATAGGATCTGGGACCAGTCTCCAGATAAATTATATCTGTGGCAGGAAGGTGTGGTTACTGTTATTCGGTGATGAGACATACAAGCAATGATTTATTTATTTGACATTTTGCAAGATAAAATATCTTGACATGCGTTTCTCGTTTTCAAGAGTGTCGAAAAAAACAAATACAATTTTTGGCAACAAGAATAATATGGCAACTACTGTCTAGTAATAACAACAATTAAATAATAATAATACACATTAAAAAACTAGCATAAAAAAGTTGTTGTACAACTACTAATAGGCCTACAACTAATAAAAACTACTGCTACTAATACTAATACAACTAATAAAAAGTACTGCTACTACTACTACTAATACAACTAATAAAAAGTACTGCTACTACTACTACTAATACAACTAATAAAACAACTGCTACTACTACTAATACAACTAATAAAACAACTGCTTCTACTACTAATACAACTAATAAAAACTACAGTGAGGGAAAAAAGTATTTGATCCCCTGCTGATTTTGTATGTTTGCCCACTGACAAAGTCATGATGAAATGATCAGTCTATAATTTTAATGGTAGGTTTATTTGAACAGTGAGAGACAGAATAACAACAAAAAAATCCAGAAAAATGCATGTGAAAAATGTTCTAAATGGAATTGCCACCCTCTCAATCAGAAAGATTTCTGGCTCCCAGGTGTCTTTTATACAGGTAACGAGCTGAGATTTGGAGCACACTCTTAAAGGGAGTGTTCCTAATCTCAGTTTGTTACCTGTATAAAAGACACCTGTCCACAGAAGCAATCAATCAATCAGATTCCAAACTCTCCACCATGGCCAAGACCAAAGAGCTCTCCAAGGATGTCAGGGACAAGATTGTAGACCTACACAAGGCTGGAATGGGCTACAAGACCATCGCCAAGCAGCTTGGTGAGAAGGTGACAACAGTTGGTGCGATTATTCGCAAATGGAAGAAACACAAAAGAACTGTCAATCTCCCTCGGCCTGGGGCTCCATGCAAGATCTCACCTCGTGGAGTTGCAATGATCATGAGAACGGTGATGAATCAGCCCAGAACTACACTGGAGGATCTTGTCAATGATCTCAAGGCAGCTGCGACCATAGTCACCAAGAAAACAATTGGTAACACACTACGCCGTGAAGGACTGAAATCCTGCAGCGCCCGCAAGGTCCCCCTGCTCAAGAAAGCACATATACATGCCCGTCTGAAGTTTGCCAATGAACATCTGGGTGAAAGTGTTGTGGTCAGATGAGACCAAAATGGAGCTCTTTGGCATCAACTCAACTCGCCGTGTTTGGAGGAGGAGGAGGAATGCTGCCTATGACCCCAAGAACACCATGCCCACCGTCAAACATGGAGGTGGAAACATTATGCTTTGGGGGTGTTTTTCTGCTAAGGGGACAGGACAACTTCACCACATCAAAGGGACGATGGGCGGGGCCATGTACCGTCAAATCCTGGGTGAGAACCTCCTTCCCTCAGCCAGGGCATTGAAAATGGGTCGTGAATGGGTATTCCAGCATGACAATGACCCAAAACACACGGCCAAGGCAACAAAGGAGTGGCTCAAGAAGAAGCACATTAGGTCCTGGAGTGGCCTAGCCAGTCTCCAGACCTTAATCCCATAGGAAATCTGTGGAGGGAGCTGAAGGTTCGAGTTGCTAAACGTCAGCCTCGAAACCTTAATGACTTGGAGAAGATCTGCAAAGAGGAGTGGGACAAAATCCCTCCTGAGATGTGTGCAAACCTGGTGACCAACTGCAAGAAACGTCTGACCTCTGTGATTGCCAACAAGGGTTTTGACACCAAGTACTAAGTCATGTTTTGCAGAGGGGTCAAATACTTATTTCCCTCATTAAAATGCAATTCCATTTATAAAATTTTTCACATGCATTTTTCTGGATTTTTTTGTTGTTATTCTGTCTCTCACTGTTCAAATAACCCTACCATTAAAATTATAGACTGATAATATCTTTGTCAGTGGGCAAACGTACAAAATCAGCAGGGGATCAAATACTTTTTTCCCTCACTGTACTGCTACTACTACTAATACAACTAATACAAACTACTGCTACTACTACTAATACAACTATTAAAAACTACTGCTACTATTACTAATACAACTAATAAAACAACTACTACTAATACAACTAATAAAGACTACTGCTACTACTACTAATACAACTAATAAAAACTACTGCTACTATTACTAATACAATTAATAAAACAACTGCTACTATTACTAATACAACTAATAAAAACTAATAAAGACTACTGCTACTATTACTAATACAACTAATAAAACAACTGCTACTACTACTAATACAACTATTAAAAAACTACTGCTACTATTACTAATACAACTAAAAAAACTACTGCTATTACTACTAATACAACTAATAAAAACTACTGCTACTACTACTAATACAACAAAGAAAACGATGTACCTATGAATGCATGAGTATGGAATCCCTATACTGTGATGGAGAATGTGATAGAGAATGAGATTTTCTACTAGTACCGTACGATTTGCAGCACTCATACAACACTTGAAGAGAATTAGATTTGGGTCAGTTTGAGTGTGATTTGAATATCCCTAAATTAGCATGATTGCACATCTTTCAGTTCAAGTATGAGTTGAATGTTGTTGGTGGGGAACACCATTAAATTTTTTTCAAGGAATAGAATCAAAACCGGGAATGAAAGTGACCTATACTGTTCCGGAACATTTTAAATGCATGGGAACCGGTATCAGACCTCAGGAAAAGACCCAGATGCAGACAGTTCAAAGTAACAAGAGTTTATTACAACAACAGGGGGCAGGCAAGCGACAGGTCAAGGACAGGCAGAGGTCAGTAATCCAGAGCAGAGTCTGAAAGGTACAGTACGGCAGGCAGGCTCAGGGTCAGGTCAAAACCGGGGAAACTAGAAAACAGGGACTATAGAAAACAGGGACTATAGAGAAAACAGGAGTACTGGAAATCTCTGGGTGGGCTTGACGAGACAAGACCAACTGGCAACAGACAAACAGAGAACGCAGGTATAAATGCACATGAGATAATGAGGAAAATGGGCGACACCTGGAGGGGGGAGAAGACAAGCACAAGACAGGTGAAACAGATCAGGGTGTGACAACCGGTTAATACTGTTATTTTACGTTCCGGGCATTTTATTTTCAGTCCCACAAAAAACGCAACAAAGCGCCTATGCAAAGCCTTCTCTGTCAATAAGAAACTTCTTCCAGTGTCTGCCTGCCAGCTGAAAATGTTCACCAGTGCGTGTAGGCTACCTGCCCCTCCTAGCTGAAGCCTATTGATGTTACAAGTGTGATTCAGAAGATAGGGAAAGAGATTTTTTATTAGAGAAGAATGGATAAACTTTTTCAATATTATGTAGTTAGGAATACTATAGTTATCACATTTCATATTGGATATATTAACTACAGAAAGGTAAGACAGGTTTTTAATTCTGGTGTCACTCTGCACACACAAGCTTGTTAGCTAGCTAGCTTCTCTGGTCCAACGTTAAGCCAACTCTGAAGTCATTAAAAGTTCCTCCATAGAAGCCGCTCCTCCCAAAGTATAATTCTGTGGGCCTAATTCAGATAATGCATGTCATCACAAGATGCCCAGAGCATCAAGCCAAGCCTCCTCCTGCACCCTCTCTCGATCTCTCCCCACCTGCAAAATGTCAGTTGCGTCTCACACCCTACACGTGTCTTTCCGTCAAGCATGTAAACAACTCACTGATCTATAGCTTGCCAGCTCCATAGCAAGCTGCTCTATCCGTACTGCATGATTGGTGAAGTAGTTTAATGTCGAGCTAAATGTAAAAAAAAAATAGGATTTCAGAGGTTTATGTCATTCCTTTTGAAACCTCTGTAATCAGATGTTTGGTACATTTAGCTCGACATTAAACAACTTTTAACCGGTTCAGAACTTTATTTTGCTGGTCGGAAAAGTGGAACGGAACGAAAAAATTTATTCTGTTCAGAACGAAACCATTGGAAAATAATTTTGGTTCCAACCCCTGGTACATTGTCTTGTTACAATCCAGACTTTGATTAGAAGCCAGTCGGATGCCCCTTTTGCTTATGAAATGATGGGTTTCTATTTCTCCATCTTTAATTGAATGGCCGTGCAAGTAATGATAAATAATCAATGCATCTCTGGGTCTCTCTTGAGACCCAATACCTCAACAGCTCATTTCGGTTTGTGAGGATCGAGGAAAAAAGAAAAGCTTGAAGAATTTCTCAGTCATAGCTAAGGATGAATCTCATGGAGGGTTTTGTCTGAATCCAGTTCTTTGTGGTGTTCTCACTGCCAGACAATGTGCTTCCACTCTGGACAGACACTCAGGCAGCAACTCTGCTCAGTTTGGAAAGGGAAAACCCCACACAGCACGCAGGAGAGCACGTGCATCCCTCTCTGGGAATGTTTAGATATTTCCTCAACGGTTTGAGGGGTGACTTCCTCTCTCTCCATGCTCCCAACTGCAGTGGGAGAAAGGGGCTGTCCCCAAACACACACACATGGATATGAACACGTGCACACACACACAGCGGCTGAGAGCACAATGACAGTGAACATCTTATTTGGTATTTCCTGTGTAACCCCTACCAGGCAGCGCACGTCCTGCACTTCAGGCCCTGTCTCTCTATTAATTGTTGATGGGCTCCTGGCCATGTTCCAGGTGGGGAAAAGGGGGACTGATTGGGGGTGAGGGAGTCAGGAGTGGTAGGGGGGATATTAAAGCCGTGCCTGTACCAGCATTGAATAAAAGAAAATGACAGCATATATGAGGAATTTTCCGACTAATGATGTGCGGATGTGGTTGCTAGGCTGGGGAAAAGAGGCTGACTGTGCTGTCTTTGTTCGCTGAGAGAGGGCCCCATGCAGCATTCCTGTACGCTGTGCATACTTTGGCAACTGTTGCACTCTGTTCTTTAACTGTATACCGTTTATCTGCTGCTCTCTAACTGTAAGACACAAACTGTATACAGTTAAAACTCTGACTTTGAATCTTCTTCGCTTTCTTGGCTTGCTGTCAGGGTATTGTTGTTGTCTTTCTTGGCCAGCTGTCAGGGTGTTGTTGTTGTCTTTCTTGGCCTGCTGTCAGGGTATTGTTGTTGTCTTTCTTGGCCTGCTGTCAGGGTATTGTTGATGTCTTTCTTGGCCTGCTGTCAGGGTATTGTTGTTGTCTTTCTTGGCCTGCTGTCAGGGTATTGTTGTTGTCTTTCTTGGCCTGCTGTCAGGGTATTGTTGTTGTCTTTATTGGCCTGCTGTCAGGGTATTGTTGTTGTCTTTCTTGCCCTGCTGTCAGGGTATTGTTGTTGTCTTTCTTGCCCTGCTGTCAGGGTATTGTTGTTGTCTTTCTTGCCCTGCTGTCAGGGTATTGTTGTTGTCTTTCTTGCCCTGCTGTCAGGGTATTGTTGTTGTCTTTCTTGCCCTGCTGTCAGGGTGTTGTTTTCTTTCTTGCCCTGCTGTCAGGGTATTGTTGTTGTCTTTCTTGCCCTGCTGTCAGGGTATTGTTGTTGTCTTTCTTGCCCTGCTGTCAGGGTATTGTTGTTTTCTTTCTTGGCCTGCTGTATGGGTATTGTTGTTGTCTAACTTGGCCTGCTGTGAGGGTTTTGTTGTTGTCTTTCGTGTAAATTGTCTTTTGAAAGAGCAAATGGGAAAAGGCGAAGTGGCTCTGGGGCCTGCTGTAAATAAGGGTGTTTACAGGCCAACTGACTGCTCAGCAAAGAATGGCCTGTCTGGAGACACAACCATTGAAGAAGGAAGAGAGTTGACTAGAAAAACTATTGGACTACATCCCAAATGTCACCCTATCGCGTATATAGTGTACTTCTTATGACCAGGCCCCAAAGGGTCTGTAGTCTGCAGCTAGGCTTTGATTTGTGATGCAATGCAGACTTTTTGCCTTGCATAATGTAAACAATAGTTAAGGCCAACAGCATGGGTGTACTGTCAGTACCTTCTATCTGCACAGCACATGTTTACAGAGGGGGATGACCGCGGCAGCTTTTCAATCTTTAGGGATCTCGGACGATACGAAAGAGACGTTGAACAGACTGGTAATAGGGGTTGCAACAATGGCGGCAGATAATTTTAGAAAGAGAGGATCCAGATTGTCTAGCCCAGCTGATTTGTACAGGTCCAGGTTTTGCAGCTCTTTCAGAAAATCTGCTATTTGGATTTGGGTGAAGCAGAAGCTGGGGAGGCTTGGGCGAGTAGCTGCGGGGGGTGCGGAGCTGTTGGCCAGGGTTGGGGTAGCCAGGAGGAAAGCATGGCCAGCCGTAGAGAGATGCTTATTGAAATTCTCGATTATCATGGATTTATCGGTGGTGACAGTGTTACCTAGCCTCAGTGCAGTGGGCAGCTGGGAGGAGGTGCTCTTGTTCTCCATGGACTTTACAGTGTCCCAAAACGTTTTGGAGTTAGAGCTACAGGATGCAAATTTCTGTTTGAAAAAGCTGGTCTTTGCTTTCCTGACTGACTGTGTGTATTGGTTCCTGACTTCCCTGAAAAGTTGCATATCGCGGGGACTATTTGATGCTATTGCAATCCGCCACAGGATGTTTTTGTGCTGGTCGAGGGCAGTCAGGTCTGGAGTGAACCAAGGGCTATCTATATCTGTTCTTAGTTCTACATTTTTTGAAAGGGGCATGCTTATTTAAGATGGTGAGGAAATTACTTTTAAAGAACGACCAGGCATCCTCGACTGACGGGATGAGGTCAATATCCTTCCAGGATACCCGGGCCAGATCGATTAGAAAGGCCTGCTCGCAGAAGTGTTTTAGGGAGCGTTTGACAGTGATCAGGGGTGGTCGTTTGACCGCGGACCCATAGCGGATGCAGGCAATGAGGCAGTGATCGCTGAGATCCTGATTGAAAACAGCAGAGGTGTATTTGGAGGGCAATGTAACACACTGCTTTTAAAAGTACCCAATTGATACCTGACTCAAGTAAAAGTGAAAGTCACCTATTAAAATACCACTTGAGTAAAAGTCTAAAAGTATTTGGTTTTAAATATACTTCAGTATCAAAAGTAAATGTAATTGCTAAAATATACTTACACTCAGACATAATTTACAAATTAAGGATTTGTGTTTAGTGAATCTGCCAGATCAGAGGCAGTAGGGATGTTCTTTTGATAAGTGTGTGAATTGGACCATTTTCTGTCCTGCTAAGCATTCAAAATGTAACTTTTGAGTGTCAGGGAAAATGTAAAAAGTGCATTATTTGCTTTAGGAATGTAGTGGAGTAAAAGTAGAAGTTGTAAAAAAATTTAATAGTAAAGTACAGATACCCCAAAAATGACTTAAGTAGTACTTTAAAATATTTTTACTTAAGTACTTTACACCACTGGAGGGGGCAACGAGAGAGGGAGGGAGGCGGATGTGCTTGGTCAGTGAGGCTTGCCTTGGAGAATCCACTGTTCTGCCTGTTCTGCCTTTCTGCCTGGTCTCTGTGCTGCCTGTTCTGCCTGCTCTCTGTTCTGCCTGCCTGCCATTTATTATCCAGTGTGCAGGAGAGGGAGAGATTTGGGATGAATACTTTCAGCAGAAAGGAATGCCCAGAATGTTGTCCTTTAATCTGGAGTCAGCCAGCCAGGCCATGGCTGCTTTATCTGACCGTCTCTGTTCTGTTAGCAGGCAAGCAGCAGCTCCACACAAGCAGAGCTAAAGGAGAGGCCTGCCTACCTGTCTGTCAGGCTAGGGAGGGAGGGAGGGAGGGGAGCGAGCGAAGAGAGAGGGAGGAGAGGAGGGACAGAGGGGAGAAAAATAGTGGCTACAGAGGGAGGAAAGGAGGGACAGTAGGGAGAAAAATAGTGGCTAGAGAGGGAGGAAAGGAGAGAAAGTGAGCTGGGGGATATTTTATGAGTTTGATAAAAAAATATGTTAAATTAGTATCATAATAGCCTTGATTCGTGTTTTTTCTTAAAAGAGCAATCTGGTATTCAGACAACAATCAAATCAATCAATCAAATGTATTTTATAAAGCCATTTATACATCAGCAAGTATCACAAAGTGCTTTACCGATACCCAACCTAAAACCCCAAACAGCATGCAATGCAGATGCAGAAGCACAGTGGCTAGGAAAAACTTCCTAGAAAGGCAGGAACCTAGAGAGGAACCAGGCTCTGAGGGGAGGCCAGTTTTCTTCTGGCTGTGCCGGGGGGAGACTATAAGAGTACATGGCCATTAAGGCCAGATCATTCTTCAAGACGTTCAAGCGTTCATAGATGACCAGCAGTTCAAATTATAACCACAGTGGTTATAGAGGGTGCAACAAGTCTGCACCTCAGGAGTAAATGTCAGTTGGCTCTTCATAGCAGAGCATTCAGAGGTTGAGACAGCAGGTCCACAGGAAGGAGAGCGAGAGGGAGTGAGGGAGAAAGAGAGAGAGGAGAAATAGCAGGTCCGGTGAAACAGGGCAGACTTCCATAGCTGCAGGCAGAACTGGACAAGCATCCCTACCGGTTGGACTGGGGCCAGGGACAGCCAGGCGTCGTCAGGCCAGGTAGTTCTGAGGCATAGGCCTAGGGCTCAGGTCCTCCAGCTGCTCTGTTGTTTCACAGAGTGAAGCCTGATTTATATGTGTTTTATAGAGAGAGAGAGTGAAACGTATATGTGCTATAGTGATAGAGACATAGGAATGTGTGTTATGGGGGACTCGGACAGAGGTCTATACACTTTTTTGGAATAGAGAGGGACAGACACATATTAGGGTTATGTAGAGAGATGTTCAGATATTTTATAGAAAGAGGGAGGAGAGAGAGAGGAGAAACAGAGGAAGAACTATGTGCTTATCTTAGCAGCACTGACAGTGGCCAGAAGAAAATCACATTTTCTGGGTCTGCATAGGGCCATAGGCCAATGAGGCTTGGAAAGGGAAGACTTTATAAATCACCTTCGATTGGTACATGCAGCATATATAATTTGTTCATGAATAGCAAATGATGGTCCTTTAACCATTATAACGTATTTAGCCAACTCCTCTGACTATAATTGCAATGCCATGGAATGCACTAACATGCCATACCAAACACATCAATATATGGCTCTCTAACAAGTCAATATGGCTCTCAGCAAGTCTTCTCCGCGCTAATTCTGCATGGTAACAACACTTCCTGCACTTCCTGCTGTGTCTATCTGTGGCCTTCGAATAACGGCGCATATACTTAAGCCCACACATCAGTTAGTGTTGACTATGTGGTTATTCCTAGAAGTCTGCTGCAGTGCAGCCTAGGTGTGTTGTGGTGTTTGAGAAAGATGCAATGGAAAAAAGACCCATGCGAATAACAGCAGGCGTCTGTCTCTCTCGAAGAGACGTAACCACAGGAAAGGGTTGATTGGGTTTGATATTGCACACGTGCATCTATCCACATGTTATATAGTGATATCTGTCTCTCAGTTTGTGGTGGTATTTTCCCCTGAGTGCTTGGTAATTTCATTTTGAGGTACCCTTTTGGTCTGAAATATGGATGCTCACATCAACACTCAATTCAGTTCAAGGGTTTGTATAGAACATAGTTATGATGTAGGGCTGTGACGAGAGAGAGAGAGTTGGATATATGAGATAAGAAACCAAAGAAATGTAATGAAACTTCACAAGATGACAGCGATGACATCTAATGATCCTGTCAATTAGGCAGTACAACGACCACTTCATTCATGCTTTTTATAAACTCACCTCCCCCACACATGAAAATAGGTTTCAGTGCTGTAAAAGCTTCAATGGCCTGCCTGAGTTCTTTTTTAGAATGGGTCATGTGCATCTCATCTCGGGTCACGTGACACGAGCTAACCAACACTGTTCACAGCTTCAACTTCCTCTATGTTTCCACTTAGCCAGGAAGAATGAACTGAGAAAGTGTCATCTTAGCACATGTGGCTGTAAAAATAGCGTCTGACCATTCTATCAGTTCGCAAGAAGAACATGATGAGGTTTTGCCATGTACTTTAATCAACTTCGTCACACACCCAACACCAGTGAACTCTGTCTTTCAGATACCCGATGATAGTCTGATAGATAACTGAATAATTTAGTTATTTGTGATTTACCACGCTGTGTCCCACTGCTGGCTTGCTTCTGAAGCTAATGCAGGGTTAGTCCTGGTCAGTCCCTGGATGGGAGACCAGACGCTGCTGGAAGTGGTGTTGGAGGGCCTGTAGGAGGCACTCTTTCCTCTGGTCTAAAATATACCAATACCCCAGGGCAGTGATTGGAGACATTGTCCTGTGTAGAGGGTACTGTCTTTCGGATGGGATGTTAAACAGGTGTCCTGACTCTCTGGTCACTAAAGATCCCATGGCACTTATTGTAGGGGTGTTGTGGTAAATTAGAATGTGTTCTCAGTCAACTTAACTGGTATAAAATAAAACATTTCCACTCAGACTAGATGTCAGATAAGTCTATAAACCATACATAAAGTCAACCCTCAACACAGCTACTGCATAATTATCATACACTCTCCTGGGATGTCATTGTCCCAAGGGTACAGTCCACGTTAGTAAGGCCAAAGGTGAACATGCAACCTTGTAGTAACTGGTCTGTTACCAAACCGCAGGCTTAGTTTTGTTCATAATTCTCTCACTGTGTTGGACAAACATGCAAGGCATTTGGAAAACATTGGTCATTGCTAACACGGTGATAAGCAGAGAGAGCGCAGCAGCGGCTGCCGGGGCCTCGGGCCAAACGACCGCCGTAGGAAAAAATAGAGAGGGAAAGCACCTGGAAGCAGTCCACGTTCTCGCGAGGGGTCACTGAGTTTTGTCTGGTGTTTTTCCCTACTGTTGCTGTTAACAATGCTGCTTTTCCTGCAGGCACAGCTCCCAGCAGAGTACAAGCACAGGGTTAGAAACTGGGAGACGTGGGGAGCAGCTCTGGCTCTGGCACAAAATGGCTGCCTGCCTGCTTATTTCCCAAGTGGGCGCTGCTACACGTTAGTAGAGCAAGAGGTGTTCCACACTCCCTCCCTGAGCATCGCAAAACACTTTCAAACCTGATTACTGCGGGGGAAACGCAATATGAATACAGTGTAGTAGCAGTATTCTAAGAGCTAAGTTGTACTGGGGTTTGTTTGAGTATGAGTCCTGTGAAAGCAGTGGATCTAGTTGTAATGGACACACACACACACACACACACACACACACACACACACACACACACACACACACACACACACACACACACACACACACACACACACAGGGACCAGTGCTGAGTTCCCTGATGGCTCACTATGGAAACATTGTGTGATCTAGGCATACCAAAACGGGAGCGCTCCCAGAGACCTGCCCTGCCAGATATGATTTCATACCTTATGTAACCCTGAGACAGGGGCACAGAAACGTTTGTGTGTGTGTCATTTGGCGTTCTCAGGTAAAACACTTAAAGAGAGAGGACTGTGTCTCAGGTATCGGGAGTGCTCTGGTCTCAGCCCCTCCTCTTCTCATCCTCTCCTCCTCTTCTTCTCTTCTCCTTCTCTTTTCCTCCTCTCCTCTCCTCTGCTCCTCATCTCCTCCTCTACTCCTCTTCTCTTTTCATAGTGTGGGTGAAGCCTGTAGTAGAGGATGTAATCTAATGCATACCAGAGGGTCACTTTTTATGTCTGTGTATTGGAAGAACATGTAAGAGAAGGGTGTGTGTGTGTGTGTGTGTGTGTGTGTGTGTGTGTGTGTGTGTGCATTTTTACAGTATGTGTATTAATATATGTTTTAATGTGTTGATTGTGTGTATTAATATGTGTATTAATGTGTTGATTGTGTGTGTGTGTAGGTGGTGACGTTGTGGTACAGGGCCCCAGAGGTGTTGCTCCAGTCCAGCTATGCCACCCCAGTTGACCTGTGGAGTGTGGGTTGTATCTTCGCTGAGATGTTCAGGAGAAGGTGAGTGGTCCTGGTACACACACACACACACATACTGGGAGACACTGCACATTGATCTTCTGTCATCTGTGACATCTTTTCAGTCCCTCTAGACCACACGTGTAAACTCATTCCACGGAGGGCCTTGTGTCTGCGGGTTTTCACTCCTCCCTTGTGCTTGATTAATGAGTTAAGGTCACTGATTAGTTAGGAACTCCCCTCACCTGGTTGTCTAGGTCTTCATTGGACACAAATTGAAAGGAGAAACCAGACACCAGCAGACACTCGGCCCTCCATGGAATGAGTTTGACACACCTACTACACTCTTAGAAGAAAATATGCTATCTAGAACCCAGTGATGCACCGATATGACATTTTTGGCCGATACCGATATCCAATATTTTCCTTGCCAAAAAGAACGATTCCGATAACTACAATGTTAGCGGCCTTTTAAGCATTCTAGTCCAGTTAAATAGTTAACACACACACACACGGACACAGCGGTCTAAGGCACTGCATCTCAGTGCAAGAGGCATCACTGGTTCGAATCCAGGCTATATCATATCCGGACGTGATTGGGGGTCCCATAGGGCGGCGCACAATTGGCCCAGCGTCATCCAGGTTTGGCCGGGGTAGACCGTCATTGTAAATAATAATTTGTTCTTTTTTTAAATTTTACCTTTATTTAACTAGGCAAGTCAGTTTAGAACAACTTCTTATTTAAAATGACAGCCTACCAGGAAACAGTGGTTTAACTGCCTTGTTCATGGGCAGAACGACAGATTTTTACCTTGTCAGCTCAGGGATTCGATCCAGCAACTTTTTGGTTACTGGCCCAACGCTCTAACCACTAGGCTACCTGCCTCCGCAGCTCTTAACTGACTTGCCTAGTTAAATAAATGTTACACACACCACACTGACCAAAAAGTTATTTTGTTGGCATTTACTTATGTCCCCATTACCAGTAAAACATAATCAAAACCTATTTCTTTCACTTACTTGCTGTGCTGTTTTGTTGTTCATTTGTTCAGTCGTTTCATTCTCAACCAGGATTTCATCATACATGTCAAGCCGTGAAGTTTCAGCTCTGTCTGTCCGTGGCCTCTCTTCCTCTGTGCACACTGTCACTGTGTCCGTTTCCATCTTGTCCAGCTGTGTATGTAACATTTCACGTATAACCTGTTTCTTGTCTGCATTGAAGTAGCGGCCCTTGTACATAGCATCGAGCATGGTGGCGACACAGTAAAGAGAGAATGCCACCGAATCTCTTGTTCACAGCCTGTGTCGGCAGCTTTATTGAGCAGGCGTTTCAATGCCATGACAGAGGGTATCACGTCTGCTGCAGGCGCAGTTGATGAGCTTATTTATCCAGTCAGTTGTTCGAATGGAGATAGGAGTGTGTTCATGTTTCAAACACGTTCTCAAATGCCATTGAAATGGCAGCATCAGTATGACAACCAACACATGCATGAGCATGCAATACGACTTTCCTCAGTACGAAATCCTCGACGACCCACTGTGCTGTCAGACTCACCATGCTCATGGGCTGATATTGCTGGTCCAAATGTCAGTCGTGAAGATAATAGCAGTGACGCTATTACTGTGTAACTCCGGTAGGGCAACCTCTTAAAAATAGCGCACTTGGTAGTGTGTACAGGTGCTCGACCAGTCGGCGAAAGCCAACATCACCCACGACAGAGAAAGGTTGATTATCAAGGTTAATGAATTACGTTATCTTGGCGTTAATGGATTTGGCCTTTGAGTTGTCTCGCTGAAATGTTCTTATTCTTTCAAATGACTGCTCGACTTGTTGAATGCTCTACTTGTTGACTGCTCGATCCACACAGCAGACATTGTGGGTTAGGTTATGAATGCTGTGTTGCACATGTAGCGCATCATTTTACGTGGCGTCATTACGTCAAGTACTTACGTTATATAGGTATGCACGTCAGCTTTGACATCGGTTTTACACATCGGTGTTAATCGATGCCGATGTTGGCATTTTTAGCTAATATCGTCTGATTCCATTATGTTATATATCGTGCATCCCTACCTAAAAGGGTTCTTCAGCTGTCCCCATAGGAAACACACAATATCCCATAATGACAAAACAAAAACAGTCTTTTACAAATATATATATATTCAGACCCTTTACTCAGTACTTTGTTGAAGCACCTTTGGCAGCGATTACAGCCTCAAGTCTCTTTAGGTATGACGCTACAAGCTTGGCACACCTGTATCTGGGGAGTTTCTTCACCGTAGGGATGGTGCCAGGTTTCCTCCAGACGTGACGCTTGGCATTCAGGCCCAAGAGTTCAATCTTTGTTTCATCAGACCAGAGAATCTTGTTTCTCATTTTCTGAGAGTCTTTAGGTGCCTTTTGGCAAACTCCAAGCGGGTTGTCATGTGCCTTTTACTGAGGAGTGGCTTCTGTCTGGCCACTCTACCATAAAGGCCTGATTGGTGGAGTGCTGCAGAGATGGTTGTCCTTCTGGAAGGTTCTCCAGAGTTCCACAGAGGAACTCTGGAGCTCTGTCAGAGTGACCATTTGGGTTCTTTTGTCACCTCCCTGACCAAGGTCCTTCTCCCCTGATTTCTCAGTTTGGCCGGGCGGTCAGCGCCTCTAGGAAGAGTCTTGGTGGTTCCAAACTTCTTCCATTTAGGAATGATGGAGGCCACTGTGTTCTTGGGGACCTTCAATGCTGCATAAATGTTTTGGTACCCTTCCCCAAATCTGTGCCTCGTCTCGGAGCTCTAAGGACAATTCCTTCGACCACATGGCTTGGTTTTTGCTCTTACGTGCACTGTCAACTGTGGGACCTTATATAGACAGGTGTGTGCCTTTCCAAATCATGTCCAATCAATTGAATTTACCATAGGTGGACTCCAATCAAGTTGTAGAAACATCTCAAGGATGATCAATGGAAACAGGATGCACCTGAGCTCAATTTCAAGTCTCATAGCAAAGGGTCTGAATACTTACGTAAATAAGGTATTTCTGTTTTTCATTTTTAATACATTTACATGATGGGTTATTGTGTGTAGATTGATGAGGGAAACATTTATTAAATACATTTTAGAATATGGCTTTAACGTAACAAAATGTGGAAAAAGGGAAGGTGTCTGAATACTTTCCGAATACACTGAAGAACTCTTTTTACATAGGGTTCTATATGGAACCCAAAAGGGTTCTACCGGGAACCCAAAAGGGTTCTCCCGGGAACCCAAAAGGGTTCTCCTACATCCAAAGAACTGTAAGGGAAATGTGTAAGAATTTCCACAACATAACTCTTTTGGAACCCCTTTTCTAAGAGTGTAGCGCAGCATTTGCCAAATTCGGTCCTCAGGACCCCAAAGGGTGCAAGTTTAGTTTTTTGCCCTAACACTACACAGGTGATTCAAATCAAAGCTAGATTATTAGTTGATTATTTGAATCACTTGTGTAGTTCCAGGGCAAAAACCAAAACATCCACCCCTTGGCGTCCCGAGGACCGAATTTGGGAAACACTGCTGTAGACAGACCGGTTGCTTCCGGCAATGTACCAATGCTCCAGCTTAACAACGTCTGTACGTAACAGAACGTCAGTTTGGCATAGAGGAACTATGCTGCCCACATAAATAGTAGCTATCAAGATGAAGATCATGGAGATTGTTTTTAATGGGTGCATTTCTCAAGTGGCTAGTTTGCATCAACCTCTTTCACTAAAACCACTGCAAAGGTTTTGCCTGCAAACTTTGGTTTCGAGGCATGTCTGCCTTGTGATTGGTTGGGATAGTTGTCTGTCTGAAGAGGACCCTCCCCTCTTAGTTTTGTTGTTGTTGCTGCCTAAACAGTTTGTCATGATTGCCTAGTGTCTGGTTTCCAAGACTACCATCTTTCTGCCTCAAGACCTTGTTAGACCACTGAGCTAAAGTGTGGGGTAACATTATTACTTATAACACACAAACACACACGCCGCACACTCACACACACACCACAGTGGTGTTTGAGGTCATTCACCATTTACAGTAAACACCACTCTCTCTAATGGTCAACCTGGTGTTTGTGTAGACGTCGTCAAGAAAGGTAATGTATACATTTAGGCCACAGCACACAACCACCTGTGTAACATTGATTAGTGGCGGTTCATTCATTGCCTTGTATATGAGGCTAAATGAAGAGACATATCTCAGATGTCATCAGTACCAATGTGCCTGCCTAGTTCTTTTTTCCCATGACAAAATGCAACCGCGTCCCAAATGGCACCCTATTACCTTTATAGTGCACTACTTTTAACCAGGGCCAATAGGGCTCCGGTCAACAGTAGTGCACTATGTAGGGAATAGGGTGCTATTTGCAACGCACTTATACTCTCATTGTGAAGCCATATACACTACATGGCCAAAAGAATGTGAACACCCCTTCAAATTAGTGGATTCGGCTATTTCAGCCACACCCATTGCTGACAGGTGTATAAACTGTAAAGTTTGGTGAAGGAGGAATAATGGTCTGGGGCTGTTTTTTATGGTTCGGACTAAGCCCCTTAGTTCCAGTGAAGGGAAATCTTAACGCTACATTGTGCAATGACATTCTAGACAATTCTGTGTATCCAACTTTCGGGCAACGATTTGGGGAAGGCCCTTTCCTGTTTCAGCATGAAAATTCCCCCTTGCACAAAGCGAGGTCCATACAGAAATGGTTTGTCGAGATTGGTGTGGAAGAACTTGACTGGCCTGCACAGAGCCCTGATCTCAACCCCATCAAATTCCTTTGGGAACGAATTGGAACGCACACAGCGAGCCAGGCCTAATCGCCCAACATCAGTTCCTGACCTCAGTAATGCTCTTGTGGCTGAATGGAAGCAAGTCCCCACAGCAATATTCCAACATCTAGTGGAAAGCCTTCCCAGAAGAGTGGAGGCTGTTACAACAACAAAGGGTGGACCAACTCCATATTAATGCCCATGATTTTAGAATGAGATTTTCGATGAGCAGGTGTCCACATACTTTTGGCCATTTAGTGTACCTCTGACCACAGGTACAGAAACCCATGGGCACTTTTTGTAATGTTGATCTCCAGACCTAGTGCAGTGATTTCATAAAACTGGAAAAGTAAAATGTACGCAAAAATTATGATATTGATTCTCAGCTTGTCCTGTTCTTGACAATGTGATGCTAAGGCATCATATATAAAGTTTGAAAAGTAATGGATAGTGCATTTACGAGTTATATGAAAAATCCCTGCTGTATGTTTTTCATGGAATTAGTCGACTTGGGGGTTTCCTCAATAATATTGACTGTCCCTTGCTGCTACCTGGAAATATGATTTCTACTGGTGTTACATTTTTTGTCAGTTTGGTTATCAAACCGTAATACAATTCCGCCACAGTTGGCTGTGGTTGCAGGCAACAGAGGATTCTGTTTCTTGATATAGGTATTTGTCAGTTTGTGGTGTAACATACTTCTTCTACTGAAATCCCAAGCTGTTAATCAATCCTCCCTCACATCAGAAAAATACATTCAATGATAAAGAGTCAAGTTGCAGCCTCTTACTGTAATACAATGTATATTTCTCTGCTGTAGGGTTTACTTATATATTACTGTTTTGTGTTTGTGATGAATATGAGAGAGAGATAGTCACTGGTGTAAAAGATAAGCGGTCAATAGTACTGCACTAAATAGGAAATAGGATGCCATTTGGGACACAGTCGTTGTTGTGGTTTAGGAGCAGTGCCAACAGGGAGGGATCTGTCTGTAATTGATGTTTCCTTTCCCAACCGTCCGTCCGTCCTTACAACGAGACACACATCTCCCCCTCTCACTAACGACGGATACACCACAGGTGTGTGTGTATGTGTCCCTTCATTATTGTGTGGATGCGTGCATGTGTTTGGCATGTGTGTTTTGTACAGTATGTGTGTGTGTACAGTACATGTGTGTGTTTTGTACAGTGTGTGTGTATACAGTACATGTGTGTGTGTTTTGTACAGTATGTGTGTATACAGTACATGTGTGTGTGTTTTGTACAGTATGTGTGTGTACAGAACATGTGTGTGTTTTGTACAGTATGTGTGTGTGTGTACAGTACATGTGTGTGTGTTTTGTACAGCATGTGTGTTTTGATTTTCCCGCTGTAGCTCGATGACTGATTATGGCTGATAATTCCCCATTGTCCTGGAGAGGATGTTTTCCCATAACACTGATGACACAGGCAGGACGCTGAGGACGGACGGATGGACAGATGGGATGGAGGAGAGGCCAAATCTCTGTCTTGGGATGACGATATCCTGTCTCTCTCTCCGAAATGTTTTCCCTCATAAATCTACACACAATAACCCATAATGTAAATGTATTAAAAATGAAAAACAGAAATACCTTATTTACGTAAGAATTCAGACCCTTTGCTATGAGACTTGAAATTGAGCTCAGGTGCATCCTGTTTCCATTGATTGCAAACCCTGTGGCTATGTCCCAAAATAGGGCTCTGGTCAGAAATAGAATACTATTATATAAGGAATAGGGTGCCATTCATGACCAATGTTTCATGTAGTTGGGAATTATCATGGTCATTGAAGGGAACTCAGGAAAATGTATTGGTTGTCCACGCCAAACCTGTAGTTGTAACCAGCTCCATAGCGATTCTCTTTTACTCTCTCTGACTTCACTCCAGTCAGACAGCACTTTAGCAAGTATTTACAGTGTATCTGACAATGGATACATTCATAGATTGGCCATAGATTGACCCATAGATTAGAGCATAGATGGACCATAGATTAGAGCATAGATGGGCCATAGATTAGAGCATAGATGGAGCATAGATTAGAGCATAGATGGACCATAGATTAGAGCATGGAAAGAGATGTCCTCTATGGCAACGTCAACATTAGCAGCTTTGTGCGTGTGTGCGTGGCTGCGTACTTGCATGAGTGCACCGGTGGCGTACCACAGTTTCATGGGGCCCCTGCGACTTCCTACAATTCTACATATTTTGCCATAAGGCTGAGAGAATTTTGTATTTTAAAAGTTTATTTTCTTAAATTCTACACATTTTTCAATGAGGCTGAGAGAAAAGTTTGCAGTTTTACAGCAATTTTTCTGTATTTCAATAATTTATTTGCCATGTCTTATGACCTGTTCATATGCTACCTGGGGGTTGGGGGGACGCCAGTGGCGTGCGCACATGCTTGTGTGTGTGTGTGTGTGTGTGTGTGTGTGCGTGTTTGTGTGTGTGGTTCAGAGCCCCAGGTTGTGGTCAGGAGGGTTATGAAGGGAGCAAAAAACATAAGCCATTTAATGGTTAGGTTAAACCTTCACCTGGGAAATTTGTGGTGAGGTTTCAGTGTGCTTTGTTTGTATGTAATTAATTTATTACGTTTAACTGTTGGCACCAAAAACATAAAGGTCTATCGTGGTTTGACAGTAGGTTGGTAGATTTAACTACACCCACCCATGGCTTAACCTTTGTGTGTCCCAAATGGCACCTTATTCCCTAATTAGTACACTACTTTTAACCAGAGCCTAATGGGGGGAATAGGGTGCCATTTGGGACGCAGACCTTTCCTCACAATACCTTACTAACACATCAATGAGTGTTCTCTCAATGCTACTCTAACTATGGATGTTCACATCCCACTATGCTAACACACCTATGGCTCTTTTCACACTATTCACCTGTAATGACACTCACACTGACGCACTAACACACCTACAGTGTGTGCATGTGTGTGTGCGTTTGTGTGTGTGTGTGTGCATGCGTGTGAGTGCGTGCGTGCGTGTGTGTGTGTGTGCATGCGTGTGTGTGTGTTCGTGAGTGAGTGAGTAGAGGCTAGGTGGGGGCACTTGTGATTCTCCCTGTGACACAATGAGCTTTAAAAGCATGTGTGTTCAGGACCTGGCTCCTGGCCAACTCTGCCTGGAGGTAGACGGTAGGCCCTTTGATGTCTATGAACAGCACCTCTCTTTCTCTCTCTCTCTCTCTCTCTCTCTCTCTCTCTCTCTCTCTCTCTCTTTCACTCTGTCTATCCAGCAGGTTATTAAGGTGGCTTTTTAAGGCCACCTGTTACAGATTAAAGGGAACCTGGGAACTGCCTCTGACTGAGTCAGAGAGAGATCATGAGCTCATGGGCTCCTGAGTTCTTCTGCAAAAAAATTTAATTATAGTTGGATAAATACCAAGGACTTAAACAGGAAACTACCATCTTCATCAAAACCTTCAAACCAAATCAACATCCTGCTACCTAAAACCTTGATTTTTGACAAAATTACCTGAATGGACTATTACTACCAAGGACTAACAAGACAAAACTTCTAACAAGTCAAAACCTGCAGAAGAAACACACTCGAAATACCATCCAACACAAAACTGGGTGAGTACTTTTCAGTCTGAACCCACTTTCTGAAGCCAAAAAGTAAAAGACAATAATCTCTAGGTAATTTTGTTATAAAAAGCTAAGTAAGTAAGTATACTAAGCTTCCAAGATGATAGGAAAGAACAGACTGGCTGCAACTTCAATTAGCACTGAAGTGTGAAGTGAGATGTGTGAAAACTCTTGAGCCTAACAATGGCAGCAGAGTTTCACAGCCTCTCCCACCCAAATGCAGAGACCTGTGAAGCCCCCTGCGCCATGGCGTATCCCTGTGCAGATGTCATTACAGTATAGTACCCCTTGGCTATTAAAAATAACACTGCACGGAATAAGTACAAGAAAATGCTCCTCAAGGACAATCCAGAGACACTGTTTGCTGACTGCTACAAAGAGGGGAATGTAAGCAACTTAATTTTCCACACAGACCATCCTCTGGCATGGCACAGTGCTATAAGAGCACACTACCCCTATGTCAAGTGAGAGGGTATTGGCCCAGGGTCGAACCTAGAATACTAGACATAGAGGAAATTGAAACAACCTCTGTCAAAGTGTACAAGTCTGGGACAGTAATGGTGCAGGGCATCCTCATGCAGTTTCAGCATGACTTTTACGGGAAAACACAGCATGAAAAGCTCTCTCTCGGTGACGACTCCCCCATCCTGAGTGAGTCTGATCACACCTCTTCAAACTGTCCTGAAGACGAGGATAATCACCCCCCCAGCACTGAACACACCCAGGTCCCACAACTGCACTGCTCCTCTATCATTGAGAGAGATCAATTCTCAGAGCTGGAGAGAGACACGGTGGTCCACACAATCCAGACAGAACAGACCCAATCACAAAGTTCCCCAACGCACAAGTGGTTATCTCCACCCTGCTACCACAAAAAGACATTCACCTTGCCACCATACAGCGGGTGAACGCAAACATTTCCTGGGACTGTGCCTCGAAACCTAATGTCTACCTGGCCCACCACTCCACCCTGGATTTGAACACACTTTACGACCAGGTCCACCTCTACAAGGCAGCAATCCCAACTTTTGCCAGGACCCTGAAGGACGTCACCCTCAACCGCACCTCACACAGGAACAACAGAGCAACGTACACTCCGCCCAGATCAGCGAGACACCCTCCCTGACCTGCAAGACCCCTTCCCGAAGGACCTGCATCGAGAGAACCCACGCCAAGAGGACCTACACCCAGACCACAGCTACACCCAGACCACAGCCACGGCCCAACCCCCACTAACGCACCAACAGGCCCAATCCCTAATTTGCTAATTTGGTATAGAGCAGACCTAACCCACTCTATTAAATTAGTCAAAACAGGAACGTTTTACATCTGGCTAGAAATTAATACGGAAATTATCTCAACAGAGAAAAATTTCCTCGTGTGCCACCTATATCCCCCCAATAGAATCCCCATACGTCTCCATCCTAAAGGGGGAGATCAACCATTTCCAGGCCCAGGAACATGTACTAGTCTGTGGCGACCTAAATGCCAGAACTGGACAAGAACCCGACACTCTCAGCACATAGGGAAAAACACCTACCTGGAGGTGACAGTGCTCCCTCCCAAATATTCCCCCCCCTAGACACAACTATGACAAAACAACCAACATCTCCTGCAGATCTGTCGTAAGCTGGGTCTGTACATAGTCAATTGTAGGCTTCGAGGAGACTCCTATGGTAGGTACACCTACAGCTCATCCCTTGGCAGTAGTACTGTAGATTACTTTATCAATGACCTCAACCCAGAGTCTCTCAGAGCGTTCACAGTCAGCCCACTAACACCCCTGTCAGATCACAGCAAAATCACAGTCTACCTGAACAGAGCAATACTCAATCATGAGGCATCAAAGCCAAAGGAACTGCACAATATTAAGAAATGCTATAGATGGAAGGAAAGTAGTGTAGAAACCTATCAACTTCCTGGACAAAACATTTCACTGTAATAGTGAAGACGTAGAAAGCTTAAACAGTATATATGACCTTTCAGCTTCCCTATCAAATCTAAACATTTCAAGCAGACAATCTAAGAAAATAAACAATAATGACAAATGGTTTGATGAAGATGATCCAACCAAAAACATAGAGATCCAGAAAACCTAAAAAGTCAATGCTGTCACTAAAACAATACAGAAATTAATAATCCATAGAACCAAACCACTTCTGGAAAATTGGAACACACTAAACAAACAACAACACAAAGAGTTATCTATCCAAAACGGAGATGTGTGGATAAACCACTTCTCCAATCTTTTTGGCTCTATAACAAAGAATAAACAGCAAAAACATATGCATGATCAATTACAAATCTTAGAATCCGCTATTAAAGACTTTATTTGACCTTTATTTAACTAGGCAAGTCAGTTAAGAACAAATTCTTAGGTTCAATGACGGCCTAGGAACAGTGGGTTAACTGGCTTGTTCAGGGGCAGACTACCAGAACCCACTGGATTCTCCAATTACATTGAATGAACTACAGGACAAAATACAAACCCTCCAACCCAAAAAGGCCTGTGGGGTTGATGGTATCCTACATGAAACGATAAAATATGCAGACCACAAATTCCAATTGGCTAACAACATCCTCAGCTCTGGCATATTCCCCAATGTTTGGATCCAACTAATCACCCCAATCCACAAAGGTTTAGATACATTTGACCCCAATAACTACCATGGCATATGCGTCAACAGCAACCTTGGGAGAACCTCTGGATTATCATTTACAGGAGACTTGTACATTTCCTTAGCAAAACAATGTACTGAGCAAATGCACCCTGCACACCCTAATTGACAAACAAACCAAAACAAAGGCAAAGTCTTCTCATGCTTTGTTGACTCATTTTGGCATGAGGGTCTGCTATACAAATTGATGGAAAGTGTTGTTGGGTGAAAAACATGCAACATTATAAAATCCATGTACAAAAACAACAAGTGTGCGGTTAGAATTGGCAAAAAACACACATTTCTTTCCACAGGGCCGGGGGGTGAGACAGGGATGCAGCTTAAGCCCCACCCTCTTCAACATATATATCAATGAATTGGCAAAGGCACTAGAACAGTCTGTAGCACCTGTCCTCGCCCTACTAGAGTCTGAAGTCAAATGTCTACTGTTTGCTGATGATCTGGTGCATCTGTCCCCAACCAAGGAGGGCCTACAGCAGCACCTCGATCTTCTGCACAGATTCGGTCAGACCTGTCAGACCGTAAATCTCAGTAAGACAAAAATAATGGTGTTCCAGAAAAGGTCCAGTTGCCAGGACCACAAATACAAATTCCATCTAGACACCGTTGCCATAGAGCACACAAAAAAACGATATAAACCTCGGCCTAAACCAATAATTCACAAAATAGGACAAACGCCAAATATGCTAAAATATCCTCATTGTCCAATCTAAAACACCAAATAATGCATGCAGAGCAGAATTAGTCCAATAACCGCTAATTATCAAAATTCAGAAAAGAGTCGTTAAATTCTACAACCACCTAAAAGGAAGCGATTCCCAAACCTTCCATAACAAAGCCATCACCTACAGAGAGATGAACCTGGTGAAAAGTCCCTAAGCAAGCTTGTCCCGGGGCACTATTCACAAACACAAACAGACCCCACGGAGCCCCGGGACAGCAACACAATTAGACCTAACCAAATCATGAGAAAACAAAAAGATAATTACTTGACACATTGGAAAGAGCAAACTGGAATGCTATTTGGCCCTAAACAGAGAGTACACAGTGGCAGAATACCTGACCACTGTGACTGACCCAAAATTTAAGAAAATCCTTGACTATGTACAGACTCCGTGAGCATGGTCTTGCTATTGAGAGAGCCCGCCATAGGCAGACAGACTATGTGTCGAGAGAGATGACAGGCTATGTGCACACTGCCCACAAAATGAGGTGGAAACTGAGCTACACTTCCTAACCTCCTGCCAAATGTATGACCACGTTAGAGACACATATTTACGACAGATTACACAGACCCACAAAGAATTTGAAAACAAAATCCAACATTGATAAACTCCCATATCCCATAGGTATCATCAAATTAGAAATATTTAAATACAGTCATTCAAAAATCAAAGTGATATTTTTGGTATAGTTTGTAGTTTTACTCACATTCACATGACTGGCAGCTACTGTAGTAGGGCTCCCCCCCATGATGTGGCAACCTAATGTCATTGCCACCTCATTCAGTAGACAGAGAAGTCCCCAGTCCCCAGTCTCTCACTGTTGACTGTTGTCCTCCACTACTATTACTCTACTGTAGTAGACAGAGAAGTCCCCAGTCCCCAGTCTCTCACTGTTGACTGTTGTCCTCCACTACTATTACTCTACTGTAGTAGACAGAGAAGTCCCCAGTCTCTCACTGTTGACTGTTGTCCTCCACTACTATTACTCTGTAGTAGACAGAGAAGTCCCCAGTCCCCAGTCTCTCTCTGTTGACTGTTGTCCTCCACTACTATTACTCTGTAGTAGACAGAGAAGTCCTCCCCAGTCTCTCACTGTTGACTGTTGTCCTCCACTACCATAACTCTACTGTAGTAGACAAAGCAGTCCCCAGTCCCCAGTCTCTCACTGTTGACTGTTGTCCTCCACTACTATTACTCTACTGTAGTAGACAGAGAAGTTCCCAGTCCCCAGTCTCTCTCTGTTGACTGTTGTCCTCCACTACCATTACTCTACTGTAGTAGACAGAAAAGTCCTCAGTCTCTCACTGTTGACTGTTGTCCTCCACTACCATAACTCTACTGTAGTAGACAGAGCAGTCCCCAGTCTCCCAGGCTTTTTGAAGAAAGAAAAATCTGGTTTCACACTGACTGACAAGCTGTAAGTACAATTCGTTTCAGGAATTTGAAGCAAATATCATGCAAGTCTATATCTGCATGGTTTAGATGGAAAAGTGAATGCCACAGAGAGAGGTGTTGACATTTCGCTGGTCTAAAGGTTGGACGTGTTATGTTAATGCAGTCAACGCAGGAGGACACTCACATCCTTGTTTACGTTCTCATAGTGCGCTGGCACATTGACAAACCAAACTCAAAGACATAACCTCACACGCACACACACACGGATTTCACTCAGACATGCACTCCCTCCCAAACTCACACACACATAATCTCACTCTCCCACACACACAGAATCTCACACAGACAGGCAGATACACATTCCAGAGGTTGTGTGGAATGTGGGACAGAATGGTTGGCCCAGTCCTATCCCTATATCACCTCCTTGTCTAGTCCTGGCAGTCTCCTGACTGTGTAATTATGTTAAGCCCATTTTCTCCCCACAGTCACCTGGCACTACCTTGTCATGTCTGCACCTTTATGTAATGTGTTCCTAATGTTTCCATTTTGTATCTCCCTTCCAGACCACTATATCCAATCCTTTCTCCAAACCTTACCTCCATATTGACCTCCATCCAAACCCTTTCCCAATATTCCTCTGTGTGTGTTCATATTCCTCTGTGTGTGTTCATATTCCTCTGTGTGTGTTCATATTCCTCTGTGTGTGTTCATATTCCTCTGTGTATGTTCATATTCCTCTGTGTGTGTTCATATTCCTTCCTCATCTCCATTTCCTCATTGCATTCTGACCGATACTCCATGGTGGCAGCAGAAATCCTAAACCAGCCAGTCCTTCAGAAAACATCCTCATACAGTCCTTCATTTTATAAGTTTGTGTGTGTTTGTCTGTGTGTGTGTGCCTGTGTGCTCCCGTGTGTTTGTTTGCAGTGTCAGCCCTGTGAGAAGCCAGTCATCCATTCAAACCAACAAACCACTCCTGGTTTAAAAATGGACCTCTTGGAAATATGTCATACTTGTTTTGGCATGATGACATTGTTTTAGGTGATGTTTTCCATCTAAAGGCAGAGAACTGGTTTGGTCTGATCTTTATGGTTCAACCCTCAGACTCCCAACATGCCCACCAAGTATTTGACGCCTTACAGTAACAGTATACAGGAATACCAGTGTAGTGAGACATTGAGGTGGGTGTGGTTAGAGGGGGTGTATTGGTCAGGATGGCATCTACTTGGTGAAATAGGGCAGAGTTCAGTTCCACCATTTTAGCTGCTAGGTTTGTATAGCCTGCTATGGAGCACCCTTAACCCATCAACGTATGTGACAACATAATTGCTGTCACTGTAAAATGTGCAATCTACCATCAAATCTTTCTGCCTGTGTCTAATCTTCAATGTTTTAGCATGTAGGGGAAATGTGGGTGTTCAACTATGCAAAGATTACGGCAGTTTTTCTGTTCAGTGAAGTACTGTAGCTACAGAGTACAGCAATAACTACACCGTCACTACCTCATTTCACAACATGCTGCATTACATTGACATACAGAGTACTCTCTTTCTCTCTCCCTCTCACTCTCTCGCTCTCCTTCTCTCTCCCTCTCACTCTTTCAATCCCAGGGAGCAGTGCAGTCATTACTTATTCATGTGTAATTACTGTTAAAGAACTACGTTTGCAGTGGTACTGTGTGTTATTTTGTCAGTCATTGCATGATAGCACATGAGAAGTGAAGTGCTTTTGAGCACATTCTCTCACGACAGAGAGATTCTTTGCCTCTTTGAAGGCTGGAGCGGAGGGTTTAGGTTTATATTGCTCTCCCAGTTAGTCTCTGTTAGAATAATTCAAGCGTTCTTTCACACGATACGGCACAGCTCGCCCACCCCCTACCTACCATCGACAGCCGCACACACACACACACACACATACACACACACACACCACAACGCCCACAGAGAGCTAAGGCAGACACACGAGGCTGAGAGATAAATAGTTATTTTTTCTACCCTTTGCTTGGTTGGGAGCAGCGGTCGTTTGAGTTGAGAGCAGGCCTGTATGTGGGAATGAAGACTGTTGGAATTTGTGTGGGTGCCAGGGGAAGCATGCCCGCCCACGGCCGGCCAGGACGGCCCAAAGCCACAGGAACCACCAGCAGGCCTGCTCCTTCCCTTCATCCCCAGCCTCTCCACCTCCCTCCCTCTTCTCACACACTGTAAAAAAATGTTGGCCCAAACTTAGCTCCAACTTGAGAAAACGTATGAAAAAAATCTGTCAACTTAAAATGATGCGTTTGCTCAAATTGTCTCATATGTTTATTCAACTAGAAACTATCTGGGCATCTTATCTAAAAATGGCTGCAGAATGAGTTAGACACACGTACAGTAATTAACATTTCCTCACCTAGGATTTTAACTCTCCTGGTTCGCAGCATTCCAATCTTCCAATTGATTTCCCCTGTATTGCTACACTTGGCACTTCAAAGTAAATATCAACTCTGTTAAAAATACACTCACGAAAAACTATTTTATTTCTCATAGTGATTAAGGAGTACCATTAAAACAGAGTAATATGTCCCACCAACATTAAACAACTATACAGAAAAACCTGAGTAAATCAAATAACTGATGAGAGAATAGTCAGATGAACTGATAATTGTCACAGACATGGTGGCATTGCAGGAAGATTGAAATGCTGTGAATGGGGCGGCAGGTAGCCTATTGTTTAGAGCGTTGGATTAGTAACCGAAAGGTTGCAAGATCGAATCCCCGAGCTGACAAGGTTAAAACTCTGTCGTTCTGCCCCTGAACAAGGCAGTTAACCCACTGTTCCTAGGCCGTCATTGAAAATAAGAATTTGTTCTTAACTGACTTGCCTAGTTAAATAAAGGTAAAAATAAATAAACAAGAGGTTGTGAGTTCAAATCCCAGGTGAGGACATGTTGAATAATAATTACTGTATAAATGAACATGCACAATGTAATTGTGTGTCAAATACTGTATGTAAGTTGAAAACATTGGAGCTAAGTTTGGGACAACTATTTATTTTTTGTTCAGGTAGAGTTGAGTAAAATAAAATGCCTGTGGAACCAGTTACTTAATAATAGTTTTTTTTACAGTGCAGACTTACGCTGCTGGGCCTTGAGCATGCCTTCCTCCCATGTACTAACTTGTCTGCTCTGCTAGTATCTATTTATCCTGCTAGTGGTCACAATTACTCGTGTTTACATGTATAATTTACCACTAGTATATCACCATCAGTATTTATATATTCCTGCTACCAGTCATTTCCAGCCTTGTTTACATGTACATCCGCCTATCACGCCTGCACTGACACTGACACACACACACACTCACCACCACCCACCACTTATGCTGCTGCCATACTGTTTACTATTATTAGTATTATTTATCCTGCTACCAGTCACTTTCTCCTAATCCCCCTCCTACATGTCCATATCTACAGTCGGAAGTTTACATACACTTAGGTTGGAGTCATTAAAACTCGTTTTTCAACCACTCCACAAATTTCTTGTTAACAAACTATAGTTTTAGCGAGTCTGTTAGGACAGCTACTTTGTGCATGACAAGTAATTTTTCCAACAATTGTTTACAGACAGATTATTTCACTTATAATTCAGTGTCACAATTCCAGTGGGTCAGAAGTTTGTATACAGTAAGTTGACTGTGCCTTTAAACAGCTTAGAAAATTCCAGAAAATGATGTCATGGCTTTAGAAGCATCATTTGAGTCAATTGGAGGTGTACCTGTGGATGTATTTCAAGGCCTACCTTTGCTTGACATCATGGGAAAATCAAAAGAAATCAGCCAAGACCGCAGAAAACAATTGTAGACCTCCACAAGTCGGATTCATCATTGGGAGCAATTTCCAAATGCCTGAAGGTACCACATTCATCTGTACAAACAATAGTACGCAAGTATAAACACCATGGGACCACGCAGCTGTCATACCGCTCAGGAAGGAGATGCGTTCTGTCTCCTAGAGATGAACGTACTTCAGTTCGAAAAGTGCAAATCAATCCCAGAACAACAGCAAAGGATCTTGTGAAGATGCTGGAGGAATCAGGTACAAAAGTATCTATATCCACAGTAAAACGAGTCCTATATCAACAATACCTGAAAGGCCACTCAGCAAGGAAGAAGCCACTGCTCCAAAACCACCTTATAAAAGTCAGACTACGGTTTGCAACTACACATGCGGACAAAGATCGTACTTTTTGGAGAAATGTCCTCTGGTCTGATGAAACAAAAATAGAAGTGTTTGGCCATAATGACCATCGTTATGTTTGGAGGAAAAAGGGGGAGGCTTGCAAGCCGAAGAACACCATCCCAACCGTGAAGCACGGGGGTGGCAGCATCATGTTGTGGGGGTGCTTTGCTGCAGGAGGGACTGGTGCACTTCACAAAATAGATGGCATCATGAGGGAGGAAAATTATGTGGATATATTGAAGCAACATCTCAAAACAGCAGTCAGGAGGTTAAAGCTTGGTCGCAAATGGGTCTTCCAAATGGACAATGACCCCAAGCATACTTCCAAAGTTGTGGAAAAATGGCTTAAGGACAACAAACTCAAGGTATTGGAGTGGCCATCACAAAGCCCTGACCTCAATCCTATAGAAAATTTGTGGGCAGAACTGAAAAAGTGTGTGCGAACAAGGAGGCCTACAAACCTGACTCAGTTACACCAGCTTTGTCAGGAGAAATGGGCCAAAATTCACCCAACTTATTGTGGGAAGCTTGTGGAAGGCTTCCCGAAACGTTTGACCCAAGTTAAACAATTTAAAGGCAATGCTACCAAATACTAATTGAGTGTATGTAAAACTGGGAATGTGATAAAAATCATTCTCTCTACTATTATTCTGACATTTCACATTCTTAAAATAAAGTGGTGATCCTAACTGACCTAAGACAGGGAATTTTACTAGGATTAAATGTCAGGAATTGTGAAACTGAGTTGAAATGTATTTGTCGAAGCTGTCTGTAAACTTCTGAATTTGACATTTTTTGGGATACTACATGATTCCATATGTGTTATTTCATAGTTTTGACATCTTCACTATTATTCTACAATGTAGAAAATAGTAAAAATAAAGAAAAACCTTGAATGAGTAGGTGTGTCCAAACTTTTGACTGGTACTGTAGGTTCCTCTCTTATTTATTATTTATCGTGTTTTCTTTATTATATATAATTCAAGTTAAGCATTTCACTGTACTTGATCATGTGACAATAAAACTTTAACTTGGTCACAACAGCCAGGAAAGTCAATTATTTACAGTAGAACCGAGTGAGGGTTGGACTGGTTATGTCTGTTATCGATGATGTCTGCTCAGCAGGAATGTGTCAATTTGTTTTGAGGAGATGGAGAGACAGCATGAAGTCTTCCTGCATCACTGCCACAGCTCCCATGGATTTATGAAGGACACATTAGAATTGATGAAGTTGAACTGGGGATATTTTTTTTTAAAAACTAATTTATCTGATTCATTGAACACAGTTTGTTACTTCAGTTATATTGACATGTGCTCTTCCTCTCCCAGACCTTTGTTTAGAGGAAACTCAGATGTTGATCAGCTGGGAAAGATTTTAGAGTAAGTACCATGTTCTACGTCATATGTACAGTTTTAACAATCAATTGGCAAATAATGAGGATTGTGATTATGATGATGATGACGAAAATAGTGGTGGTGATGACTATGATGATGATGATGATCCTTCAGTGTGGTCGGGGTTCCCTCG
This sequence comes from Brachymystax lenok tsinlingensis, assembly GCA_030435695.1. Lineage (NCBI taxonomy): Eukaryota > Metazoa > Chordata > Actinopteri > Salmoniformes > Salmonidae > Brachymystax > Brachymystax lenok. Next base: position 28,898,508 of record CM059806.1, read on the forward strand.
GTGGAGGACTGGCCCCAGGAAGTAGCCCTACCACAGAGTGCCTTCTCCCCACGACCCCCTCAGCCAATCGGAGAACTTGTCCCTGACATGGACGAGCTGGGGAAATCCCTTTTACTCGTGAGTATCAGACACACACACTCAAAATACAGTACATACTGTTTCAAATGGATTTGTCCGAAAGGAATGAAACTCACACTTTTCTTTTTGTTAAGGAAAATGTTATAATAATAATATTTCTCCATACAGCAATTCCTGGCTTTTAATCCCTCCAGAAGGATTTCAGCGTTTGCTGCTCTGACCCACCCCTACTTCCAGAGTGTGGATAGTGACACTAAGAGTGTGTACACCCAGCCCATCGGCAGCAACAAGCCCACAATGGAGGAGAGAGCTGCCTGACAGCCCCCCAGCCCAGGACTGGACTGGCCTGACAGAGAGGGAGAGAAAGAGAGAGATGGACACAAAGACTGAGAAAGAGAGCAATAAACAGAGACATTTGATTCCAAAAAGCAACAGTGCTGTCTTCCACAATTTACTGATTTGAATGCTGCTTTTTAGGATACTTAAAAAACCAAAAAAACAATGCAAGGACCCCTAAAGTTGAGATGTACTGCCACCAGGGGAGAACCTCTAGATGTCCAGGAGCTGCTGCCTCTTGTCTCTCCTTCCTTAGCATGAGAAGAGGCTCCTCGGTGGGGGAACACCAAGCACCAAAGGTAGTTCGGCATGGACCTCACCTGGAGCTCACCTTCACAACAACCAAGAGAGATGACACACACACACATTTTAATCCAATGCAGGAGGACCTCACACTGCCTAGTGCTACTTCTGGTCCAAACAAACACGTGTGTTTTGATATCACTGCCACCTACAGGTTGTCCTGTGTTACTGCAGGCCAGAGCAGGATTCCTGATGGGCTTCATCTTATAAGACTTTGACTGGTGCAAACAGGAAAGACTGAAAATGTGTCACTTTGAGTTCCTCTTATGGCATCTGTACTTCAGTGTCATAAACTGTGATGAAATCTGATTGACTCTATTCGAGACTATGTATGACCTGATGCACAGGACATAGTAAAGTGAATGTTGAATGAGAATAAGGTCGACATACGCACTATTCAGCACAATTACATTTGGCATAAAAGCATGATTCTGTATTTTCTAACTTAATTTTAAAGTTATTGACAGTTGATGTCTTATTTTCTATTTTGTATTAATTTTATTGGACTTTAACAACATGTGGGGATTGAAATATACATCTCTGGTAAAATCTAGTAAGAATACAAGGTAAAATCCAAGGGAGAAAAGGTTTGACAATGTGAGGCATGTAGAATGGTATAGAGCTAGATACTGCACTAATACTGTCAGTAGTGGTGAATTGCTGGTTGACATGTGTAGCAGGATAGTGGTAGGGTTAGTGTAGGTGTGGGTCAGTGAAATGTTCTTAGTTGGGAGATTTTTTTGAGAGAAAAGGCAGGCTGATACGTCGGATTCAGAGGAGGTTCAACATTGTACCTGCTTCATGTAGACTGAGTCTCTAAGGGTTACATAGCAACATACAGGGGTTCACGTTGAAACACACAGCTGTTCTGTGTTAGGAATGGTTGTTTTAATACCCTACGTATTATGCTCACTCTGATTCAATATGACTAGCTAGAGTGCTTTCAGAGTTGCTCCCTCCGTGGGATTGGCTGAAAACTAGTCAAGGAAAATAGTTTTGTTTGTTTGTAAAACTTCTTACTGCACAGTAATACATCTAGAGCATAACTTTCCCTCTGGTATATCTAGTGCTGCTAGCACACAAATACACTCAGGATCTTTTTAGATATCAAATCAGAAATCATTCTGACACACTTTGCACATTCATGATTAGACTGCATCGACTGTTTCATTGGATGATGTTAATGGATCAACTGTTTCATTGGATGATGTTAATGGATCAACTGTTTCATTGTATGATGTTAATGAATCAACTGTTTCATTGGATGATGTTAATGGATCAACTGTTTCATTGGATGATGTTAATGCTACAACATGATTGTGCTTCTATACTCATTTTCCAGAATTCCTGACCGTGTGAATCAAACTGCACGTTTGCTACGATACAGTATGTTTGATATCTTACTTGTTTTTCAGTGTTGGGGCGCATATGGTTTAATCTAATACATGATCAAATAAAAAAACACATGAAAGAATTTTGGACTGAGCTCCCCTCTCCATGTAGATGCAGAGTTGTTTTGTCCTCATCTCTTTCCTGTCAGATGACTGAGCACCCCTCTCCATGTAGATGCAGTGTTGTTTTGTCCTCATCTCTTTCCTGTCAGATGACTGAGCACCCCTCTCCATGTAGATGCAGTGTTGTTTTGTCCTCATCTCTTTCCTGTCAGATGACTGAGCACCCCTCTCCATGTAGATGCAGAGTTGTTTTGTCCTCATCTCTTTCCTGTCAGATGACTGAGCACCCCTCTCCATGTAGATGCAGAGTTGTTTTGTCCTCATCTCTTTCCTGTCAGATGACTGAGCACCCCTCTCCATGTAGATGCAGTGTTGTTTTGTCCTCATCTCTTTCCTGTCAGATGACTGAGCTCCCCTCTCCATGTAGATGCAGAGTTGTTTTGTCCTCATCTCTTTCCTGTCAGATGACTCATGCCATTGATGGATACATTGCAGACTTCATATTACAACTCTCTAGAAATAGGAATTGTCAAGCTTTCTTGGTATTGGTCAGTTCAACGTCAACTGCCCTCCTAATAAGTAGACTGTCATCATTGTAGGTTACATTATATAAACTTGAAGCGATCAATGAATGTTTTTGTTTGGCTTAAGAGGTTTATTGGTCATTTGTAACTTAAAACATGGGACAGGAATTATTTTGTCTATGTAATAGAAAATAATAAAAGTATACTTTTTTACAGCCACCTACATGGGGTTTGCCATAGATTTCCTATGATTGCATGAATGCACCTATGATAGCTCTGTATTGCAAATACCCTTTAGCCAATGAACAGTACTGAAAAATGTTGTATTTTAGCACATTTTCAAAGCTCCAAGGATGAAAGTAAAGGCCACAAATGTATTTGAAATGCCCACTTGTGACATGGTAACTTCCTTTACAATGATGATATGGAGGTAATGGGCATTATGTTTACATGAATAAATGCCACCAGTGGTGATTGCTTCATGCTGCACCATTTGAATAAAAAATATGCTTTATATATGTGAGCGTTCTTATTTGGGATTCATGCAAATAACAAAATAATATTGTGATAAATATTGAATTAGGTTGTATTAGGCTGTGGAATGTATGGATATTTCGTTGTGGTATTTAAATGTTAACAGGTGAAGCTGTAAAAAAAAACATTTTTCAGTAATATTTTCTGATGTACAACCTGTAAAGAATGTGTATATTTCTATTTTCCATTACAAGACAAAAGATGTAAGTGCCTTTGAACAGGGTATGGCAGTAGGTGCAAGGCGCACCGGTTTGAGTGTGTCAAGAACTGCAACACTGCTAGGTTTTTCATGCTCAACAGTTTTCCGTGTGTAACAAAAATGGTCCACCACCCAAAGGACATCCTGCCAACTTGACACAACTGTGGGAAGCGTTGGAGTCAACATGGACCAGCATCCCTGTGGAAAGCTCTCAACACCTTGTAGAGTCCATGCCCCGACAATTTGAGGCAGTTCTGAGGGCGAAAGGGGGAGCAACTCAATATTAGAAAAGTGTTTCTAATGTTTTTGTGTGTATAGACAGTATAGACAGTATATGAATAGAAAAGGTGTGTACAGCTGTAGTTATATAGGATGAGCCTTAACTAGAATACAGTATATACGTATGAAGTGGGTAAAACAGTATGTAAACATTATTAAAGTGACCAGTGTTCCATGTCTATGTACATAGGGCAGCAGTCTCTAAGGTGCAGGGTAAAGTACCGGGTGGTAGCCGGCTAGTAACCGTGACCAAGGTTCAGGACAGGGTACTGGGGGGCGGAGGCCAGCTAGTGATGACTGTTTAACAGTCTGATGGCCTGGAGATAGAAGCTGTTTTTCAGTCTCTGTCCTAGCTTTGATGCACCTGTACTGTCTACGCCTTCTAGATGGTAGAAGGGTGAACAGGCCGTGGCTCGTGGCTGGGGTTTTTGATTATATTCTTGGCCTTCCTTTGACACCAGGTGCTGTAGATGTCCTGGAGGGCAGGCAATGTGACCCCGGTGATGCATTGGGTTGACCACACCACTCTCAGTTGCCGTACCAGGCGGAGATACAGAATGCTCTCGATGGTGCATCTGTAGAAGTTTGTGAGGGTCTTAGGGGCCAAACCAAATTGATTTAGCCTCCTGAGGATGAAGACGCACTGCTGTGCATTCTTCACCCCGCTGTCGGTGTGGAGTGAACATTTCAGGTCCTCAGTGATCTTGGCCAGGGCTGTCACCTCCTCTCATTGTTGTTGTTAATCAGGCCTACCACTGTTGTATCGTCAGCAAACTTGATGATTTAGTTGGCAACGTGCATGGCAATGCAGTCATGAGTGAACAGGGAGTACAGGAGGCGGCTGAGCACTCAACACTGTGGGGCCCTCTTGTTGAGGATCAGTGTGGTGTAGGTGTTGTTCCCTACCTTCACCACTTGGGGTCGACCCGGGGTTGACCCGTCAGGAAGTCTAGGACCCAGTTACACAGGGCGGGGTTCAGATCCAGGGCCCTGAGCTTAGTGCTGAGCTTGGAGGGCACTATGATGTTGAAGGCTGAGCTCTGAAGTCGATAAACAGCATTCATACATTTAACATTGTAAGCTAATCTCTTCTATACTGCATATCAAAACAACAATGCATGATATAGTATAACATACCACATTTTACTTTTCATAAACATTTAAATGTACTTCTCTCACTACTGCTTATTTAATTACCACCAGATAGTCATAATGGTCTTATTTTGAAATAGCCACAATATATCACGTTTAAGATGTGTTATTATAAAGTATGCTTCCAGTCAGTTCAGGTGTGATTCAGAGTAGTTCCTCTACGTGCTGCCAAAAGTAGTGCACTACTGTATATATAGGTTACCATTTGGGACGAATCCAGCGAGACCAAGCACTGATAGCAAGCTGATATCCCCAGTAAATGCAGATCACCCTATCTACAGTAAGCATAGGAGAAGCCTACCCAGTTCTTCTTGTGGTGTCTTCTGTACTTCAGCTACAGATGTACAATTGTATTGGTTGTTGTAAAGGGACATGCTCAATGACTCCAATGAAACCCTTATCTTGATTTAAAGGATTTAGGCATTAGTGTTTTTTCAATTATAGCTAATTGTTCATGAGGTGCTGTTCGTGCAGTTTACTTGTCTAGTGTTTCTCTATTATTTGTGGTGTTCTCTTTTGAAATTATGTTCGATACAATGATGATATGTGTTTTTCAGGTGAAACAGTTACTGGTTTTGGGGGAGTCAGCATTGATGGTCACCATTTTTACCATATTATTACTTTTCTAGCTAATTATTGGTATTGCTACATAACATCATGTCTAGTCTATGCCCATTATGTAGTCTGCCCTTACATTTGCTCAGTACCACTTTTTAAATAAAATGCATTTGATATATTGTGATTAGAAGCTGGTCTGAAGCAGGTTTTTGATGCATAAGCATGAATCCTAATTTTCCCAATGACCTTTTTTGAGAATATGGTAGTGTTGAACCACATTTTAGGTAACATAGTTTGGCACTATTCTATCTTGGAGGGATGGGGGGATATTTCTATAAAAAATATATATATATTTTAGGTTTTCTCTCTAAAATTATTTTGCTGCTATGTAGTAATGCTCGCAAAACTAATTTTAAAAACATATTATGACGCATCAGTAAGTTATCAAAGTGGATGTAGCAAAATAAAGTTTCTGCTATTGTATTCACAACTGCCTGACATTTTTATTTTGGCCAAATAAATATTTGGGGTGTTAAATGTGTTTCCACTGGCATTACTGTGTATAATCTTAACAACACAATTCCTGTTATTTTATAAAGGTAAATGTCTACCTGTGTTTTTTTATTATGGTGTTTGTATTTATTTATCTATTTACCGCTATGAGGCAGTAATTTCCTTAGCGCAACTGTACGAAAGAATGTACTGTGGTCTCTGATTGTACCAAAGATGTTTTACTTAACCAAGACGACAGCCTGTCTAGTGGGCAGAACAAGCAAGGAGGTGGGCAGAGCCAAGCACGAGCTAGCAAGATCCTAATTGGCGCGTTGTAGCATCATCTGCACTCATAAACATCGCGATTTTTAAAAACGTTTGCAAAGAGTAAAGTCTACCAAACGTAGTCCACTCTTTTCATAACATATTCTAGTTTAGGGAACAGAAAACTGTATTGAGATCAAACGTTTCATCGATGAGAAAATTGCTGAACGTCGGTCAAAATCAATCTCGTTCCATCTTCTCCCACTGCCTGCCAGGTTTTGGTAGTGAGTGGAAACGCCAAGCAGACGCTTCACATTTATACATCTGCCTCATTGTTCTATCTGTGATTGTACTGCATGTCTGTGCATTTATACATCCGCTAAAATATCTGCCTCATTGTTCTATCTGTGATTGTACTGCATGTCTGTGCATTTATACATCCGCTAAAATATCTGCCTCATTGTTCTATCTGTGATTGTACTGCATGTCTGTGCATTTATACATCCGCTAAAATATCTGCCTCATTGTTCTATCTGTGATTGTACTGCATGTCTGTGTCCGTCGTCAAAGACCGGTCGTCACTAGTTAAAACAGCCACAAAGTCATAATTGTGGCCACGCCCCGCCCATTTCTACAATTTATCTTGTTAAAATCGGATTTAAAACTCAACCACAATACTAACCGTATACCTTACCATAGCCTTCAATTAAGATAAAAAATTCATTTTTGTAGATACTTTTGACTGTGTTACCTAGTGTGGAAACCAGCTACATGCTATAGCTACGTAACGTCTTTAAATAATCTCACTTTTTTGTAGTGGATTGGTTTATATTAGCTCGATAGTAGGCTAAATCTACCGAAATGGGGAAGAGAGATAATCGAGTGGTAAGTAATATGTTAAATAATCCCAGTTATGTGGATATTTAGCTTTTTACGATTAATGGTATGCATGAAAACAAACAAACGTGTTGGATATCGCTAAAAGCGGGCACTGACAAATGTTAGCTAGGCCATCCAAGCTAGTTATTGTAGCTAAGTGTGCAGGCAAATTTTATTTCAATTAAACTAGCCATATCAAAGATGCACAAATTGTAGTTATATTAACATACGCTATGTTTATCGAACGAATATAGCTAACTAGCTATGCAAACTAACCTGGTAGATACAGAACAGAATAACAAGTTAGCAGCTAGCTAGCAAGAAGGACCGAAAACCGTGCCAGAAGAGTATTAAACGTATCTATTAAGGTAGAAATATAAGTTTCTGTTTATAATATAGGTAGATAGCTAACACATCCTGTCTGTTAACATAATCCAAAGACCGCGGATGAAAAAACGAATGTTAGTTGCTAGCTCAACCTGCCAATAAGGCTCGAGTTCATCAGTTAGCTATCTTTGCTACTAATTTACTGTATGAATTTGTGCAAATAGTTTTTTACGGAAAGGTCATAGAGTTGGCATTGACCGCCTTGGACTTGATTGACCCTAATAAAAGTTACTGATCGTACCAAGCGAATAGAAATTATGGTTCGTTTGTAAATCTACTCCGATTTTCCCAGCACTGTTAGTTTGAGTGCCTGAGGCCGCGGAATAATTTAGGTTTTTACAAACGCCATTAACTCTTATGACCGGTGTAAGTAAACGTCTGCAAAATAAACTGGAAAAAAATTGTTGCCATAAGTTTGATAACATGAAAGCACTCTAACCAGCTCTGCTAGGACGAGTAACATTTTCAGTATAGTGTTATTTCATTTGTCTGGAAGTAGCTAGCAACTTTGGCCAGTTAGCTTGGGTGCTTGACTGCGGTTGAGATCAGAACGCTCAGATCAACCCTACTCCTCGGCCAGAGCGCCCAGTGTGCACGCTGAACGCACTCAAGAGTGCATTTATGAACGCACCCAATGTTTCCAATTCCTGTCTAGCTAGTGTTATTGTCTAAGCCAGGACCACACAGAATGTTGATCTGCTGTTTGTTCGGCAATGTGTGTTTTTAAGGATGGTAGCCAGATGTCAATGTTGAGGTGTCTGACTGCCTCCCTTTTTGTGTTTTCAGTCTTATGTGAACCCCATAGCTGCATCACGTGCCAATGGACCCGCACCCAATGCAGGACCCTCTATCCAGGATTACCTGAGCAGACCACGGCCAACATGGTAAGCATTAAGATGACACACATAAGGACTCGGGCGTTGTGCCTGAGGAGCTCTCCAGGTTATACAACTGTCGAGTTGGACAGCCGTCATTGATATTGCTGAAGAGTGTCCACGGGTAAATGGTGGATCCCTATTACCTTCTATGTGTGTAAATCAGGGTGATAAATCATTGCTCTCTTATAATACTAGGCTACACAGTATGAAATGTTCCCTGCAAATCACAAGAAATTGTGGCCATGCCATTGAATGTTTGGGCCTAGGCCTACGTCATCAGTTGTGATCCATTGTTGAGTGCTTAGCGTTTTTCTTCCGTCATCAGGGAAGAGGTGAAAGAGATCATAGAGCGGAAGAAGAAAGGCTCCAGAGCCCTGGCGGACTTTGAGGACCAAATGAACGAGGTATTGTTCAAATGTGTGTTCTTTATTTGACTGTTATTATACTGTACAAATTCAGTGTTTTTTATATTTAGCTTACAGAAAACATTGCTATTTGCTTTTTATAGAATTGGAAGAAGGAGCTGGTGAAGAACAGAGAGAAGTTACTAGGTGGCGTTGACAAAGACAAGGAGAAAGAGGTATGCTTCCAGTTCCATCCATGTTTAACATTTTAATACAACCATTTTGTTTTACTGTATCCACCTCTCACACCGACTCTCTGTTTTTATGTTTAGAAAAAGAAGAGCGAGAAAGGAAGGAAAGAAAAAGGAAAGAAATCCAACAGGGTGAGGAAAGCTGTCTTCAATGTTTTGTGGTAGACATATTGCGGTAGTGTTATCTGCCCTTTAAAAATGGAAGCTTTCCACTAATATATTTTTTGTACTTCAAATCTAATGAGCTCTGCTTTAATTGTGTTTGGTCAAGCATTCCTCTCCTTCATCCTCCTCATCAAGTTCTGATTCCCCTAGCAGCTCTTCCTCAGACTCTGAAGACGAGGTATGTACCATAGTAGTTAGTGACAAGTCTGTCAGCTTGTCCTACCGTTTCCCCTATGTCACCCTATGGGCACCATAGAAATATAATTAATTAGAAGTAATGGTATTTCTATGGTGGGCACAAAGAGCTGTGTGAATTACATTTCCTGGAACTATTTTGGTTTGGTTGGTTAATGAATATTGAGAAATATTATTGTCCTACTGTAACTAATTGTTTTTATCTGATGTCTGTGTGGTCGGAATGAAAAGAGCGCCAAAAAGAAAAGGAAAAAGAAGCGGTCCTCCAAGAAAGCATCGGATGACTCTACTGTAGAATTGGAGCCCGACAGCAAGGTTAGTTTGATATGGAGAATATTCCACCTTTTTCCTTATGTAATGAAATAAGTCATTTTAGTTTCAGACATTTCTGCACTCTTAAATCTATTTGAATCACATCCATCTGGATACTTCTGGTCTAGGCCTTATGTTTTGGTTGGTGTGCACTATTCAACATTCACTTCTCAACATTCCATCTTTATCTTAGCTCTCATTGTGTTTGTTCAGCCATTGTTTGATTTCTGTTCATTCATTTGCAGTCTTTTACTTTTTTTGTTACGTGAGTTCTTCACTAAATCTAAATGTTTTCTATGCAAAAAAGGTCTCCGTTCCTCTCATTCTGTTTCTCTCCAAGAAGATGAAGACCAAATATGAGAAAGAAAAGGTGCTGTAACAACAATTTATGTGTGTGTTAGTCCTTCTATTTTGTGTATTTCTGCCTGAATGTATGTTTGAACTTGCCAGGCTGCAGGGAACTGAGGGCTGTAACTGTTTGCCCTTTAGGGTGAGAAGAGCCGCAGGAAGAAGAGGAAAGCTGAGCGAAGTCTTAAAGACTCATTCGCAGAGTTGTCCGCCGACTCAGACGTGGAGGGTGTAAGCGTTTTTACTCTGTTCATTTGCCATGTTTAATGAAAATGTGTTATGTATTGATTTAGATGACTGCTTATATGATTTATACCCATTTGCTCCAGGACGTACTGTAGGTCATCTGTAGTTGCGGGAACTGTTTTGTATCCTATATCATTGTGAAATACTATACTTTGTGATTGGATGTTAGGAACCTGTCAGTGGAATTTTCCAGCTGTTGTGGTTTTGACAGTTTTTTGCAATGTCTCTGTAGGGTGAACCCAAGAAAAGGAAGAGAAGTAGTGAAGAGAAGGAGAAAGACAAAATAACAGCAGTAGGTGATTTAAGCATACAGTAACCACGGGATGATAACGGCCACTGCCTTTTTTTTTTTGCCAGACAAATGTTTACTGGTGCGGTGTCCGGCATGTCAGAAATGGTGACTAAATTATGTAAAAAATATATATCTATAGATAGATATACTCAGCAAAAAAAGAAATGTCCTCTCACTGTAAACTGCTTTTTATTTTCAGCAAACTTGACGTGTTATTATTTGTATGAACAACAACGGAGACATAAACTGAACAAGTTCCGCAGACATGTGACTAACAGAAATTGAATAATGTGTCCCTGAACAAGGGGGCAAAAGTAATAGTCAGTATCTGGTGTGGCCACCAGCTGCATTAAGTACTGCAGTGCATCTCCTCCTCATGGACTGCACCAGATTTGCCAATTCTTGCTGTGAGATGTTACCCCACTCTTCCACCAAGGCACCTGCAAGTTCCCGGACATTTCTGGGGGGAATGGCTCTAGCCCTCACCCTCCGATCCAACAGGTCCCAGATGTGCTCAATGGGATTGAGATCTGGGCTCTTTGCTGGCCAAGGCAGAACACTGACATTCCTGTCTTGCAGGAAATCACGCACAGAACAAGCAGTATGGCTGGTGGCATTGTCATGCTGGAGGGTCTTGTCAGGATGAGCCTGCAGGAAGGGTACCACATGAGGGAGGAGGATGTCTTCCCTGTAACGCACAGCATTGAGATTGCCTGCAATGACAACAAGCTCAGTCCGATGATGCTGTGACACACCACCCCAGACCATGACGGACCCTCCACCTCCAAATCGATCCCGCTCAGAGTACAGGCCTTGGTGTAATGCTCATTCCTTTGACGATAAATGCGAATCCGACCATCACCCCTGGTGAGACAAAACCGCGACTTGTCAGTGAAGAGCACTTTTTGCCAGTCCTGTCTGCTCCAGCGATGGTGGGTTTGTTCCCATAGATGACATTGTTGCCGGTGATGTCTGGTGAGGACATGCCTTACAACAGGCCTACAAGCCCTCAGTCCAGCCTCTCTCAGCCTATTGCGGACAGTCTGAGCACTGATGGAGGGATTGTGCGTTCCTGGTGTAACTCGGGCAGTTGTTGCCATCCAGTACCTGCCCCGCAGGTGTGATGTACCAATCCTGTGCAGGGGTTACTCGTGGTCTGCCACTGCGAGGACCATCAGCTGTCTGTCCTGTCTCCCTGTAGCCGTCTTAGGCGTCTAACAGTACGGACACTGCAATTTAGTGTTTAAACCCTTTACAATGAAGATCTGTGAAGTTATTTGGAATTATCTTTGAAAGACAGGGTCCTGAAAAAGGGACGTTTCTTTTTTTGCTGAGTTTTTTTTTTTTTATAATACATAGTTAACTCTTGGAATTGATGGGTCATTTTGACATGTAATAAAACACTGCCTGAAATATATTTTTCTACACAGATTGTATATAAGAACAGAATGGAAGCCTAACACTTCCCTATCCAACTGTTGTAAATGTTAACAGGACAAATCAAAGAAGAAGAGGAAAAAGAAGCATAAGAAACACTAAGGAAGAAAACAACATCTTCTGACGCAGAGTTAGACTAGTGGTGTGGTTCTCTGTCCACTAGTAGAGCGCTTCTGCCTTTCAACTACCAACAAATCCCACCTGGGCTGCCCCCCCCCCATATGACTGGGGTAGTTGGTGGATTATGGGAACTGCTCAATTGGAGGGTTCTAATGTTAACTTAATCTAATACTGCGTTCTAAACAACTGGGAACCTGGAGGAAAAAAAACAAGCGCCGACTGGGGAAAAATCGTTTTGAACGGTCATCCAACTTGGAATTCCAAGTCAAACTCGGGCATCTTTCTAGAACTCAGACTTGCCGACCTGAAGATCACGGACGCCTCGTTTATTTTCAGTTCCCAGTTGTCTTGAAAGCACCATAAGGACTGGTGAACTAGAATCAAACCCTCTGAACTTTTTTTTTTTTAGCAGAGTTTTTATTCTATCTAAATAAATGTCAATAAGGAAACCACAAGTCGTCAAGTGTGAACGGAACTGAAAAATGTGCCTATGATAATGTACTTCCATTTTGTACACCCTTGGTGTGCTGGCTTTCTATGCATATTTTTTACTTCTTGACAATCTCATCTTTCTAAAACTGTGTCGCTAGCTACACAATGAGGTCATTTTGGGACTTTTATGCTGGTGCCATGATGCGTGTAATCTGATATGATGGCCACTCTTGTCAGCCTCATTGAAGTTGGGATTGTGAAAGTACAAGTCAAATGGTCATAATCACAAGGGACAAACTGTTAAATGTAATGAGTTATACAACTATGAATGTGGTCATTTATTAAAGTGTTCATGTTTTAGCCATGATAATATTGTGATTTTTAGTGGATGGATCATCCAGAACGCATCATGAAATACTGTACATTTTGAAAAGGAAAAGTCCCTAAATGTATGACTGTTATGATAATTTTGTACTCAATGTTCATAAACTTAACTTTAATTAAACAATTCTGTCTGTAACCAAGAATTTGTAAGATACTGGTTGAAATAAGACAAACGGAATGCCCGGTCTACAACAGTCAAATATCAAAATGTTTATTCAGGAGAGCTCTGATTTTCAAAGGTGTACAGTCTTTTTATATTGTACAAGTTGAAATACAAAAGATACAAATACCCCACCCTCTAGGAAATAATATTTCCCACAGTACACATTCAGCCCTTATCACAATCTTTGCAACATCCAGCCTGGCATGCTGTCAATTAACTTCTGGGCCACATCCTGACTGATGGCAGCCCATTCTTGCATAATCAATGCTTGGAGTTTGTCAAAATGTGTGGGTTTTTGTTTGTCCACCCACCTCTTGAGGATTGACCACAAGTTCTCAATGGGATCAAGGTCTGGGGAGCTTTCTGACCATGGACCCAAAATATTAATGTTTTTTTCCACGAGCCACTTAGTTATCACTTTTGCCTTATGGCATGGTGCTCCATCATGCTGGAAAAGGCATTGTTCGTCACCAAATTGTTCCTGGATGGTTGGGAGAAGTTGCTCTCGGATGTGTTGGTACCATTCTTTATTCATGGCTGTGTTCTTAGGCAAAATTGGGAGTGAACCCACTCCCTTGGCTGAGAAGCAACCCCACACATGAATGGTCTCAGTACACTGACACAGGACTGATGGTAGCGCTCACCTTGTCTTCTCCGGACAAGGTTTTTCCAGATGCCCCAAATAATCGGAAAGGTGATTCATCAGAGAAAATGACTTTGCCCCAGTCCTCAGCAGTCCAATCCCTGTAACCTTTGCAGAATATCAGTCTGTCCCTGATGTTTTTCCTGGAGAGAAGTGGCTTCTTTGCTGCCCTTCTTGACACCAGGCCATCCTCCAGCAGGCAGATGCACTCACACCTGCCTGCTGACATTCCTGAGCAAGCTCTGTACTGGTGGTGCCCCGATCTTCACAACAATTGAACTGCTCTCCTTGAAGTTCTTGATGATCTGATAAATGGTTGATTTAGATGCAATCTTACTGGCAGCAATATCCTTGCCTGGGAAGCCCTTTTTGTGCAGAGCAATGATGACGGCACGTGTTTCCTTGCAGATAACCATGGTTGACAGAGGAAGAACAATGATTCCAAGCACCACCCTCCTTTTGAAGCTTCCAGTCTGTTATTCGAACTCAATCAGCATGACAGAGTGATCTCCAGCCTTGTCCTCGTCAACACTCACACCTGTGTTAACGATAGAATCACTGACATGATGTCAGCTTGTCCTTTTGTGGCAGGGCTGAAATGCAGTGGAAATGTTTTTTGAGGGTTCAGTTCATTTGCATGGCAAAGAGGGACTTTGCAATTAATCTGATCACTCTTCATGACATTCTGGAGTATATGCAAATTGCCATCATACAAACAGCAGACTTTGAAAATTAATACGACTGTAGTAACCAAAAAACTTTAACAAATCAAAATATATTTGATATTCTTCAAAGTAGCCATCCTTTGCCTTGATGACAGCTTGGCACACTCTTGGCATTCTCTCAACCAGCTACATGAGGTAGTCACCTGGAATGCATTTCAATTAACAGGTGTGCCTTGTTAAATTAATTTGTGGAATTTATTTCCTTCTTAATGTGTTTGAGCCAATCAGTTGTGTTGTGACAAGGTAGAGGTGGCACACTGACATAATTTACAAATGAAGCATTTGTGTTTAGTTAGTCCACCAGATCATAGGAAGTAGGGATGACCAGGGATGTTCTCTTGATAAGTGTGTGTGAATTGGACTGAGTACTTTTGGGTGTCAGGTAAAAAGTACATCATTTTCTTTATGAATGTAGTAAAGTAAAAGTTAGCAAAATATAAGTAGTAAAGTACAGATACCCCAAAAACCTACTTAAGTAGTATTTTTATGTACTTTACATCACTGTAAAAGACCAAGTCCATATTACGGCAAGTACAGCTCAAAAATGCAAAGAGAAACGACAGTCCATCGTTACTTTTAAAACATGAAGGTCAGTCAATACAGAAAAGTTAATTAGCGTTACCAGCCTCAGAAGTTGCAGCCCAAATAAATGCTTCAGAGTTCAAGTAACAGACACATCTCAACATCAACTGTTCAGAGGAGACTGCGTGAATCAGGCCTTCATGGTCAAATTGCTGCAAGGAAACCACTACTAAATGACACCAATAATAAGAGACTTGCTTGGGCCATGAAACACAATCAATGGACATCTGTCCTTTGGTCTGATGAGTCCAAATTTGAGATTTTTGGTTCCAACCGCCGTGTACTTGTGAGACAGAGTAGGTGAACGGATGATCTCCCCATGTGTGGTTCCCACCGTGAAGCATGGAGGAGATGGTGAGGTTGCGATACACCTTCCCATCTGGTTTGCGCTTACTGGGACTGTCATTTGTTTTTCAACAGGACAATGACCCAACACACCTCCAGGCTGTTAACCAATAAGGAGAGTGATGGAGTGCTGCATCAGATGATCTGGCCTCCACAATCACCCAACCTCAACCCAATAACGATGGTTTGGGATGAGTTGGACCGCAGAGTGAAGGAAAAGCAACCAACAAGTGCTCAGCATATGTGGGAACTCCTTCAAGAATGCCAAGAATGGGCAAAGCTGTCATCAAGGCAATGGGTGGCTACTTTTAAGAATCTCAAATATAAAATATTTTGATTTGTTTAACATGTTTTTGGTTACTTAATGATTCCATATGTGTTATTTCATAGTTTTGATGTCTTCACTATTATTCTACAATGTAGAAAATAGTAAAACTTAAGAAAACCCCTTGAATGAGTTGGTGTGTCCAACCTTTTGACTGGTACTCTATGCCAATGCAACATCATTTGGCTAGGGTCATGAAATATACAGTTCCTTCACAAAGTATTCACACCCCTGGACTTTTTCCACATTTTGTTGTGTTATGCCTGAATTTAAAATGATTTAATTGAGATTTTGTGTCACTGGCCTACACTATTACCCCATAATGTCAAAGTGGAATGATTTTAGTCAAGTATTCAACCCCTTTGTTATGACAAGCCTAAATAAGTTCAAGAGTTGCATGGACTTTGTGTGCAATACTAATGTTTAACATGAGTTTTAATTGACTACCTTATCTCACATACAATTATCTGTAAGGTCCCTTAGTCGGGCAGTGAATTTCAAACACAGATTCAACCACAATGACCAGGGAGGTTTTCCTAAGCCTCGCAAAGAAGGGCACCTATTGGTATTTTTTTTTTTAAAGGTGATGAATGGTATACACCCTGTCACTACAACGATACAGGCGTCCTTCATAACTCCGTTGCCGGAGAGGAAGAAAATTGTGACTTTAAAACAGTTACAGAGTTTAATGGCTGTGATAGGAGGATGGATCAACAACATTGTAGTTACTCCCCAATACTAACCTAAATGTACAGAATACAAATATTCCTGTTTGCATTAAGGCTCTAAAGTAAACCTGCAAAAAATGTAGCAAAGAAAGGAACTTTATGTTCTGAATACAAAGTGTTATGTTTGGGAAAAAGCCAACATGAATGGAATAGAGCTAAGCACAGGCAATATCCTAGGGGAAAACCTGGTTGTCTGCTTTCCAACAGACACTGGGAGACAAATTCACCATTCAGCAGGACAATAAAACACAAGGCCAAATATACATTGGAGTAGCTAACCAAGACAACATTGAATGTTCCTGAGTGGCCTAGTTACAGTTTTGGCTTAAATCGTCTTGAAAATCTATGGCAAGACTTGAAAATGGCTGTCTAGCAATGATCAACAACATAGCGACAGAGCTTGAATCTTAAAAAGAAGGGGTGCAAATATTGTACAATCCAGGTGTGCAAAGCTCTTAGAGCAGGGGTGTCAAACACATTCCACAAAGAGTCGATTAGTGTCTGCAGGTTTTTTGTTTTTCCATTCAATTCAGACCTAGACAACCAGGTGAATGGGGAGTTCCTTACTAATTAGTGACCTTAATTCAATCAAGTACAAGGGTGGAATGTAAACCTGCAGAAACTTGGCCCTCTGTGGAATGAGTTTGACACGTGTCTTAGAGATTTATCCAGAAAGACACAGCTGCCAAAGGTGATTCTAGCATGTATTGACTCAGGGGTGTGAAGACTTATGCAATTGAGATATTTCTGTATTTCATTTTCAATAAATTTACAAAAAAATCTAGAAACATGTTTTCACTGTCATTATGGGGTATCATGTGTGTACATGGGTGAGAAATAACCCAAATTTAAGCTATTTAGAATTCTGAAGGCACTGTAACAGTTGTGTAATGGTCACTAAAACTCAGGGGGGATGGGCATTAAAGGACTAATCTGCATTTGAAACAAAGTCCACCTGCCTATATTTTGGTGAAAGGCTGAGGAATGGGCCTGGAGAAATGTAACCACTGAAATTCATAGACAGAGCTTTGGGTGCATATCATGGATGGCTGCGTCATCCATGATATCAAATGAGCATTTTGAGGCCATGCAGTGTTTTTTTACATAAGTAAAACAAGCTTATATTTTTGGTTCTGTGACAGTTGAACTCAGCTCATGAGGCATTTATGTTATATTTTTCAAGAATCAATAGATCATTAATTTATAAGTACAAAATGGATGTAGCAACTGCAGATTGACCCTTTCAACAAAACATATGCAGGCATCCTTAATTCCCTCATTCCCTAAAACTGCCTGCATACATCAGTAGTTTGCAACACAATACTAAATGTAAATGGGTTAACACAGAATTCCTCAAGTAACCTTATCATGGTCAGTTTCACCGACCTGAGGTCACACAGAGGAATTGACCCCACTAAAGATAGCCTTTGATAACAATGTGGTACCATCTAACAATATATAATTGCTCACTCTTTTCTTCCCTATATTCCAAATTTCTCTGAATATGATTAATAGTGGTTGAAATAAATCCTAGACCTATAAAACAAGTGTTGTGTTGAAAACAGTTAAATCAAATCAAATCAAAAGCTAATTTTATTTGTCACATGCGCAGAATACAACAGGTGTAGACCTTACCGTGAAACGCTTGCTTACAACAACAATGCAGTTCAAGAAATAGAGTTTAAGAAATATTTACTAAATAAACTAAAGTGAAAAAATATATTTTTTCTAAAAGTAACAAGAAAATTACATACATTTTTGTATTTACCTAGGTAAGTCAGTTAAAACGGCCTACCCCGGCCAAACCCTAACGACGCTGGGCCAATTGTCCGCTGCCTTATGGGACTCCCAATCACGGCTGGTTGTGATACAGCCTGGAATCAAACCAGGGTCTATAGTGATGCCTCTAGCACTGAGATGCAGTGCCTTAGTCCGCTGCGCCACTCGGGAGCCCCACATCACCAATGAACATAACAATACATAACAATAACGAGGCTATATACAGGGAGTACCGGTACTGAGTCAATGTGCGGAGGTACAGGTTAGTCAAGGTCATTTGTAAAGTGACTATGCATAGATAATAAACGGCAAATAGCAGCAGTGTAAATACAAAGGGTGGGGGGTTCAATGTAAATAGTCTGGGTGTCCATTTGATTAATTGTTGATCAGTCTTATGGCTTGGGGGCGGAAGCTGTTAAGGAGCATTTTGGTCCTAGTCTTGGCGCTCCGGTACCGCTTGCCACTCGGTAGCAGTGAGAACAGTCTATGACTTTGGTGACAGGAGTCTTTGACTATTTTTATGGCCTTCCTCTGACACTGCCTAGTATATAGGTCCTGGATGGTAGGAAGCTTGGCCCCAGTGATGTATTGGGCTGTACGCACTACCCTCTGTAACGCCTTACAGTCAGATGCCGAGCAGCTGCCAAACCATGCGGTGATGCAACCGGTCAGGATGCTCTCAATGGTGCAGCTGTATAACATTTTGAGGATCTGGGGACCCATGCCAAATCTTTTCAGTCTCCTGAGGGGGAAAAGGCATTGTTGTGCCCCCTTTCAAAGCACTTTATGGCTACCGACGTGAGTGCTACAGGGCGGTAATCATTTAGTCAGGTTACCTTAGCTTTCTTGGGCACAGGGACTATGGTGGTCTGTTTGAAACATATAGGTTTTACAGACTCGGTCAGGGAGAGGTTGAAAATGTCAGTGAAGACACTTGCCAGTTGGTCCGCGCATTGCTTTGAGTACACGTCCAGGTAATCCGTCTTGCCCCACAGCTTTGTGAATGTTGACCTGTTTAAAGGTCTTGCTCACATCAGCTACAGAGAGTGTGTTCACACAGTCGTCCGGAACAGCTGGTGCTCTCATTCATGCTTCAGTGTTGCTTTCCTCGAAGCGAGTATAAATGGCATTTAGCTTGTCTGGTAGGCTTGCATCACTGGGCAGCTTGTGGCTGGGTTTCCCTTTGTAGTACTTCATATTTTTCAAACCCTGCCACATCCGACGAGCATCAGAGCCGGTGTAGTAGGATTCAATCTTAGTCCTGTATTGACGCTTTGCCTGTTTGATGGTTCATCTGATGGCAAAGCGGGATTTCTTATAAGCGTCCGGATTAGTGTTTCGCTCCTTGAAAACGGCAGCTCTACCCTTTAGCTCGGTGCGGATGTTGCCTGTAATCCATGGCTTCTGGTTGGGAAATGTACATACAATCACTGTGGGAGGGGTCAGTGAGGAGTGAAGAATGTGTCATGGGAAAGATTGGAATCAAAGACTAAAGAGGAAGGCCTATTTAAGTCCTTTATGAAGTTTGAGCTGTAAGGCATTGTGATCATTGTCTTGATGTACATGCAGACTCACATAATGATTAACAAAGGGTCTATAAAGCCAGCTGGTGCTATTGGCAAACTATTTCTGGATTCGTCATTGACCTAAGTTTCTGTTTATGAGGACATGAGATAAAGTTACTTCCTCATTATTAAAAGGGGGAGTATCAAACCTAATGTATATAGAGCAGCGTTCTGGTTAAGGAGTCTGTCACCTCATTGTGCTGTGTGTAACCCCATGACAGGAAGTGTTTAAATCCCTGAGCTGAGATGAACTACAGGGTAAGTGAGATTTTGAAAAGAATAAATAATTTAATATTAAACAATGAAATTAGAAATCACTCGGTCACAAACTAAGAAGAATTAGTAAACAACAAATTCATTACATTTTCAAAATTTTGGTCAAAGTTGAAATCATCTGAATTTAGAAGCATTTGAAACTGAAAGTGAACTAAGACACTCATATTAGTGCTGTGACCGTCTCAGCTTCCTTTTAATCATATATACGGTAAAATGTATTGTTGGAAATTCCCCTAGCGTGTGATGATCAAGTAAACATCTTAGATTATGTACTATTAAAAAAGTCTTCATAAAATACATTTAGAACTCAATCTACTCCAAAAAGCCTCTAAACCCCTTGTTTATTCTCCACCCTTTAGATGTGGAACATAGCTGCATTGGTGTTAGTGGTGGCAGGGTCTGCCTCTTGCTACATCACCTGCCCTGATGGGAAGGTCTGCCGTGATCAATCAACCTGCTGTTTGACTAAAGAAGGATACACCTGCTGTCCAGTTACCCATGTGAGTAACCAGGGTTCACATGAGGGCAATTTGTAGCCTGGTCCCAGATCTGTTTGACATGCCAACAACCGTAGCAGTTGGCAGCACAAATAGATCTGGAACCAGGCTAGGCAATTTGACATCCCTAGTAAATGGGATTCTTAGAAGCACAACGGTTGTAAAGACGGGAAAAAGAAACCAGCATAATAGTACTGCTGTTTCCTTCACAGTTGGATGACACAACCAATGTTTCAGTTAAAAGACCTTGGGTTTAGAGAGTTGTGCGAGCAAAGATCCCACAGCAGGTATTCGGCGCATATGAGGTACCACAATATGCATCACAGGGCACACGCATTGGTTGCCTGTGATGCATATTGTGGTACCTGATCGTGGACCTTGTTTTCTGGTTTGAAAACCTTGATGGCTTTGATCATTGAAGGGGCCTGCATCAGAGCAAAAGGAAACCTCAGTTTGCCGTACCTCACACTTACAGTGGGCACTGTTCTCTTTCTGTAAAAGTCAAAGGCCTTCTTGATGCCCACCTTCTGGCCATGAAAAATTATGAATAGAGAAATATTTCCTGCACACTGGTACGCTATTACATTTTAACCTAAGAGTATGACATTGATGGTGTGGTTTTCTGTTATTTTTCTCTTATTTTAGCAGGTTCCGTGGACAGCACTAGCTCAGGCCTCTGACAGCACCCCACAGGCTGGAGTCATTCGCTGTGACACAAAATTCTACTGCCCTCCTGGAACCAGCTGCTGCAAGGGACCGACTGGCAAATGGGGCTGCTGCCCATTCCCACTGGTAAATATACTGAAACTGTTGGAGACAGGGTGTAGAGGGGATTTGATAAAACTGTTCTTAAATACCACTGAGCTATCATTTGATAAAGTAGTAGTATCAATGTTGCATGTTTATTAACGAAATGAAAATATAATCTGTAATGCATATACAGAGCAGTGTGCCAAGTTTTAATGACATTAAGATCATGTGCAATATAATGCAGATGTTATATTACTATCATGTTCTGAGACCTATTTCTTATTTTTAGGGCAAGTGCTGTGTAGATGGCCAGCATTGCTGTGCATATGGATACACCTGTGACCCAACCTCATTCAAGTGCAGAAAAGGTTACTCTCAGCAGGACTGACAAGATGTCTTATTAATTATAATGTTGTCACTGTACTGGTATTCGATTGAACAAACGCATTTGCTAAACCATCAGTCCTAGCTTGCTATTATGAAAATTGAATTCAACAATGTTTTTAATTCTAATTTTGCTTTCAAAAGCAACTAAAACATAGAGCATAATGCACGCTCTATAATGCCTACCAAGACAATCAGAAA
This sequence comes from Brachymystax lenok tsinlingensis, assembly GCA_030435695.1. Lineage (NCBI taxonomy): Eukaryota > Metazoa > Chordata > Actinopteri > Salmoniformes > Salmonidae > Brachymystax > Brachymystax lenok. The sequence goes on from CM059806.1 coordinate 28,920,314, forward strand.
CGAGTGTTCAACAATGTCATGGTATAACATTACATGTTGAAAGAATGTTGAATCATGCGGTGGCATGATTCAACATAAAAGACAGATCAATAAACTTCAAATAAATGACATTCTAAGAAAAAACTGTTTTTCTTTGTTCAGTAATCTATGTATCATTCATTGTATCAATCTCTATCGGCTATATATTGTATAATTGTTCCTCACTATCTGAGCACGTGGAATGGAGTTACTATGGTAACAGGATGTCAACATCAAGTAATTGTGTTTTCATGTAGCCACTGCTAGCTAACCTGTCAGCAATCCTGCATCCTATCAACAATGGCTGAAATGTCTGCTATGAATAGAAAATTGATTCAGAATCTCGCTGAAACTCTTTCTAAACAAGTCAAACACTGTAAGTATCTGTTTGGATAGTTGTGGCAGAAATAGTCAAAGTTTATGTCCTGACTAGTTAGCTAGCTAACGTTAGCTGAACTTCTAACAATACATGCTTATTAACTAACTATCGTAGTTCCTAACTCTGCAGTTATCTAGATACAGTAGCTAACGTTAGCTATTAACAAAACTTGAAAACTAAAAAAAAGTTATAGCTCCTCCAACCAAAACTGTGCTGCCCCATACATGTAACGTGGCAACACTGCTCTTTTTGAATGGAAAATGGGAGGCGCTATAACCTTGCTTTGTTGGGATCATTTAAAAAAATATATTTAACCTTTATTTAACTAGGCAAGTCAGTTAAGAAAAATGCTTATTTACAATGACGGCCCAGGAACAGTGGGTTAACTGCCTTGCTCCGGGGCAGAATGACAGATTTTGACCTTGTCAGCTCGGGTATTCGATCAAGCAATGTTTCGTTTACTGGCCATGTCAAAGTTTGTGTTCTATTCTTTGCCGTGTGTTTAGAAAGTTAATCAAATCCTACATCAGTCTATCTATGCAAATGGAATAGTGCATATGGAAGGAGTACAAACACTATTTTTGTCTGCAGTTAACAAAACAGAAGCAGAGTGTCTGATCCGACTGTTCAATGGTCTCCTGGGGGATCAGAGTGACAGGAGGGTAGGGAATGGCCTGGACAGAGGGAAATTCAGGAATATTCTACACAACACCTTTGGAATGACTGATGATATGATCATGGATAGAGGTAGGCTTGTCTCTTTTGTTACATGAAACAGAATAAAACAAAAAGATGATACTGATGACATACTGTGGTGGGGTATAGCTAAGAATCTCAACTCTTGTGTTGCATTTATATTCTAGTCTTTCGTGCATTCGACAAAGACAACGACAGCTACGTCAGTGTGAAAGAGTGGATCGAGGGACTATCAATCTTTCTCCGTGGAACATTGGATGAAAAGATTAAGTGTAAGAAAGATTTAAAGTGTATTATTAAGGCTTATACCCCATGTAGGCTATTTGACCATTATCTACTTTATTAACTATCCATACTAACACAGTCCCACTTTTGACCCGTTCAGACTGCTTCGATGTGTATGACTTGAATGGAGATGGGTACATTTCCCGGGAAGAGATGTTCCACATGCTGAAAAACAGCCTTATCAGACAGCCCACAGAGGAGGACCCAGATGAGGGCATCAAAGACCTGGTGGAGATCACACTCAAGAAGATGGTAATTACAAAATTACATTTACATTGTAGCTGGTTAAACCAGACTGAATGCTGCACTACCCATGGTTTGATTTGCCAGGCTATCTTCATTGTACCCTGTGTTAACAATCCATATAAATATACTGTATCACCATAAAAGACCAATGAGTTGTTTCCATCAGGACCATGACCACGACAGCAGACTGTCCTATGCAGACTTTGAAAAGGCAGTGAGAGATGAGAATCTATTGCTTGAAGCTTTTGGAACCTGCCTTCCCGATGCCAAGGTGACCATTGAAGTTAAGATTGTAAAAACAGTGTAATGACTTGTTTGTCTTGATTGGACAATATTTACCCTTTGTCTGACATGTTTTTTAAAATGTTGTGTTACAGAGCATATTGGCATTTGAGCAGCATGCATTCCAGGATACACTTGAGCGTTAAGGACAACACTACTTTATTCATTTTCATGAAACTGCAAATATATATAAACAAATAAAAATATATTAATAAAACGTATTATACTCTGATGGGAAATATACAAATAAAACATGAGAAAAGATGAAGTACAGTCTAATTGGTGTAGTCTAGGAACTTGATGAAATGTATGCGTTATCTTCTGTGTGATGCTGTCCATTTCGGAACATGGGAGTCTGTTCTGTCATTCTGCCCGAGCAAGGCAGTTAACCCACTGTTCCCTGGGCGGCAAAGACGTGGATGTCGATTAAGGCAGCCCCCTGCACCTCTCTGATTCAGAGGGGTTGGGTTAAATGCGGAAGACACATTTCAGTTGAATACATTCAGTTGGACAACTGACTAAGTATCCCCTTTTCCCTGTTAGATTCTCCTCCGAGGCTTTCCTGGCTTTGTCTTCTTCTCTGTTGGCTTGACTTCAGGAACTGATGCTACCTGAAAACAAGAAAATAAATTAATTTACTGCAATCACTGCAAAGTATCACTCACACTTCAATTGTAATACTGTATGAAGTTGTGACCAATTTTGGGAAGCAAATGATCACGAATATACCTTTTTCAATGTATTTCTGACCATGTTGGCTGTTGTGTTCAATGACTCATCCGCCATATCCATCTTAGGCTACTCTGGTAGTTTGGTCCAATGAGGGTTACATTTTTGTCCACGATGCCAAAAAGTCTTTACTCGTTTCTACCATTTTGCGTTTTCTGTTCTCCAAATGTGTGGTCCTTGGTATGAATCTGGAGGGTGCTGCAGGGGGTGGATTCTCAGTCTTTTTACCATCCCTCTGTCTCCCCCGGAGAGGAGGGAGTGCCACTTACATGGGGTGCCTGCTGCTGTTCATTATGGAATAATGCAATGACCCCATTTTGTCCTCTGTTGGAATAGTCCTGCATTGGTTTGTCTGATAACTATAAGACCGATCATAAAATGGGGCACAAGGCCAGCAGCATACCACCCTGCATCCCACTGCTGGCTTACTTCTGAAGCTAAGCAGGGTTGATTCTGGTCAGTCCCTGGATGGGAGGCCAGATGCTGCTGGAAGTGGTGTTGGAGGGCTAGTATGAGGCACCCTTTCCTCTTGTCTAAAGAAATATCCCAATGCCCCAGGGCAATGATTGGGGACATTGCTCTGTGTAGGGGGACGTTGAATGGGTGTCCTGACACTGGTCACTAAAAAAAGATCCCATGGCACTTATCATAAGAGTAGGGGTGTTAACCCCGGTGCCCTGGCTTAAATTCCCAATCTGGCTCTTGTACAATCATGATCACCTAATCATCCCCAGCTTACAATTGGCTCATTCATCCCGCCTCCTCTCCCCTGTAACTATTCCTCAGGTGGTTGCTGTAAATGAGAATGTGTTCTCAGTCAACTTACCTGGTAAAATAAGGGTTAAATAAATAAAAATAAGGGAAACGCTAAATAATGACCGTGGCTGGTAGTCAAAGTCTCTTCCTTATTGCTGGTATCACTGGATCTCTGATCATCAACTGAGGAAGTCCTGGCTGTGGTAGCAACTGTATCTGAAGACATGGGCTTTTTGCTCTCTTCATCCCCCTGGTCCCGTTCTTTTGCTCCACAACCAAAAAAGACACATTGAGAATCATACAGTATGTGTCAACTTACTGCATCATAATAGTCATGCTTATGTTGTGAATGATAGATATAGTTCTGATAATACTCTACTAACACAGCATCTGTACCTTTATTTTGAGCCGTCCTGTTCACATATCATCTCCTCCTGTCTTGCAGCTTTAATCTGGTGTCCTCCACTGTCTCATACCCAGGGGAATAACGTGTAGCTCCCTCCAGTAACCACGAGCACAACCGTTCCTTGATTTTAACTGACGGTTTTATTCTGTGGTTTTAGTCAGAATGATCACCTTCCGTGAGAACTATAAAGTAAATGAAAATACAGTTAAGCACACTTACAACTTTGTCTTACGAGTGGCTTATTATTATTAGAACTCTGAAGTGCTTACATACATAAACAGTTTAGCCGGAGCTATAACAGTATCAGATTAAACACATTAAAAGGAAAAATACCTCATTGGCTGCTTATTACAGAATGGAGGAAATCCAACTTCACATGTATTATTCCTGGAATGAATTCACGCTTCATCTTTAATTATTATAGCGTTACCATCCTAACAAACACACTTCAAACTTACGAACTACACCCGAAGACATGAAAACTTAGCTAACACAGCGCGGGATTGTCTTCCCTCCAAAATGTGTGTTGCTACGATAATAATCCCCGTTGCAACGGTTATTAGCCACTTAGTTCCGCTTGTCTTATCATTTCCCCCGCATAGCGAACGTAAACAATTCAAACAAAAAACAGCAACATAAATTTACAGGGTAATTGTCAATTACACTCCCACCAATCACCAGTGATTTCTGTGAACAGGGTCTGCAGGTTTCTTAATCAGCTTCCAGGAGGGTGACTGTCTCATGGATGGGCCTTTCCAGATAGGTGGGTTTGGCGATGCGTTTACCTCTCTCATCCAGGGTTGAGTCGCTGATCAGTAACTTGAATCTTCTCACCCGGCCATCCTGTCCAGGGTACACTTCTGTAACCTTTGCCAATTTCCACTGGTTGCGAGGTGCAGTATCATCTTACAAGATGACAATCCTTGCGTTTCTTCTGTCTTTATTCCATTTCTGTCTGTGTTGGAGGTTTAGGAGGTACTCTTAAACCTCCAGAATTCATTGGCTAAGAATTGTACTCTGCAGCCATCTCTTGAGGAGATAAAGATCTTCCTTGATGAACTGTCCAGGTGGTGGTAAGATAATTGTGGACTTCATTGTCAAGATGTGAATTGGTGTGAGAGGTTCTGGACCTAATGGATCATTCAGATATTCAGTAGTTAGGGGTCTACTATTTAAAATCGCCATGACTTCATAGAGAAAGGTACGCAGAGAAGCGCTGTCGAGTCTTCCGTCTGACAGATCAAGAATGGATGTTAAGACACTTCGTATCGTGCGGATTTGCCTTTCCCAAACACCACCCATGTGACTTGAAGATGGGGTGTTCATGATAAACTCGCATCCAAGCTCCTTCAGTCGTTCTTGATCCATTTCTTTCAGGGCGTCCACAAACTCACGTCTTGCACCAATGAAGTTGCTGCCTTGATCACATCTGATTTGACGAACATTACCACGTATGGCAATGAATGAACGCAGGGCATTGATAAAGGCATCGGTGGTTAAGTCATCAAGCATTTCAATGTGGACTGCTCGAGAGCCCATGCAAGTGAGTAGGAGCCCATAACGCTTTAACTCTCTTCTTCCGTCCTTGACATGGAAAGGTCCAAAGCAGTCCATCCCACAGTATGTGAAGGGAGGCGTGGTCTCCATGCGTTCCTTTGGAAGATCTGCCATCCTTTGCTCTTCTGTACATATTCTGAATTTCCTGCATTTCACACATTTGTAGATGTGAGAGGAAACTGCATTGCTGCATCCTAGGATCCATATACCGCTGGCTCGCAGCTCATTGATCGTCATTCCACGTCCTTGGTGTCGTACTCTTTCATGATAGTGCTTGATGAGCAGCACTGACAAGTAGCTATCTCTTGGCAGTATTGCAGGATGCTTCACATCGGAATGAAGAGTTGCATGAGCCAAGCGACCTCCCACCCTGAGGATACCTTGCTCATCCAGAAATGGACTCAACTTGCTTGCTTTATCTTTGGTCTTGATGTCTTTCTGGTGCCTAAGGTTGTGTATCTCATGGGAGAAGGATGCTTCTTGAACTATCTTTATAATGGTGAGCTCTGCCTCTCTCCTTTCTTGTATGCTTGTAGCTTCACTGGACTTCAGTTTTAAGCCCATGGCTTCCTTGACACGTCGCTTGAGCCTGGCAATAGCTTTCACCACTCTTGCCCAGTCGGAGAACTTGTGAAGGTGATCTAGTAACGATCTTTCTTCCTTTGCCTGGGTATCATGGACCAGGGATTTCTGCAGCTCTGGGTCGTTGTCTGAGATCTCTCCCACCTTGACTTGTCCTTTGGGAAGTTCTACCTGCCAAAGAAAGTCTGGACCTGTGAACCAGTTGGAAGCTATGAGCTGTTCTGATGTGAGACCTCTGGAAGCGTGATCCGCAGGATTCTCTTCAGAGGTCACATATCTCCATTGTTTGGGACCTGTGCTTTGCTTAATGCGTTGAATACGGTTAGCTACAAAGATGTGGAATCTTCTGGCTTCATTGTTGATGTAGCCAAGAACTACCTTTGAGTCTGTCCAGAAGTATTCCTGTAGCCCTTGTATCTCTAGCTCCTTTTTGAGCATGTCACTTATTCTAACAGCTACCACCACTGCTGAGAGTTCCAGTCGTGGTATGGTCGTATCCTTGGAAGGGGCGACTCTCGACTTCCCCATAACTAGGGAGCAATGAACTTCTCCTGTTGTGCTGATTGTTCTGAGGTATGAGCACTCTCCATAACCTGAGGTACTAGCGTCGGAGAAGTGATGGAGCTCATGACTCTGCACTTCCTTGAAACTTGATGGCAAGTAGCCTCGTTGGATCCTTACTTCAGACAAGTTTTGTAGACCTTGGAGCCAGAGTTCCCACTGGGAACGTAGGTCATCTGGAAGGGGGTCATCCCAGTCAATCTTGTCACGACACATCTGCTGCAAAATCTGCTTCCCTGCCAGGACAAAGGGTGCCACAAACCCAAGCGGATCATATACAGAGGCTACTGTAGACAACACTCCTCTTCTTGTGAGGGGGCGCTCCTTGACAATTACTCTAAACTGGAACTCGTCTGATGCGACACACCACAGTACACCAAGTGCCCTCTCCATGTGTGGTTCACCCAGAGCCATATCCAGGTCTTTGGCACCCTCGGCACGTTCTTCCTCGGGAATTGCGGCTATAACTTCCTTGCTGTTAGAGATAACTTTGGTTGCACAGGTTTTTCCGATGCTGCAAAGCTCCCTTGCTTCTTTCACCAGTTGGGATGCTTCAGCTTCAGACGATACGCTCGTCAACCCATCGTCAACATAAAAGTTCCTTTCTATGAACTGGATAGACTTCTCGCTGAAGCTTCCTCGTCCTTCAGCAGCAAGATGTTTGAGACCATAGTTGGCGCAACCAGGAGATGAAGCTGCGCCGAACAAGTGGACTTTCATGCGATACACTGTGGGTTGAGACTCTTGATCTCCGTTCTCCCACCAAAGGAACCGCAGATAATCTTGGTCTTCTGCTTTCACATGAAACTGGTGGAACATGCGCTCCATGTCGCACATTATTGCGACTGGACCCTTACGAAAACGGAAAAGGACACCCAGCAATGTGTTTGTCAACTCTGGACCGGTAAGGAGATGGTCATTCAAGGACATCTCTCGAAACTTCGCTGAGCAGTCAAAGACGACTCTTATCTTCCCAGGCTTTTGTGGGTGATAAACCCCATAGTGTGGGATGTACCATGCTGGATGCTTGTTCATTTCCTCCTCAGAGACCTTCTCAGAATCACCGCAGGCTATGGTGTTTTCCATGAATGCTGTGTAGTCCTTGTAGTACTGCTTGTCTCTCCTTAGCCTCCTTTCCAGACACTTGAGACGGTGAACTGCACCTATCTTATTGTTCGGCAGGTTGGGTCTTTCTTCCTTAAACGGCAGCGGCATCTTGTAATGTCCATTGTCCTTGCGTCTGATGCCCGCTTTCATTTTTGTCAGGAACCGGATATCCTCTTGAGATATGAGCTCCTCTTCTGCAGCTCTCTCGTTGAAGTCGGATTCAAGAGTCTTGATAATGTCCATTGCTGTGATTACCTCTCTTACGTGTGTTCTACAAACATAGTGCACTTGATTTGTGAGGTTGGAAGAAGGTTGAAGACTTGGCATCACCTGTCTAACGATAATCTGATGACTTACTCCAATAGCGTAGCCATAGTCGATACATGGGTTTCCATAGCCGACTATGCTCCAGCCAAGGTCTGTTCTCTGAGCAAAAGGCTGATTTCCCTTACCAGACACAACTTCTCTTGGAAGGAGAGCCTGGGAGCAGTTGTAGCCAATTAAGAGACCGACATCACAGCTCTGTTGAGGAGCAATCTCCTCTGCAATGTGATCAAGATGAGACCATGCTCTTGCAGTCTCTGGAGTAGGAATATGATCTCTGTTTGCAGGCCCACAACATAATTTCTTAAGTAGTATATCTTCTCAGTTGCTGGTATGCTCTTCCTGTCTATCAGAGTCTGAAAAGAGACCTTCCAGTCCGTGAATGAGAGTGGTTCTCCAATGAATGTTACTGGTTCTGGTATTGGGAGGCGGCTTTCACTGATGGATTCCGCTAGTAACCTGAACATGGTCTTGGTGCCATCTTCTTGTTGTATGCTTGTCACAACATGTTGTGGTGAGAGACTGTGAAATGAGACACTTCTGTGCATGGCTTCTTTCAAAGATTTGCAGTTAGAGAGTGGTTCCCTCTTCTCGTCCTCTGAGTTTTCATCTTGCTCATACACTTGCATCCGCGCCTTGGCAGCATTTAGTTTCTTGAGCACTTCTAGGCGCTCAAGCTCTCTACGCTTGTCTTCTAGTGTCTTTCCTCTGGCAGCATTTTCTACCTCTAACTTCATTCGCAGCCTAGCTTCTTCTAAGCTGCGTTTCATAGACTCAGCTTCTTGCTCCACTGTCCTCTTCTTATCTTCATCTTCGAGTCTCTGAAGCTCTTCTAGTTGGCGTTCTTGCTTAACCATTACTTCTAGAGCTGCTTGGTTAGCAGCAACTTCCGCCGCAGCCTCTTGTCTCTTGATAGATGACACACTTCAGTGTCTGGAGGTGACCTTTGAGTTGCTTTGAGACTGGGAGGAGGCACTTGAGGGCTGATAGTTGAGACTTGACTTATGTGAGGGTTCGGACATGCCCAAGGAATTGCTGTCATTCCAGTGCAGCTCTATCTTGTTACTTTGACCTTCTTCCCTGCCCTTTAAATGACACCTCACAGTGTCGATAATAGACCTTGTAAATGCTTCACAAGTATCAACTCTGCGGCGTATATCATTGTCGGGAATGTCGATTTGACACAAATTTACATAGGCAAGGTTTAGATCTGTAGAGGTATGGCTAATCTTGTTTAAGAGGTCTTGTAGTAGGTCTTCAGAGCAACAGCCTGTCAGTGACAGTTTTGCCTCCTTTACCAGAGCCGTCCACTTCTCATAGCTGACCCTGAAACGATGTAGTAAACCTCCAAAGAAACTCTTGTCATCCATATGCCGTTTGGCTGCCCTGAAACAGAATGACATCAAAGTATAACTGGCTGAGTGAGGTGGTCACTCACTCAGACACACTCTGTTTGCAGATATGACAGTACTGTATAACTACTAGAGCCTAGTAATACCATGGTAATAATAGTTAGTTACTATAAACTAGGGCCTAGAGTTTTTTCCTGGTCAGTGTTATAAATGCACATTCTTAAAGCGACAGCATTCAATACTCAACTGAGCTAGAACCCCACGTTACTGAACACAACAGTCAGGTTACATGGTCACTGGGAAAACTCCCAGCCATACTTATGCATCACTCATCATGATCAACAGGATGGAACCTGTACTGACCTCATCACCCCGATGGCTGGGACTCCTTACACCATCAAGTAACGAGACTCCAAGTTGATGGTGTACACCAGCAGAGGCAATATAGCATGAGGGTAAAATAAAGAAATACAAAACAAGAAATTACACAGTGGCGACCGAGATAACTCGCTAGCCAAGTATTGAGCATGGATACAGAATTTCGCTGAAGGAAACGATATTCTTACCTTAACTTCTTTAGGTCTCCTTCCTTTTCTATAATTTGGTCGCAAGGAGCACATATTGTGTTGCTCGTGGTGTTTATAAACCCCTGGAGTGCTCCAACTTGAACTGTTGATGGGCGACGCCATGTTTGCTAATGACAACAAAACCCAAACCTGAAGTAGTTTCCCAGAAAGAAATAATCGGATCTGAGGTAATTGATGTGAGCGTCTCTGTGAGAAAAAAAAATCTGATCAGATACTTTTGCCTGCACAGAATGCGTAACCGAATGCGACCCCCAAGATCACACAGAAGTAATCTTGCTAATTAGCTAGCTACTTCAGTTGCATGCTTTGAAAATGGGCGTTTCGATCATATTGCCAACATATTTAGTTATTTAATAAATGGCATCTAATCTGTCACATTGGTTTTAAACAACACGAAAAACTGCTTTCTTCACCTTCTTTCAAACTTGGTAACACAGCTCTCTCTTCACCAGGTAAGTTACAAGCTTGCTACTGTACGTAGTTTGCTAGTGTTGTTTTCTATTTAGTTGTGTCAAGTTATAATTATGCCAAACTATCAGCAAACTACCGGTAGCTAACTTTTCATGCCATGTCTTCTAGTTAGTCTGATAGTTTTTTTGTGGAATGCCATGTTTCCCATGTTTGTTCATGTAATTATCTTCTGTGTTATACAGAACCTGGCTCTGGAGCTGTCCTTGGGTCATGATGCCCATGTGTTCCTTAGCTGGACCAGAGGCAGAAGCCCTGCCAACGAGGAGGACCATAAAGTAGAGTTGAGCAGCCAACTGGGAGAGAAGCTTGGACTCAAAGATGGAGAGCAGGTAATGATGTCCCACTCTTCACTAATTCTCTTGTTGCCCATTCCCCAAACTCATATCTTTACAACCTCTTCCGCTTACTAACTCGTTGTATGGTTTCAGGGCTTCTTGCGGCCATGCCAGCAGGTCCTGTCTGTACAGCAGGTGTTTGTGGACCCACTCACCTCTGACGACTTGGAGATCCTGGTGAGTGCCTGTGTTTAGAGAGGTCTTTGTGTCATTGACATTGTTGAAGGAGACTAAATCAACCCTGTCGTGTCCTCAGGAGCTCCACAGTGCAGCAGCTCCTGGAGCAGATCAGAGTGGTGTTTCCTGATGCAGTGTTTCCTGTGTGGGTGGACCAGAGAACACAGATCTACATCCAAATCGGGTCAGCACTGATTTTCACTTTGTAATTTTTTTCAACATCTACCAGCTATGAACTCAACAGCTCATGCAAAGAAAGAGTTGATGTAATACTATCCTCCATACTCTTCTTCTTCTGCAGCTTCACTCTCCCCAACTGTACCGTACGGTCGATTAGAGCAGTTCATAGAGCTGCATGTCTCTCCTAAAATCCGGGCTGGAACTGAGGACCGCTTCGGCGCTCCTTTTGGAACATCCTTACTCAATCAGAACCAGCCTCTCCACAGGCAGCTGAACTTTGACCTCTCACCCTCCTCCAGGTCCTCTCTGGAGAGCATTCAAGAGACTGGACTTCCTGTAGAACAATGTCCCAACGCTGCTGGCCTCCAGTACCCCCAGCAGTAGGGCGGGAAAGCAATCCTAAAGAACATGGTCAGGCACATGCTAACAGGAAACTATGACCCAGTGAGAGAGTCTCCCCCCATCTCCAACATCCCTGCCTTCCTTAGTGACTCAGTCTTCACAGTATGCCGAGCACCGCCCGTGTCTTCTGGCCCTCTGAGTGCCACCCATGGGGTTGTCCACATCCTGCCCTGGGGCCAGCAGATGAGAGTGTAATGTCAATGGAGGCCAGCCAGCTGTGATGTACGGCCTACTGTCCAAGGTGCTCTCTCCCAAGAGGGTAAGAGAGAGGGCCAAGCTGGCCATGGAGAAGAAGATGAGTGGAGGTGCTGGTGGTGCTTCCCAGCCCGGTGATGGTGCAGGGGACAGGGAAGAGGAAGAGGAGGCCACTGTAGTCAAGGTGGTGTGTCACCATACAGAGGAACTGAAAGGATCTTCTAGAGAGCGAGAGCGCCACAGTGGAAGGGTCTGGGTGAGTACATGTACATTAGCCATGGTCTAAACTCAAGTTTGGCACAATGTAGGGCTAATCAAATTAACTATTCTCAATTTTGTAATTATTTTAATTTTATTTAACCTTTATTTAACTAGGCAAGTCAGGATTAAAAAAATTCTAATATAGGACAAAACACACATCACAAAAAGAGAGACACCACAACACTACATAAATAGTGGCCTAAGACAACAACATAGCATGGTAACAACACATGACAACAGCATGGCAGCAGCACAACATGGTAGCAGCACAGAACATTATTGAGCAAAATCATACTACCCAATCATACTACCCATAGTTGTTTACAGGTTTGTGTGAATTGATTCATATTGTAAACTGATTTATATTGAAGCTATATGTATTCAAGCATAATTGTATGTCTCAGCTCCCACAATCCCTGGGAACTAGGATCAATATCGACCCACACTCATCAGTGAGAATCAAGACAATCAAATCAACTCCTAAAGTAGCCACCAGTATCCACCTGCAGCCTTTACAACCACTGGTGAGTAACAATTACATTTGACATCATATGTAATTCTATTGAATGTAGGGTTCTGATCATCCTAACCTTGTACTTTCCATTTCATGAGGTAAATAGAATGGTGTAAATCAGGGGTATCAAACTCCATGGAGGGCCAAGTATCTGCAGTGTTTTTGTTTCTTTTCAATTAAGACCTAGACAACCAGGTGAGGGGAGTTCTTTACTAATTAGTGACCTTAATTAATCAATCAAGTACAAAGGAGGAGTGAAAACCTGCAGACACTTGGCCCTCCATGGAATGAGTTTGACATGTGGTGTAAATGTATAGGTCTTTGGCAGCTGGTTGTATTGAATGCCATGTTGCTGTTTGACCCCTGCCCTGATGTCCTCCTAGCCTGCAGCAGAGAGTGAGGTGGAGATTCAGACTGCCTTACTGGGTAGGCTGCACACCCAGAGCCACAAACCACTAGCCTGTCTGACGGGCCGCTCCAACACAATCCTCCTACAGTACCTGCAATTGAAGGTACACATAGGCTGCGTCCCAAATGGCACGCTGTTCCCTTTATTGTCCTATAGGGTTCTGTTCAAAAGTAGTGCACTATAAAGAGAATAGAGTGCCATTTGGGACACACACATGAAGTCACTCTCTGTAACGGTTGGCAGCAGGACATTCAATCTCACCTGAAGAGTATGGAGTGCACTGTAAATGTATTACAGTCTTGAAGGTGGAGTTTGCTCTGACTGTGTTGAAGTCAGAACCTGAGCTGGAGAGTGAAGAGCCTAACCAGTTTCTATTAGCGTGATACAGACATACAGGTACTAGTGACAAGCTTTGCTATCTCATCAGACTTAATATATTCAAATCAACACATTAAATGTCGATAACGGTGTGAGGGAAATTTTATATTTGTGTGTCAAATCAATTTTCAAATAACCAATTAGATGTGTTCATGCAGGTGACTGACTGATTGTGTATGGAGGAATCTTCACTATTACTGATAAGCAACTTGGCAGTACGCCCAGAATGTTGCTATGGGAACAACCAAGGTATCTCAGTTTCAAGGTCTCAACTTGGAGAGAGAAAGCCTTGTAAGGTATTGGTCAGTCACATGTGCGAGCCAACGGTATTGATTAATTAATTATGCTAAATCATGCAAATATAACTTGTCTGTGTATAGCTGTATATAAGACAACTGCTGGGACTGCCCCAGCGGAGCTTCTGATGTAACCTCTCCAGCTTGCTGATAATAAAGCTTGTGATTAATTTAAGATTGACTTCAGATGTCCCTGGTGTTGAATTTCCATCACAATCTTGGCGTCACTGATAATTGTGTAGGCATTTATTTGAGAAGTGTCTACGTGGTCTGAGAACCACTGATAATAGCATAGGGTGCTATTTTAGGCATTTATGAGAAGTGGTCGGGGAACCACTAGGAATAGCATAAGGTGCACAAGGTGCTATTCTATATGTATGGGAAGCGGCAAAATAATAGTCTATTGAAACCATAGCAGTTATGACTATTGATACTATGGATGCTATTTTATCCCCGGTGAGTAGGTGAGTGTGGGATGACGTGTTAAGCTGGAAGTTTTTTTCCCCGAAAGAGTTCAACATAGGGTTTAAGTATGGTAAAGGGAAATAGTAAGAGTAGGATGGATGATCCGTGCTGGGAACCAAAAGGGCTGTGTAGTGTAATGGCAAAACAATTGGTAGGTGGGTACTGAACCAAACAGCAGACTAGACAAGATGGACATATGGACATTTCCCCTGTTGATGGGAAACTGAGCACAGAAAGACTGGAGTCTGTGAGAGGCCAACTTGAAAGAAAACAAAAGACAGTTAAAGTGAAGTGGGACAATTTTCAGGAAGTGGGAGAGCGAAGCAGAAACTGCAAAGGATAAAGCTGTAAGAGGACTGATGGTAAAGCAAGTGGAACCGGAGAAGAAATAGGAAGAAGATAAAAAAAGAAGAAGCCTGGCTGGCCTTTCTCCGAGGGGAACTCTTTCATGGTGCCCCCCTTGTATCCTGCACTGCCAAATCCTCCACCGGCAGACGGAGATGGTGGCCTCCCGTCCCCTCATAACCCAGTTGGGGTTGGGCCTGTGCCAGGTGGAGGAGCTGTGGGAGTAGGAGCTGTTGGAGGAGCAGCAGAAGGTGCTGGAGCTGAAGACAGAAAGCTACTAGCAAAAACAAGGACCAGAGCGAATGAGCAGAGAGGAACAGAGGAGAGGGAGAGTGAAGAAGAGGTGCTGGAAGAGCTCAGAAAAGAACTTGAGAAACGAAGAGAAAAGAAGAAAGTAGAGAAACAAGAAGCAAATTAAGGAGTGCAAGCAGGAGGAATGAAGAAAGTAGCCAAGACAAAGATAAAAGGATCAGCAGCGAGGACAGCAACGAAGGACAAAGCAGAAAAGACCAGCAGAAGGATAGAAAGAAAAAAAAAAACAAAAGAAGCTTGAGGGAATGTTTCCAATAATACGCTACCCCAACCCCAATGGAGGCGGGATGTTGGAAATGGAGAAACCGTGGGATGTTGACGAAATAAAAGCAATAGTGGGCGATGTCATTGAACCAGCAAAGGATGCTGTGAGGTTTGAGGAAGAGGTAAAAGCAATCATATCCATGTACAACCCCACCACCAGAGAAGTTGAAGAAATACTCTGCCGCTGCTTGAAATTTAAATGGAAGGACTATAAACACGTGGGACTGCGATGTACCAGTTGCTGATCGTGGTGACCAGCTGGATGCAGATTTTACAGCTATAAAGGCTGCTTTACCCAAATGCACAGATTGGCGGAAAATCCATTCCACCATGGATGAAAAATGTAGTAACTACCTGGATAGAATGGACAGTCTTCCTCCAACACTCAGGTCTGACGCCTGACCAAGACTCATACAGCAGCTTATTGTGTCATGCTGTGGTGACAGGCCTGAGACAAGATCTGAAGACAGCTGTAACTACAACTTGTATTTAATGTGAAACAAAACCACTATCTGACGGAAAGCCATATATCACCAATGCGGAAAGACATTTGAAGAAAAATAAACTAAGGACGGAAAGACACTGAAGAAGGCACAGTTGATGTACTACTCTGGAGGAGGAAAAGGTGGCAACTGTGGAAGCCAAAGAGGCAGAGGTAGAGTCTGAGGGGCCCCTGCTGGAGCTGACGGAGGGTGAGACTGGAGTTGCTACAACTGTGGGAAGTGAGAGCATTTTTCAAGACATTGTCCTGGAGTGGGCCCTGGAGCTGACGGAGGGAGAGACTGGAGTTGCTACAACTGTGGGAAGTGAGAGCATTTTTCAAGACATTGTCCTGGAGTGGGCCCTGGAGCTGACGGAGGGAGAGACTGGAGTTGCTACAACTGTGGGAAGTGAGAGCATTTTTCAAGACATTGTCCTGGAGTGGGCCCTGGAGCTGACGGAGGGAGAGACTGGAGTTGCTACAACTGTGGGAAGTGAGAGCATTTTTCAAGACATTGTCCTGGAGTGGGCCCTGGAGCTGACGGAGGGAGAGACTGGAGTTGCTACAACTGTGGGAAGGTAGGGCATCTTTCAATACACTGTCCTGGAGCAGGAGAAGGCCAAGGAGAGTGGCCGTCCCAACATGTGGGCGTGCAGATGAACAACCCATTTGGAAGAGGAGGTCAAGGAGGCTACCAACCATAGGATGAGGTGGGAAAAAAGAAGAAACTAATGAAGAAAACCATGATGAAGAACCAGAAACCTGTCAAATGCTAAAATTGACCGCCTTGTCAACTCAAAACCCCCTATTTTAGTTAATAAACATAAAATTCAATTTTTGGTGGACACTGGGGCCGCAGTCTCAGTGTTAAAAATGTCTGAACTGTCTGCCTACCCCTAAGTTGGAGCGTCTGGAATTCCCTGTTTTGACTTTTCACCTGGACATGGAGTGGGGAGAGGGCAAATGGAGACACCGATTCCTGTACTCCTCCGCCTGCCTGGTACATTTATTAGGAAGAGATTTGATGTGTACAATGAATTTATCTGTTGCCTGTATTGAAGAAGGATTGTCATTGGGATCGAGAGAAAATTGAATCTTCCCGTGCCTGATGAACTGTTGCTATGCTTGGCACCTGAATAATCAACATGTTGAGGGACACCTGAGAGAGCAATCCCTCTCTTCCCTATTGCATGGTAACTGGGAAGTGTCTGAATACCTACATTGTACTGCTGCTGTTCCCTCATGCGAAGAGGACCCTGAATACCAACAGAGATGGTCAAAACAAAAATAGAAAGTTGAGAACCATGATTGGGATATACAGAGGAGAAGACTTCGTAGCAGCTGGAGTGTTGTTGATGGATACTAAGATGAGTTTGTATGAAGTCCCTAGTTTTGTTCCTCATTGTAGCTTATCAAAAGCTCCTGGAACACAATGGAAAGATGTGGGTATTTGGATGAAGAAAGTGATGGAAGCAACTGATTGGGTGGCCTGGGAAGGGGAAAGAAAGTGGTCAGCTTCAACAGCAACTTTCTATTCCCCATACTGGGCTACTGCGATGACAACACCAAGAAATAACCAATTCCCGTTTAAACCACGCCTGTGGTATTACAAGAGAATTCACACATTGATTGACTAAAGGATATACCTGAAGAACTGTGGGCTAAATCAAAGACCGACATTGGATGAATGAAAGGAGCAGCACCAGTTGTGGTTGTTCCAAAAAGCCCCCACAGAACATTACAAAGCTCAGTACCCTCTTAGCAAAGAAGCTGAAAAGGATATTATTCCCATTATTAATAGTGCATTAGTTGAAAGAGGCACTGTTCGAATTTGCCTTGTAACACACCAATCTTACCTGTTAGGAACCTTCTGGTGATTATCGTTTGTACAAGACCTTAGAATAGTAAACAATGCTAGAGCACCACTGGTGCCTAACACTGTTACCATTTTATCCCAGGTGCCTCCAGGTAGTTGTTGTTTTTCAGTGAATGATTTAGTCTAATGCTTTCTTTAGCACCCCTGTGCCTGAAGAGTCACAGGACTGGTTCTCGTTTACGTTTCTTAGGGGGGGGAAAAATGGAAACGTTTGCCCAAGAAATGTCTCGAAACCTAGAGGGTTTTGTTGCTCCGGGAGGGAGTACTTTGGTTCAGTATGTTGACGATTTGTTGGTTTGCTCACAATCAGAGGAGAGATGTCACGAGGACACTCAAGCATTGTTGATTTTTTTTTCTTTTTTCCCCCAGTAAAATTCAGTTATGCCGGAGCTCTGTTAAATATTTACAGTGGCAAGAAAAAGTTTGCGAACCCTTTGGAATTACCTGGATTTCTGCATAAATTGGTCATCAAATTTGATCTGATCTTCATCTAAGTCACAACAATAGACAAACATAGTGTGCTTAAACTAAAAACACACACATTATTGAATTTCTCTTGTCTATATTGAATACAGAATTTGATCATTCACAGTGTAGGTTGGAAAAAGAATGTGAACCCCTTGGCTAATGACCTAACCTGGAGTCCAATCAGTGAGACGAGATTGGAGATATTGGTTAGAGCTGCCTTGCCCTATAAAAAGCACTCACAAAATTTCAGTTTGCTATTCACAAGAATCATTGCCTGATGTGAACCATGCCTCAAACAAAAGAGATCTCAGAAGACTTAAGATTAAGAATTGTTGACTTGCATAAAGCTGGAAAGGGTTACAAAAGTATCTCTAAAAGCTTTAATGTTCCTCAGTCCATGGTAAGACAAATTGTCTATAAATGGAGAATGTTCAGCACCGTTGCTACTCTCCCTAGTAGTGGCCGTCCGGCAAAGATAACTGCAAGAGCACAGAGCAGAATGCTCAATGAGGTTAATAAGAATCTTAGAGTATCCGATAAAGACTTACATAAATCTCGAACATGCCAACATCTCTGACGAGTCTACGATACGCAAAACACTAAACAAGAATGGTGTTCATGGGAGGACACCATGGAAGAAGCCACTGCTGTCCAAATAAAACATTGCTGCATGTCTGAATTTTGCAAAAGTGCTCCTGGATGTTCCACAGCGCTATTCTGTGGACAGATGAAACAACTACAGTTAAGTTGTTTGGAAGGAACACACAACACTATGTGTGGAGAAAAGAAGGCACAGCACACCAACATCAAAACCTCATCCCAACTATAAAGTATGGTGGAGGGAGCATCATGGTTTGGGGCTGCTTTGCTGCTTCAGGGATTGGACAACTTGCTATCATCGATGGATAAATGAATTCCCAAGTTTATCAAGACATTTTGCAGGAGAATGTAAGGCTATCTGTCCGCCAATTGAAGCTCAACAGAGGTTGGGTGATGCAACAGGACAATGATGCAAAACAGTAAGTAAATCAACAACAGAAGAAAATACGCCTTCTGGAGTGGCCCAGTCAGAGTCCTGACCTCAACCCGATTGAGATGCTGTGGCATGACCTCGAGAGCAGTTCACACCAGACATCCCAAGAATATTGCTGAAATTAAACAGTTTTGTAAAGAGGAATGGTCCAAAATTCCTCCTGACCTTTGTGCAGGTCTGATCCGCAACTACAGAAAACGTTTGGTTGTGGTGATTGCTGCCAAAGGAGGGTCAACCAATTATCAAATCCAAGGGTTCACATACTTTTCCCACCCTGCACTGTGAATGTTTACACGGTGTGTTCAATGAAGACATGAAAACGTATAATTGTATGTTATTAGTTTAAACAGACTGTTTGTGTATTGTTGTGACCTAGATGATGATCAGATCAAGTTTTATGACCAATTTATGCAGCAATCCAGGTATTTCCAAAGGGTTCATATACTTTTTCTTGCCACTGTAGGTCATGACATTACTTCTGAGGGTCGCACCCTCTCCAAAGATAGATTAGAGGCAATTAAAGCTTTGCCTAAACCTGTTACCAAGCAGCACATGATGTCTTTGTTGGGTGTGCCTGGTTACTGTCGACCGTGGTTGAAAGACTATACAGAGAGTTCAACCGCTGCAGGATTGTATTCATGGGAGAAAGATGGATGCAAGTGAAGTTGTGGTATGGACTGATGAAGCTGAGATGGCATTGGTAAAATTGAAACAAACAATGTCTACCCCTTGCTTGGGTTTGTCAGATCATAATAAACAATTCCATCTCTTTGTTTTGGAGACGAGTGGGTTTATGTCAGCAGTTTTGACACAGTATCATGGTGTGGGATATAGACCTGTTGGTTATAATTCTAAACGATTGGATAGTGCGATCATGGGAATGGTTTCCTGTTTGAGATCAGTAGCGGTTGCTACTGAGGCTGTTTTGGCATGTTCCGATGTTGTAGCTATTTACCCCCCTAACTGTCCATGTGCCCCATGCTGTGCACACAATTATTACACAGGCAAGAAGGACTCATTAGACGCATGCGAGACTGCTAGACTATCAGAACATTCTGTTGACAATGTCTCATGTTACTCAGAAACAACAATGTACAATTCTTAACCCCTCAACTCTTCTCCCTACAGCAGATGCCGGTGAAGATTATGACTGTGACTTAGCTATTGAAATTGACTGTAGCTCTTGAGAGACACCCCATTAGACAATCCAGACTGAGTTTTTTTGTAGATAGGTCTGCCCAGAGAAATGAAAAAAGGGGATCAATTAGTTGATTATGGTGTGACTGTTTTGGAAACTGTGGAGAGTGCTCGACTCCCTTCACACTTATCAGCCCAGGCGGCAGAACCTTTTGGCCTGACTAGAGCTTGTATTTTGGGAAAGGACAGCTCTGTTAACATTTACACTGATAGAAGATATGCGTTTAGTGTTGTGAATGATTTTGGAACATTGTGGAAGAATAGTTTTTGACCTAGTCTGGAAAACAGATTGCACACAGTAACCTTGCTTTGTCTCTCTTACAGGCAGTCCAGCTGCCCTCCTCTGTTTCTATAATCAAGTGTCAAACACATTCTTCCTCTAATGACAACATTTCTCTGGGGAACGCTAAAGCTGACTGTGTAGTTAAATTGGCTGCTTCATGTTCTGTTTCCAACCATCCAACAGAGGGCAGCAGTTCCAGCTCCCACCAAGCCTTTCTCTGTTGATGACGTAGTTGCTTTGCAGGCAACGGTTGATGAGTCAGAGACACAAGTGGGCTGGGTGCTGTCGTAAAGATGCTTCGGGTGTGTGGCTGGATGAGTGGAGCAGACCAGCCATGCCCCGTTGTGCTTTCCATTTCCTTGCCAAATTGTCTCATGGTCAAGACCATGTGTCAAAAGGAGGGATGGTGGATGTTGTAAATAAATATTGGTGTACAGTAGGTTCTACTATGTTTGCAGAACATTTCTGCATGAAATGTTTGATTTGCATGACTAATAATGTTGGATGCTGCATTTCAGTATCCCCCTCGTCCCATCCAAGGCCTGAAGGACCTTTTGAGTACTTAATGATGGACTTCATTGAGTTGACCCCTTGTGATGGAAACAAGTATTGTTTTGGTGATTGTTGACATGTTTTCTAAATGGATACAAACTTTCCCTTGCAGGAGAGCCACAACGGTTGCTGTGGCGAAAGCACTCGTGAGAGAGATTAAACCCAGGTGAGGTCTGCCATCAAAAATCTCTTCCAACAATCGTCAACACTTTGTGAATGAGATTGTCCAGTCCCTGTCAGAGGCTTTGCGGATTTATTTGAGAACACATTGTGCCTATCGTCCTCAATCTGGGGGTGCGGTAGAGAGGGCGAACCAATCTTTGAAAATTAAATTAGTCAAATTGATTGAAACAAGCCTGACATGGGGGAAAGTGCTTCCATTGGCACTGAGTATGAGGCAGATCCCATACAGTCACTGGTCTCTCTCCACGAGTTGCTGACTGGCCATCCCATGCAGATGACAAATAGACCCTTAGCCAAGAACAGGTTGGTACCCTATATATCCCAGTCCCTACACAAGGCACGCAGCACCTAGGGTTAGTACCCTATCTATCCCAGTCCCTACACAGGGCACGCATCACCCAGGGTTAGTACCCTATATATCCCAGTCCCTACATAGGGCACGCAGCACCCAGGGTTAGTACCCTATCTATCCCAGTCCCTACACATGGCACACATCACCCCAGGTTAGTACCCTATCTATCCCAGTCCCTACACAGGGCACACATCACCCAGGGTTAGTACCCTATATATCCCAGTCCCTACACAGGGCACGCAACACCCAGGGTTAGTACCCTATACAGTTGAAGTAGGAAGTTTACATACATACACCTTAGCCAAATACATTTCAACTCAGTTTTTCACAATTCCTGACATTTAATCCTAGTAAAAAGTCCCTGACAGTTAGGATCACCACTTTATTTTAAGAATGTGAAATATCAGAATAATAGTAGAGTGATTTATTTCAGCTTTTATTTCTTTCATCACATTCCCAGTGGGTCAGAAGTTTACATACACACTAAATTTGTATTTGGTAGCATTACCTTTAAATTGTTTAACTTCGGTCAAACGTTTCGGGTAGCCTTCCACAAGCTTAAAGTCCCTCTTTATGTCCCAAAATCTCTGTTTGGTTGGCACGTTTTGTTCAGTAATCCACCCGTTCAACTCATTCAACATACAGACAAAAGAATCCAAAAAGTTACCGATAAACTTCAAATTACAAAAATAGTAATATTAAACATTCATGAAAATACAAGTGTTGTACACCATTCAAAAGTCTCTACTGTCCCGCTCCTGACCAGGTCTGGACCACACTCAGTCCTCTAGTCTCAACTGTCCCCCTCCTGACCAGTTCTGGACCACACTCAGTCCTCTAGTCTCTACTGTCCCCCTCCTGACCAGGTCTGGACCACACTAAGTCCTCTATAGTCTCTACTGTCCCGCTCCTGACCAGGTCTGGACCACACTCAGTCCTCTAGTCTCTACTGTCCCCTCCTGACCAGGTCTGGACCACACTCAGTCCTCTAGTCTCTACTGTCCCCTCCTGACCAGGTCTGGACCACACTAAGTCCTCTATAGTCTCTACTGTCCCGCTCCTGACCAGGTCTGGACCACACTCAGTCCTCTAGTCTCTACTGTCCCCCTCCTGACCAGGTCTGGACCACACTCAGTCCTCTAGTCTCTACTGTCCCCCTCCTGACCAGGTCTGGACCACACTAAGTCCTCTATAGTCTCTACTGTCCCGCTCCTGACCAGGTCTGGACCACACTCAGTCCTCTAGTCTCTACTGTCCCCCTCCTGACCAGGTCTGGACCACACTCAGTCCTCTAGTCTCTACTGTCCCCCTCCTGACCAGGTCTGAACCACACTCAGTCCTCTAGTCTCTACTGTCCCCCTCCTGACCAGGTCTGGACCACACTCAGTCATCTATAGTCTCTACTGTCCCCCTCCTGACCAGGTCTGGAGCACACTCAGTCCTCTAGTCTCTACTGTCCCCCTCCTGACCAGGTCTGGACCACACTCAGTCCTCTAGTCTCTACTGTCCCCCTCCTGAACAGGGCCAATAAGTGTAATATGTCAGGAACTTGCAGCTGTAGGCTTTTTAAGGATTTTAATGGAAGAAAGCATTTTATCTTTGTATGAAAATGAGTGATAATTTGTATCCACTCTGCTGCTCCCAGCCTGGGTTGTTGACATAACATTTTTAGTAATTTAGCAGATGCTCTTAACACTAAGACGCTATAGATAAGTGCCTTGCTCAAGGGCACATCGGCAGGGGCCACAGACACCTTCACTGGAGCTGACCTGAAAGCCCTGCTGTACAACACCCAGCTAGAGGCCATCCACAGCAGCCTGGTGTTCAGCCTGTTGCATGTGTCATCCTAATGCCAGGGGGTGCTCTGGGGCTAATGTTAGTGGAGGTGTGACATTTCCCACATCAATATGATTACCCACAGACCCAGTTTTCCAATATGAAATGCTAAATGACACATACAGTACATTAAATTATATCAGGGTAGTAGTAGGACTGGATGAATCTAGCCAATTTAATACACTCCATGTCACCCATGTCTCAAAGAACTGTAGGAATAATTAGAAAACTACATTTCTTATAGAAAATGAAGTATTTATGGTTCTGGCTTTCAGCAAGCACATTAACTCCTTTATTTCACCAGAACCTGGGGTCTGGTTTGGACAGCGTCATGAGCTTCCTGATCCACAGCAGTGGGTCTGATGACTCTGCGGGGGAGGGCGGGAGCAGGCTGGATCACTCCATGGTGCTGCTGGACCCCAGTGACGTCCCTCCGAAGACCCCCATGGTAACCCCTATGAGTCTGAGCTGGGCAACCCTTCCACCTTAGGACTGGCGAGATGATGGTCACATGCTTCCCAAATAGCACCCTATTGCCTATGTAGTGCACGGTATTGGAAATAGGGTACCATCTGGGACACAGATACTATTGATTGTACAATCTATCACATACTATAATGAGGAAAGTGAAAGGAAAGTGAACTAAAGCTGTTTTGTCCAACCCAGTCTCTCCCGGGTCCTAGAACGCCCAGGGTGTTTTGGGGCCCAACTCTAATCACCTGACTGGTGCGTCGGTCAGAGACTCTGGCTGCTCCCACTCCTACATGTGCTTTCTACAGGACGATAAGAGGAGCTCAGCCATGACCAGCTACACTGCCGACTGGACAACTACAAACGAGCTACTATTAGTTCCTTATCTAAAATAATTTGTTTATAAAGTACTTTTCATACATTTCTCTCAAAGCACTGATAATATAACACCAAATAAACAACTGTAGAAGATGTCTGTCTGTCTGTGCGTGCAGGAGGACAGTGTCCCGGTACAGGGTGGCCCCAGCAGGCCAGGTCTGCTCCTGTGTCAGGCCCACCTCACCACAGCCCTGGATGCCACCAGAGCCTCCCTTAGTAGGCAGGACTGGAGGAGGTACACAGACCTGTGAGTAGTACTACAGTATTTATAGTAACTGCAACTGCAACTGTTCAGGGAAGTCAGGAACCAATACACGCAGTCTGTCAGGAAAGCAAAGGCTAGCTTTTTCAAACAGAAATTTGCATCCTGTAGCTCTAACTCCAAAAAGTTTTGGGATACTGTCAAGTCCATGGAGAACAATACCACCTCCTCCCAGCTGCCCACTGCACTGAGGCTAGGTAACACGGTCACCACCGATAAATCCATGATAATCGAACATTTCAACAAGCATTTCTCTACGGCTGGCCATGCTGTCCTCCTGGCTACCCCAACCCCGGCCAACAGCTCTGCCCCCCCGCAGCTACTTGTCCAAGCCTTCCCAGCTTCTCCTTCACCCAAATCCAGATAGCAGATGTTCTGAAAGAGCTGCAAAATCTGGACCCGTACAAATCAGCTGGACTAGATAATCTGGACCCTCTCTTTTTAAAACTATCTGCCGCCATTGTTGCAACTCCTATTACCAGTCTGCTCAACCTCTGGTGTCGTCCGAGATCCCAAAAGATTGGACAGCTGCCGCGGTCATCCCTCTCTTCAAAGGGGGTGACACCCTAGACCCAAATTGCAATAGACCTATATCCATCCTGCCCTGCCTCTCTAAAGTCTTCAAAAGCCTAGTTAATAAACAGATCATTGACCACTTAGAATCCCATCGTACCTTCTCTGCTGTGCAATCCGGTTTCCGAGCTGGTCACGGGTGCACCTCAGCCACGCTCAAGGTACCTAACGATATCATAACCGCCATCGATAAGAGACATTACTGTGCAGC
The DNA here is from genome assembly GCA_030435695.1 of Brachymystax lenok tsinlingensis. Taxonomy (NCBI): domain Eukaryota; kingdom Metazoa; phylum Chordata; class Actinopteri; order Salmoniformes; family Salmonidae; genus Brachymystax; species Brachymystax lenok. The sequence goes on from CM059806.1 coordinate 28,945,341, forward strand.
CGTATTCATTGACCTGGCCAAGGCTTTCGACTCTGTCAATCACCACATCCTTATCGGCAGACTCAACAGCCTTGGTTTCTCTAATGATTGCCTCGCCTGGTTCACCAACTACTTTGCAGACAGAGTTCAGTGTGTTAAATCGGAGGGCCTGTTGTTCGGGCCTCTGGCAGTCTCTATGGGGGTGCCACAGGGTTCAATTCTTGGGCCGACTCTCTTCTCTGTATACATCAATGATGTCGCTCTTGCTGCCGGTGATTCTCTGATCCACCTCTATGCAGACGACACCATTCTGTATACTTCTGGCCCTTATTTGGACACTGTTAACTAACCTCCAAACGAGCTTCAATGCCATACAACACTCCTTCCGTGGCCTCCAACTGCTCTTAAACGCTAGTAAAAACAAATGCATGCTTTTCAACCGTTCGCTGCCTGCACCCGCCCGCCCAACTAGCATCACTACCCTGGACGGCTCTGACCTAGAATATGTGGACAACTACAAATACCTAGGTGTCTGGCTAGACTGTAAACTCTCCTTCCAGACTCACATTAAACATCTCCAATCCAAAATCAAATCTAGAATCGGCTTCCTATTTCGCAACAAAGCCTCCTTCACTCATGCTGCCAAACTTGCACTAGTAAAACTGACTATCCTACCGATCCTCGACTTCGGCGATGTCATCTACAAAACAGCTTCCAATACTCTACTCAGCAAACTGGATGCAGTCTATCACAGTGCCATCCGCTTTATCACCAAAGCCCCTTATACCACCCACCACTGTGACCTGTATGCTCTAGTCGGCTGGCCCTCGCTACATACTCGTCGCCAGACCCACTGGCTCCAGGTCATCTACAAGTCCCTGCTTGGTAAAGCCCCGCCTTATCTCAGCTCGCTGGTAACCATAGCAGCACCCACCCGTAGCACGCGCTCCAGCAGGTATATCTCACTGGTCACCCCCAAAGCCAATTCCTCTTTTGGCCGCCTTTCCTTACAGTTCTCTGCTGCCAATGACTGGAACAAACTAAAAAAATCACTGAAACTGGAGACACTTATCTCCCTCACTAGCTTTAAGCCCCAGCTGTCAGAGCAGCTCACAGATCACTGCACCTGTATATAGCCCAACCAACCACCTCATCCCCTACCGTATTCATTTATCTTGCTCTTTTGCACCCCAGTATTTTTACTTTGCACATTCATCTACTGCACATTTACCATTCCAGTGTTAAATTGCTATACTGTAATTACTTCGCCACCATGGCCTATTTATTGCCTTAAGTTCCTTATCTTACCTCATTTGCACACATTGTATATATTTTTTGGTTTTTTTTCCTACTGTATTATTGACCGTATGTTTGTTTCCTACAATGTGTAACTATGTGTTGTTGTATGTGTTGAACTGCTTTGCTTTATCTTGGCCAGGTCGCAGTTGTAAATGAGAACTTGTTCTCAATTTGCCTACCTGGTTAAATAAAGGTGAAATAAAAAATAAATAAAAAAAATAGTACACCTACCAAGTTTGATCCTTTTATCTGAAATCACACGATTCATTGGCTCTGCCCTACTAGACCAGTGTTTCCCAACTCCAGTCCTCGAGTACCACCAACAGCACACATTTGTTGTAATCCCAGACAAACTCACCTAAATCAACTCATTGAGGGCTTGATGATTAGTTGACAAGTTTAACCCCCTAAGGTTGAAATCTAATTACCTTAATAAAAAAAAAAACATTAAAATACGTCGGTTTTAGCTAGAGATATCTGTTTTACATTGAATGCTTCTCAATCCACCGCATCCGCCGATGTCTCACTTCCACATCTGCGGTGAAAGGTAGACCGGTGTTTGTCAGACCACGAGACACCCCGAAAATTGGTCTTCTCACAAAAGTCTCTAGCGTCCGAACGGTTTGGCCTAAAAACGAATATGACCCCACTATGGAAAGATAAGACTCTCACAAACACATACATGTTGGTTGTCTACGACTTGTCTGAAGGTCCCCCGGTACCAGTTGAAAAAAAATAATTGAAGTATACTGTATTTGAACACTGTTTAGTGCCAAAGGGGTTAAATACAAAAATAACAAATGTTTCCTGATCTTTCTTATATCTCTCAGATATAGGACAGACACTTCAGGACAAACTTATTTTGTATATGTTTTTGGGGGACTACCTGTTGTTCCATGTAGTGAATCTGTTATTCAATGTGTTTGTCTTGTCTAATAGCGCCAAATACAATTTTTCCTCAAATAGATATTTTTTTATTGGTACTTCAAGGGATCTTAAAAATCAAATAGCTAAATGATCCTTGGTATGACTTTCTTAAAACATTTCCATATTGCTTAGTAGAATTTTTGTTATAATTGGTTCAGAGTTTGTTTTGATATTTTAACCTGCGTGTCGTGATCGCGTTTGATGTGGGGGGACAAAATAAATGTATGCACGATGGCACACGCGCGCAGACGGTTTGGGTTCCGTGTTAGACTCATGGGTTAATCAGGTGTGCTTGTCTGGGGCTACAACAACGTGTGCTTTTGGTGGTACTCGAGGACTGGAGTTGGGAAACACATTTGCTCTCCATAAAAATGTAATAGGTAGCAATATTTCTCAATCATTTCTCATGAGTCAAAGTAGATGAAAATAAACCCCAAATGTATGTTCATATCATTCCTCCTTTAGACCTGTGAGTAGTACTACAGTACATATTTTCTCTGATAAAAATGTAGTAGATGTCATATATTTTGATCAATCATTACTCATGAATCAAAATAGATTAAAACACCAAAAATATGTCAAAATCCTTCATCCTTTACCCTGGTTGCCAGATCTGTTATTATTTCCTCAGACAACTCCATATTTGGCATGACAACAAGTGACAGAGGAGTTGGCTAAAACAGAAACGAATTGAAACTGGCAACCAGGCCTATTCCTCCATTTCGTTCTGCTACATTTCTGGAAAAAACTAAATGTCATGAAGAACATTGTTCCATTTTCTCACAGGATGAATCGTTCATCTGCTGGGTGTCTCATCTCTCATTGTCCTGATGGATACTTTGATGTTGAGAGGTGAAACCGGCTAGAATGACAGCTATTGAACACTCTTTTCAAGATAGTTTTGACACCATACTAGCTACGTTATTCTGTATTTTTTTTTGTATTATTCTTTTTACTTTGCTGTTGACAAAGAGCTATTAAAATACAAATCTAAGATGAATAACAGAAAGCATCAACACATCTCAAACTTTTTTTATGTATGACAAATGTTTTACTTTCTCCCACTATGTTCCTCAAAAGCATTTTTCTTTCCAACATTTTTGTTTTCTGTATTTTCAGGTATAAGTCCTTTGGAGATTAAGGACAAGGAAAGCCTCAAGTCACAGTGACGTTCAAACTCGGCCAAAGAGTAACCCTCACTTAATGACACGTGTCTCCATCTAATAAATTTGACCTGTTCATTTAATGTTTAATTTTCTGTAATATAGCCATCATTGATTCAATTATTTGTAATTTATCTTCTATTTAATCTGAATCTCATGCACACATTTTGTAATTCAATTGTAAATAAGATTGCACACTATTGTATGATGTGGACATACAGTTTTTGTACAGTCATACCATATAAACGGAAGTTCAGTGTAACAGTGTGATTTAAATTTAAAGGCAATGTTCCCACATTAGCGGAGGCTACATTCACGGTAAACGCTGCATATGTCGTCCCAATCAGAAATTACCTTTACATTTCTATTGTGCAATCTGTAACACTTCAGCGATCCAGATTGAATAGAGCCATAAATGATGCTGTAAATCTGATCTGTACAATGTATCACAATAAATTAAACAAATTAATTATATAATTGTATGCCATTACTTCATATTTTCTGTTAGATTTGCAGTACTGTATAAGTGTTATACCACTAATACTAGGAAACAGGTTTTCCTGCTAGCTACCACTAGATGGAGAAAACCACACTATTCATGGGTTGCACGATGCATCACAATTGATGTTACCTTGTACATGTACCTGTCACGATCGTCAAAAGAAGTAGACCAAGGCGCAGCGTGCATAGAGTTCCACATTCTTTTAATTGTGAAACATACAACAAATCAATAAAGAACTAATGAGCTCGGACACTATGCGTAGCGCACACAGGCACTAACCAGAAACAATAACCCACAAACACAGGTGGAAAAAGGACAACTTAAGTACGATCCCCAATTAGAGGTATCGACAATCAGCTGCCTCTAATTGGGAACCATACAAAACCAAAACATAGAAATAAACAACATAGAAAACCCAACAAACCCCCTAGTCACGTCCTGACCAAAACCACCATAGAAAACCCAGAGGGCTATCTATGGCCAGGACGTGACAGTACCTAATTTTTACGTGGTTTTCATCATCTGATCCAGATGATCCAATCACTATTTGATCTTGTCCACATTCTGATTGTGCTCACATTTTTAGACCGGTATAGATGATTAAAAGATCTGATCTGATCTTCCTGACCACCACCAGAGGTAGTTGGGGATGATGTGATTGGTTGGATGGTAGGTCAGTGGATACTTTTTATTGGTTTCAAATGTTAAGCATTGTCCAATCAGGGCAGAATGAACGTGTTTGGTTAGATGAATCTAACAATGGCACCGGAGGGTAGGGCTGCCGTCTTATCTGCTCTTAACCAGCCATTCTATTTTGTTTGTTTTTTTGCGTTGTTCGTAACTTGTTTTGTACATAATGTTGCTGCTACCATCTCTTATGACCGAAAAGAGCTTCTGGACATCAGAACTGCGATTTCTCACCTCAAACTGGACAAAGAGTTATTCTTCAATGAGTCGGACGGGAGGCATATACTACTACAGACACCAGGCCCAGATCCCGGTGATTCGCTGGAGAAGGAAACAGATTTTGTGGAAAAAAGATCAGGGTGCCTTGTGGCTAATCTGCCCTTGCCTTCCGTCCTGCTAGCTAACGTTCAATCGCTGGAAAATAAATGGGACGAGCTGAAAGCACATATCCTACCAACAGGACATAACTGTAATATCTTATGTTTCACCGAGTCGTGGCTGAACAAGGACATTAAGAACATACAGCTGGCTGGTTATTCCCCTAATTCGCAGGACAGCCTCTGGTAAGACACGGGGCGGGGGCCTATGCATATATGTGAACAACAGCTGGTGCACGATATCTAAGGAAGTCTCAAGGTTTTGCTCGCCTGATTGTAGAGTATCTCATGATAAGCTGTAGACCACACTATCTACCTATAGAGTTTTTATCTGTTTTTTCATAGCTGTCTACATACCGCCACAGACCGATGCTGGCACTAAAACCGCACTCAATGAGCTCTATACCGCCATAAGCAAAGAGGAAAACACTCATCCAGAGGCGAGAGAGCTGCCCAGTGACACGAGCCTACCAGATTAGCTAAATAACGTCTATGCTCGCTTCGAGGCAAGTAACACTGAAACATGCATGAGAGCATCAGCTGTTATGGACGACTGTGTGATCACCCTCTCCGCAGCCAATGTGAGTAAGCCCTTCAAACAGGTCAACATTCACAAGGCCGCAGGGCCAGACGGATTACCATGACGTGTACTCCGAGCATGCGCTGAACAACTGGCAAGTGTCTTCACTGACATTTTCAACCTCTCCCCTGTCCGAGTCTGTAATACCAACATGTTTCAAGCAGACCACCATAGTCCCTGTGCCCAAGAACACTAAGATAACCTACCTAAATGACTACCGACACATAGCACTCACGTCTGTAGCCATGAAATGCTTTGAAAGGCTGATAATGGCTCACATCAAAACCATTATCCAAGAAACTCTAGACCCACTCAATTTGCATACCACACCAACAGATCCACAGATGATGCAATCTCTATTGCACTCTGCCCTTCACACCTGGACAAAAGGAACACCTATGTGAGAATGCTATTCATTGACTAAAGCTCAGTGTTCAACACCGTAGTGCCCTTCAACACCGTAGTGCCATCACTAAGCTAAGGACCCTGGGACTAAACATCTCCCTCTGCAACTGGATCCTGGACTTCCTGACGGGCCGTCCCCAGGTGGTAAGGGTAGGTAACAACACATCCGCCACGCTGGTCCTTTACAAGGGGGCTCCTCAGGGGTGCGTGCTCAGCCACGTCCTGTACTCCCTGTTCACTCATGACTGCACAGCCAGGCATGACTCCAACACCATCATTAAGTTTGCTGATGAAACAACAGTGGTAGGCCTGATCACCGACAACGATGAGACAGCCTATAGGGAAGAGGTCAGAGACCTGACCGTGTGGTGCAAGGACAACAAGCTCTCCCTCAACGTGAGCAAGACAAAGGAGATGATTGTGGACTACAGGAAAAGGAGGACCGAGCACGCCCCTATTCTCATCGACGGGGCTGTAGTGGAGCAGGTTGAGAGCTTCAAGTTCCTTGGTGTCCACATCACCAACAAACTAACATGGTCCAGGCACACCAAGACTGTCTCAGGAGACTGAAAAGATTTGGCATGGGTCCTCAGATCCTCAAATGGTTTTAGAGCTGCACCATCGAGAGCATCCTGACGGGTTGCATTACTGCCTGGTATGGCAACTGCTCCGCCTCCGACCGCAAGGCACTACAGAGGGTAGTGCGTACGGCCCAGTACATCTCCGGGACCAAGCTTCCTGCCATCCAGGACCTCTATACCAGGCGGTGTCAGAGGAAGGCCCTACAAATTGTCAAAGACTCCAGCCACCCTAGTCATAGACTGTTCTCTCTGCTACTGCACGGCAAGCGGTACCGAAGTGCCAAGTCTAGGTCCAAGAGGCTCCTAAATAGCTTCTACCCTCAAGCCATAAGACTCCTGAACAGCTTATGAACAGTTTACAGGTGAGTCAAATATCAAAATACTTGTAGGGTGGTAGGGGGTGTTAAACGTGGGTTGTAAGGTGGTAGGAGGGTGTTCAATGTGGTTGGGAGGGGGTGGGAGGGGGTGTTAAACGTGGGTGGTAGGGTGGTAGGAGGGTGTTCGACGTAGGTGGTAGACAGGTGTTAAATGTGGGTGATAGGTGGGTGTTAAACCTGGGTTGTAGGGGGGTAGGAGGGTGTTAAACGTAGGTTGCAGTACAAGGTTAACAGTTGGAATCCCTGTGTGTCTTGTTTTCCAACTGTACCCAATATACTTTTCTAATCTACATTATCAATTACTGACTGAAGAGCTTTATATATTTGGAAAAACTATTGTGGTGGCCTCCCCCTTGCTGGTGCTTGGACTAGACACTGGGATACAGACCAGAGAGTTGCAGGTTCTAAAAATGTATATTTATAGCCCTGGTTACACCTCGATTTGATTGATTCTTGCATTAATAAGAAGATCTGATCACAATTATTTGATTTAATTGTCTACACCGGTCTAAATATGTTGCCACAATTAGAATGTGTCCAACATCATAACACATTGCATTTACAGCAGTAGTGTGAACCCTTATCCTAGCCCTACAAGAATCCAGCATGAAATCCTACATGGTCATTGATGGTCAAGGTTAGAGAGATTTAGGGCTCTATTCAGTCTGTATCACTAAAGCATTAAAGATTGCGTGATAGAAATGTAAAAGGTAATTTCCGATTGAGAGACCTTTGCAGCGTTTACCGTGAATGCCTTTTAAAGTTCCACACCGCTTAAACTTGAATAGAGTCTAGAGATCAAAGCTGAAATCATCATTGCCATGAAATAAAGTTTACTGGAGCAGCCTTCTCAGAGGATGCTGTAAGGAAGGAACAAAAAGCCTTCAAGGAGTTATCCAACATACTCTGTGAAGTCTCTGTCAACATGGTCTCAGGGTTATGTTGCTGCTGCCAACATGGTCTCAGGGTTATGTTGCTGCGTCTTTCAACGTGGTCTCAGGGTTATGTTGCTGCTGCCAACATGGTCTCAGGGTTATGTTGCTGCTGCCAACATGGTCTCAGGGTTATGTTGCTGCTGCCAACATGGTCTCAGGGTTATGTTGCTGCTGCCAACATGGTCTCAGGGTTATGTTGCTGCTGCCAACATAATCTCAGGGTTATATTGCTGCTGCTAACGTGGTTTCAGGGTTATGTTGCTGCTGCCTACATGGCCTCAGGATTATGTTGCTGCTTTCAACGTGGTCTCAGGGTTATGTTGCTGCTGCTGCCAACGTGGTCTCAGGGTTATGTTGCTGCTGCTGCCAACGTGGTCTCAGGGTTATGTTGCTGCTGCTGCCAACGTGGTCTCAGGGTTATGTTGCTGCTGCTGCCAGCGTGGTCTCAGGGTTATGTTGCTGCTGCTGCCAACGTGGTCTCAGGGTTATGTTGCTGCTGCTGCCAACGTGGTCTCAGGGTTATGTTGCTGCTGCTGCCAACGTGGTCTCAGGGTTATGTTGCTGCTGCTGCCAACGTGGTCTCAGAGTTATGTTGCTGTTGCTGTCAACATTGTTTCAGCATTATGTTGCTGCTGCGTGACTGAAGCAGTCTTATCTCTTCTGATTAGCTGTTACAGTACTTTCTAGCTTTTCTTTTCCTCTGAGGGAGAATCTCAATGACATTTTCCACTTGTCCTCTCCTCGCCTTATTCTCAAAACCCATTGGAGGAGAAGGTCAGAGGGCCGGGACCTCTGGCTTTCTCACCCAATGGGTTTTAAAAAGGATGCGAGGAGAGCAGATGCAAGGAGTATGCATTTAAGATTCTCCCAGAGACTTTGGCCTTTTCTCTGAGATGTAGCTATGAGCTGACTGTAAAGTATTGCAGTATTGCTGCTCGAAGATCTCTCATCATCCTCCTACACATTGGCATAGTATGCTCTGACTGGACTGTTAAATATAGACCAGCAGCTCCTTGCCTCCAGTTTTGTCACTGCAGCTCAGCAGTGCCAGCCACACGTGGGCTAACCCACCACACAGCGCTGCAAAGAAAGAGAGGAGACTGCTAGTCCACAACAGAGAGAGAGACTGCTAACCCATCAGAGAGAGGTGAGACTGCTAACCCACCACAGAAAGGAGACTGCTAACCCACCACAGAGAGAGAGGCGACTGCTAACCCATCACATAGCTGCAGAGAGAGAGAGAGGAGACTGCTAACCCACCAGACAGAGAGGACACTGCTAACCCATCACAGAGAGCGATTGAGGAGACTGCTAACCCATCACAGAGAGCGATTGAGGAGACTGCTAACCCATCACAGACAGAGAGAGAGAGAGGAGACTACAAATCCATCACACAGAGAGAGAGGAGATTGCTAACCCATCACAGAGCAAGAGAGAGAGAGAGAGAGAGACTTCTAACCAATCACAGAGAGCGAAAAAGGAGACTGCTAATCCATCACAGAGAACGATAGAGGAGGCTGCTAACCCATCACAGACAGAGAGAGAGAGGAGACTACAAATCCATCACACAGAGAGAGAGGAGACTGCTAACACATCACAGAGAGAGAGGGAGGAGACAGCTAACCAATCACAGAGAGAGAGAGAGAGAGAGACGAGACGAGACTGCTAACCCATCACAGAGAGAGAGAGAGAGAGAGAGAGAGAGAGAGAGAGAGAGAGAGAGAGAGAGAGAGAGAGAGAGAGGAGACTGACGTCCCACCACACAGAGAGAGAGAGAGCGAGGGAGAGATAGGAGACTGCTAACCCACCACAGAGAGGGAGAGAGAGGAGACTGCTAACCCACCACAGAAAGAGAAAGGAGACTGCTAGCCCATGACTGAGAGAGAGAGAGGGGGTGGGACTGCTAACCCACTACAGAAAGAGAGAGGAGACTGCTGTCCCACCACAGAGAGAGAGGATACTTTTAACCATCACAGAGAGGGAGAGAGAGAGGAGACTGCTAACCCACCACAGAAAGAGAAAGGAGACTGCTAACCCATCACAGAGAGGGAGAGAGAGGAGCATGCTAACCCACCACAGCGAGAGAGACTGCTAACCCATCACTGAGATAGAGAGAGAGAGAGAGAGAGAGAGAGAGAGAGAGAGAGAGAAAGAGAGGAGACTGCTAACCCGCTACAGAGAGGGAGAGAGAGGAGACTGCTAACCCACCCCAGAGAGAGAGAGTGTCTGCTAACCCATCACAGAGAGAGAGGAGACTGCTAACCCACCACAGAGAGGGAGAGAGAGGAGAATGCTAACCCACCACAGAAAGAGAGAGGAGTTTGCTAATCCATCACAGAGAGGGAGAGAGAGGAGCTAGCTAACCCACAACAGAGAGAGAGGGTGACTGCTAACCCATCACAGAGCGAGAGAAGAGACTGCTGTCCCACCACAGAGAGAGAGGAGACTGCTAACCCACCACAGAGAGAGAGAGAGAGACTTCTAACCCATCACAGAGAGGAGACTGCTAACCCACCAAAAAGAGAGAGAAACTGCTTACCCATCACAGAGAGGGGACTGCTAACGCATCACACACACACACACAGAGAGAGAGAGAGAGAGAGAGAGAGAGAGAGAGAGAGAGAGAGACTGCTGTACCACCACAGAGAGAGTGGAGACTGCTAACCCACCACAGAGAGAGAGAGGAGACTGCTAACCCATCACACACACACACACAGAGAGAGAGAGAGAGAGAGAGAGAGAGAGGAGACTGCTGTACCACCACAGAGAGAGTGGAGACTGCTAACCCACCACAGAGAGAGAGAGAGAGACTGCTAACCCATCACACACACACACAGAGAGAGAGAGAGAGAGAGAGAGAGAGAGAGAGAGAGAGAGAGAGAGAGAGAGACGAGACTGCTAACCCACCACAGAGAGGGAGAGAGAGGAGACTGCTAACCCACCAGAGAGAGAGAGGAGACTGCTAATCCATCACAGAGAGTGATAGAGGAGACAGCTAACCCATCAGAGAGAGAGAGGAGACTGCTAACCCATCACAGAGAGCGATAGAGAAGTCTCCTAACCCATCACAGAGAGCGATAGAGGAGACTGCTAACCCATCACAGACAGAGAGAGGAGCCTGCTAACCGACCACATAGAGAGAGGAGACTGCTAACCCATCACAGAGCGAGAGAGGAGATCGCTAACCCATCACAGAGTGGGAGAGGAGATCGAACACACACCACAGAGAGAGAGCGAGAGGAGACTGCTAACGCATCACAGAGCTGCAGCAGCATAGAGGAGACTGCTAACCCACCACAGGGAGAGAGAGAGGAGTCTGCTACCCCACCACAGAGAGAGAGAGAGGAGTCTGCTAACCCATCACAGGGAGAGAGAGAGGAGTCTGCTAACCCATCACAGAGAGAGAGAGGAGACTGACGTCCCACCACACACAGAGAGAGAGAGAGAGAGAGAGAGAGAGAGAGAGAGAGAGAGAGAGAGAGAGAGAGAGAGAGAGAGACTGCTAGAAAACCACAGAGAGGGAGAGAGAGGAGACTGCTATCCCACCACAGAAAGAGAAAGGAGACTGCTAGCCCATCACAGAGAGGGAGAGAGGAGACTGATAACCCATCACCAAGATTGAGAGAAAGTGAGAGAGAGAGAGAGAGAGAGAGAGAGAGAGAGAGAGAGAGAGAGAGAGAGAGAGAGAGAGAGAGAGAGAGAGAGAGAGAGAGAGAGAGAGAGAGAGAGAGACTGCTAACCCACTACAGGGAGGGAGAGAGAGGAGACTGCTAACCCACCACAGAGAATGTCTGCTAACCCATCACAGAGAGAGAGGAGACTTCTGTCCCACCACAGAGAGAGAGAAAGAGAGAAGGAGAGAGAGAGAGAGAGAGAGAGAGAGAGGGAGAAAGAGAGGTGACAGCTAACCCACCACAGAAAGAGAGGAGTTTGCTAATCCATCACAGAGAGGGAGAGATAGGAGCTAGCTAACCCACAACAGAGAGAGGTGCTAACCCATCACAGAGCAAGAGAAGAGACTGCTAACCCATCACAGAGAGGAGACTGCTAACCCACCAAAAAGAGAGAGAAACTGCTTACCCATCACAGAGAGGGGACTGCTAACGGATCACAGAGAGAGAGAGAGAGAGACAGAGAGAGAGAGAGAGAGAGAGGAGACTGCGGTCCCACCACAGAGAGAGTGGAGACTGTTAACCCACCACAGAGAGAGAGATGAGACTGCTAACCCATCACACAGAGAGAGAGAGAGAGAGAGAGAGAGAGAGAGAGAGAGAGAGATAGGAGACTGCTAACCCACCACAGAGAGGGAGAGAGAGGAGACTGCTAACCCACCACAGAAAGAGAAAGGAGACTGCAAGCCCATCACAGAGAGGGAGAGAGGAGACTGCTAACCCATCACTGAGAGAGAGAGAGGGGGACTGCTGACCCACTACAGAAAGAGAGAGGAGAGTGCTGTCCCACCACAGAGAGAGAGAGGATACTTTTAACCATCACAGAGAGGGAGAGAGGAGACAGCTAACCCATCAGAGAGAGAGAGGGGAGACTGCTAACCCATCACAGACAGAGAGAGAGAGGAGACAGCTAACCCATCAGAGAGAGAGAGGGGAGACTGCTAACCCATCACAGACAGAGAGAGAGAGGAGACTACAAATCCATCACACAGAGAGAGAGGAGACTGCTAACACATCACAGAGAGAGAGGGAGGAGACAGCTAACCAATCACAGAGAGAGAGAGAGAGAGAGAGAGAGACGAGACGAGACTGCTAACCCATCACAGAGAGAGAGAGAGAGAGAGAGAGGAGACGAGACTGCTAACCCATCACAGAGAGAGAGAGAGAGAGAGAGAGAGAGAGAGAGAGAGAGAGAGAGAGAGAGAGAGAGAGAGAGAGAGAGAGAGAGAGAGAGAGGAGACTGACGTCCCACCACACAGAGAGAGAGAGAGAGAGAACGAGGGAGAGATAGGAGACTGCTAACCCACCACAGAGAGGGAGAGAGAGGAGACTGCTAACCCACCACAGAAAGAGAAAGGAGACTGCTAGCCCATGACTGAGAGAGAGAGAGGGGGTGGGACTGCTAACCCACTACAGAAAGAGAGAGGAGACTGCTGTCCCACCACAGAGAGAGAGGATACTTTTAACCATCACAGAGAGGGAGAGAGAGGAGACTGCTAACCCACCACAGAAAGAGAAAGGAGACTGCTAACCCATCACAGAGAGGGAGAGAGAGGAGCATGCTAACCCACCACAGCGAGAGAGACTGCTAACCCATCACTGAGAGAGAGAGAGAGAGAGAGAGAGAGAGAGAGAGAGAGAGAGAGAGAGAGAGAGGGAGAAAGAGAGGAGACTGCTAACCCGCTACAGAGAGGGAGAGAGAGGAGACTGCTAACCCACCCCAGAGAGAGAGAGTGTCTGCTAACCCATCACAGAGAGAGAGGAGACTGCTAACCCACCACAGAGAGGGAGAGAGAGGAGAATGCTAACCCACCACAGAAAGAGAGAGGAGTTTGCTAATCCATCACAGAGAGGGAGAGAGAGGAGCTAGCTAACCCACAACAGAGAGAGAGAGGTGACTGCTAACCCATCACAGAGCGAGAGAAGAGACTGCTGTCCCACCACAGAGAGAGGAGACTGCTAACCCACCACAGAGAGAGAGAGAGACTTCTAACCCATCACAGAGAGGAGACTGCTAACCCACCAAAAGAGAGAGAAACTGCTTACCCATCACAGAGAGGGACTGCTAACGCATCACACACACACACACACAGAGAGAGAGAGAGAGAGAGAGAGAGAGAGAGAGAGAGAGACTGCTGTACCACCACAGAGAGAGTGGAGACTGCTAACCCACCACAGAGAGAGAGAGGAGACTGCTAACCCATCACACACACACACACAGAGAGAGAGAGAGAGAGAGAGAGAGAGAGACTGCTGTACCACCACAGAGAGAGTGGAGACTGCTAACCCACCACAGAGAGAGAGGAGACTGCTAACCCATCACACACACACACAGAGAGAGAGAGAGAGAGAGAGAGAGAGAGAGAGAGAGAGAGAGAGAGAGAGAGACGAGACTGCTAACCCACCACAGAGAGGGAGAGAGAGGAGACTGCTAACCCACCAGAGAGAGAGAGGAGACTGCTAATCCATCACAGAGAGTGATAGAGGAGACAGCTAACCCATCAGAGAGAGAGAGGGGAGACTGCTAACCCATCACAGAGAGCGATAGAGAAGTCTCCTAACCCATCACAGAGAGCGATAGAGGAGACTGCTAACCCATCACAGACAGAGAGAGGAGCCTGCTAACCGACCACATAGAGAGAGGAGACTGCTAACCCATCACAGAGCGAGAGAGGAGATCGCTAACCCATCACAGAGTGGGAGAGGAGATCGAACACACACCACAGAGAGAGAGCGAGAGGAGACTGCTAACGCATCACAGAGCTGCAGCAGCATAGAGGAGACTGCTAACCCACCACAGGGAGAGAGAGAGGAGTCTGCTACCCCACCACAGAGAGAGAGAGAGGAGTCTGCTAACCCATCACAGGGAGAGAGAGAGAGTCTGCTAACCCATCACAGAGAGAGAGAGAGACTGACGTCCCACCACACACAGAGAGAGAGAGAGAGAGAGAGAGAGAGAGAGAGAGAGAGAGAGAGAGAGAGAGAGAGAGACTGCTAGAAAACCACAGAGAGGGAGAGAGAGGAGACTGCTATCCCACCACAGAAAGAGAAAGGAGACTGCTAGCCCATCACAGAGAGGGAGAGAGGAGACTGATAACCCATCACCAAGATTGAGAGAAAGTGAGAGAGAGAGAGAGAGAGAGAGAGAGAGAGAGAGAGAGAGAGAGAGAGAGAGAGAGAGAGAGAGAGAGAGAGAGAGAAGACTGCTAACCCACTACAGGGAGGGAGAGAGAGGAGACTGCTAACCCACCACAGAGAATGTCTGCTAACCCATCACAGAGAGAGAGGAGACTTCTGTCCCACCACAGAGAGAGAGAAAGAGAGAAGGAGAGAGAGAGAGAGAGAGAGAGAGAGAGAGAGAGAAAGAGAGGTGACAGCTAACCCACCACAGAAAGAGAGGAGTTTGCTAATCCATCACAGAGAGGGAGAGATAGGAGCTAGCTAACCCACAACAGAGAGAGGTGCTAACCCATCACAGAGCAAGAGAAGAGACTGCTAACCCATCACAGAGAGGAGACTGCTAACCCACCAAAAGAGAGAGAAACTGCTTACCCATCACAGAGAGGGACTGCTAACGGATCACAGAGAGAGAGAGAGAGAGACAGAGAGAGAGAGAGAGAGAGAGAGACTGCGGTCCCACCACAGAGAGAGTGGAGACTGTTAACCCACCACAGAGAGAGAGATGAGACTGCTAACCCATCACACAGAGAGAGAGAGAGAGAGAGAGAGAGAGAGAGAGAGATAGGAGACTGCTAACCCACCACAGAGAGGGAGAGAGAGGAGACTGCTAACCCACCACAGAAAGAGAAAGGAGACTGCAAGCCCATCACAGAGAGGGAGAGAGGAGACTGCTAACCCATCACTGAGAGAGAGAGAGGGGGACTGCTGACCCACTACAGAAAGAGAGAGGAGAGTGCTGTCCCACCACAGAGAGAGAGGATACTTTTAACCATCACAGAGAGGGAGAGAGGAGACAGCTAACCCATCAGAGAGAGAGAGAGACTGCTAACCCATCACAGACAGAGAGAGAGAGGAGACAGCTAACCCATCAGAGAGAGAGAGGGGAGACTGCTAACCCATCACAGACAGAGAGAGAGAGGAGACTACAAATCCATCACACAGAGAGAGAGGAGACTGCTAACACATCACAGAGAGAGAGGGAGGAGACAGCTAACCAATCACAGAGAGAGAGAGAGAGAGAGAGAGAGACGAGACGAGACTGCTAACCCATCACAGAGAGAGAGAGAGAGAGAGAGGAGACGAGACTGCTAACCCATCACAGAGAGAGAGAGAGAGAGAGAGAGAGAGAGAGAGAGAGAGAGAGAGAGAGAGAGAGAGAGAGAGAGAGAGAGACTGACGTCCCACCACACAGAGAGAGAGAGAGCGAGGGAGAGATAGGAGACTGCTAACCCACCACAGAGAGGGAGAGAGAGGAGACTGCTAACCCACCACAGAAAGAGAAAGGAGACTGCTAGCCCATGACTGAGAGAGAGAGAGGGGGTGGGACTGCTAACCCACTACAGAAAGAGAGAGGAGACTGCTGTCCCACCACAGAGAGAGAGGATACTTTTAACCATCACAGAGAGGGAGAGAGAGGAGACTGCTAACCCACCACAGAAAGAGAAAGGAGACTGCTAACCCATCACAGAGAGGGAGAGAGAGGAGCATGCTAACCCACCACAGCGAGAGAGACTGCTAACCCATCACTGAGAGAGAGAGAGAGAGAGAGAGAGAGAGAGAGAGAGAGAGAGAGAGAGAAAGAGAGGAGACTGCTAACCCGCTACAGAGAGGGAGAGAGAGGAGACTGCTAACCCACCCCAGAGAGAGAGTGTCTGCTAACCCATCACAGAGAGAGAGGAGACTGCTAACCCACCACAGAGAGGGAGAGAGAGGAGAATGCTAACCCACCACAGAAAGAGAGAGGAGTTTGCTAATCCATCACAGAGAGGGAGAGAGAGGAGCTAGCTAACCCACAACAGAGAGAGAGAGGTGACTGCTAACCCATCACAGAGCGAGAGAAGAGACTGCTGTCCCACCACAGAGAGAGAGGAGACTGCTAACCCACCACAGAGAGAGAGAGAGAGACTTCTAACCCATCACAGAGAGGAGACTGCTAACCCACCAAAAAGAGAGAGAAACTGCTTACCCATCACAGAGAGGGGACTGCTAACGCATCACACACACACACACAGAGAGAGAGAGAGAGAGAGAGAGAGAGAGAGAGAGAGAGAGAGAGAGAGAGAGGAGACTGCTGTACCACCACAGAGAGAGTGGAGACTGCTAACCCACCACAGAGAGAGAGAGGAGACTGCTAACCCATCACACACACACACACAGAGAGAGAGAGAGAGAGAGAGAGAGAGGAGACTGCTGTACCACCACAGAGAGAGTGGAGACTGCTAACCCACCACAGAGAGAGAGAGGAGACTGCTAACCCATCACACACACACACAGAGAGAGAGAGAGAGAGAGAGAGAGAGAGAGAGAGAGAGAGAGAGAGAGAGAGAGAGAGACGAGACTGCTAACCCACCACAGAGAGGGAGAGAGAGGAGACTGCTAACCCACCAGAGAGAGAGAGGAGACTGCTAATCCATCACAGAGAGTGATAGAGGAGACAGCTAACCCATCAGAGAGAGAGAGGGGAGACTGCTAACCCATCACAGAGAGCGATAGAGAAGTCTCCTAACCCATCACAGAGAGCGATAGAGGAGACTGCTAACCCATCACAGACAGAGAGAGGAGCCTGCTAACCGACCACATAGAGAGAGGAGACTGCTAACCCATCACAGAGCGAGAGAGGAGATCGCTAACCCATCACAGAGTGGGAGAGGAGATCGAACACACACCACAGAGAGAGAGCGAGAGGAGACTGCTAACGCATCACAGAGCTGCAGCAGCATAGAGGAGACTGCTAACCCACCACAGGGAGAGAGAGAGAGAGTCTGCTACCCCACCACAGAGAGAGAGAGAGGAGTCTGCTAACCCATCACAGGGAGAGAGAGAGGAGTCTGCTAACCCATCACAGAGAGAGAGAGAGACTGACGTCCCACCACACACAGAGAGAGAGAGAGAGAGAGAGAGAGAGAGAGAGAGAGAGAGAGAGAGAGAGAGAGAGACTGCTAGAAAACCACAGAGAGGGAGAGAGAGGAGACTGCTATCCCACCACAGAAAGAGAAAGGAGACTGCTAGCCCATCACAGAGAGGGAGAGAGGAGACTGATAACCCATCACCAAGATTGAGAGAAAGTGAGAGAGAGAGAGAGAGAGAGCGAGAGAGAGAGAGAGAGAGAGAGAGAGAGAGAGAGAGAGAGAGAGAGAGAGAGAGAGAGAGAGAGAAGACTGCTAACCCACTACAGGGAGGGAGAGAGAGGAGACTGCTAACCCACCACAGAGAATGTCTGCTAACCCATCACAGAGAGAGAGGAGACTTCTGTCCCACCACAGAGAGAGAGAAAGAGAGAAGGAGAGAGAGAGAGAGAGAGAGAGAGAGAGAGAGGGAGAAAGAGAGGTGACAGCTAACCCACCACAGAAAGAGAGGAGTTTGCTAATCCATCACAGAGAGGGAGAGATAGGAGCTAGCTAACCCACAACAGAGAGAGGTGCTAACCCATCACAGAGCAAGAGAAGAGACTGCTAACCCATCACAGAGAGGAGACTGCTAACCCACCAAAAAGAGAGAGAAACTGCTTACCCATCACAGAGAGGGGACTGCTAACGGATCACAGAGAGAGAGAGAGAGACAGAGAGAGAGAGAGAGAGAGAGGAGACTGCGGTCCCACCACAGAGAGAGTGGAGACTGTTAACCCACCACAGAGAGAGAGATGAGACTGCTAACCCATCACACAGAGAGAGAGAGAGA